>JACMZG010001913.1:39042017-39348111 GCA_018340805.1 Microvelia longipes
TAAATTAAATAAATTAATAAAAATCAACAACCAGTTTATGCTTTTAATAATAGAATGGAATATTATTCAGTCAACTGTCTGAATATTAAGTTGTTAAAAAGTTATTGTTATGCCCATCCTTACAATGGTTGATATTTTAAAGCTGCTCTTTATCTTAATTATTTTCTTCCTGTAAATCTAGACAGTGTTCTACATCATTTAACAAGATCCTTTTTGATAATCAGAACTTAATGACAAGAAATATGCCTTACATGTTTGTGCCAGAAGATTGTATTTTTCCTGTACAACAGGACAGAGAGCCTTTAGATATAATACCCAGAGTCATTCCTCCATGGCTCCAGACTTCATCTTAACTTCCAGCAGTATTAATCAAATAGTTTTAAATAAAATATCATTTTATTTTTTGTTATTAATAAATTATTGATCAATGCTTTCTATTTTGAAATGAAGGGGTTATTTATAACCATGTGGTGAATTTTTTTAAAAACCTATGATGTTTGTTTAACAAAATTACTTGGAATATGATAACTTTTTAAAATTGCCAAAGGTGGTAAAAGTATTGCCATAATTGGTTAAAAGTTACCACAAAAAATATTAATTTTGAACTCGCATTTGTCAACTTACTTGGGGGTACAGATCTATTTTGAAAGTCTAGGAACATGTTTTCCAAATATTTTTAAGGAGTTATGAGACCAATGGCCAGGGGTGTTTTGTTAATAAAAAGTGTAATGGCTGAACAGTCTCAATTTTCGTAAATACCTTTCTTAACACAAGGATCTGCAATTCTGCGACTGTAATCGGATGGGTGTCCCAGGCAAAGAACCCTTTTGACCCCAAAAGTGCGTTTTGCCTGGGACACCACCGATACGAGTCAGCAGAATTGCAGATCCTTGTTCAGGAAGGTATTTACGAAAAATGTAGACGGTTCCAGCCATTACACTTTTTATTAACAAAACACCCCTGGGCTCTTGGTCTATTAATGTTGACACGCTTAAAATGTTTCAAGCTCTGTATAATCCTAGCCTCTCCTTACTTAATAATTATATAAGTACTTTATGTATTATTTGAATATATATAAGCTTATTTAAAATGATCTTACCAAATGATACGAATTATATTGCAATAAGAGAGATCCTATGGATTCTGACCTACAAATGAAATGGGTTTAAAGGAATTTGTCTCGAGTTAATAAAAGATTACTTGTCGAATAGGAAGCAATATGTAAAAATAATAATGTTATTAGTGATAATTGTACAGTTAAGAGTGGCATCCCTCAAGGCTCATCTCTCGGCCCCCTTTTATTCTCGATATATATAAACGACATCTGTAAACTAATGTACATTGTAAAATTGGCTTTTTTGCAGACGACACTTTTCTCCTATTCACGGGAATGACTGGAATCCCTACAATTAAGCACTGAAAACGATCTCAAAATTGTCTTTGATTGGTTTAATTATAATTATCTTAAATTAAATATTAATAAAACCGGATGGATGCCATTCTTACTTAAAGATAAAGAAATTGACATTGAAATCAAATTGCATAATCATAATAACGAGAAACTAATTGTAAATGTCTGTCTCTTAACAAATTTGAAATGTACCAAATATCTTGGACTTAGTATTGATTCCAAATTAACCTGGCGCAATCATGTTCAAAATCTTATTAAAAAAATGAATACAGTCACTCATTACTTTTATTTATTAAGAAACATAGCTTCAACAGAACTCTTAAAATCCTTTTATTATGCTTTAGTTGAAAGCTCTCTAACCTATGGAATTATTTTTTTTGGGGAGGAACCTTTGAAGTTTTATAAACAATTTATTCAAATTACAAAAAAACCATTTTAAAAATTATGTTAAAAAGAAAAAAGATTTTAGTACAGCTAAACTATTCAATTTATGCAATCTTTTCTCAATACAACAATTGCATTGCAAACAAGTTTGTTGCTTCATTCACAAAAATAAACATACTTTTTCAAATTTGTAAAAAACTACTCTAACAAGATATCAGAAACAAGCAAATGCTTGTTGTTAGAGGCTTGTAACAAAGATGTTTAAGTTTCAATCATTGTATGTCAAAGGAATTAAAATATACAATGGTCTGCCTGAGACAATCAAAGAAATTCAAAGATAAGTAATTTTAAAAAACAACTGAAGTGTTGGCTAGCAAGTCAATAAGATTTAAATAAATAAAATATCTTTAACTATAAGGGGCTGTTTGCAATATTCCTAATAGTCCTTATATTTATTATATTTATAGTCCTTAATTTATTTATATAAATATTTCCTAAAAATAGTCCTTTAACTTAAAGTATTTAAATTGTAAAACTATTAAATGTGTGTGTGTATGTATATGTATGTATGTGTGTGTGTATGTATGTGTGTATATGTATGTATGTTCCATAAACCGCCAGAATACATAGTTTTTAAGTAATGTTCCCACTCTCGGGTCAATCCTTGTGGGATTTCACAAAATTTTGTAATTTACTATGTTAATTCTTACCAAGTCTATATGTGAAATATATTTTTTGAATAAAAAAAAAAAAAAAAATGAAAACAAAAGGCAGAGCGTATTGTCAGCAATATTAGTATGAAAATTTTTTAAAAAAAGAAGAAGATATGATAACATTTATCTAGTATTTTTCAAGGATCAAGCTTATTTCAAGTATTTTGTTTATTTTTTCCCCTTTAAAATTTTCTTTTTGAGTTAAGTTGTTTATAATTACATTTTAAAGTATAATTCTGAGTATAATACAGTGCAGGATACTTTCGAAATTGATTCTTTGGTGTTCGAATCAAGGAAAATAGAAAAGAATTTTATTGCGTCATAAAGGAGTGATTCAACTAATATTTTAGTAAGTTTTGGTGTTTCCTTTAATTTTTTTTTACTATAAAGTAAAAATGAATCGTTTATTTGGTCGTAAGAGAGATGCTGCGCCACCTCCTGACATGAATGAAATAATAACAGGTGTTGACGGCAAAGCTGATAACATAGAGGCGAAAATAACCAAATTAGATGGAGAATTGAAAAAGTGTAAAGATCAAATGGCTCGCATGAGGGAAGGACCAGCTAAGAACGCTGTCAAACAAAAAGCTCTTAGGATATTAAAACAGAGAAAAATGTATGAACAACAAGCCGGCAACTTGCGTCAGCAGGCCTTTAACATGGAACAAGCTAATTTTGCAGTGCAGTCTTTGAAAGATACTCACTCAACTGTAGCTGCTATGAAAACAGGAGTAAAATCCATGCAACAAGAATTTAAAAAGATTAATATCGATCAGATTGAAGATTTACAAGATGACATGGCCGATATGTTGGAATTGAATGAAGAAGTTCAGGAAGCTCTGGGCAGAACTTACGGTGTTCCTGATGTTGATGAGGATGAACTCCAGGCTGAGCTCGATGCCCTCGGAGATGAGATAGCACTTGACGATGATACGTCATATCTTGATGATGCAGCCAAGGCCCCTGCCGCACCCTCCACTGTTCCATCTCAGTCTATTAAAAACAAAGATGGCGTTGAAGTAGATGAATTCGGTTTACCCCAGATACCAGCTCAGTAATGTAACCAACCCTGCTCCACTTCAATGTAAAGTAGCACATGGTTATTATCAGTTGACAGCATAGGAAATAGTGTTGAGTTGTTGAGATTAATTGTGGGTGGGGTTTAACATCCAGGACTTACCTAATTGGTTCCCTTGTATTATTTTCTTACACTGTCAACTGATTATAACCATGTGTTATATCATAACATGTAAATAATTACTTCAATCCTTTTGTTTTGTATTATTTTTTGTTAATTCAATCTGACACAGAATCATCTTATAGAAGATAACAAATATAACAAAAATTGGGTTCATAACGTGACAACAAAAAATATTCTAATTGGGAATGACCCCATGTTCAATGTTTTCTATTTTTAAAACATTTCTATTAGACCCTGGAGTTGAGGCAAGCAAGGGATATTTTTTAAGTGATATAGAAATTCATACAGTAGGGGTGAGGGCAGGGACATCAGGAGAAGGCCTTGTGTTTTAACATCAGAAGAAGGCCTTGTGTGCCAACATCGGAAGTATGGCATCGTGTGGAACCCTGATACTATTCCAACACAGCATTGATTAATAAATGTATTAAAAATATATTATTTTGTGATATTTTTTTTTAAAAATATATATTTGATTGTATTTATATAATACTGTGCAATTTTCATTTCAAAGAATTATAGTTGCACTTTTATTATATTTTGTTAGTATTTTAATTATTTTAAGAGGTTTATGTTACTTTTTTTTCAATTTATTTTATTCCCGCCTTCAAAAAATTGTGTTACATAAGAACATCAGATTTGTTTCTTTTGAATAAACTAATTTCCTGAATAATAGTAAAACTATAAGTCAGGCTGCATATAACAGTGTAATTTGTTTATTAAAAACGGTAGCGCTAGAGGAGCTCATCATTGATAAATAAAAGAGTATCTTAACTTAATTACTTAACTTGTTTGTTAATTAATTAACAAACAAAGCCGACTTGTTTCAACCCTTGAAAAGGTCGTCAGTGCCGGAGTGATAAAGGAAAGGAAATAGAAGTCTATTTAGTAGATCGTTTCATTGTTGAGACTGAAGACAGACTCGACAATAAACTTGTTAAGTCTACCTCTGTTTCCTTTCTTTAATCTCACCGCCACTGATGATGTTTGAAAGCTGGCTTTGTTTGTTCATTAAGTAATTAAGTGGAGGGACTCTTTCATTTATCATTAATTTGTTTACTTTAAATACAAACATTTTTTTTGTTTTATATTAAATAAGAAGATAAAAGTCCTGCTATTCTTATTCCATAAAAATAAAGCTACTTGCTTCTTTCAATAATTTTATAACTAATTTCCAAGGATCATATTATCTTTCTTTGCTTTATTTATTAACACTAAAAAATATAACTAAGAGAAATATTGTACAGGATAATGTGTATTAATAATTTTAATAAATAGCTAATATATTATATTATAATCTAGTAGTACTTTTTAGTTTCTTCCTTATCCTTTTTCAGTGTCATTGGCTCATAACTAAGTTACTGCTTAAAGTAACTGTTTGTTATTAGCCCCGACCAATAGCATTGGTTCAAAATATAAACTAATAGTTATTTATGCACCAAGAGAGTAAAGAATGCTATTATTTTCCTCAGCAGTTAGTTGGTTCCTAAAGCATAAGCCAAAGTTAAGAATATTAACTCTTGAGGCAAAGCTGAGGAAGCTAATTATTGCGAGGGGGAAAATAGCATTTTACTCCCAAGATGAATACAAGATTTTAGATTATATCTCCAGGCATTGACATAATTTAATCATCTTATGGCCAGTTACTCAATTCTCAGTTAATAGACGTTTTGCTTGCAATATGAGAAGCATCTTCAGGGATGTAGGACATCATAGATGGACACAATATGTCCTACAAAACTGAACTGATTTCCTGAAACCTTCCACAGTGGAAGCGAAACGGATTCATCATCACACGGTCACCAACAGGAGACCTAAATTTTCCGAACAAGCCTTCAAAGTTCACAGTACTTTTTCTAAATATCTGCAGTGGTAGCAAAGAATATATATAAATAAATTAAGATGGTCCTTTGATTTATTATATCGGACTAAGCCTGAAGTAATGTGAATAACGGTTCCAGGCTAGGTTCAAGGGGTTTCGTGGAGTGAGTTTTAGTTGGTATGAGGCAACTTTTGACAGATGCTGTCTTTTTTTCCCACAAAAAAAAATAACAAAAAAAATCAAACTAAAAGGTTAGTTCTGTAGCTAGTTAACAGAAGCGCTAGTATGTAATTTGGAAGTTTCACTCTGCCAACTAAGAGAATGCACTTCTGTCATCATTTTTTAGCAAATAACTCCTGGCTGTTTACTGTTTTAGCCAATTTTTTTTATATAATAAACCAATTTTTTATATAAGTAGGTACTTGTGCCGTTATAAAAGTCATAATGAACGTGGAAAGAATGTTATGGTAAGGAGGGTTAGTTCCAGAGCTGTCGGTAGAGACCAGCACTGAGCTCACCCCTACTTTCTGTCTGACTCTTGTAAACCTTGAGACATGTTATAATATAATTATATTATACAATATTATATTCTATGAGTGGCACATAAGGAAAAATAAAAAAATGTACCAGATTATACTTGGAAAGTAATATTATAATTCAGGAGAAAATTTAAAAAAAAAATCAAAATTTTATTAAAATTTTTTATTAATATTAACAATGTAAGTTATATTACAACAGTTTTATTCTTTAATAACAATTTAGAACATTTCTTACTTTATTTTAAAAATCGTTATTATTCTTAAAATAAAAGAAAACATTCCTAATAACACTATACTTAGTATATTTACAGTAATTACATAGTCTATAGGAATAATTTTATTATATAAAGTTTGTGTAAAGTAAGCAAAGTACACAAGGAAAGAAAAATGTGTGGTTGCATACTATAGATTTTGTAATAATTAAAAATACAGGTATTATGTAAAATGAGGTATTCAACATTAAAAAATTAAAGGTCTATTCATTAAAATCATTTGACAGCACCAGGTAGCCAAAGTAAATACATAGCACTAAATATCTCCCAAGAAAGAAAGAGTGGAATATTTTGATTTGTGATTTTTCTATCAGTTATGTCTTTTCTTTGTTGTATATAAATTTATTTATGAAAATCAGAGTTGAAAGTGTGTTCCGTAGGTATTCGTTTTGGAATGAAAAAGGAAAAAAAATATTTACAAGAGGAGATTTAACTCTATTAAGTGAGAGGCTAAGCGGTGAATTTTCAGATTGGTGGTATGAAACAGGGGATCCAGCTTCAGCTATTTGGTTGTTCGGTAGCAGTACTGCTCCTCCAAGGTAGTGGAGAAAACTATAAGTTTGTCAGTTATAATCGGAAAGATTTGCGTATTTCTGGTGTGACAGGAAATTATTTTCCTGTCACAGGAATTTTTATTAGTATTTCGAGTACAGAATGCTTATTTGATTATAAAATAATTATTATGACAATTTGTTAATTTTATAATCTTTTGCGTTACGTATGATAAAAAAATTTTCATTGAACATGTTTTTACTATTTAAATTACATAAATACAATTTTGAAATGCCACAGAGCACTGAGTTTTTAACTAAGTAGTGCGTCCTTTTTTCTCATGGCACATGTTTGGTTAATGGAAAATAAAACAGTAATTATGGTACGAATGGCCTGTTGACATGTTCAAATGCAACTTGAAAAGCTAATAAGTGCCAGTTTCCAAGAGGTAAATTAAAGATTTGTAAAATGGCAGAAGGGAGTCACTTGTTATTTAATTTTTCACCAATATTTTGGGGGAACAGTGCTGGTAGTATGTCAAAGGTAAAAGAAGATGAGGGTTGGGAATCTTGGAATCTTGCCGCATAGGGTTACATTATCTGTGCATTTGTCATACTACAAATTGTGAAGGATATATAGACTGTTAAATATTCTATAGAGACAAATTCTGAACCAAAGTCATAAATGAAATGCAGGCATATTGTATTTTTAAAGTATTACCAGGTAAGACATGTGCAACCTACATTCCATTTGACATACATACAATGTATGTATGTCCTCCCACACACATAAACTTCATTTGATGGAGTTTTGATTGTTTTTTATAGAGGCCGTTTTGGCTCAAGCTTGGCCTTACATTGTAATTTTTTAAAAAGTGTTTATAAATGTAAATAAATCTATATAGAATAGAATAATTTATTTGCCTGAGTGAGAACAAATACGTGAGTTATATTTATTTATTATATTATTTATATTTTGTTTGTTTATAAACATGTGCTTTTATTTGTTGTGTCATGTTGTCATTGTAACTGCTTTTAAATAAATTATTACTTTCATCTTGTTCATGTAATGAGTTTTTTGTTTATTATATACATTGACAGTGTAGAAAAATAATGCCAGGAAACCAATGAGATTATTCCTTAATGTTAAACTACGACCTCCATTTCAAATTGGACCAACCTCATTGGTTCCACAACACTATTTACACAGGCTGTCAACTGATTTTAGCCATGTGTTGAACTATAGTAAACTAAGTTAATTTTACTTGAAATTAATTTAAATTCGTGTTGTTTTTCCTGTGTGCCTAAGAGCGACATAGAAATTATTTTGTATGAAACGATTTATACTTTGGTAAGTCATTACTTTTTCAACACACTGATTGGTGAGTTGCACCAATCCGCATGTAGCAACGCATTGCTACAACTATGTCAAGATTAATTGTGTTAATTTTTATTTATAACACATTTTACTAAAGACTGCAATCATTATTATTATTATTATTTTATATTTTGCAGTATCATTATTATCAACAGTCTGATAAACTTCTTCATTTAATTTTTATTTTACATGAAAGAATGAGCATTCAGTGTAGCCAAGTATATAGAACCAGGAAATTTTTTGTCTAAAAGGTGTAAGCAATCCTACCAGTTTTTGACTCAAATATGACAACCCTAGATATACCATCATTTTTTGACTCAAAAACTACAAGATATACCATAACTTATTTATTCTTCTATAAATATTAAAGATGGAGTTTTAAAAAACAAAAATAAAAGGTACCAG
The DNA here is from genome assembly GCA_018340805.1 of Microvelia longipes. Classification (NCBI taxonomy): domain Eukaryota; kingdom Metazoa; phylum Arthropoda; class Insecta; order Hemiptera; family Veliidae; genus Microvelia; species Microvelia longipes. Next base: position 39,050,631 of record JACMZG010001913.1, read on the forward strand.
ATTTTTATCTGACAAAACAAAAACCTTTGGATAATTAGTCATAGTTATTACACACCCATGTATTTAAACAAGCTGAGAAGAACTAAATAATACATCAAAATAGATTTATTTCATAAATATTTATTCAGTACAAAATGTAAAGTGAATTACATAAAACTGAACCCGCCAAAAGTAAATTTATAACAAATACTCTAAATAAACAAAATTGATTTTGCAACATTGATATTATGGTAGTTAGGGATCATATCCCAAATCAACAATTGACAGTGGTTAGCCGTAGCCAGCCTACAGTAGTAATATAAAGAGATGGGCTAATTAGTGTTAAAAAATTCTGTGAGGGCGATCATTATTCCACTATCTTTTAAGCAACTTCACCAAAAATAATACCTCTGACATAGTAGATTGAAACACTAACTTTCCCTTTTTAAAACCAACTTGCGTTTGGATTTTGATAATTTTATTTTGATAATTTTGTACATAACTCATTTTGAAAATGAGTAATCTTGAAAAAAGCTCTTTTTTGACACACAAACGAAGTCAAACATCTTTATCAACATTAGCTCTGATTTTATCATTTGACACATAACTTCATGTAAATTAAACATGTTTTACAACTAATAAATTTGGATATTCGCTAATATAGTTACCACGGCAAGTATGACCATTACGTCAAATATATTTATTGTAGACAATAATGAATAAAGTTAAAAAAATCTAATATGTTCCAGTATGTCATTCACACAAACTAATAAAGCGCAACAAACATGTGGTGACAAAATCGTCGCAGGGAAGAGTGAGGCCCGCAGAGCAGCCATGAGGTTTTCAGGCTCTTGATTTAAAAAGAGATAGAGTAGGGAATTTGTTTGAGTTTTTAACTAGGAGTAAATTTTTTGTTGAAATAATAGGTTGCACTGTTGATTGTTTTTGTAGGCTTGTTAATGTCTACTCTTAATATTTTGACTATACATTATTGTAACCCTTAACTATAAATAGATCATCAGTATTGTTTGACGAAAACAAGGTAGGGATCATAGAGTCTCCAAGACAGTGCGGTTCAATCCTGGTTGGAGCCTTAAGATTTTCAAGTGAGGGATGGAAACCCTTACATGAGCCGTCCTACCAAAAGGACATTAAGCCAGTGCGATGTCAGGTACTTGTAAAAGATACCTAACCTTAAATGAATTTAGGTTTAGGCAAAATTTAGGACCCTATTTAGTTCATAAATTTAAGGCAAAATCTAGTTTATATAAATCATTTATGTTCCTGCTTCATGGTTTCAAGCTTAGTTTGACAGTATTTTTATAGTTAAAGTTATAGAAACATATAGTAAAGACACGGCTCTTCTGAGGATTATTAGTCAGTCAGTCCCATACTGACTGACTAATACAGGATAGACACTATCTTTTATCTAAGGGTGTTAGCAAAAAGGGTCCAGCAACGTGGCCTACTCGCTAGGTGATCTATCACCTTTCCCAATTACTAGGTAGGAATTACTATCACTAGGTAGGAATTACTTAATAGGTGATAAAGGTAAGGAGTGATTGATTAGACCACGGCGAGAGAGGAGTCAAGCAGGCCAAGGTCCCATCTTGAGATTAGTCCACTTGCCACCAATGCCCCACTATTATAATACTAGTTTTGTTAGGACATAACTTGGGTATTATTAATAATATTCCATTACCCTCCTGTTCGAAATGCAAGTCAGTTTAAAAATGTTAACAGATTTTTTAGAGTAAGTTAGTACTTTCAAAGATCTCGGTGTAATCTTCGAATCAGCTTAATATTTAAGCAAATAAATAGTACTTGTGAAAGAGCGTATAAAAACCTTATCTTCATCATCAAGACGTCCATAGAGGGGGAGTTAAATGATAATTCAGCCAAAATATGGATGCTTAATCTTTTAGTTAGAATTATTATAGAGTATTGTTAAGTTGTCTCGTGTCCAACATAAAAAAATCACATACTGCAGATAGAGAGATGCCAGAGAAGATTGACTAACTATTTACTGGGTTTCAAGAGAATAATGGTTCCCTACCTCTAAACTACGAGGAAACATTGGCTGAATAAGATATAAAAACATTATTTAATAGAAGAGTAAAATATTAGATTTTTCAGGACTTTTAAAATTTTTGATGATTTAAAAATAGGTTATTGATTGTAGTCTGAAAAATCATGAAACAAGTTTTAACTCTATAGCATGCACAAAGACAGGATAAAAACACTCGGAAAATCATGAAAGTGCCTGAAACGGATAATTAAACTGAAACCTCAGTTTCAGATTTTTAGGGATTTCAGGTTCAGATATTTTTATTTATACTTCAGGTAGCAGGTGAGGAAAAGTAAAAATACTTAACAATTTTACAAATGTGCATCGATATTGAAAATAAAATAGTTTAAATACTCTAATAATGTAATACTGAGTACTGTAAAAGTCAGAACGGTTTGACAGTCCCGTACTGACTGATAGTAGGGTAATCGTCATGGATTGTTGCAAAGAGCAGACTCAATTTTTGTAAAGGTGTTGTAGGGCTTTTTAAATAATTGTGTTGTTCAGCTAAAATAATGTATTCTCAATAGATTGTTGAATTCTTTTGAGAAATAAATAATGTTACAGATTTGCAATCGGACAATTTTATGGAAAAATCAGATGATACTCAGGACTTACTCTATTAGATTCAGTATACTCTAGTAGTGCAGTATATAAATGTATAACTACTGCAAAATTTCATGAAATTCAGCATCCTGTTACAATTTGCAATTGGTTTCTAATATCATACAATTTTAAAAAACAAAACTATGACATCTATTATCACTCTTAAAAAAATCACAACATCTCTAGTCAATACAGAAAAACTACTTCCCCCACCCCCACCATACAATACCAATCACATTAGCTTATTTGAAGAAAAAGATGGACAAAAAATGAGAAAACCCGATGCTAAATTCAATATAAACTAATAAATGATAGGCGCACCTTTTTGAAAACATGATTATTGAAAAATTGGAATTACACAAGTTATAACTTAAAACTAATTAAACAAATTCAAGATCTTAAAAGAAATATCACTTTTTTAGAAACATAAAAAAAGAGAATGTATGTAAACTGTACAATTTATAAGCAGTATTTTTGCTTTAAAGAAGTAAAGGGTAATAAATATTCTTCTGTTGTTATCATCAGTGTTTACATACTACTCTCTTTAATTTTTTATTATATTTAAAAAAATAATTTTGCACTTTAAAGAACAGGCTGATGCCAAACAATTCGACCTGTCAAACAGCCTGATACAAGGAGGCAGTGTGTCGGAGAGAATTTAGTTGAAACAACAATATCATGGTGTGATATATTAGTACCTAGTTCATGTAATTTAACTGGTCCGTCTTTAGGAACACAAGAACTTAATTCAGAACAATTAGGGGAAAATGTTAAAAGGCGTACACCATAACCGAATGGTGAACAGATGAGACGACCGTCGGATGAAAAACACAATTCTTTAATGAAACCCTTCCCGACGTTATTCTCTTCTATGTAATGAGTTAAACGAGGCACATTCTGATGTATTTTATGATTTTTAGGTACTTTTGGTGTCGGAGGTAGGCGTGATCTGTTAAGTACGTAAAGAGGTGGTCCTGTTAGGCTAATGTAGTGAGAGCCTTGTCTATAAACATGCCTCTCTCGTCTGAAAATAATAAAAATAAATTTTAGTAAAAAAAGCATATCTGTTTAAGCCATTAAACTTATTAATTTTCTTTACCATTCTAAACAGAGAATAAATAGATTCCACCATAAAGTAAAGAAAGATCAATAAGTCTCTCCACAATCAACTTTATTTATTAACAAAATACCTGAAGGGGCCTATCAGAGGCCATCATCAGGTGCCTGACAAACAAATAGAACAATAAACATAAAACTTAAGATAATAAAAGAAATAAATAATTTATAACAATCACCCCTATAAGAGATGGGTAAAGGAGAAAAGGTGTACCTGTATTTTCAGAATTAACATTTTATAAAATGGTTAATTTATATTTAAGGGTTTTTTTGTATTTTATTTCATGATGTTATGTTTATGTCATATTTGCTTGTTTTTATACACATTGGTCTTGTTTGCTTACAAGGCAACGATAATGCCCTCTTGTTAAGTCAAAATTGTTTTGCATAATTTGTTACTAAACTAACTTATTTATGGAACTGTTGTTTGATCTTTCATTCAATTTTAACAGTTTTATATCAAGAAGCTTTATAAATTATTTTGATCTTGGACCCTGAGTATTTTCTATTGAATTATTCCATTCAAATTAGAAGTAGGTATCTCCCTTCCCTAGCCTTCTTATAATCTAAACACTTTTATTCAGAGACAATCAAGGATCTTGAATAAAGGGGATGACTCATTAAATTGATTTGTCATACAAAAAAGTGACCCCATCGAAAACCAAAAAATAGAGAGAATTCAACACAAAACACACATCACAAAATAACTGCGCATGCTTGGTACAAACTGTGAATGCTTACAATTCTTATAACAGCGCAGGTCTTAAATTTTAGAGGCAAATTACCTCTCAATGGTTTCCCATTGTTTATAGCTTGAGAAGGTTATAACAAAACACACTTAAATTATCACTCACTGAAGTGGCAAAGTATAGTCCAAAATTTAAAATTAAATAAGCACAAATGACTTAAAAAGCACCACAAATGTAACAATCATGAGAATCACAGAAGAAAGTTGAGAAGCAAACTCGACAACCTTGCTACATAACTTGCATTTGGCGCCTTTTTTCATTATAACCATGGGAAGGTAAGTTTTCTCCTATTTCTCTATCTTATAGAACTTCCATGGGGTTAGAAATGTTCCTTAATGTGTCATTCCCTGTGTTCAAGATCCTTGGTGACAATGTAGTGCTTTGGAGGCCCACCTGAGGTTGATATTTTAACCCCTTAATTTATCTTCTTAAATTTTATTTGAACTTGTAAAAAAAGAAGAAATAGTTAGTAATAAAGTTCTACTCACTCGACAGGTGAGACGTCAGGAGAGGGGTGAGAGAAGCCGTCGATTCCACTTTGCATTCTTACTATTCTTAAATGTGATTCTATTTCTCTCCTTTCACCTAAACCAGCATCAAACAAATATATTTTAAAATGTCAGGTACTGGGTACCTCAGAATTTTTCCTCAACACGTCGGATTCGCTACTCTCATTCTCAAACACATCTTTGGACCCGCTTTGCTTGTCCTAATGTAGTAAATAGATAAGTTTTATTCCCAGCGATCACCCATTCAGGCACTGACTTCGCTTGAATCTGCTTAATTTTTATGATCCAACAAAAACCGTACATATACAGTACTTATCATATTGAAACAAAACTCAGTGTACTTATTTATTACATAAAGGCTTATACTTGTGCCAAATTTTAACTCAATAAAATTATTTTTTAATTATTTACATTTAAAATGAAAAAAACACATAAAAGTCATTGGATAAAAATTGAACTGATGCTGGTAATGAGTTATAACTCGGCACATACATGAGAGACAAATCTCAAATTAATTGAATACTTTTTTCCATGCTTTATGAATTTTTTAATTTGTCATTATTGTGGGTTAATGATGTCATACAATTTTTATTTTCTGGATAGCACAACTGACCCAAAGATTTATTTTTGTACCAAGTTTCAAACTTACTGATCCCACTTGATACTGCTTAACACTAGGCATGCGACAGAAACCTTTGAAACTGTATCAACTCATAGCAACAAGAATATTGTGATACCATGTATACATGGTTTCACAATTTCAACTCATTATTTAAATAAGACTATAGTTTCAATTTTTTAAAAATTGATTTTTTCAATTTTTTTTAACTATTTTTCTTTTTCCAATATTTATAAAAAAATGCTAATTCATTAATGATAGTTAATGTCATCATAAAAAATGATTTACTAGAAAAGCATGTTAGTGCTCTTCTAGTAAAATAGCTTCTCTAAGTGCAAGTAAATAGTAAGTTTAGTTACTCCTTTTTTCTAAAAGAGACTCAGCTGTTTTAATAAAAATAGTAGGTTACCAACTCCGGGAAGAAAAAATACCAACATGGACCTAGTGACATCATTAAGATAATCTCGTGTACTCAACTCTCACTTTATAGATTTCTATAAAAATCATGCACATCTTTAACATGTTTTCTTATTAAATTTACTTGCTTTTAGAACTTTGCATCATTTATTGTTTTCTAGTGGTCTTTAATTTTTTGGAATTCTTGTGGCCGTAAAACACTATGACATAAATACTGTTTTTGCGTCATTGAGACTAATATATTATATCGGACATAATTTTTACTTAAAATAAGTAAAAATGCAGTAGGAGTAAAGAAAAGGCACAAATTAAAGTTCAACATTTTTTTTTTTATAAATGAAGATAACAAATAAACATAATACTGAAGATATTAACAAATATATTAACAACATTACCTGGAACATTATTTTGATTATCGTTATTTCTAGCTTGTCTCCTAGCTCTGGCTTCCCTAATAGCAACCAAGGCTTCCCAAACATCAGTCGAATTATTCATGTCGTTAAGTGGGGATGACGCAGCAGAACTAGAACTACTAGCAATGGAACCCCCCGTGGAGACATTGGATACACTTGAACCCGCTGTGGAGTTGGATGGAGATGTAGAGCCTCTGAAACCTCGGAATGCATTCTGCCTTCTTAGCCCTCGAGTGTAGCCGGATCTACTACTGCTAATTATATACCTTGGACCTCGATTTAATAATCTGAAATAACAATAACTCTGGATAATATGGCAAAGAAATTGAAAGAAACATCTATCCACTGATTTGAATAATAATAATGTATTGACAGAGCCAGCTTTCAGTTTTAACAAACCATCATCAGTGCCTAAACAACAAAGTACAACCAAATATACCTATAACAAAAAATCGGGGAACGGGGTACCTCAGAACTTTTCCTCACTGCATCCAATACGCTTCGCTCACCTTCTCAACTTTTTGAGGACAACGCTTTGCTTGTCCTCAGATAGTAAATACATTAGTTTTTCCCAGAGGTCACCCATCCCGGCAAAGTTCTTGCTTGATGCTACTTAACTTTCATGATCCAACAAAAAAACCATTGATATACTGACTTTATTGAAACAAAACTTGGTATACTTATTTATTACATTATTATTTGTTTCAGGCGTTTTTAAGATTTCCTGAGTAGTTTTAACAAAGTTGTCTGTAAGTAGTGATGTGGGTCGGAGAATATTCTCAAAAGAATATTCTCCGAGCACGAGAATATTCTCCTGAAAAATTGGAGCATTTTCTATTTTGTACTTATTTGATATTTGATACATTTTCTTTCTTCTTATTATCCTCTTATATTTTGCTGTTCATTTCTATGTTTAATATTTCTCTTTAAGCATATAGTTAATCAAATATTTTTTTGTTCTACAGTTCTTAGTTTAGTCATTTATTCTAATTATATTCAATTAATACATTTCCTGTAAGTAAGAAATGGAGAGTAGACAAGATGGAATCTTGATTAACTAAGCCTTGCACTGTCTTTCTTTTTATTTTAGTCAATCTTAAAATATGATAGTAGTATATTGAATGGATTAACTTATCAGAAAAGAGTTGTTTGTTTATAAAAATGGTTTGATTGATCGCAAAGAAAAGAGAGAGAAAATGTTATTATTACTTTTTAGTTTATCTCTATGATATTTTATGAAATTTATTAAATACAACTCAAATAGCAGCTAATCTTATAGTTAAACATTTTTTTAGTTAAACGTTATTTTTAAAATTGTAGCTCCAAAAGAAATTGCTCGAATATGCTCGCCTTAAGAGAATATTCTCTAAAAGATTATGCTCGAGCATTCTACATCACTATCTGTAAGTATGTATGTGTGTGTTTGTGACTGTTATCATTGTAGCTCCCAGTGCATTTATGCTAGAGGTTTGAACCTTAGTACAAGGTTGTGTAGTTATGCTATCCAAAAAATATTAACCCACAATAATGACAGCGGAAATTTTAACAAATCATAAAATGTGATTTGGCATGCATGTATAAGACAAACATATGAGCCAAGTTTTATCTCATTATTAGCTTTAGTTTAATAAACTGTGTAAGCTTCCGCAGTTAATGTCATGAAGTTTAGGTCTTTCGGTGGTGACCGAGTCAATGTAGATAAAGAATCCGACGTTTCGCTTCCACTGTGGGAGGCATCTTCAGGGATGTAGGACATTATGGATAGAAACACAATGCTCTACAAAACTGAACAGTTTTGTAGAGCATTGTGTTTCTATCTATGATGTCCTACATCTCTGAAGATGCCTCCCACAGTGGAAGCGAAACGTCGGATTCTTCATCTACATCGACGCGGTCACCACTGGAAGACCTATATCTTCAGCTTTAGTTTAAAAAATGAAAATAATAGTTTAAAGTTTAGAAAATAATCTAATAGAGTTGAAATTTGGTACAAGTGTAAGTATACCTTTACGTAATAAATAAGTACACTAAGTTTCATTGTAATAAAAGTATATCTATGGTTATTGTCGGATTATAAAAGTTAAGGAGTGCCGAGTATGGTTAGTGTCTGGATGGGTTACCATGGGAAATGAAAAGAAAAAATCAATATCTGAGGACAAGAGTAGCAAATCCAAGGATGTGTTGCAAAATAAATTTGTATATTATGAGGATAAGTTCCAAGGTACTTAATTACCTTGCGTACCTTGGTGGTACGCAATTTTTTGTAATATATTTGGTTTGTATTTTGTTGGTTAGGCACTGATGATGGTTAATTAAAACTGAAAGCTGCCTCTGTCAACAAATTATAATTCAAATCAGTGGTGAGAAGTTTCTTCCAATTGCTTTTATTACTGATTGACTCCAAAACTTAACTTATTATTAATAAATATTTAGTTTTGCTGTCTTGGTAAGTTGGAGCTTTTTAATTGATAGTTTAGTTGTACATATGGTATTGTAGGAATGAATATATCAAATATTAACTTTCCACAACTTATATGTTTACCATTGCTTGAAATATATTAAACAAAATGAAAATAAATTCAATAAAAATAGGGACCACCATTCTTATGAAACGAGAAGAAGAGAGGAATTATGTATAAAAAGACATCGACTTTTGAAGACTCAAACAGGACACAATTATATTGGCTTGACATTATATAATAATTGTCTGTCTTACGAGACTAAAAGATTAAACATGGATGAATTCAGCAACAAAATCAAGAATTATTTAGTCAGCAACCCGTGCTACCGCATTAAAGAGTTCACTGACGTAGCCTCAAAGAAATTAATTTAAACAAATAAATAATTTTATACTTAGAATAAGCTTTTATAATTTATGTGACGCTATTTATACTATGTTAAATAGTTTTCAAAGAAAGAATATTTATTATTATTATTATGAATCTCACAGTTTTTAGTAAAGTCTTCTTGTTTTACATGCACGAGATTTGGAGACAAGTTAATATTCATCGCAAAGATTTTGACCAAAACTATAAATATATAAATAACCATTTATTGAGCTTTTCTTACATATATAACTTATAGTTTTTTATATTATAATTTTTTGTAATACTCAAATCAGCTTACAGCTATTGTTGCCTGTTGGGCTTGAGTTCATTTAGTTTATAAATAATGGAGTTAGATACAATAGAATTGATAATAGAGTTAGATATATTAATTTGCATGCATGTTTGACCAAAACTACACCAGAGTAGTTAGTAATAACCTAAATTTAATAGAGAAAAAGCTTATGAGAATATTGTTTTAAAAGCGAGCACTTACAAGTGAGACGAAGCAGTGGTGGAGGGGATAGAGGGTGTGGAGGGGGGACTCCTAGATGACTCTGTATCAGATTCATCTGATTCTGAAGTCTCCTTCTCGTCATCCTTAGGACCTACAAAACACATTTTACCATAGACACATATTACTAACGGGGGTATAGTCAATTTCAATACATTGAGAAGCCTTTTAAACACAGCTCTGTCTTTTAAACATGTACTGTTAGTAGTGATAGTGATAGTAATATGGCGGGAGTGGTAGTAACTACCAGGCAAGTAGGCCACGTTGTTGGGCCCTTTTTGACAGCTCCCTAAGATAGTGTCCTACTCCTTTTAATTTCAAGTGTAGGTATATTTCATATAATCTAGACAGAGGAGCCGTGTGAGTATAGTTATATAATGAATTTATTAAAGTTATAAATTTTGCCTATACCCAGTTTAATTTAGGGTAAGGGATCTTTAACGAGTACCTGGCAACGCACATGCTCGAGACCCCCAGCTTTCCCTTGTCTGTCCCTTCCATGTCCTTTCTGAAGGACGTGGTACGCAGAATTTGTATCCCTCTCATAAAAATCCTAGAGGCCCGTGCTGGGATTGAACCCATGACTAAAGTCCATTATTTTGTGTATTGGCCGCGTACCTTAACCACCACACCACAGGTGACTCATAACATGTACTGTTAAATGTACTTCTTGAAAAAATTAAAGAGATATTTACCAAAATCTTGTATATCATGGACACAAGTCCATTCAGATGTTTCATCATTAGATATATTCCTAGATAGTGCGCACCATCCCTGAGGGTGGACCTGCAATTACAAGAAAAATACATCTAAAGGTCAGTTAAAAAATCTCACAACTAAAAAGTATATTATGACGACTTATTTCAAGTAGATACTTGTGTTGTTAAAATGGCAATGAAAACAAAATAATTTTATAGTACTAACTTAGAAAAGTGGGATGAATGTTACGGTAAGGAGAGTTAGTTTCAGATATTCTACCCCCACCTTCATGTGACACTCTCGTATACTTTTCATTCTATACCTACAATCATCTTTCAAAAACATAGCTTAAATTTAAGTGAGCCATTTTTAAGTCAAAAGCACAGCTCAAATTCTTATCGGACTCAAATTATTCGAACAAGACCTTAGTCTATGCATGCCTCAGACTTGAAGAAATAATAAAATTACCTGAAGAGAAGATAAAACTTCAGCATCATCCCCCTCGGGGAAATCTGTAACAAATTCAATCCTATTCTGTTTCCTTCTCTTATTGAAGAGATGAGTAAAACTAGCAGCTACTGGTATGGTTGTTTGGCTCAACTGCATCAGTCTGTACATGTTTGGCTGCACACAAAACAAATTAATTGATTGATTCTTCACAAAAAAATGGGTACAGGGTGCCTCGGAACTTTTTTGTTCAATTCGTCAAAAATTAAATTAATACTGATAATGACATGAAACTAGGCACAGATACTGGTTTTATATGTATCAACATGTGTGCCAAATCGCAAATCATTTTGCAGGTTAATGACTTTAAAAATAAATATTTCCAAATAGCACAACTAGACCTAATATCAAGTTTTAATTCTCTAGCATATATACACTGGGAGATGTGATGATAACAGACACACAGATAACTTTGTGAAAAATTTAAAAATTGGCTATGGAGCACCTCACTACTTTGGACTCACTTCTCTCATCCTCTAAATGTAGGAATCACCAAACATACTGTAACAAGTCTTTAGACTCGTTTTGCTCAACTTCAGACAGAAAATATTTTTTTTATTCCCAGTGGTCACTCATCCCAAAAAGGCACTGACCTAGCTCAATGCTTCTTAACTTTTATGATCCAACAGAAAAACTGTAGATATACTCGCCTTATTGACATGAAACTTACTATACATATTTATTACATAAAAGGAAATACTTCTGCTAAATTTCAAATCATGTGGATTATTTTCTGATTTAAAAAAAAGTATACAAGTTATTCAATAACAATTGAACTAACTCTCATTTGTCTTATACATGCAGGCAAAATATCAAATTAATTGCCTAATTTTTCCGTGTTTTATGAAGTTTCAACATGTTCGCTGAGTCATTATTTCAAGTAAATAACCTCACAAAGCAGAACTCAACCTAAAGATTGCTTTTTGAACAAAGTTTTAACTCTCTAGCATAAACACACTGGTAGCTACGATGATAACAAACACCCACATAAAGACAGATAACTTTGTAAAAACTACTTGGAAGGTCTTAACATTTAAAACAGATAATTCAGGAGAAAACCTGGTTTCAGATGGTTTTGCAGTCACAATACTTTTCCTATATACTCAATGTACAAAGAAAGGAAAAGAAGCATTTATATGTTTCCCTCTTTCTATATACAATAACCTTTTCCCCACCTTCATTTTAGGAAAACAAATTACTGTTTCTTTGTTCAAGAGAAAAGTACCTGTTTGACTGTTCACTGATAAACAAAATAGTAAAAACGATTAATACAAAATTAGTTTACCTTGAAGCCATAGAGATCATTGGCTAAAGTTCTAAGGTTGAGATCATGAATAAGGATAAGAAATCCTCCTAGAGCACAAAAATAAAAAAGTATTCATGAATTACTTCAGAATAAAACAACACACTTTTTGATGAAATAATAAACGAGGTGAGAATTAATTTAGGGCAAAGAAGAGATTAGATTTTATTTTATTTATTTATTTACTTTTTTTAGATATCGACTTGTAAATAAATTATTAACTGGTCCACGTGAAATAGTTACATTAAACGTTATGTATAGAATTTTCTTAGCATGAATTATCTTCATTAAACATGAATATGCTACGCGTAAGTAGTGAAATATAGTTTATTTAATCTAATGAAATATAGCCTATTCTGTGCTCTAAACTAATTCTCATCTTGTATTATGGAGACTCACAAAAGTATTAATGATAAATAAGGTTGTTCTCCCAATGTTTATTAATTTCAAACATTAAATGCCTTTGGACATACAGATATAGTACTAGAGGGGCCATATCAGTTGAATTTTGAAACATCAAAATTAGTAACAGTAACATCTTTGTCTTTTAAAATAACAAAATAATCAGTACAAAATCACCCTAACTTATAAACAAGAATATTTAAATACAAAATGTAAGAAACACAAGAAATGTATAGAAAGTAGGCAAGAATTGATTCATTATAACCTTTAATCTTAGATGAGGTTTTAATGATGTAATTATTGTTATTACTTCATCAAAATCAAGTACCAGTGCAACCTAAAAGATCGTGTGATGATATGTATTAGTATTAGTAAAATACTAACAGCTTCAATTTTTTCATCTTCTCTTGAACAATTCAAATTTCAAACTAAAATTTACGTTTAAATTTTGCTACAATCTTAAATTTGTTTAATTTTTTTTTCAATGGTTTGTGAGGCTATTCACAACTAAGGTGGTTAAGCCCTTTTGTTTAATGTTTACTACTTCACCTTTCTGCTTAATTTTTTACTCTAACTTCTTAAATATTGCATACATTTTACTTTTAGTAATTATATCTTTATTTAACACTTAATATTTGCATGTAGTTTTTAATTTGTAATCATTTATGTAACTCATTATTTTGTATGGTATGATTTATCCCAAAGATTATGTAGTATACCAGATAATATGTGGTATACTAGATAATATTTGATTTATCTGTAATAAAAGTCTTTATCTATTTATTTATTTTATTAATAGGGATAATTAAGTGATAATTCCCAGATTATTATCAAACTTTTGGAGAATATTTGGATGAAGTTTTATTAGGTCTAAGAGTAGAGCAATTGCTTTATCAAAAGCCACAAGTCTTTGATAGGCAAGAGCTTGGCAGTTACACAGTATATGTTCAGAAGTTTCAAAGGACTGGAGGGATTGCTCTCATCTAAACCCATATTTCTGAGGTAATAATCAAACCAATAATAACCTGTAACGAGGCCACTCATAACTTTAAAATCATTATTATTTCAATGAGGTTACACAGAGTGCCAAGGTATAGGGGTCTACTAAGGATTATTAATGATTAAAAACCATTAATAAATTATGAATATTATTTTAATTAAATTAAACATGACTTACCTGTAGTACAAATAATCATTTTACTTGCATCTGGAGTTAACCGAGTCCTCATTAAACCATTTGTATGAAATACCCTGTTGTAGAGGAAACCACTTTCTGTGTAACTAATCAAATAAAATACATTAACACCACAATAAAATATATATAACGAAGCAAGTGAGGAATGTTTCATAGCAAGGCAAGGGCACAACATCTAAAGTCTTCATAATTCAAATTGACAGTTTTACATTTCCCCCTACTAGATTGTACTACTACTTCCTCCAACATGTGACGATCAAATTTATTATTTATCATGTCACATGATTTAGTATAAACAACTTACCTATACAATGATATATTAGCCTTGAATAAACTGCTGATATCCTATTTCTACTTAATATCCAAATCTATAATGATATATTAAGAAGGGATAAAGTGCTAAGTGAGGACGAGATGGGGAGAAAGGGAAAGAGAGTGGTGGAACTTCTGAACAGTTCCAGACTCGGTATTAGAATCATGTTTTGAGGTATTTTGCCATAATTTCGTATTTTAATATAAAATGTATCAATTACTTATATCTTAAGGTGTAGGGATTATCCGATACATTAATAATTATGTAAGTACTCTTTGAACCTATTTTCAGAATATATGTATTAAGCAGATCTCTGTTATTATTTATAACTTTACCTTTCCTGACACTAGTAAGATGATCTAGAAGGGAGGGGACTAAAATGTGAGAAGTACCTAAGCATGCCAAAGCTTAAAGAAAGGTCCCTCACAAACAAGCCTTCCTTTTTTATTGTTTTTAATAAAATCTCATATTACACTTTAAATTTGCAATTTTAAGTACAACAAATAATAGTTGACACAATATCATTGTGCGAGAGACACCTAGGAAATGTAACAAGCAAAATGCAATGCTACATCTACATCTCTCGCACAATTATATTGCGTCAACTATTCATGTTTTGCAAAACTCAGTAGTATCAAATAATATATGTTTTGCTTGCCATGCATGATGGCAGTAAGAGAGCACTGCTCGTCTCTGGTAAGTACTTCACATTATATTCTTCGGAATTAATTGAAGGTCAAAGTGAGTTCAGGCTCTGTCGGCGCCCTGATGAGTTAGACGTAACGAAATAGTGGGACATGACAATATGTCGAGCTATCAATGATGACGAATGTCGAATGATGAAACAGTTCCCAGATGTAGCATTGCATTTTGCTTGTTACGTTTCCTATGTGTTTCTCGTACAATTATATTGTGTCTACAATTCATATTTTGCAAAACTCGGTAGTATGAAATGATATTCAACAAATAATATAATAATAATGCCCGTTTAGAGCTTTGCGACTCATCAGGGATAATCCCTGCAGTAACCACTTCAGGTGATTGCGGCAACCATTTCCCTCACAGTATAATCTAAAGTTGGTGATATATTATTTGTCGAAATCTTATTTATAAACTAAGAGCATAACATGGGCTGCGAACACCAGACCTCTGTGGTGTCAAAGGTTAGTGTAACCTCGACCAAGGAGGTGGACAACAAATAATACAAGAGTTTAAATACAGCAGTACACTAGTAAAAACAATAAAATAATAAAAGTCTTAGATGAAAAAAAAATCAGGTACGGGGTACCTCAGAACTTTTACTCATCACATAGGATTTGCTACGCTCATCCTCCCTGATTCGGACTCGCTTCGGTCATCCTTAGAATATACAAGTCATTAAATTAATACTGCAACGACTCATTGGTATGACAAAATCTTTGTCATACAGCAGACATAAACCAAGACAATACAATTTTCCTTTGATTTTTAACTTTTGAGTACTTGTTGCTAACACCTTACATCTGTAACAACATGAGTTTTAATATCTGTTAAAAAAAACTCCAACAGGTGTGCAAAAAATCCAGAGGTCAAATAAACTCAAGATGGAATACATTATTATTCCTGGTTTTGCCAACATACAACAAATGATAATACGTTCTAATTCAACGAATATTGAGTCAGATTATTAACAAAAAGATTACCTATTAATATCCCACGTATATATGACTCCATCAAAGCCTGAAGTCACCAGAAGGCCATCGCTTTGAGAATATTCTATATTTTTTACCCAATTAGAATGTCCATGTAATGTCCTTATTCTAGATTTAAGATTACGAGCATCCCATAATGCTACAGTATAGTCGTCTGAACAAGTAGCGAACACTCGAGAATCTAGAAACCTAAATTAAATGTTTTGTATTAATATAATAAATAAGAAAATGCCAATTTAATAATTTTGGGTGCATAGGTATTGAAAGGACTGTTAGAAAATGTTTAGCCAAGAAAAGTACACATCTGTACACACAGACTCTCACTTTTTATTCAATTTTTGGTACATGCAGGCACTGAAAAGTAGACAGTGATAACAAAAGTGGGTGTAACATTTTTCCTTTTCCTCTTTTATAAAGAAGGCATATAGGAGAAGTATTGTGCTACACTAGTAGAATGAGCGTGAATGGAGTTCATCATAAATAATAAAAGAAAAGAAGTCTCTCCACAAAACAAAACTTTATTGGCAAAGCGCTTTCAACCTAACTAGAGTGCATCATCAGTGCAAAACCATTGAGATGTTAAAGAAGTAGAAAAGTGAGTCTATGTTTTCTTACTAGGTAAGAAAAGGAGTAAAAAAGAAAATAAATAAATAAACGTTTATTACTATTCCAAACATAATTAAACTTACAAAAAGAAAACACCAATATAATATATATATATATATATATATATATATATATATAATATAATATATATATATATATATATATATATATATATATATATATATATATATATATATATATATATATATATATATATATATATATATATATATATATATATATATATATATATATATATCTTGAAAAGTAAATGGTTGTTGTTCAGCTTTTTTTTTTTTTAATAAATATTCCTGAAGAAAAGGAGGAGTCTGACTCTAGTACCTAGTAAGAAAACATAGACTCACTTCTTTGACATCCCAACGGTTTTGCACTGATGATGGCCTCTAGTTAGGTTGAAAGCGCTTTGCCAATAGTTTTGTTTTGTGGAGAGACTTCTTTTCTTTCATTATTTATTGTGCTACAGGTGTTTTTAAGACCTCCTGAGTGGTTTTGACAAAGTTGTCTGTCTGTATGTATGTGTCTGTTATCATCATAGCTCCTAGTGTATTTATGCTAGAAAGTTGAAGCTCAGTACAAAAAATCAAACTTTTGGGTCTAGTTGTGTTACTTGGGAAATAATTTTTAAACGACATCATTAACCCACAAGAATGACTCGGCAAAAAAGCAAGAAAAATGTTTTGAAATTTAGTACAAATATAGCCATAAATGAGATAAACCAATATGCCCAATTTCATTTCATTATCAGCATTATTTAAATTTTTTTATCAAATAATTTGTGACAGAATTTGCTCAGGGTCGTGTGAATGGAGGGAGAGGGAACACTGCCTCTATGCTGCCCACTTATTTTTACATCACTTTAACATTGAGTTAATACCATACCCAGCAGTGTTTTATTTATTGTTATTAATTAACAACAGTTTTAAATATATAAGGATCATCAATCAACACATAATTAATTTTATTAATATCTAAAACCACTAATTAAAGGTAATCAATTAAAAAAAATCTTAGAAGTATAAGGAAGAAGATATTTTATATGCTAATGCAGTTATTTTCCTGAGCTTTGTTTACCATGACCTTAGGATTTCTTCCAATGTACATTATGTTAAATTATACATGTCAATTAATAAAATTACAATTAATAATGATGTACTATTAAAACTAAAATTATACAAAATTGTTGGTAAAGAACAACATAAATTAATATAATATTTTGCTGCATTACAGCAATATTTAATCTTATCGCATGACATAGCAAAACTGTTTTCATTGCAAGCTCACTGAGTTTTGTAGAGTAAGGTCAACTTATTATCAGGGTCAAAAATTAGAACAAATCATACAAGTATGTTATGTAATAATTTCTGATACACCAATTTCAAGAATAAGGGTATTCTTAACCCTTAAAATAGAGAAGAGAATTAAAATAAATAAGCAGGAGGAAAAACAGTAATCTTGTTAAAAATATAAGTGCTCAGACACAGGTAGTCAAATTCTACTAGGTAATTCAATAAGACTTACCTAACACAATTTACACAGTCAAAGTGAGCTTTATCAACAGAATTGACGAGTTGTCTACAAATTGGATCAAAAAGTAAAATACTTCGCTTTTCACAAGCAGCTACCAAAAGAGAGCTGAAACAGAGTAAACAAACAATTAATTTTATTCCAAAATACAGGATATCTCAACGGATATGAACAGTTAAGTCTAAAACTTACCCATCAGGAGAAAATTCTAAATTAAATATTCCACCAGGGGCTGAATTTCTCAAACTATCGTTGTGGTCCCAAACAGCACAGGGCAGCAAATGTGAATATAATTTTTCCATAAACTTATCCGTGGATCCTAATTTTAATTTACACCCTAATTCGCGATTTCTTAAATAATTCGTTAAAAACATCGAACAATCTCCGGCCCGAGACAGTTTTTTGTTATAAAAATCCATAGTTCTGCAAATCGTAAGTACTTGTTTTTCAAATCATATTATAAGCTAAACATTGAATTATGAAGTCTATGATAGAGAGAATTTAGTTTTTTAAACATGATAATAATATTAATAACTAAACAATAAAATAAGTAATATATCTTAGAACTTTTGAACACAAACTTATATATTTTTCTTAACTTTTTACATCAACATCCAATTTTTTTTAACATCAACATCGGA
This sequence comes from Microvelia longipes, assembly GCA_018340805.1. Lineage (NCBI taxonomy): Eukaryota > Metazoa > Arthropoda > Insecta > Hemiptera > Veliidae > Microvelia > Microvelia longipes. Next base: position 39,069,348 of record JACMZG010001913.1, read on the forward strand.
TCGCTTCCAGCTGATCGTGAATGTAACAGTGTTGCCAGGAACTTGCAGTGTTTCCAACTAAATTTTGAAAAAGATAAAAAGCAAGGATCCATCACAATCCATCATTAAAGCAGCTTAAAAGCTGTTTTTTGCAACACTTGAGGTTACCGTGTACTAGCCATAGAGATATATTACTAGAGAGGCCATAGATTTATTTACTAGAGGGAGTATAGCCTATCTCAATGCATTGTGAGGCCTGAAACATCTTTTTGGGGCTCTCAGAGCCTGAACCTTATTGAAATACGAGAGTCACTCTCTGTGATACGAGAGTGAATTAAGGTTTTAATAAATTAATTAATTTTGGCTTCCCGCACATTGTTTGTGGGTTGATTTGTATTTTTAACATCCTATATAAGTGCAGATTATTTGATTGTATTGTATTTATAATCGAAGGTGGTCAGGTTACTTTTTTGATGTTTCACAATTTAACCTATAGGGCCCCTCTAGTAATAATATCTCTAACATGACCACTTTCGGTTGCAATGTATAATCAAATTATCAGTACAAAATTACAATAACTTAAATAGTAGAGTGTTAAACAACTGAACCGATCTGCATGAAGCCGAAATAAATTAATTTATTATAACCTTAACTCATTCATAAAGAAGGTTTCAATGAGGTAACACAGAGCCCCAGAATGATGTTTCAAGCCTCTCAATGTATTGAGATAGACTATGCCCTGTTTAGTATACATCTATATGCCTGAGAGCCCCCCAAAAAAAAATTCAGTCCCCTCAATGTATACATAAATTTTATAAGTTCCTTGGTATTGAAGTAGTAATATAATCTCTATGGTGCTAGCGATGTCCTCTCTAACTACACTCATTAAAAATGTTTCCGCCCTTTTACAAAATTAATTTTCAAAGTTCAAAAATAAGTTTATTTAGAACTTAATTTGGTTATAAAAAATATTAGAAGTAAAGAATAACAAAGCGTCAAAAAAATAATTGGGACTTTTATTTAATAATATTAGATTTCACAAAAATTTAAAAAAAAATACAACAAAAACTTGTTTTAATTGTTTTTTCCACAAATTTAGATTTTTTTTTTAAATTTAAGGTAACCACTATTTTTAGTTGCTGGAAGAGCCTTACAGGCTATGAAGCTATGTTGGGTTTTGTCTAAATTTAAACAATAATTCTTCTCTTAGAACTATTTTGTACCACGTTTCATGGTAGGAGTGGGAGGGGGAAAAGATTCCGCTTAAGAACCGATTTAGTTGTTCTGCTTGGGATTCTGATTTCACTTATATACATGTGCATTGTTTAGGTTTATACTCACACAACACACATACCTAGTTTTGTTTTGATTATAAAAATCATTCGAGAACTATGCGGTGTGCCATGTATTCACTCACAATTGTACACACAAAAATGCACGTATGTAAATACATATTTCTAGAAGGCTTTCTTTTGTGTAAAAAATAACTAGGCGTATAGGGAAATATCGGAGAGTTATGAAGTTCGTGAGGAATTTATGAGGAATGTATGTAATGTATAAATAAATAAATAAATGAACGACTTTATGAGACCGCCATCAAAATTTGATGACGCGTTTAAACAAGGGGTCATATACATGAGTCTAGCCAGGGATGTCTTTGATGAGCCCGGGGGGGCTCATTATATATATATATATATATATATATATATATATATATATATATATATATATATATATATATATATATATATATATATATATAATATACCTTATATATATATATAAGGTCAAATTAAATTAAAAATACTTGACCTCTCATGATAAAATTGTTAACAGCGTTTGAACTGTTCAAGCTAGAAAGGTGAAATTGGTTTCGTTAGAAAGCTAAATAAATTTTCTGAAGGGCAAAAAAATATTTTTGCAAGAATTGATGGAATTTTATGCTAGGGAATTAGAGGAAGTAAGAGATAAGCAAAAGTTTAGCCAAGAAGGGAAAAAACTTCTTTTATGATTGCTCTTAAAAAACCTAAACTTCATCAGACATTCAATAGTCAATAATGTAAGCTATTGTTGCTAGAAGTTGCAAACTCTAGCACAGATTTTTTAAGACAAAAGTTACCTTTAAGCTCTAAAAGTATGAAATAAAAATGATAAAATTAATGATTATTTTATAATTATTTAAAAAAATGATTTTCCTTGCCTGAACCATAGTTTTTATACAACCCCCTGTTCTGCTAGGGGGGGAGGGGGGCTGGCTTCGCCCATGGTTATATAGGTAGGTTGTTAACATGAGTTTTCATCATTTATTGAATGATTCGTTGATATGTGGCAAAATGCCATGTATTTACAAACAATAGGTTGCTGGGAAGGGGAGACCGAGACGCCAGTGGCTGAACACGAAAGGGGTGTATTGAGATCTACAAATTCTGAGCTGAGACTTTTTTTTTAAAGTGAGTGCAAGTCATTACGTAATAAACTGCGTAGACTTCCGCGGTTGTTGTCATGAAGATTTAGGTCTTCCGGTGGTGACCGCGTCAATTTAGATGAAGAATCTGACGTTTTGCTTCCACTGTGGGAGGCATCTTCAGGGATATAGGACATTATGGATAGAAACACAATGCTCTACAATCAGTTCAATGCTCAGTTCAGTTTTGTAGAGCATTGTGTTTCTATCCATGATGTCATACATCCCTGAAGATGCCTCCCACAGTGGAAGCGAAACGTCGGATTCTTCATCTACATTGACGCGGTCACCTCCAGAAGACCTAAATCTTCAAGTCATTACGTATTTGATATTTATATAATTAATTTCATTAGAAATGACTGAAGGATAGAAACTCCTCTCATCCTTTGTGTTTAAAAGCTTGCACCAGACTGATCATCGAATAACATGTTTCTAAAATCTGAAAACAAACAAAAATTGACGTGAATTTCGAAAGAAAAATTTTCTGCCAATCAATGCTAAAGGTTTTACGAATAGAAACAAAATAGTTTATATTTTGTTAACATTCTTTATACTATGTAGCATCGTGCTATACTCTAGGGAAGTAGTATAAATTTGTTCTATACTCTTAAGCTGATAAAGCTCTCTCTAGAGAGATATTATTACTAGAGGGGCCCTATTGGTTTAATTTCGAAACATCGAAAAAATAACCTGACTACCTTTGACATTCAATATAATCAAATAAACAGAAAAAATACAGTTAAATATAATAAAGAACGTTTTAAATGCATATTAAAACACAGATATTGTCTTGTAAGACAATTGATTTATTATAATCTTAACTCACTCCTGCAGGAGGTTTCAATGAGGTTACACAGAGCCCCTGAGAGCCCCAAAAATGTTTCAGGTCAATCAATGTATTAAGATGTGCTATGCCCCCTCTAGTATATATCTCTATGGATCTCTCACTGTCAATTACCTTGCTATACTCAATTGAGTTTACATTTTATCCATAATCTCAACCTGATTGAGCTCTCTAATATATCTTGCTATACTCTATGGTTTATGTTATATTTAGCAATGACAATGACTTAACCATCAAAATATGAATTAAACTGAAAAAGAAAGAGCTTTAAAATTTAAATAAAGCTAGTGAGTCTTCATAATAAGTTAAGGGCATTAAATTCTAAAATAAAGAACTAACACGCTTTCATTCTTTTTTTAAAATAAGATATTATAAAGAAGGGTTGGGTTAATATTTGTTAAACCACATTAATGGAATTATATGGCCAAGAAAGGGACCGGAGACTCAATTTTTATTTACTAATTAATTAGCCTAAGGTATTAACGAAGTTCACTGCGTTGTTCAAAATGGTGCTATTGCAGGTCCGGAGTCAGCCAAAACTTCTTGGAGGGGGGAGAGGGGCCAAAACAATCCCAAAGAGAGGTTATATTCACACATATAAAGGGACTTCTACAAAAAAAAAACTTCGTCAGAGAGGACGAAATCTTTTCCAAGAGGGGCGATGCCCCCTTGTTCCCAACCTGGCTACGTGCCTGAGCCATTGTAGTACCGCAGTTGCTAGCAACTAGAAGTGCAGGATTTAGATAGAGTACCTATATAATATAACTTTATTATGGACGTATCTTGGCAGAGATATCAGGTTACTAGTTTGGTAACTAATTAGTATATTTGTGGAAGAGTGGGGATAACAGGAAATAAATAACCAAAACTCTGTGTTAGATTACGAGTTATAGTTAGTTATGTTTGCATGTAGTGTGACATAGATGACTTGGTAACCAGATATCTTCTTCCAAATACGCCTCATTTGGTTCAATCAAAGATATAACCTACTGATTGCAAAAACCGATGATTCAAACTTATATTTAAGTAGCTTGTAGAGAGATAGAGTCCTCTCCTCGTGTTTTCATTAATTATAAGCAGCTTTGATTTATGTTTTTTACCCATAATTAACCAATCGCTGAAATAAATTGTCTCGTTTACCTTCTGAAACTATAACAGTTTAGAAATAAGTCATACATACCAGATAATCTTAATAAAAATAATTATACTGAAAAATTGGTTTCGGATATTAGAGTGGACAAAATACTTTTCTTATATACCTACGGGAGTAGGTGAGGAAAAGTAACAAATTAATAAAGAGAGAAGTAATTGTGTGCATTAATTAATATTAATGCCATAATGATATCTATTTTTACTTTTCCTTATTTATACAGTAGGTTAATAATTATTTATACACCAAGGGAGTAAAGAATGATATTATTTCCCTGAGCAGAAAATAAAGTATTTATTTCCCGAGGCGAAGCCGAGGAATCTACGTGTTTGACTCCCGAGGCGAAGCCGAGGTATTATCAGTTTAACTCCCGAAGCAAATCCGAGGAAGGAGGCTTTGACTATTAACTCCCAAGGCGAAGCCGAGGAAGGTAATTGCGAGGGGGAAAATAGCATTTTACTTCCAAGGTGCATACAAGATTTTATCTCCAGACGTTGATTTTATTTTAATATGTTTTGTGGTATTTTATTCTTTTTTTAGGGTCGGAAACTTCTTATAAATTTAGGGGGTGCTGCCACCAAAAAAATTAAAAAAAAAAATGCTGAAACGGATTTTGAGCCAGTAATTTTTTTGTCGGGCCCCCTTATAAATGTTGGGGTTGCTGCTCTCAAAAAAATATTTTTTTTTGCTCCAAACTACTTATTTTGCCCAGAAACGGATTTTGAACCAATAAACCAATTTTTTTTTGGTCGTCTCTCCCTTATAAATTTTGGGGGTGCTGCCCCTGGGAAGATTACAAAAAATGATCGGTTACCTGTATAAATTTAGAGAATACCACTCCCCTAAAAAATGATATGATTGACTCTAATAACCCAATTATGTGGCACGCATGTAGCCATGTATAAGGCTAAAATATGTGTCAAGTTTCATTGCATTATCAGCATTAGTTTAATTTTTATTGAATGGCTTGTGTATGTTTTTCAAATTAATTGAAAAAAAAAATCAGAAAATAATCTTGCAACTTAAAACAACTTCAATGATCTTGATGAAGAAATCGCAATAAAAAATATATTTTTTTATATTTGAAATTAAAAGTATATAACATTCAAATTGTTTAATATTTTCTAATATTCCTATTATTTTAGAAAACAGAATAGTATTATTTAAGATAAATAAATATTATTTTAGGTTTAAATGGTGTTCGTTTGACGTGAACAGTCAGTGTTATAATTGAAAGTTATGTCCATCGTTTAGATTTTATCTGTTAGCTTTGAAAATTCTCACACTTACCTACCCCTATAATTATTTTAGAAAAGATTTCGATGAGTCATAAAATATGTTCATTCTGACCCATGAGTAGTTTAAGTTTAAAGTTTAGTTAAGATGCATAATTTAGATTCTGATACTTAAGCATTTATGACTTATTTTACACTAATCTTCTATTGATATTCGAGAAGGAATTTCGTTGACACATATACTGTGGTCAATATGACCTATGATTTGTTTAAGTGTAGAGTTTAGTCAAGATCCATCGATTAGATTCCAATCTGGAAGCACTTAAACTTTAGTGTTGCACTGAACCCATATTATTTTCGAACGGGTCTCGATAAGACTTAAAGGTGATTGACTACTCAGACCTATGAGCATTCTAAGTTTAAAGTTTAGTCAAGATCTATCTATTAAATTCCGAGCTGTAAGCACTCAAGAAAATAATTTTTACACTCCTTACCGTTTGTTTAGCACTGATCAAGATCTGAAATAGTTTTAGTTTTAGATATATGATTGATATATGATTAGTCTAAATTTAAACTTTGGTCTAGATCCTTTGCGTCGGTAGCGACCAAAATTTTCAACTTGTTTTACATAAATATATATATATATATATATATATATATATATATATATATATATATATATATTATATATATATATATATATATATATATATATATATATACGACATAGATTATGGTCGTGATTATGGTCTAGTAACATTTGCAAGTGTATTACAGGATTTGCTAAGTTTAGATGACTTTAAATGGAGGAGGTTTGCGAGCTCTAAAGTTGCCATTCCCTATTTTGGTCTAGTACACTTGGTGGTGCCAGTTGAACGCGATTCGTTACCTGATGTATCATTCGCTTAGATGTATACCAGAAAATATATGTGCCTTTTTTATCACTCTAGTTGGTTGATGGAGATCAAAAACATTTAAACAAATTAGTGACTGTCCTTGAGATATCGTGTCACACACCCGCAAGCGAAGAAATTATATATATAATATTTATATAGTTATATATATATATATATATATATATATATATATATATATATATATATATATATATATATATATTAAACCATGTATTATAACCTTATATTTAAAATCTCTCTCCCTCACCAACACAAAGGTTATTTTTGAGCGAATTTCCTTTGGGAATAAAATTCGCTAATGGGATATTTTTATATAATATCTCCTGTCATGTATCTAAATACACCTTTGAAGTATTTAAATGAAGTATCCCAGAGGCTGTATATTAGAAAAATTCTTTTATTAATTAATGTATACCGGTCTGATTCATACATGATATAAAAATAAAGTTAAAAAACAATATAATATTGCCTGCTATTGAGCCGGCCGGTTTTACGAAAATTTGTTATAAAATAAATGAATTAGTACCATGGTAGACAACATTTCACTGTATATTGACAGAACAGCACATACAAATATGACCACGAGTCCCATTGACACGAATACTAGCCTTGTTAGTACTGGTTTAGTATCCTACAACAAAATTAAAATCATTGAAAATAAAGTACAGCAGAACTTCAATAAGCGCAATGGAATTTTCTACTATAATATCAACACCAACAACGTCTTTGCATTATTTAGTTATTTAGTCTTATAGTAAGAGACATTATAGCAAGAGCTCCAACTAGTTGAATGTGGAAATATTAATAAATTCCGGCGCAGGGCCTGCATGCCGAGCGAATTTTCTTTGGAATGCGTGTTTTTGTGCTTAACAATACATATTTTGCTTTAGGTTTATGCTTTATAACTTGAGGAGTAATAATTTTTACGTCAATTTCAAAGGAAATGCGCATAATTATCCTGTTGCTTATACGAAACTTTGCCTCCAAAATTAGCATTGCACAGCATTATTAGAACTAGTTTAATTCTCAGCTTGTTCTTTAAAGATTTTAGGGCGTTTCTTTGAAAAATGCAGAAAAAATGAGTTATGAGTAGTGCTTGATAATTGAGTAACTGCTCAATTTATAAAACATAGACCGAAACCTTAAGCAAAAAATTGATTGCAAAGCACGTGTGGACCACTGTGCCAGTATTATTTTGTAGTTATAAACTTATATAATGTAAAAAATAAATAAAAAATTATCGCACCAGGGTTATTATTATTACCAGGGTTCAAACCCAGGTACCCTGGCTTTGAGTACTTTAAGTACTCTTATTGACTTCGGACAATGTTCATTCAATTCATATCCCTAAAAACTTTAATTTTTCAACAACATTTTGTTCAAATCGACTTCGTACAGGTGTTATTCGATTTAGCTCTTGAAATTTATTTTTCACTGACCGCAATTTTGGGTTCCGGCTCATTTGATTCAGCGTACATAAAACCATTAACAAGTACCTTTTTCGCGGCAAAAATAATAACCTTGAATTTTGCCGATTTTTTTGAACACAGCAAACCGGGTCAATGACGTCACAACTACCTGGTTTTCAATAGGGTTTGTGTCCTTTCCAAGTTTGATTTAAAAATATTTATCCGTTCCAGAGATAGCGTATTAATATTACCATTTTAGAAAATATTTATTCAATAATAGACACTCCTACAGATACCAGATTTTCTGAGGTAGAGAAGCAATATAATGTCGCAAATGTGCTTTTACGAAAATCTAGTATACTTACATCAAGTGTTTGAATCAATGCAAGGGCTGATATAAGTCCTAGGATATGAACTGCAAGTAGTAGGATATCACCAATAACTGAATTGAAAGTCCTGTGATAACTTAATCAGAAACATTATAAAAACATTTAAGCTTTCAAATTAAGCAAGCATCTCATAGCATTTATAGGGAAGCAAGAAATAGTGAGGGACACATGTTACCTTAGTAACATAGCATTTCAATTTGGTCATGGAATATAAGCCTGTCTACACAGGCTTATATTACAAAACGAAGATATATCTTATAGACCTACGTCTATAAGATATATCTTCGTCATTCCGATCAGAGCAATCGATTAATACAGTCGCTAATTTTTGGGAAAACATAGGACAAGAACTATGAGGCTGCGCAGCGGTTGCAGAGTGTGCGGAGCCACAAAGCGATCCCCAACAGTGACGCAGTGCAACATCTTTACACCCTTAGTATATCACTAGAGCTGCGGGCTAGATAGTATACCCCATATTATCTAGCCCGGCTAATACTTATGACCTACATTAAACAGTTTTAAGAAAATTTTCATCATGATAATAACGCTTGTAAGGTTGTTTGGATGACGACAGTTAAGATGACGGGAGTGAGGGATTGATTTAGACTTGGTTTCTGATACCAAAAATACATGTCTGAAATATATATATATATTATATATATATATATATATATATATATATATATATATATATATATGGTCATTCCATGTTAAAATGTATATGTTTTTTGTAAATTGGGCTCAGCCCGTAATAAACGTCTTATTGTCTAAATCGACACACCTTTTTGAACTTGATGCCAGAAATTTTGATGAAATTTTTCTGACACGTAGGGACAATAGAAAGAATTAAAAATCCCAATTTTTAGCTCATTCTGATCAGCTGGGCGTGCACAGTATCATGTCAAAGTTTCCCAAATTTGTCTATATTTGCAATATTTTAAGCTATGAAAATGGCTCTATCGTAAAAACTACTTTAGGTATATTCTTTATTCTGGTTGCATTTTAAAGCTTAATTTTGGGTCTTTCAAATGGTTTATGCAATGTTTTGTATAATCATATTCGATATCGAAATATGAGGTAATTTATTTTTAAATAGCTAATATCTCAAAAAGCAAATTTTTTAAAACTCTGAAAAAATCCTGAAAGTAGGCCTAACCCTTAGAAAAAAGTCCCCCAAGTTTCATTTTGGGACTGCAATGGTATTGGGCACAATAGCTTGTAACGTATATGCAAGTAACCCAAATTTGGAAAACTTGAAAAAAATCATTATTTTACTAGAAAAATTATTGATTTTCAACTTACATCTTAATATATGTATATGTTTTTATATATTTATGTAAACATTACTTTTATCATACATTATATGATAATTAAACTAAATATTTTTTAAAATACTAATATCGTAAGGAGATTTATTTAAGAAAAATTAAAAAAAAGTGTCTGAAGTAACTGAAAGTCTTAAGGAATGGTACTGTATACAATACTATGGTATTGTATACTATACTATAGTATTGTATACTATGCTATGGCATTGTATACTATACTACATTAAATATTCTACATGAAGCAACATAGTTTAACTTTTAATTTCTTATATAAATGGATTATTATGTTTTTCGTAAAAGCAATTGTTTTGCAAAAACATTGTCTTGAATAACAACAAGTAATTTTTAATTAATTAGAAATTTCGAAGTCATATTTCGACACCATCAGCTTTATTTGATTGGTCTAAAAATAATATTCATGGAATTGGCTTTGTTTTTACAAATGAGGATCATTACAACAATGCTAATAAATATTAAAAAGCAAGGTTCAACACAGCAATAACTATTTAAGGCACTCGAAAGTTTCATTCGTTTGTGCAAGACGTGGAACCCTAACACTTTGCTAGCAAGACAATTTTTGGCAGACACGTTTCATAATTTCTACTTTCAATTAATTGCTGTTAAAAAATTTACTATGTACACAAAAACAAATTTTTGTCTCTATTTTTTTTGTTAAAATTTACATATTCATCTAATTAATTAAAAATTATTTGTTCTTATTCAAGGCAAAGTTTATTTTATCAGGCCCGTTTGCAAGTCCGTGGGTCTAAGTATAACTTTTGGTCGTCAACAGCTTGACACAAACCTTTAACTAGTCACCATAGCCATTACCTTTTCGACTTCAAGAAGTGCGGTAGCTGATCATCGTGCATAGTCCCGTGTTTTCTGTATGCTTATGTACATTGTTGTCTTTATTATAGAGTTTAAATATATATATATATATATAATATATATATATATATATATATATATATAATATATATATATATATATATATATATATGTAATGTATGTATGTATGTGTGTGTGCGTGTATAACTTTTTTCAATTAACTAATGAATTCAATGCCTACTTATATTAATTTAGTGATATATTTAGTTTTACGTATGTATGTATATATTTTTATGTTTTGCTGGGTTTGTAGTAATTATCTTTTCTTTTATACCATGCACTGATATATATGTTGTTTATATTGTTTCGTACTATGTTCTAGTTTTGCTCTGAATTATGGTTACATTTATTTGTTGGCTAAATAATCTGATTAATGGTTTTTGACAGATTACCAAAGTTGAGTAAGGTGTCTGAACTGAATATATATATATATATATATATATATATATATATATAATATATATATATATATATATATATATGTGTGTGTGTGTGTGTGTGTGTGTTGTGTGTGTGTGTGTGTGGGTATGTGTGTGTGTGTTGTGTGTGTGTATGTGTGTGTGAGTGTGTGTGTGTGTGTTTGTTCGTGTGAATATATATTATCAAATATAATTGTTAGCCTATACATTAAAAGTATTGCTGTACCCAGAATCAATGTACTGACGGGACGCTACAATTGAAGCCTAAAAGTGTATAAATCGAACAAATAGAGTAGAGAGTACTAATAAAATGTATCTTACTCCAATATAATATGATGATGTTTGATAAGTTTGTTGAAGCAATTGTCGTATATAGACAGAAATAATTGATTTTCATAAAGATTGTCATAATTTATACTTTCTATGTTGACACGGACTCCTTGATTTTCTAACAATCTGCTCAAGATGTTGATAGATCTCTTCTCCTGTATGCTTATAGCGTAATTAAGTATCTTTAATTCAACGATTAATCTTATTGTTTGAATTATACCGAACGTTAAAAGTCCTACGATAATATGGATTGCAGCAATAGATATGATTACGCAAAGGGACGATGCAAAAAAGTAACCCATAGGGGTTTTAGTATTTAAAGGAAAGAACATGGGCATTGGAATCAAATAGGCATTGAACCAGTCTGGGTAATTCGTTGTATCTTTACTCCAAAAATCGTAAGCGATAAATATCATCGCAAAAACGTAATTGACGTATAATAAAAACGTCCAAATATATCTGTTGAATTTATCGTAGTATATCAGTTCATTTCTTTTTTTCTCTTGATAATCATCAGGAAAGTCGTCGTAGATGTACATTTTATTTAATATTTCATACATTGTACTTAAATCTCGTCTTTTTAATAAATACATTAGGAATATTGTGTGAGCGAATCCAAAAACGATCGATATAAAGCACCATAACATACTGAGAGTGTAGTCTATATTATAGACGTAGATAGCCGTAGCACTGTTGAGATAAAAAGAGAAAATTGACAAAATAACAAGAAATACATTTAGCAATATATATCGATATCTCTTGGGTCCTCTCAGGTCCCACATGAAGGGAAATAAAAAAGTAAAGTAGCCATTGGTATCTTTCCAACACATATTGATTGTTTCGTCCGAATCAAATTCTGTTACGTAATTAAGATAGTCGTTTATTCTTTGAAGTATCATGTTAGATAAGATAGATGAGGTTTAAGTCTTTGTTAAACTTTAAATAATATTATAAAATGTTTAATACGTTTTCAACAAACTGATAATAATACAATTTAAAATAATAATAAAAGTTAAAAGCTAAACTTAATAAATAAATTAAAATTTAAAGAAATTTAATAAATAATTTAAGTTAATTTTTTTATTGCTTAATAAATTTATTCGATTTATAGAACTGAAGTCTTCTCTTTTTTCTTTAATTAACAAAAGTTAACTTTAAAATGTTTGAATGTTTTACAAATAGTTCAAAGTAATCATTTACTTAGAAAAAAACATAAAATTTATCTTTAAAAAGTTTGATCCATTCTTGAAAGTGTATAATTAGATATAGAATATTTTTACTATGGAGTTAGTCTAAATAAAACCGAGTGGGACATATAGTCCAAAAGCTAGTACTACTTTAAACTAACTTTACTTTACTTTAAACTAACAACTACTTTTTGTACTACTTTAAACCAAATTTCTAGTTTTCTGAAAATATACCTAAAAAACATAGTCTGACAATCTAGAGTGAAGCCCTTCATATGAATGTAATCGCTCAAAATCTTTGAAAATCCCATAGATTCTAGTTTTCTTGCAATAAGTGGTTCCCCTTGGGTTGTGTGACGGGGTTGGTGAAAAGGACCTTAAAGTTGGTCTACTCACCAGGCTTGACCTCCCCACCCCCCTACTACTACTACTACTACACTGGGTTGTGTGCAGAACATAAAGAGAACATTTTTTAAAGCTAATACAATTATATAACGAGTGTTTAATCATCGAAATAACTACAACTAAAATTATTATATTTGGTAAATGGCTATAAAATGCACAAAAGCCAATATTTTTTTCTAAAGAAATTCAATGACTTGGTATAAATTAATCATTTTCCGTATTTTTAAAAGAACCATCACTTTGGTTTTAGTAATTCGATTTTGATTATTAAACACATATGATTTTTGGTGGAAGTTTACACCGAAAATCGGGATAAGTGACAACACACCATGTAGTATGTATATGGAGGACTGTAACCATAAACAAGCGGTTAGCGGATTCTTTAAAAAGAACGAGGCGGTACCTGTTGGTTAGCGGCGGGCGGAGAGCTAGGCTCGAGTATGTATAGCGTTAAGACGCTCACGCACACACTGGTATCTTCTTGTATTTTCACACCTTTCTTCTGAGGTTGAACGTTGACCGCACAACAGTAAACAATTATTATCTGAACGGTTTAAACTCCGTATTATTTCATAATTATTTTACCAATTTTATTGAGAATTGTAATAGCTTTAAAAACATTCATACAACCGACAGGGAACCTATTCCAAGAAAACTGATATTTATGCAATTTTCTAAAATTTTGAGAGATCGCAATCATATGAAGGGCTCCATTCTGGATAGGCAGACTATGTTTTTCCATCATAATTTAAGGTGTATTGAAGTAGTACAAAATGAGTCACATTTTATCAGGTCCGGCTCCTGAACTATATATGAACTATATATACACTTATATATATATATATATATAATATATTATATATATATATTATATATATTTGTATGAAGAACCCGAAGGAATCGATCTCTTTCCCACTACCCTCCTCCAACCGGCCCCATAGTGCCTTATCGGGCCGATATTTTTTAACCTAAAATTTTTTAATTTTCAGTTTACAAAAAATTAACTATTGACACTGTTAAAGTACTATCCTTTATATTAACAATATAAAGGAGAAGTTTAACTGTTGAAAAAGTAATTATTTATTTATAAGATAAATTGTTTAAAAGATTTATTTTTAACATCATATTTTCATAAGCAACATGTAAATAAAAATACATCTAGGGGTTGAGTTGGTGCTAAATGCTTTGGCAAGTAAACAGTAATTTTCATTATTAACAATTCAACAACTAAAACTCTTGTGAAACATGAAAATATACAGAAATCCTATTATATATTTTTTTTAATTTTTATAGCAAAATGTCAAATGATATATTTTTAATATCCTCATTTACACCATAGGAATGTAATCATAGAGATATTATTACTAGAGGGGCCCTATGGGTTAAATTTTGAAAATCGAAAAAGTAACCTGACCACTTTTCCTTATAAATATAATGAAATTATCAGTACAAAATTATAGTAACTTATACGTTAAATATGCACATCAAAACTCAAACAATGTGGGGGAAGCTAAAATCAATTGTTTTATTTTAACCTCACTCACTATTGAAGGAGGTATCAATGAGGTTACTGAGAGCCCCAAAAAATGTTTCAGGTTTCCCAATGTATTTAGATAGGCTATTCCCGCTCTAGTATGTAGCTCTTTGTATGTAATAGACAGTGTGTCTCATTGTTATACTCGTAAGAGAAGGCTCAAACTATCGGCCTTCGTTACAATTCGGCGTCCGCCCCTCGGAACAACCTATGGGTGCTTGGAGCATAGAGATATTATTACTAGAGTGGCCCTAAAGGTTATATTTTGAAACATCGAAAAAGTAACCTGAACACCTTCGCTTAAAAATAAAATCAAATAATCAGTACAAAATTACAATAACTTACATAGTAGAACATTAAAAATACAAATCAAAACACAAACAATGTGCGGAAAGCCGAAATGAAGTGATTTATTATAACCTTACCTCACTCATAAAGGAGGTTGCAATGAGGTTACACAGAGCTCTTGAGAGCCCCAAAAAGATGTTTTAGACCTTTCAATGTATTGTGATAGGCTATGCCCTCTCTAGCCAGTGGCATAGTTATGGACCCGCAACGCGGGGGGACCCAGCTTGATATATTGAAAAACGTAAATCTACTAATAAAATGAGATTAGCATAGTCTGTCTTAACCATTAAGTTGCGAGGACCCTTAGAAGAGTTGTATGCAATCTCTTCTCCTGAAAATGGGGCTCTGCGTTTAATTTTAGATTATTCTTTCTTAAGATCATCAAGTCGCGCGGCCCCTTGTTTTAATTTTAAACAATCTACCAAAAAAAGCCCCGTTTAATCTTAGTATAGTCTTTCTTAATATCATCAAGTTACGGGGCCCCTTTGTTTAAGCTTTATAGAATCTCTTTACCTAAAAATAGGACCCTGTTTAATCTTAGACCATTCTTAAGACCATCAAACTACGGGACCCCTTGTTTGAGTTTTACACAACCTTGAAAACAATAAAACAATGTTCGGAGCTTTGACTTTCAGGTCAGGGCTATAGAATGAGTTTGTACACGCTGACATCTGGGTGCTAGAGTTCTTTGTCGGGTGGCGCTGGACTGGCCAGAGCGGTGAGCCTAGCTAGAGTCTGGTGATGCTAATGGAACTGATGGGATTGGTGAGACTGGAAGGACGAGGTCAAGTGAGACTAATGTGATCAGAGGAGCTAGTAAGACTAGATGAAACAAGCACACAGTGAACTAGTAGTCGGCGCTAGCCAGAGCGGTGAGCCTAGCTGAGTCTAGCTGGTCTAGATGAACTAGGCGCACTGTGAACTAGTCGCGGGCACTAGCCAGAGCAGTGAGTTTGGATAGAGTCTAGTTGGGCTGGATGAACTAGACACGCTGTGAACTGGTTAAATGTGCTACCATGTACGGAGAGCGTGCTTCCTAGATGATTGGGTGTGTACAAACTCAGCGATTAATGTTAAGTGAGATTTGAGTGAGGGGAAAACGCTAAATGACCCTACGGGTTAAAGCGTAAAAAAAATAAAAAAAAAAATAAAACAATGTTGTAGTTACGCCTCTGCCTCTAGTATATATCTCTATGGCATGGAGGCTAATTTGATTTTTTCGATGATATTGATTACACAGTAGTTGGCTTTAAGTTTAGCTAATTTTTAAATGAAGAATCGTCATACGGGCTTTTGGTCTATTTCTTCTCCTAGGGCATGAAAAACATAACGATATCTTGACTGATATTATTAGTCCCGACTAAGCTTAACCTGTTCTTATTCAATTCAGCTTATCAAAAACTATAAATAACAATATTTTGCTTCATTCCTCTTTATCAAAGTTTTAATTTTGACGACGTCTTTAAGTTGAGTTAATAATGTCATTTATTTTCCCGAAAAAATACTGTATTACCCCATATGCACGGTCTTTGTGACAAGTTTATTTCGACCGGGGAAAACGTTTGATTGTAGTTACATACACAATATAGAGATATTATTACTAGAGGGGCCCTATAGGCTACATTTTGAAACATTTAAAAAGTAACCTATAAATGTATAACTTATATAGTAGAACGTTAAAAATGTATTTTTTTTTTTTTGGCATTAGTCGTAGACTATACAGCTATGATTATTCAAAAGATTTATATGATTATTATTTATTCAAAAATGTTTGGGTCGTAGCAATTGTTCATTAGTTGCCTTACAATATAGAAGCCTTTGCCAAGATAGACAATCTACTCAGTCTTTGCGTTTAAAAGCATGCACAAGACTGATCATCGAATAACATGTTTCTAAAATCTGAAAACAAGAAATTCCGAATAAAACCGAAAATAAATATACTATGCCAGGCAGACAATGCCAAAGGTTTAATAGAAAGAGAAAAAATATATTTGTCAATGGTCTATACTCTCAAGGTGATAGAGTAACTGTCTGTCATCTTGCCATACTCTATGGACATAGTTTATATCTGTTTTAATTATATACTCTCAAGCTATAGTAGAGTTCTCTAACTGTCTGTCATCGCGCATCTTGCTATAAGATAATAGTTTACATCTTTCATTTTGCAATACTCTATGGCCATAATTAAAAAAATCATTTAGTTCATTAAATTCTACAATATTTATTTAACAATATGCTACACAAAGAAGATTGCGTAGATGGTCAAATTTGTAGACAATTGTCGATTTTGGACTAGTTTCATTCGATGCGCCCCAAAAACATTCATAATGACCTGTTAAGTTTAAACTAAACTCAGTTCAGTTGTTGCATTCATGATGTCCTACATCTTTGAAGATGCCTACCAAAGTGGAAGCGAAATGTCGGATTTTTCATCTACATTGACACGGTCATCACCGGAAGACCTAAATCTTCATGACAATAACCGCGGAAGCCTATACGCAGTTTTTTTTATCAAGGTTAGCTTGTTGTACTGGTTAGCTCAGCAATATAAGTTATTTTTATTTCATGAGGCCTCGTGTTCTCATGAAAAATTAATTAATAAAAACTTACATGCAAAGCTAGTTAGTATGTAGTATGGCTTTGATATCTTGGTAACATGATATCTATCTAATTCCAAATACGCCTCATGATCTCATTATACTGATTGCAATAGGTGATGGTTAAATCCCAAATTTAAGTAGCTGGTAGAGAGATAGCGTATTTCATAGACGTATTTTGGCAAAGATATCAGTGCACAAGTATTGTGATTAATTAGTATATTGGTGAAAGAGTGGGGCTGACTGAAAATAAATAACCAAGCTCTCTATAAGATTACGAGTTATAGTCAGTTATGTTTGCATGTAGTAAGACATGGCAACCTGATATTCTCTTCCAAATACGCCTCATGATCTCATTTAACATTAAAAAAAATCTACTGATTGCAAATGATGATGACTTAATTTCAAATTTAAGTAACTGGAGGAAATATAGCGTCATTCCTTTGTGTTTTCATTTATTATAAGCAGGTTTTTCATATGCTTTTTGTCCATATTTACCCAATCGCTGAAATAAATTGACTCACTTATATTCTGAAACTATAACATAAATACAACATACATTACATATATTTTCAATAAAAGCGTTATTACGTGTCACACTCACTCCTGCGACTTCTTCGTAGGATCCACTAGAAACCGTTTTAGGTAATGGGAGATTGGGAGGCCCACTAACAAATACCCAAATTTCATCCATATCGGAGTAGATGGCCTGACAACCATCGTTGTCTTGAAATGGAAAGGGTCATCTAAGGGTTTCGTTTGATTACAAAAGTTAACCAGCATCGAGCGAGGTTAGTGCCTGGATGGATGACCTCTGGGAATAAAACTTATGTATTTATTAATATAAATAACTGCTCTGTGGAGTAATCCAATAATAGATAAATAAATAGTCATACTTCAACTGGCGCAGTCATATCAGACTCTAATCACTCGTGGCAGCATAAACTTGCGGCGTTTTATTCTTTTAGGCAAGAAACATTCCCCCTTGACCAAGACGCTTATGAAGAAAAGTAAGATCATTAATCATATAGCTGAAGCCAATAGTTACCCTTAGAGCTTTATAACTAAATAAGTCCATAACAAGATAAATAGAATAGTCAAGTATATGACGCCAATACTGAATAGCAGACTAAACAATCTGTTGAATGGTGTGTACATCCCTTCATTAATGGCGTGAATTATAAAGTAGCTTACGTCATGAAAAGCGAGGGAAGAGTTGTTTTCAAAAATGAGAATAACTTGAAAAACTCAAGCTTTAAGGTCAAGGACCCTATTCCTTGTGCTCAATGTAATGGGGTGTATAAGATTCGTTGCGGTACTTGTCAGTGTACCTGTAAAACTCAAACAGGTCGCTCTTTTTTTACCCGTTTGGCAGAACATAAATCTAGCTCAAGGAACACCCGGTTGTATAAATATATGAGAGATGAAAACCATTTTAATGGACCACACGAATTTGCTACTTTATGGTATGAAAATAAAGGACTTAGGCTGAATGTTCTCGAGGTCTACAAAACTCTCAAAGCCATCGAAAATGGTCCTCATTGTCGAAAATGGCCTTCATTAATGTTAAAAAAAAGTTCGAAGGCTATAGCACTGAGATATTGGCTTCAAGAGGAGAGGGGAGTACGCCCTAACTGTGTAGGTATCCTTAGTTTGTCAGTGCCCTATAAAGACTGGAAAGTGATCGTTACTAACCTAACGATCGTTCTTAGCACTTCGGAGATTGGTACGTGTTTTTTCTACTCGCCAATTTATTTATTTTTATTTTGTTATTGTTTTGTATTTTTCCTTTTTCTTTGTGTTAGTCTTTTTGTACTTTTTGTTTTTAGTTATTTTTAGATTGTTCTATTATCATGGCTTTTTATAGACCGATGATGGCCGGATACGACAGAAAGATAACTCTATAGTAAATATATTAATATAATATTTTATGGAGGGACTATTTATTTATCTATTAATGAATTTACTATCTGAGGACGAGCGAAGTGAGTCTGGAGACGTGTTATAATATAAATTTGACGCTTTGTATATTCTAAATTCTTAAGACGAGCTTTTAGCGAATTCGATGTGGCTACAGAGAAAGTTCCGAGGTACCCCGTACCCGATTGTTTTGTAATAGAATTAAATCAGTACCCTGGTAGACAAGATTTCACTGTAAATTGAGGTAATTGCACTCAAAAATAAGACGGTCACTGCGACTGACAGGAATATTAGCCGAGTTAGTGCTGGTACAGAATCCTACAACAAAATTAATAAGATAATAATTTTTTTTATTCAATTATACAAAAACAATTTTTGCTACATGTAATAAGTAGTGGCTTGGAAAGGCATGTTTGGGAGACAATCCTGTAATTGCACTCAGGCGAGAGAAATATCATTTATTTAGATATGTTTTATAGAAACCGGTGGTTATAGACAAAATGTGGATATAAAACAGTGATGAAATCGAATTTTAGAGTGATAGTAATTTGCATTAAGATAAAATGGAGAAAAAATATTAAAAAAGATAATATATGATAACAGCTGAATTAAGGACAAATATCATTGATTAATATTTTAGTATTAAACAATGATTTTTGTACCAAGTTTAAACTCTCTAGTGTAAATACGCTGGTAGCTAAGATAACAGGCTAACACACACACACACACACACACACACACACACAGAGAAAACTTTGTGAAAACCACTCAGGAGGCCTTAAGCATATAATTTAGGAACACAATACCTTTTCTCTACACCTGGGGTATAAAAAAGGAAAAGCCTAAAGTTAGATACCAGACACCTTGTCAATAGCTATGTGTATAGTCTTAGAATAATACTAATATAAGGAGCATATGACCGTGAACACAATGTAATTCTACTGATAACTCGAAAGTCGCTTGACTGGTGGTCATGAGTAGGGGTACCACCCTAACAACACTATTTTAAATATGTGTCATAAATATACATTAATGAAGAAAGATTATAAAGAACAAATATAATAACTTAAAACACCTGCTTTTAAGTTTTAATAAAACCAGTCTTAGATGGCAAAATAGTGGCGGAATACAAGAATCTACATTTAGTTGACGAGGACTACTTTTAATATAATTTTAATTAAAGACGTTAAGCTACAATTTAAAATACTTAAAATATTTTAATGCACCGATATTTATATTAGTATTTTATGAATAATCAATCATTAATTAATGAAAGAACATAATAATTCAGCAACCGGGAGTATTGCCAACTTCTTTATAAGAAAATTGTTTATTGTTAGGGCGGCAGTATTACTTACTACCAGTGAACCGCCTTTCGTTTATCAGTAGTGCTCCTTTTATATATAGTATTATTTTAAGTGTATAGTATATGCATTAGTGTATACTTACATCGAGTACATGAATGCAAGCGCTGTTATTAGGCCCAAAATATGTACTGCCAGAAGTATAAAATCATTGATGAATGAATTAAAATTCTCGAAATAACTAAAACAAAGAAAGTTTTTCAATTAAAAATCTTTTTATACTAATAGACCAAGAGCCCAGGGGTGTTTTGTTAATAAAAAGTGTAATGGCTGGAACCGGTCTCAATTTTTCGTAAAAACCTTCTTGAACAAGGATCTGCAATTCTGCAGACTCGTATCGGATGGGTGTCCCAGGCAGAACGCACTTTACATGTCAAATTTACCACCGAAGTTAATAAAAAGTGTAATGGCTGGAAACGGGTTTAATTTTTCGTAAATACCTTCCTGAACAAGGATCTGCAATTCTGCAGACTCGTATCGGATGGGCGTCCCAGGCAGAACGCACTTTACAGGTCAAATTTACCACCCAAGTTAACAAACAGTGTAATGGCTGGAACCAGTCTCAATTTTTCGTAAATACCTTCCTGAACAAGGATCTGCAATTCTGCCGACTCGTATCGGATGGGTGTCCCAGGCAGAAGCTTTAACCCCTAAAGTGCGTTCTGCCTGGGACACCCATCCGATACGAGTCGGCAGAATTGCAGATCCTTGTTCAGGAAGGTATTTACGAAAAATTGAGACCGGTTCCAGCCATTACACTTTTTATTAACAAAATACCCCTGGGCTCACAAAACAAGTGTCGTATAGGGACTGATATAATTATTGATTTTCATAGAGTTTATCGTAATTTATATTCTATATGTCGACACGGACTCCTTATTTTTCTAAAATATGGCTAAATATGTTGATAGATCTTTTGTCCTGTATGGTAATAGCGTAATTGAGTATTTCCAGTTCATTGATCAGTCTTATTGTGTTCAAAATTATGAACGATAGATTTCCTATGAGAGTTTGAATACCACTAAAAGATGTAAAAATCTCAAATGTCGATGCAAAAAAGTAACCCATAGGGGTTTTAGTATTAAATGGAAAGAACATGGGTATAGGAAACAAATATGGATTTATCCAGTCCGGGTAATTTGTTGTATCTTTACTTCGAAGTTCGTGACCAAAAAGAATAGATCCACCAATATAATTAACGTAGATTAAAGCTGTCAAAAAATATCTGTTGAATTTATCGTAATATATCAGTTCATTTCTTTTTTTCTCTTCATAATCATCAGGAAAGTCATCGTAGATAAACATTTCACAAACTGTTTGGTACATTTTACTTAACTGTCGTCTTTTAAATAAATGCAGAAAGTAAAATGAGTAATTGTAGCCAAGAACGATCGATAAAAAAACCATAACATACTATAATTGTAGTCTATATTGTAGATGTAGATAGTCGTAGCACTGTTAACATATTCAGAGAAAACTGACACTGCTATAATACAAATATTTAGCAATATATATCTATATCTCTTAGGTCTCCTCAGGTCCCACATGAAGGGAAATAAAAAAGTAAAGTAGCCATTGGATTCCTTCCAACAGATATTGATTGTTTCGTCCGAATCAAATTCCGTTGCATAGTCAATATAGTCGTTTATTCTTTGAAGAATCATATTAGATAAGATAAATGAGATTTACGTCAGATAAAGTTTTGTAGTTTAAGGTTAAATTTTTACTTCATTTAGAAGAAAAGTTTATAAGTTGTCTTTAAAACGCTATACTTGTTTATTAACTGTTTAAACAGTATATTAAGAAACAAATCTAAAAGTAGTTTTTTAAACCTCTGTATTTTACATACAATTAACAGTATTAGTCTTTAAAAAAATAAAAAGTTGTCTTTAGTGGATTGCGCATGAAAAATTGTTCTCGAAACATTATTTTAAGAAAAAAATTGAAGTTACTATTAAAGCTTTGCAGCTGTTTAAAAACTATTCGAAACATTTCTTAATTTCTATTTAATTTTTAAAACTGTGTGCCTGATCTTAAACTAATTTTGACATAGAAATTGAATAATAGTATATTATGCTACTAGGCAGCAAAATGGAATTTTGCAGACGAGTTTTATAAATTTGCCCCCGAGCCGAAGGCGAGGGTGGGCTATGGAAATTACCTGCAGAGGCGTAAGCTGAGGCAGGTAATTAACCCATTTGACAGACGAGGTGAAGCCGAGGATGGCAAATGGCGAATTACCATTTGCATTGAATTACCATTGAATTACCATGTGGTAATTAATTGCACGAGTCTGCAATGTTTCCTTTGCTGCATAGTAGCATATACTATTTTATCTACTAACGGCAGAAAAAATACACACGAGATTATTTTAAATACTTGCTGCGAGATTTTACAGGCAGTAAAGACTGCTTTGAAGTAGATGCAACGCTGACAATATCAGGTGGAGTGTGGTCCAATAACTCGTCAATGTCAACAATGTTTGTATCTTTATTCACTTCACTGTTGTTCTCACTCATTTTGTTTTAGTAACTTAACTTTAGTTTACAGATTTAGTTTTGATAACGTTCTATTTTTTGTAACTTTATATACTTAAACTAAATATAACAACAGGAAATACAAAATCTGACGACTTAAACATTAAAAATCTGTCGATTCATAACAGCTGGTAAATAATTTAATTTAATGCCAAAATTATCAGTGTTGCCAATTTGTTTCCAAAACATTATATATTATTAGATAAACAAATGTTAAATATTAAACATTTAATAATATTATCGTAATTTTAAGTAACAATAAAGAAAGTTACATACTAGAAACAAGCTAGAATGAATCATAGTTTACAAAATAAAACAATACCGAAATTCACGCAATAATTTGTAAAATAATATCCTCCGCTCATTCATTTTCCCGCCTAGGGAGTTTTGACTTGTTTCCCATGTTATTTAAATGAGCCATAACTCCCTAGTACTTTTTTCATTACCAAAACATTTTGCGTACTGTTCTGAAACATTTTGCGTACTGTTTTAAAATATTTCCCGTATTGTTTGACAGTGTAGGTAAAATGACATTTTGCAGCTTAAAAACAGTTCAGTAATGGCTAATTTTGCTGCCGTGAGTAGATAAAATTCTTTTTATTTAGTTAAATGCCATTGTTTTACATTATTATTTTGTTTTTATTTCTGTTATCACCTTTTCTATTATTTTTATGTATATATTTTTTCAATATTATGTTCATCTTTGTACTTTTTTTCTCTATTAATTGTAGTTCAGTCACAGAGACTAGTTAAGGTCATTGTTTATAGTTTCTACAGGTAACAATGACCTTAACTCGTCTTAGTCGCGTTTCATAAATATTTGTAAGTTTTGAATAAAAAAATATTTTCTGAAAAAGAAAGATTGCTCAAAAGGGTGATTTTTAAACCTTTCTCTATCATAACGTTTCATCCCACTAGCATAAACTCTCTGTGAGTTACGATAATAACAGCTACACACATACACACAATTTGGTAAAAACCACTCACAAGGTCTTAAAAGCACACATGGCAAATGATTCGGGTGAAATATCGCTTTTAGATTTCAAAACGAATACAAAACTTTCCTGTTCACCTTCCGTATTATATAAGGAAAATTAAGTAGTACTAAGTTGTAATAAGTAAGCCGTGCAGTCCTATAAAAGTGAAATTGGAAACTTAAAGAATCACAAGAGAAAACAGAAGTATAACTGTTAATAGTGTAAAAAGTAATAAAATTATAATTATTTATTTACAATTAACGGCTTACAAGCCTTTAAATTACAAAAAAAAGTTTTACATGAATTATATATAAAAAATGTTTTCTAGACACTTTCCTGTAAACACGCTATAACTACTTTTTTAACAGATAAATACTTTTTATTTATGTAATATAATTATAAATATATATTTATTTATTACTCAGCGCTTTTTGATTGTTGGGAATGCAAATAAAGGATAGATGGTGCCCAATGCAATGATAGTAAAGATAAGTTTTCTCTATTATTAATTTAACGCTTATAATAGCCGTAAATCATGGACTGACATTGCAATCATGCAATATAAAATATTGATAAATATTTTTACTTCTTCTTAATTTACATCAGGTCTATAGGGAAAGTAATGAGTCAGCATAATAATCCAAACCGGGAGTGATACTTAATCATCTGTTTCAGCTGCTTTTGAGATCTGAAATACCTCGTGCAGTGGAATAGACGAAGCGTATCGACATATGCGCGATTTCTGTGCGTGTTTTGCTTCAACGTTAAGAATGCCGCTACAAAATTAGAATCCCGGGAGTTATTTTACTTTCAAGCAACTTTATTTAAAAAAAAAAATCTGTCGCGGAGGTCCGCTATGAGGGTATTATTTGAAATGTTCGCTTTCTAGCTTATGAATCCAATTTTTGTTATATATTTAGTAACCTAAGAAATGGCGTAATTTTTCAAATTTTTCAAAGAAAATGCGCATATTTATCTCATAGATTATACACTACCACCGAGTGCTCTCCCCTTCTCCACACGAGCAATCTCACTGGCGAGTTTTTACAAATAAAATTCACTAACAATGTATGTGTCCAAGAATGCTGTGGTGTTGAGAAAAATTAGGCTGGGTCCAATATCAGGGCCCAGGGGTCTTAAACCAGGCCTGGATTTAGGAAAGCCTCCTTTTAATTTGGTGAATTTCCTTTTGAAAAAATTCTCTAATGGGATAGGCGTCATGGCGGGATTCGAACGTCGTAGTATGAGTATAGAGTTCTTATATCACAAAAAAATATGTTTGCAAAAATTTATAAATATATATTATTTTCCAGACACTTTCTTGTAAACACGCTATCCTTCGAACGTATTTTTTTAATCAAACACATTACAAAATTCAACATTGGAGAGGACACGAACTCTATTATAACCAGGTTCTTGTGACGTTGGAAACGCGCTGAAACCCTTAAAGATAAACACTAATTGAGCTTAAAACATTTTCAAAAATCGGACACACAGACGCGCGACAGAAAGTATAAAGTTTTTAAAGATTATCTTCGAAACCCTAATAAGAGTGTGCACTGCCAATTTTAAAAGCTTAGTTTTATATAAACAGGATAATTATGTGGATATTCTGATAAATACAAAAATAATAAGTTACGATTAGTGCTTGATAATGGAGTCCCTGCTTAAACCGGAACTTTAAGCAAGAAATGGATTGTTAAGTACGGAAACACTCATTCCAGAGGAAACTCGTTTCGCATGAGACCATCGCACCAGAATTATAATCGTGTGTTTATAGACTCACTAACGAAAAGAGTATGATAGTATGATTTGAAGTATGGGTGTGTGTGAATATTTTGTTCTAAGATGTTTGTATGACACAATATAACTTCCGAACGCTTTTAATTCAAATCGGAACGAAACTTGCGACAAAAATCTACTTTATTAATGTTTAAAACCCCAAGGCTTATAAAATTGTATGAGAAACCCTATTGTTTATGAATTATGTATGACGTTATTAAATCACAATGATAACAAATTTCAAAATGTTATTTGATCGGGCTGAATTTTTACACAGGTATACTACTACTATGCATGGTGAACTCATATTCAAAGCTAAATTTTAATATTAGTATTTTCCAACTATATCGATTGACATGTATAACAATATGTATCCAAATCACATTTCTTTTACTTAAACATTTGCGTATTAAATTGCGGGGGCTGCGAAGCTGCTAAAATGTCGAAAGGACTGTTGTTTTAAGAATAAACATACATCCTATATTATCAAGAAATATAAGAGAAATAAAATATATGGTGTTGTTGGGGTGAATTGGCCGAACCAAGATTCACCTCACAACCTTTAAGCTGGTTAGAAAAAATGAATAATATATCGGACTGTATTTTACTGTAAATGATGAAATGGATAACAAAGTACACTTTGTGATATTAATTTCGTTATTATTATACACCATAAGCCCTGTACATAATAAATAATTTGGCCTTAGCGTCCAATGAGACTCCAGAAACCATATGATGAAGAAGTGTCCTCTTGTCTTCCTTCCTCTTAATATAAAATTGGATTTCTTTAAATCGTAAACCTGACATAAATTGAAGGTGGCGATGACATCCTAAATTGTTGATGGTATAATACCATGGAGGTTGATGTGATGGTGATAAATGAGTTAACACTCTCACACAACCGTAATGCTACCAAGAAATGGCTTTGAAACACAAAATGGTGACAGAAATGGCTTTAACTAAATTAATTCTGAAAAATGCAAACTGAGCAATTGATCACCTGTGGTACCACAATTTATCTGCATCGAAATATCCACAAGTTGCTGGATCACAATTTATCAGATTGAACAGCCACAGCAACTCTAAACATAGATCTAGAAGTTGCTGAGTCTACGTTGCCTAATAAAGTGTGACCAGCAATCTGCAAAACATGGGTGCATTGCGGGAGTAGTATACTTAATTAATTCCAGGGGATCTAAATATGGAGTAAATTAAAATCTAAGCAGGAACTATGGTATATCTTTTAGCTAGACTAACTTAAATTCAAAAACATTAACAAAAATGTAAATAAATAATGTTAGAAGTCCTAACAGGTGTTGACAGTGTTGTTTGAAGGGGTCTATTTTTACTCGTGCGTATGATGTAGAATAAAAGTAATATAAAAAATTCGCTGAATGTCTTGTCTCATCCTTGCTACTTAGTTCCTTTAGTGTAAAAAATATATTTATTTTTAATTTAGACAGAAATTATAATACAGAATATTATAAGTATATACAATTACACATTTAAAAAAATCCTACTCTACATTACATTAAATTATTAGTGTGATTGAAAATTCTAATTGTAAAAATATTTACAATTATTATTTTTATTTATAATTAATTTACAATAAATGTACTCTTCACTTATAAAACAAAAACAGTTCTTCATTGGCACATCTGAAATTCAGTTCTTAAGTCCGTCAAGAATCTTGGGCAATATTCTATCAAGCAACAAATGAGTGCAATAGGTTTTCAATCTTCTTGACCCAAGTTTTGTTGACGTTTGACCATATCATAGTATATGCCCTCTAGTTTGATGAGTTGTTGATGGTTTCCTTGCTCCACCACTTGTCCGTTAGATATGACCACTATTTTATCAGCATTTTGTACCGTTGACAATCTGTGAGCTATAACTATGCAGGTTCTTCCTTCTTGTGCTCTTTCCAAAGCTTCTTGTACTATCTGTAACATAGTTTTACGGAGGTGAAAGTACTGCGAGACATGTGATAGCCAATTGGCAAGTAGGCCACCGTTATTGCTTTTTTTACGTTTTTGGACTCCCAAAGATAAGAGGATAAGATATATACCTTTTAAGGAGCCAGAGCGGTGAGCCCATCTAGAGTCTGGTCATGCTAGAGAAGCTGATGAATTTGGTAAGACTGATCAAACGAGAGCGAACCATGTGAGACTAATGTGATCAGAGGAGCTAGTAAGACTACATGAACTAAGCACACTGTGAACTAGTAGTCCGCGCTAGCCAGAGCGATTATCTTAGCCAGAAAGAAGCTGGTCTAGATGAATTACACTATAAACTAGTCAAATGTGCCGCCATGTACGGAGGGTATGCTTCCTAGATGATTGGGTGTGTACAAACTCTGGGGTGAATTAATTGAGTGAGATTGGAGAGATGGGAAAACGCTAACATGACCCTACAGGTTTCAGCGAAAAAAATGGATAGTAAATCTACGGATTTCGGAGGATTACCAATGTTAAGAAGTGTCGAGCTAGGTCAGTGCCTGGATGTGTTACCCCTGGAATAAAAATGGACAAATTACTTATCTATGGAAGAGTGAAACGACACTGAAGATGTACTCTATAAATTTAGTGATTTTTATAATCAGTACACGCGCATAGCAAAGTCGATAAGGAGAGTAAAATTTCCAAAGTACCCCACGCTTGATTTTTATAATCCATAACTTGGATGGGATGATTGGCCACAATTATTTATTACCTTTTCGCTCTGGTTATCAAGTGCTGACGTTGCTTCATCTAACAGCAATATTTTAGGATCTCTGATGAGAGCCCTGGCAATGGCTATTCTTTGCTTCTGACCCCCGGACATCTGGGCACCCTTGTCTCCAACTTGAGTATCATAGCCCTGCTCAACAATTACAAAACTCAGTAAGAAACCACATAAGCCACGTTGTTGGGCCCTTTTTTGTTTATGAAGTTTATAATGTTTTACTGTTAGTCCAAGGAGCCAGACCTAAAAAATGTGACTCATTTTATACTACTTCAAAATTTTACCATTTTGCACTACCAAATTTTTCTGAAAATATACCTTAAACTATGAAGAAAAAGCATAGTCTGCTAATTCAGATTGGAACCCTTCATATGAATGGGCCCACTCTGAATATTAGAAAATTGCACTAATTCCAGTTTTCTTGCAATAAGTGGTTCCCTGTAGTTCATGTGCAAAACAAGAAGAAACCATTTTTTAAAGCTAATAAAATTTCCAATAAAACGATTGTTTTATTTAGTCAAAGTCGGATAACCACAACTAAAGGTATGGCATTTGTTAAATGGCCAAAAAAATACACAAAAAGCCAATAATTGTTCAAAGAAATTTGCTGACTTTGCATAAATTAACCATTTTTTGGTGTTTTTGAAAGAGCCACTATAACTGTGGTTGTAGTAATCCGATTTTGATGATTAAAAACTTTTATAGTTTATAGGTTAGGACACTGAAGAGACTTTTATTTTCATACAATATTTCGCTTGTAATCTCCTATTGTATGGTCCTAACCTATAAACTATAGAAGTATCATGGAGACCAATAATCAAATTAATAATTAAACACTTGTTTTATAGAGCATTCTATCACCTTTGAAAATGTTCTCTTCGTGTTTTGCAAACGACCTACTTCCTGTTCATTGCAATAATTGGTTTCCTACCACTTATTGCAAGAAAACTGGAATTTGTGCGACTTTATAATATTTTGAGCGAGCGCATTCATATGAAGGGCTCCACTCAGGATATGCAGACTATGCTTTCCTTCATAATTAAAGGTATATTTTCAGAAAAATTTGGTTTGAAGTAGTACTAAATGAGTCACATTTTCTCAAGTCCGGCTCTTGGACTAAGGGAGATCCCTAAAACCAAGGGCCAACCTATTTTTGTAACCTAGTAATAAACATAATAAAATATGTTATGAATTATGTACAGATATAATAAAATAATAAAAGTGGGAATATAAGGTCTTGCCAGGAAAGGCAGGAACCAGGGAATGATGGAAGGGGGTGTAAAGAACAACCAGGACCAGCAAAATAAAGGAAGAGGAAAGAATACTTCTTGGGAAGTAAAAGAATAGAGAGAGGGAATGACTAGCGACAATTTTACTATAAACTCTACATGAGGTCCTTAAGAGAAAGGCATGGCTTAAAAGGTATGGCTCTAATACAATAAAATATTAAATAGAAAGACTAACAAAATAGTCTTGAACTCCTACTTATTCCAAGTTAGATTAACTTATGTCAATTGACTTAACACACAAGTTACATTATGTAATTAAACCAACCTTAACAAAAATAAGGACAATACCTTCGGTAATGTGGTTATGAAGTCGTGTATATTTGCCATTTTAGAAGCATTGATGACCTCAGCTTCTGTTGGTTCTCTGTCTAACAAACCGTAAGCTATGTTTTTTCTAATGGAGCAGTCGAACAGCGTGGGTTCTTGAGTAACCAGACCAATATTACTTCTCAAGTATCCCAGGTGCATGTCTTGAATTTCATTATCATCTATTGTCTGTTACAATCAAAATACACATATATAATTGATGATGGAGCTCTATGAGACATTAAAAATTCAGTTTACTTCATTTTCAAACTATATTTCGAATCTACCCTCCAGACATATTCATGTTATAATACAAAAAAAAAACTAGTGATGTCTAATATGCTATGATACCAATTATATTGCTATCATGGAGACTAAGACATATTCTAATAGTACCCATTAAAGTTAAAATACGGGCCTTCGGCCCGTAGCCGCTACGCGGCCTCGGCCCACCGGGCCGCTTCGCGGCCCGGGGGCCTCCCTGTGGCCGCTTCGCGGCCACATTGTTGTTGTTTTGTATGATGTGTTGTTTCATTATGTTCTGTTACATGGCATTTTGCCATGTACCTAGCGAATTTTCACAGCCTCTCCACACAGGCCCGCTTCGCGGGCCTGAGAGGCTTTCTCACAAATTTGATTTTACTAATTAAGATTTTATTAATACTTTATTATTAAAAGTATGCTATAATATTAAAGCTAACAAGCATTATAAACAAAAATATATTCATGATTTTTGTTTTTAAATAAAAATACCGTTTCCGTTACTTAGGATCATAGATAAACAATATTAACATAGATGGCTCACTCAAAGATTTAAAAAAATATTTGATGGGATGCAGGAGGCTCAAGTAGTACAGTCTAGTGGTGACAGCGTGAAACTGTCACATATTTTTATTTCTGACATTTTATTTATTTATTTTTATTAAACCAAACAACGAGCTGTTGAGGGTAATCAAGTCTTTCCATCTGTCCCCCCTTGGATTTGAACCTCTAATGTCAGAGTTTCAATTTTTGTTTGTTTCCTTTACTTATCCGTTTGCGCCAACCCGAGATGTTATACTCAGAGAGCAAATTTAAATGTTAAGCCTAAAAAACTAAGAATGAATTATTGTTATTTTTTTAAGAAAACGATGGTGCTGCTTCGCGTGATGAGGCCCTTAAGTTTTATAAAACAAAAATACATCGCGAATACTACAGCATACCATAGATCTTTGTTTACTTTTATTTTATTTTACTATACGATTGGCAACTGTTTGTTTTTAAAAAAATACTACAGCACAATCTAGTAGAGAATAGAGCAAATATATTTTTACTACTAGCGCTACTCAAGACTCTAGTGATGAGGCCCCCAACTTAAATCATAAACACAAACTTGTCAATTGAGTGTTCCTACTACACTCGGGAGTGAACCATCTATCTTAGGATTGTCTGATTGAGCTGAAACCGGTCGCAATCGTTTTAGAATGACTTCGACCATATAAAGACTACTTCGAGGTTCTTCCGATTTACGGGCCTGCTTTGCTCGGCGTGGTTTGTGGAAGCCATTTTTGTCCTGTCTCTCTGGGACAGCAGGCTTACCAGGGTGGAGCAAGAGGTAGAGGCCCATCTTTTATATTATGTCCCCATCCTCTAACACTACTAAACCCAACAGATATCGTACAAGTCTTTGACCTGGACGTATACATATATACAAGATTATATATATATGTATACTGTTTGCGCCATTTGTGATGGTTTGATTGAGCTGAAATTGGTCTTAATCGATTCAGCTAGTCGTCTACCTAAACACGAAATACCTTGTTTTAAAGCCATTTCAAGTTTCAAAAATTTTTTTTTTTCATGACGTCATAACTTTGATTGATGACGTCATAATGTTTTTATAAACAATAGGCCTCGTAACCTCCTCAACATCTCGCGATTTGGGGTCAGGTCCTTTCCCGTCGAATGACCATTCCGTCGAAAGTCCTTCCGTCGAAATTCGACGGAAGGGTTTTTCGACGGAGTGGTCAGGCCTTTCCGTCGAAAAGCCCGTCCGTCGAAAAAGAAGTTGTTTTCGACGGAACGGTTTCAAATAGAAAACTTGGACCACTCCGTCGAAAACCATTCCGTCGAAAGCCTCTTTTTGTCAACATTTCGACGATTGGTTTTTCGACGGTATGGTCAAGCCATTCCGTCGAAAAGCCCGTCCGTCGAAATTAATATATTTTCGACGGAACGGTTTTAAAACGTAAAGTTAGGCCGTTCCGTCGAAAATATTAATTTTCGACGGAATGGCTTTCGACGATTGGGCTTTTCGACGGAGTGGCTCGTCTCTACCCACGACAGACCGTTCCGTCGAAATTAACAACGCCTGCAGAATATAGTCTTATAGAAAAGTTAGCCAGCTATACAGTATTGTATTGTTAATTGCATACCCACAGACGTAAGGCGCTACAAAGTCTTAAAGTATTTACGGTTTTACTTTCAAAATAAAGTTTAACATAAATCTTTTTAATAAGATCTGCTAACAAATGGATCTTTGCCGCCAAATGGCAATAACTAATTAATAATGTATTGATTTGACCATGTTTGGCGCCTAAAGATTAAAAAAAGTTAATGTAATCAAAAATAGTTCACTCCTGTTTATATATTAGTGAATTACCAAGGAGAAATGATCTTGTAAGATTGAGAATATAATATATATATATATATATATATATATTATATATATATATATATATATAATATATGTTGTGTGTGTGTAGTGATATATATATATATATATATATATATATATATATATATATATATATATATATGTGTGTGTGTGTGTAATGATAATATATATATATCTATAATATATATATATATATATATATATAATATATATATATATATTATATATATATATATATATATATATTTGCTCTAAACGTGCACGAATATATGCTCCTAATTTCCCCTCACCCACCCCATGTATATGACTTAACTTATAAGTTGATTTTCAGTTTTAAAAATCTTTTATTAAAAGACGCCTTTAGATTTTTTAAGTATGCAAAACCATCAATACTCACATGTAAACCTAAAAAGTAATCCGATAATATAGGATTTTCGACGGAATGGTCTTTCGACGGAAAGGCCTTTCGACGGTATGGTCAAGCCATTCGCGAAAAGCCCGTCCGTCGAAATTAATATATTTTCGACGGAACGGTTTAAAACTAAAAGTCAGACCATTCCGTCGAAAAAATATAAATTCGACGGAATGACGGAATAGTTTTTCGACGGGGGACTTTCGACGGAATGGTCTTTCGACGGAAAGGCCTTTCGACGGAATGGTTTTATTTTAAAAAGTCAAGCCATTCGTCGAAAAATATAAATTCGACGGAAATGGCTTTTCGACGGAAATGGTTTTTTCGACGAAGGGCCTTTCGACGATAAGTTCCATTTTTTTCGACGGAATGGCCTTTCGACGGAAGGCTTTTCGACGCTTGTGTACTGACCCGCGATTGCAAAGTTTCGTTTCAATTTGAGAAACGCCTTCGAGAGTTATCGTTCGCCATACGAAAGGGTAGAAACTCTTACATACATATATATATATACATATATATATATATAATATATATATACATTATATATAAACTTTTTTTCGGGCATATATTTTTTGTTATCAGGAAGCTAATAGGAACCGATTCCGCTCACTCCCACCCTCAACTTCCGTCATCCGAACAACCTCATAAGCGTCATTTTCATTATGAAAATTCGCTAAAAGTTTACCAATCATTAGCTTAAACAATTTAAAAACTTATATGATACTATAATAAAAGTATAATAAAAAGAAACAATACAATAATACAAATTGGTATAATCAGTTGCCAAAATTAAGAAGTGAATAAATTTTATTAGTTATTTTAATTTTTCCAAGACGATGAACCATAATGCGCTTTATATTTCATAAAATATTATAAAACTTGATAGCCTATTATAACAGAAATCTTCAGTAATCTTCAAAAAAGAGAGGTCAAATACTTAAATGGTTAAGGTTCAATTTTTTCTAATTACGTTTTTACGTTTTCTCATTTCTACTGTAGAAAAAGTACCATGTTTTTTTCATTTATAGAAAAAGTATTGTGTTTGCAAAAAAAATGCGAAACTGGGATTTCACTTGTATTATCAGTTTCAGGTATTTTAAGACCTCCTGAGTGGTTTTTTACAAAGTTGTCTGTCTATGTATCTGTTCGAGTGAGTGTCTGACAGACTCATTGTTCTTCTTGAACGAGAAACCTTATTGAATCCAGTGTCCTGAGGAAAAATTCCAAGGTACACCGTACCGATTTTTATAATTGTAATCTCAATCCAAAGTTTTCTTTTGTTAATAATGAAAAGAAAAATTTATTTCGTCTGTAAACTACAGACATCAGTTACTGCCTGCTAATTAAATAAATAATGCTGTAATATTACAAAACTGTTGGTTGAGAATGATTTTACTAAATTTACAAGTTATCCAAAAGTAAAGTTTGAACTCACTATTGTTCCGGAGTCAGGGGAGTAGAATCTCTCAAGGAGAGAGACAGTAGTAGACTTGCCACACCCAGATGGACCAACTAGAGCTACAGTTTGACCGGGTTCTATTGTCAGGTTTAATCCTTTCAAAATGGGTGCTTCAGGTCGCATTGGGTAAGTAAACTTAACCTTCCTGAATACAATCTTACCTCTCATTTCCTGCATGAGAATTATTATTATAGAAAAAGGAAAATATATCATTTGATACCACCGAGTTTTGCAAAACATGAATACTTGGCAAAATATAAGTGTGTCTCTGCTCCGCTCATCTCTGGTAAATACTTCACATTATATTCTTCGGAATTTTAATTAAAGGTCAGAGTGATTCAGGACCTGTCGGCGCCCTGATGAGTTAAACATAACCAAAAAGAGTGGGACATGACATTATGTCGAGCCATCAATGACTAATGTCGAATGATGGAACAGTTCCCAGATGTAGCATTGCATTTTGCTTGTCACATTTCCTAGGTATCTCCCGCACAATTATATCGTGCCAAAAAAGGAAAAGTTAATGTTTTACTCTGTTATATTTGCTAATCTAAGCAGAGTGACCTTCCAGATATTCTGTTTTATGTTAAATGTTCCATGGGTATTTGTAAATAAAATAGTTTTAAATAGTAGCTACTATACTAATACTACTATACTACTATACTATACTAACAGATACATTCTTTTCCTTAATATAACTCCTTACGTCTAAACTAAAGTCTTATCAAAAAAGAATAACCGGAGCATAAATATATTATCTATAAAATGATTTAGTAATGGATTATATAGAAGAAAAATGAAAATGATTCAAAAGCCTTCAGTAAAAGTAAGCAGAAGAGAACTCCGAGTTATAAAACAGTGTCGCTTTCGTCTGTCTAAAAAAAATAAATTAAAACAAAAATTTGGTAAATTTCTAGTAGCTTCCGGTCACTCCCGATATTCCTTAAACAACAAAAATTTTACTTTGTAGTTTTGTAACATAAATTTGAACGATTCATGGGCAAATGAAACTCACAGGTCTGATTCCCCTTTCAGAGAAAGTATCAAATTTGTCATCTCTCAAATCCAGCATAGTGCTGACTCTTTTTATCGGGTCCATAGCTTTGGCAAACTCATTGAAAAAATGTGAAAATACTGGAATGACTGGGCAGGTGAAGCTAGCCAGGAACAGCAACCTAGAACAAATTAAATATTTGTATTAACCGAAAACAACTTTTATTACCATCAAAGATTTTAATGAACAGTAACTTCAGGGAGATGGAACCCACAAAATATTTTAAGTATGAGATGAAAACTAAATAAAGCATATTCTCACTGCCTCAAACTCATATTGTATGATAACAGGAAACGCATTTGGAGCGACGCAAGGATCTTTATTCAAGATCCTTGGAGCGACGTGACCCAGGTACTGGAAAAGTAGGTATTTTAATAACAGCAACAAAACATTTGTTTTTTTTTTATATATTAATATTATGGTAGGAGCAGGGTGAGGATTGAATTCACTTCTCTTTGAAATTGTCTACGTACTTTTTTTTTAAAAAAAAATAATAGACTATGTTTTGCAAGAGACCTCTATGACTTTAGATCCTTTAACAATGTTACGACAATGTTTTTATTGCTATAAAAACATTATTCATTTTGTTTGCATTATTCAATTTTTACTTTTCCCCACCTACTGCCGTAGATATTGTGTTTACCCTAAAAACTTCGAAACAGAAGCTCTCATTATAATTATTTGTATTTTTGTTCATAAAATGATTATTAAATATGGTTAAAACCAAATTAAAACATGTATTAAGCAAATACATGTTAGGTTTTGTAACTGTACAAAACCTAAAGGATTCAATTTTAAATAGTTGAAATAAGCATTTAAAGTAGTAGAGATGGGGAATAGGTTGAACAATAGGGAGAAGTCGGAATAATAATTATGATTGAGTCTTTTAGAGGCATTAATGGGGTTTTGATAAAAAAGTTATAAGATCACAAGTTGCGTTTCTCCATTAGCAAAATGTCAACCAAACGATTTATTTCGTTATATTTTGTCCCACTTCTCAGTGAATAATTTTTAGTTGAATAGTTGTTTATAAAAGAGAGACTGTCTTGGACAGATGATAAAGATAAATAAGAGACTGCTATATTCAATAGTTATTTATATTTTAGTTTTAAGTATGTTGCTCTTATGACTCGTGTAGAATACAACGGTATAGAACGGTATACGTCACACCAACCTCTCGAGGTCGTTTCCCCGCTAAAAACATATATTTGCTTAAATTTTTTGTCTTTTGCTGAATTCTCTATTTTATACTTTTTTCTTCCTAACATTTTCAGTGTGTTATTTACATGACATACTTTAAGATAAAGCCATGAAAAAATGAGATAATACTCTATTCTTCTTGTGGTATGATATAGGCGTTAATCAGTATGTTAGCGGCTTGTTAGCGCTATTTATAATAGCGGTATTTAACAGAAATGATTTAATAGGATTAAACTCGCAACCACTATTGTTACTTTTTGAAAAGCAAAAAAAAACTTACATTAATAAATTACTCGGCGGTATTTGATCTTGTTTGAGAAGCATCGACCCAAACTGACAGAGTCCAGAGTTTAAGAATATTACTAATGCGCTGGACATGGTGTAAGCTGTAGCGTAGAGTAATGCTTGTCTGAAGGCACTCCTAAAACATTAATACGTATTTTAAACTAATTACTTCAACTTAGCAGCGCTTATTATTTCTTGTAAATTTAGAGCTACAAGATGCTCTAAGTTATAAATTTTAATAATAGAGTTTTGTAATTTGAACAATTTCACTGATTGAAGAGTATTAACCACAATTAAGGATAAACAGAGATCTATAAAAAGTAGATGAAAATAAATTATAAAAATATAGTAAATGGAAAAATATATAATGGTAAATAATAAATTGCATGCTCTAATGATGTTTTGCGCTAAAAGAGACAAAATCTGGTACCGGGTAGGACATTTCCTCACCATATCGAATGCGCAACGCTCATCCTCAATTAAACAGACTTGCTTCGCTAGCTTGTCCTAAATTTATGCTGCAACTCGGTAAATATATTTGTTTTATTCCCAGCCGTCACCCATCTAGGTACTAACCTCGCTCGATGCTGATTAACTTTTATTTTTCAACTAAAACCACAAATATTCTTACCGTATACTATAAGATATGGTTTGGAGTATATACTTACTTAGAGGATTTATCAATCATTATCTCATATCTGTTTATTAACAACTCCTGTAGACCTATCTGCTGTACCGTTTTGATGTTCTGTATGCATTCAGATGCCAGCTAAACAGAATAATGACAGAGTATATTATTACATCTCAAAGCCAACAATTTAAGTCTTCTCAATTAACTAAGTAAATAGTGGACTATGCAACACAAACGTTAAGTTTACTCTTAATAAATGCTTCTAATAGAGTGTCTACTGTAAAGTGGATTTACAGTTTTTTATTGTCATAGAAGCAACCAAGAAGTTATAAAATAAAAAAAAAACCACATGCTTTGTGTATTGTCACAAATCACAGTATTGCCAAAATCAGTGCAGTCGAATGCACTTAAATAATATAATATATAGAAGGACCATTACGGATACAACATATATTTTTATATAAACATCAAGTTTATTAATTACTTTTCAATTGATCATTAAATACAAATGTAAACATTGGTTCCAAAGTAATTCTTGTCAACTAAATGTAGGTCCGCATGCATATAGTTTCATTAAATTTTTTTTTTTTTTTTAAAAAGGTCTTATACATGGTTTTTTACAAACTTTTTTGCATAAACGGACATTAAGAACACACGTATACATAAAGTTTTTGTTGTTAAAAAATACTCCAGTTGTAAAATGACTATTTAACAACTGTCAAAAATACATATTGTCGTTTAACACAGAGATAGTAATACAAAACATAAATATATATATATATATATATATATATATATATATATATATATATATATATATATATATATATATATATATATATATATATTATATATATATATTATATATTATATTTGTTGAATTTTGAAACATTAAAAGCCCCTTCAAGTAAATATAATCAAATAAATAATAAACAATTAATTAATTATATAATAAATATAAATTAATAATACTCAATAAATTATATAGTAAAACGTTTAAAATGCAAAACGCAAACTATGTGTGAAAAGCCAAAGGCTATAGATTTATTATAAACTCACTCTTAGAGAAGGTTTCAATAAGGTTACACTAAGCCTCTGAGAGCCTTAGGAAGTTGTTTTTATGCTTATTGATGTATTGAGACACGCTATGTCCTCTTTTGTAATATATCTCAATGATTAAGCATTAGTGAATACAAATTGCTTACTTTAAATCCAGACTGAACTAAATTGGACTCCTTGTAGAAAGTTCTAACTTGTAGCCTTAGCGATTTCCAAGAAGAAAATATTATAATAACGAAAACAAAGAGTGTTATGAAAGCTAACTTCCAGTTACATATGTAGGATATGATGATGGCCAGTAAGATGTTCAGGCTACACTTCATCAACATGCCAAACTTTCCTCCAAGGATCTGAAACAAAAGAAATTCTATCGGTAATAATAGAACATAAACAATCAATATGTTCATAATATTCAAGTAAAAAATAAATAATTTGTTAAAAACATGTGATTAATAAGATTCAAGCAGTATGTAATAAGATAACTGTCTCCTATTTTATGTAAATAACATAAAATTTGATCTTATTATGAGCCAAAAATGATCATTAGAGTTGACGTATAAACTAAACAAATCACTCAATCATCATCGTGCTAACTAATCAATTCCTTGCTTACGCTTTCAGATTATGCTTTATAAGCAATATCCTTAGGACTCCTTACTCTTTCTTAATTTTTCAAGGTTATGAAAAATTATTGGTTACACCAATAATTTCAACCTAGTTTTCAAAAGAGACTCTCTTCTCAGTAAGATTTTGGAACCAAGTTTCATTTAAAAATTTTATAGGTTTGGACGCAATTGTGATAACAAAAATTGGCTAGGAATACATACATGTAAACACACACATATAATACAATTATATAGATAGATATGTATAGATATTAATTAACATTAATAATAATATACATACATAATATAATATATATATATATATATAATATATATAATATATATATATATATTATATATTACTTAACATGTATGCATTAAATAAAATAAATGCACTTAGAAAAATATAATATGTTTGATAACGATAATGAGTTGTAATATATTAATGGCTTACTCCTTTTACTAAAGGTGGTTCCCTGGCGAGAAGGTTGGTCACTCTGTTTGGAGCATTGTCTTCATAATCAAACCACCCGACTTGCTGGGAGAGCATGTTGGTGAACATTTTAACTCGGAATAATTGAATCATTCTTTCAGTCGATGTCGAACATAGTAGAACCTGTCACACAAACACTCCATATTATCAAATACATTAAAGACGGCTCAGCTAGATCTAAAAGTCTCAAAACCATTTTTCATAGGATTTAAAAATTTTAAATTGTAGCATAGAGAATATATAGAAAAGGAAAAGACAGCAATGAAGCAAAAAAAAGGAGCCATTTTAGTGAATTTTCATTATGAAAATGACGCTTAAGCAAAGCAAGTCCGAAGTAATAACACCCTAAACATTAGATAACCATTTTATTTCTAGGACGAGCATAGCTACAACGAATGTTGTCTGTTATCCTGACATCTCTAACGTCATTAACCTGGTTTGATGATTCAACATTTTCAAGCTAAATCCACATTTTTAGTGTAGAAAAGATCTTTCTTCATATTTTTGGATTCTGAATAATAAAAGTCAGTTCAACCACTGCAAGTAGGCAAGAGTACAGAAAATTCGATAGATTTGCTCCTGAGAAATGAATGCTATTTCTTTATAAACAATCTTGATGAAAAAAAGAAAACAGCAGTGGTATTTCTGAACCCTACAACCTCTGAGCTAAAACTTTTCTGATAAGATTATTCTTTAGGTCTTTAATGAGACACCTAGTTCAACAAGTAAGTGTGTCGTAACATCAGAGATGAGGTTAATAAAGCAGATAGGTCTACTTACCCCTAGGAGAAGAAACATGGCCACACACAGTCCTATACCTCCCAGTGATCCCACCCACACCACTATGTCACTCTTAAATGCTTCCTTGTCTGTTTCTAAAAATACCTGTAATATCCATTAACAAAATAAAGTCATTGACCAGTAAATAAAACAATTCTAGAGGGAGTCTCTTCTTAA
Organism: Microvelia longipes; assembly: GCA_018340805.1. Taxonomy (NCBI): domain Eukaryota; kingdom Metazoa; phylum Arthropoda; class Insecta; order Hemiptera; family Veliidae; genus Microvelia; species Microvelia longipes. The sequence goes on from JACMZG010001913.1 coordinate 39,110,481, forward strand.
TAATATAGTCATTGACAGTAAATAAAAACAATTCTAGAGGGAGTCTTTCTTAATAATATAGTCATTGACCAGTAAAATAAAACAATTCTAGAGGGAGTCTCTCTTAATAATATAGTCATTGACCAGTAAATAAAACAATTCTAGAGGGAGTCTCTTCTTAATAATATAGTCATTGACCAGTAAATAAAACAATTCTAGAGGGAGCCTCTTCTTAATTTTTTTTCTTTTATTTATTTATTTATTTTTATAATGTATAAAAAATTTTTATTTGTGTGTGCAATTTTTATTTAATTTAATTTTTTCTTAATTGTTATTTTTGTAAAAAGGGTAATTTTGCCCGTTATTGTATTAATAAATAAATAAATAAATAATATAGTCATTGACCAGTAAATAAAACAATTTTAGAGGGAGCCTCTTCTCAATAATATAGTCACTGACCAGTAAATAAAACAATTCTAGAGGGAGCCTCTTATATACATAATTATATATATAATTATATGTGTAATTAATGTATCTAATTATTATATGTATTGTAATTATATAATTATTGTATGTATGAATGTATTTAAATTTGCTAACATCATGGCAGTGGCAGTAAATTCTATGTTTAATAATACGTCAAACTGCTACAGATAAAACAACCATATCGTGGAAAGCTGTCCCCTATGACGACATTGCATAGCAAACCGGCCATAGATTGGCCAAGCATAGGAAGGATAATAAATCAAATATGCTCTTGTAAAAATGTCACCTGAACAGCCTGGGTGTAAATGTAAGCCAGACTTGGTTCAGCAAAGCCACAAAGAAGAAAAAAAATCAGACCTATTGATGTCCTAATCCAAGGGGTTCCTTTTACTTTAAATAATGCACTGTAGTGAGTCTTCTCCTGTAAGATTATGTAAAGAATGTAAATTATACAACATGTATTTTAAATACATATAAATATCAAAGAATATAATAGGTATAGAATGTCTGAAGGTATACAAGAGCGTCAGACAGAAAGTAGGAGTGAACTCGGTGCTGGTCTCTAGCGTCAGCTCTGGAACTAACCTGCTTTACCAAAACATTCTTCCCACTATTTTAAGTTATTCTTATGAAATCATCTCCTTCTTTATTTTTACCATTATAACATATCTTCTTTAAACTGGTTATTATTATGTAAAAAAATATTTTATGAATCAGAGAAGAACCAGGAGTTAACCATAGTTAACTACCAAATTACATACTAGCGCCCCTGTTAACTGGCTACGGAACTAACTTTTTCTTGCCCTAAATTATAATTCTCAGAACTATTTTTATTTATATATTCTTTGATAAACATTATATCTATATAATGATATAAATTATAAAAACAAATAAATATAAATACAAAAAAATCGGATACAGGGTGGAAGTTTTCCTGACAACATAGGATTCACAACACTACTTATCCTCCATACTACGGATACGTTACATTTAACCTCCCTACTTCGGATTCACTACAAAACTCCTCCCCATTTCGGATTCGCTGCACTCAACCATCCAGGTACTGCCGTCGATCAGGTGCTTAACTTTTATGATTCAACAAACCATAGAGATACTTGCCTTATTAAAACAAAACTTAGTATACTTGTTTATGACGTAAAGGAATTCACGTCCTTATCGGATTTTTATTTATTTATTTATTATTTTTTTTTAAAACAAATTCAAGTCATTCGAAAAAAAATTAAACAGAAACTGTTAATATGATAAAACTTGGCACATATTTTATTCTTATTTATGACAACATGCATGCAAAATTTCAAACTGATCGACAAATTTTGCCGCATTTAATGAATATTCGAAATTTTGCTGAAAAAATTGCGGGTTGATGACGTTATAAAAAGTTAAAATTGATTTTTGTACCATGTTTCAACTCTCCAGCGTAAATAAATATACTGGGAGAAACCAAGATAACAGACACACACTCACACACATACATACAGACAAGCAACTAATTTTGAAAAAAATACTTCAAAACATTCAACTACTAGTTCTTTATGTTTTACTTTATCTGACGATATCGTACATCAATATGTATACCAATATACCTAGTTCATTGATTTTTACATGGTACGATTTTTAAAAAATTTCAAAAAATCGGCTAATAATCCAATTACGATCCAAGATATGACGAGTTCCGAGGTACCTACCCCGTATCCGATTTTTAATTCGCGAATAATATAACAAAATGTTATGCAACAACAAATAATACAAAACAACAACCAAGATACAAGGAAATTCTTTAAATATGACGAAGGGTCGCAAAGCAGTGCTGACTAAGCGACTCAGACACAAAGCGTCATTCTTGATTCTTGGTGTTGATGTGTATTATGACAACTATGCATATTTGGTTAATCTCGGTAGTATCAAACGATAAATTACCTTAATATTGAGGAGTGGTTCGTGTACAGAAGGACAGGATGAGCTAGCAGTGCTGTACGTGGAGTCTTTTCTGCTCAGCATACTTGTTTTCTTTATTAACTCATCACTTGAAAAAATACAATTAAATAAAAATAGATTGCTTACAACAGAAATTATAAGAACAGTGACTGCCCTGCTAAGACACATATTATGTTAAAGACTTAGTTGGAACATATATATAGTGATATGTGCTGAGCATCAACAAACATATCATTTACTGTTTTAAGATTATTCACTTTTTTTCATTTATAGAAAAAGTATTGTGTTCGCAAAAAAATCCAAAGTCGAGATGTCACATGAATTGTCTGTTGATTCTGTTAAACATTGTCTGTTTGCGTGTGTGTATGTCTCTTATCACCGTAGCTCCTAGTGTCTTTATGCTTGAGAAATAAAACTTAGTACAAAAATAAATCTTCAAGCCTTGTATTATCAGGAAAATTATTTTTTTTATGACGTCATTAACCATCAATAATCAATAAGTAAATTTTCAAAAATGCATAAAAAGTAAAATGATGTTTCGATCGATTTGAAATTTTGCACACATATAGTCTAACCAGCAAAGTTTTATATCGTTATCTGCATCAATTCAATTTGTATTAAATAACATGCATGGGTTTTTAAAAAATTGATAAAATCAATAAATAATTTAACAATCTATTAATTATGTATTCAAGTTATAATACAGTTTCTATATTACTTATTTCTAATATTAATTCTTATTATTTCTATATTAATTATTTCTTTTCTTATTTATTGGGTTACTAATGTGAAACACCATCGAGCGAAATCAATTACTCTATGGGTGACCGCTGGGAATAAAAAGGATGTTTTACTTTCTGAGGACGAGGGAAGCTACTCCGGAGACGTACTGCAGTACGTTCGCGGTAAATTTGGTTATTTCTAAATTCTGAGGACGAGTAAAGCGAGTCTGAAGGAGTGGGGAAATCGAATCCTATATGGTAAGAAAAAGTACCTTGTACCTTGTAAATGTACCTTGTACCCAATTTTTTAAAAAATTCCCTCAGTAATAACGTCTTTTTAAAATTACTGTTCATTTTTTAGACATGCTAAGCTGGGCTTATGTATAGTTTTATGAAATAGGTGAAGTTATAAGAAACCAAAGTCTATGAGACAGGTGGTCAAGTTCTACTTACTCCTGGTTCTGTGATTGATCCATCTGACTTTGCAACATAACCAGCTCATAGTAAAGTCCTTTCTTATCCATCAATGCATCGTGAGTGCCTGTTTCCACGACAACTCCATCCTATCATCAAATTCAAAATACTTTAAAGGTTACAAAAAATTGCTACTTTATTGGCTAAGGTACATACAACCTGTTGCTTAAGTGGCAGGTATCATAGAGATGGCTTAGGTATCATTATTGGCTAAGGTACATACAACCTGTTGCTTAAGTGGCAGGTATCATAGAGATGGCTTAGGTATCATTATTGGCTAGGTACATACAACCTGTTGCTTAAGGTGGGCAGGTATCTAGAGATGCTTAAGGTATTGGCTAAGGTACATACACACCTGTTTTGCTAAGTGGCAGGTATCATATTACTGAGGGGCCCTATTGGTTGAATTTTGAAACATCGAAAAAGTAACCTGACCACATTCGATTCTTATTATCATTAAATAAACAGAACAAAAAAACAGTAAATTATATAGTAGAATGTTTAAAAACAAATCACAACACAAACAATCTGTGGGAAGTCCAAAACAATTTATTAATTATAACCTCAACTCCCTCTTGGAGGAGGTTTCAATGAGGTTACACAGAGCCCTGAGAGCCCCACTAAAAATGTTTTCAAGGTCTCTCAATGGTATTAAAAATAGGCTATGCTCCCTCTAGTATATATTATTATATCTATGGCATGTATAATAAACATTGTAATAAATTAAAAACATCTTACAACTAAAACCTATTTTCAAATATAAACAGTTATTGATTAACTGATTGAAAATAGCTTATTTTATTAATTCGTCAATGGTATGAGCCAAAGTTTTATAAATAGAACTTTGTTATATTTATAAAACTTTGGTATGAGCTATTTAAAAATTTACATCAATGAATTAAAAAGTATAAATAAAATGCAAAAAGAAAGACAATAAAAGTTTACCAAGGTTATATATAGTTTATTTACAATGAAGTAGAGTGTTTATGACCAAACAAGAAGTAATGACCTCTTGTTCCTAACAAGATGTCATGTTATTGAGCCTAACAAACAAAGAAGGAAGTAAATGTTTTATTAAACACAAATATTTTTTTGTGTATATCAAACTATATCATAGGTATAAACCTGTATCTATATCATTCTATAATCTAAGTATAATCAATGGCTCATTTAAGCAATTAAAAACAATAACCCTACAGTTCTGTAGTAGGACAGTAATAGTACCTTCATTGCACATATAAGATGGGCATTTCTAACAGTAGACAATCTATGTGCTATTATTATAGTAGTCCTGCCTTGCATTGCATTATCTAAAGCTTCCTGTACAACTGCTTCACTCTGGCTATCTAGAGCACTGGTTGCTTCATCAAGTAGCAATATTTTAGGATCTTTGACTAGAGCACGAGCTATAGCAATTCTTTGTTTCTGTCCTCCTGACATCTGTGTTCCTCTTTCACCTACTTCAGTGTCGTAACCCTTGAAAAAATAAAAAAAAAAACATTTTTACTATTTCTTTATTACACTGTGTGGAAGAGTAGGAAAAGTAATAGTTTTCTTCAATGAAATTTTTTTGGATAAAAATGTGCAAAACTAATAACAAATTTTAAGATTGTAATCTAGAACTCATGATGTAACATGATATAACAAATGATTTAACTCTATAAAAATCGATGAAATCTAGAACCCAACAAATGCACATTTTCCTGTTCATTTTTTTAACCATAGAAAGAGAAAACTTATCAAGTCTTAACTGAAGAAGATGCTAATGGCTTGAGTCGTGAAATAAAAGGAATGGTTGTCTCTAAATAGTTTTTCAAAGAGTGTAGTTTGTATACCTGTGGGAGTGACATGATGAAATTATGAGCATTAGCTTGTTTAGCAGCAGCTATAACATCATGCATGGTAGCATCTTCTCTGCCATATCTAATATTTTCTGCTATAGAAACTCTGAAGAGCACGGGTTCCTGTGAAACTATACCTATTTGTCTCCGCAGCCATTTCACATTCAGATCACTTACACTCACACCATCAAGAGATATCTGAAACATTTCATGTAAATTCAATATGTTTTCGTTAGAATAATAATTAATAATGCGCACTGGTGCGTAAGTTTCATTTTGCGGAGTTTTTAATGATAAAAGAAACTATAAAAAAAAATGTCCTCATATCGGATTCGCAACACTCGTCTTGCCTGCTCAGGACTCACTTTGCTCGTCTTCAGATAGTAAATACGACCGTTTTATTCTCAGTAGTCACCCATACAAGGACTGACCACGCTCGCTGCTACTTAAATTTAATGATCAAACAAAAATCATGGATATGCTTGTAGAAAGGAAACTTAGTGTACTTACTTATATTACGTAATGGTATACACTTGAACCAAATTTAACCAATTTTCAAACACAATTGAATTATTAATAATTTTTAAAAAAACGTGCACAAGTTATTAAATCAATATTGGACTAATGCTAATAATGAAATAGACTGAGGACATGTTTTAGTCTTATACATGGCTACATGCGTCCCAATCTCCAAACTGATCGCATTATTTTTCCGGGTTTTTATAATAGTTAGAAATTATAAGAGTTATAAGAGTCTTTATTGCGGGTTAATGACGTCATAAAACAATTATTTTCCGGGTAGTCCAACAACACACATAGACTGATTTTCGTAGAAATTCTCTAGCAAATAAATAAACTGGAAACTACGATGATAACAGACACACGCATACAGACCTCAAAACACTTAAAACGGATAATTCCGGTTTCATCCCGGTTTCGATGTTTTCGCAAGCACAATACTTTTCCTATACACCTAAGGTATGTTGAAGAAAAGTAAACATTTCCTCTACAAAACAACATTCATAGCATTTTCTATCTACATGGTGCCATCGCAAGTGCCTCATGTAGGTCCAAGCGTATTTAACCTACATGACATCACTATCAATGCCTCTTCGAAAGTATTTTAAATCTACACGAGACCATCATTAATGTCTCATGTAGGTCGAAAAATCTTTAAACCTACACGAGACCATCATTAGTATCTCATTTAGGCCAAAAGTGCTTAAACCTACATGAGACTATTATTTAATGCCTCTAGTAAGTCCTAAGTGCTTTTAACCTACATATCATTATTAGGGTGTTATATAGATCGAAAGTGCTTTCAACTTACATGAGATCATCAACAATGCCTCATGTCGATCAAACAAGTTTTCAGCCGACACAAGTGCATCATAAATAATTACAGTCAATTCTCAAAAGAATACTCACCATTTTTAAATATTTCACAAATTTTAATAATTATGAAAAGAGCATAACTCTCTTCCAAAGAAAAATAAATAAAATTTATGAACAGTATTTACCTGTCCAGATGAGAGGTGATAGAAGTGCATCAGTAAATTAACTATTGTACTCTTGCCAGCTCCGCTGGAACCCACCATGGCAACTATCTTACCTGCTGGGATTGTCAAAGTCATCCCTTTTAATACCTAATTAAAATACTAACAAAATAAATAAATAAAACAACAACGGAACTTAAGTGGGAATATCTATTTCAAAGGGTATAAGTATTAAGAGTATAAGTATAATACCTATTCTTTTTGTTTATCTGTTTGTTGACACTCTTTCATATGTAGCTTGGTTAATATGTAAAGGAAAAAGCGATTGATTGGACTAAGCTCATCACTTTAAGGAAAAGGGGCAGAATGAACCAATAGAATTCATTCTCTCACAAATTTTTGTCTGGCTGTCAAGACCAAAAGTATTATAATATTATGGATAATAGATCTATGATACACCTAAGATACCATATTACATCTATTATGGATAAAATAATGAAACGTTATCCCTACCAAACAGACATTTGACTCTTTTGCATGGCCAAATGGGTGGAGATGTGTCTCCATATTTCGTTGTTTGGTTTTATTAACAGAGCAATAAGGTTCTGTTAGAGTGGAAAGTCGTGAAATTTCGAAGTATCTTTCCCTCTGAAGCTCTTACCTCTTCTGAATTGAGATCGGGCCCCCTGCCCGATCTCAATTCAGAAGCGATTTAGAATGGCATCTGGCATACTCGTTTTTTTAGCTAAATTTTGCTTGAGTTGGAGATTTGATTTTGCAAAGTTAGTAACTATTGTTGATTTTACTGTTGCTGTGCATTAAAATTATATTTTGGAGTTATTATCATAACAGATGATATTACCAGCATTTGTGGCCTGGTAGGATAAGCAAATTGAACATTATCAAATGTGATTTCTCCATTGATACTGCTGAGTGTTTTGCCTTGGTCAGAATACGGGTCTATATCTGGAATCCGCTGACACGTTGGCATTATGGATGATGCGGCACCCATTGCTGTTCCTATATCTACCAGCATGGGTAAACAAAGAGCCGCTGTGAATGCGGCTTGGATCAAACATGAAAAAACCTGCATGACAAAGGAAATTAAACTTGTTAAACAACAAATAAATAATACTGTAGTTACAGGTTTTAATCAATCATTTTTCAATGAATAAATGACATGTCCAGGATGATAATTCTTTGCCAATAAGTTTATTTGACACAGAAATATCAATTAACAAGGATTAACACTTCTAACAACTTCAAAACCCTTCTAACGTATTTACTACTACTAATTACAAACTTTTGAGTACTTATTTGCCACCTTCATGACTTCTTACCACCTTAAACCACTTTTAACCACCTCTAACCTCCTACAACTTTTAATTACTTCTTAAAACTTTTCGCAATTTCTTACCACTTGTGACAGCCTGGCTGTTTCCAACCTATTACACAACATTAAAAAGAATTATGTGGGACCGACTTCATCCACTCCCACCCAGTGATGTACAATAGTTAGGAGACAAAAACAAGGGGAGCTTGGTTTGAGGGCTTTCGATATCAAACCAAGAGCAAGAGGCACCTGGCCGATACAACTAAATTCTCTGTCTTGTCTCTGTGCTTTGAGAAGCTTAAAACTTTTTCCTCAAAGCTTCTAAATTTGAGAAAAAATCCGAAAGCAATTTGTGCCAAAGAACTAAAATCAAACGGCTCCTGAATTTATTATTAGGTTTTTTTTTTTAAAAAAAATGGATTTACTAGTCGAATTGAAATAAAACTTGGCGTACTTATTTATTACGTAAAATGTACACTTGTACCAAATTTCAACTCGATTGAATTATTTTTTGTTTTTTTAAAAAGCGTACACAAGTCTAACCACCTCTAACCACATCTAATAAAAACTGATCTAATGCTGATAATGCAATGAAACAAAGCACGTATGTTAGTCTTATACATAGCTACTTGCGTGCTAAATCTCAAATTTATCTCAAATTTTTTCCGCATTATATATGTTTTATCATTATTGCGGGTTAGTGGCATCATAAACGAATATTTTCTGAATAGTACAACAACATCTATTGACTGATTTTTTGTAGAAAATTTTAACTCTCTATCATAAATACACTGGGAGCTACGATGAACACAGACAGGTAACTTCAAGAAAACTACTTAGGAGGTCTTAAAAAGACCTGAAACGGATAATTGCGGTGTTATTTCGGTTTCGGATTTTTATGCATACACAATACTTTTCCTATATATTTACGGTATAATAAGAAAAAGTAAAAAATAATTTAAATTTTAATGCTGAGGAATCGTAGTTCCTTTCACCAGAAATATGGTTTTACCCAATATATGTTTTTTATATTAAAAAATAATTAACTTTTATAATTATATGTTTTAATGCTATAAAACAGTTAATTTCTAATGTACTTTTTAGAGAGTTAATGATAATTTAATCTCAGGCCTAGACGGGCATAAGATATTTCTGACGAAAGACTTATACTGCTAAAGTATAACACATGGTTATAATCAGTTGACAGTGAGGGAAAATAATGCAAAGGAGCCAATCAGGTTAGTCCTGGATGTTAAACCATACAATAATTTCAAGGCCAAACTTATTGGTTGGTTACTCAACACTATTTCCCCACGGTTTCAATTGATTATAACCGTGTGCTATACTATAATCTTCACTACGATTTTCTGATCTTTAAATTTTAGATTTGAAAAAATGTCCAACTATTTTCTACTTGTGTTACTTACGGAAGTCATCGTGCCGACATCCATGAGCCCCCATGTATAAAGATAGGAGCCATATAGTAATCCTATGGAATACATTATCATCAAAGAACCATAATTAACGGCTATGGCGATGGCGAGTCCGTAGTATTTGTTAAGAGTCAATTTCCTCCCTTCATCCAGAGCTTTGTCATATCTGTTCAAAAAATAAATTAATTTCCATCTAAATTACTCTATATATTCATTCATGTGTCATATCAGGTATAACCATATAACCATTTATTACATAAAAACAAATTACGTATTTCACTTAAATATGTGATACACAAATTCATATAAATTAGCTTTTAAGCTTCGACTCTTTCTAAAAAAAAGTTTTATATTTGAGTGTGAGTAAGTTTTTCTCACGATGACTTTTAACTTGAAAACTTTTTCTGATCAGGATGGAACTTAACTTAAATATCAATTACATGGACCTACACAAGCCTGATGTTTATAAAATTAAATATGATTTCACAGACGCAAATTTTTAAAAAATAGATAAGGGAATTTAAGTTCTATATAAATTAACTTGTTTTTTAATCAATTATAAGTTTTATAACAATTATACAGCCCTTTACCTCCAAGGGAACATCAAATCTAAGTAAATGCTGTAGCAGCACTAACAAATGCAAATAGACAGCAGTTAATACTCACCTAGCTTTAGCGTTATACTCTCCTCCAAATGAAGCAACTGTTCTGATACCAGAGAACACCTCAGTAGCTATTGCTCCTGCTTCACTGTATTTTATTTGCTCCACCACTGCTGTTTGTGCTGTTATCTAAAAATAATTCGTGTAATCTCTAAAATCATATTTAATTGCACCAATAGTCTATTGTAATTGATTGAGCTTGATCAGTTGAGAGTCTACCAAATATCAGCTAGGAAAGAAATTTTTCAGGGATATGTCTCTTTTATAGGGACTCGATCTGAATGAGCCAATAAAATTCCTTCTCTCAATAATTTTTTACGTGTAGAATTTTAATGGACCCATAAAATGCATTCCTTCAATGAGTTTTTGAGGGCTATTAAAATTATTATTGTATTAATAAATAGGTAATAGCGCAGGAGAAGATGAGAATTATATAATCAATAACCTAGTAATTATTTACCGTGGGAGATTTTTGCCACACTGTGATTAATCTAAGAATACTTTATATAGTCGAGCCTTGAAGTTAAAGGTCAGACCAAACGGCTAACCTGAATAATTAATTAATATCAAACTTCGTAGACTTCAGTGTTTACTGTTATGAAGGCTATGACTGTGTCAAGGGACATTATGAATCAAAGATATCATATCAATTAAACTTAAAGTAACACCGTCAAAAAGAAAACCAAAATGGAGATATAATTTAACTCACTGATGATGCTCTCAAAGCATTGAAGAAAAGAACAGGTGTAGCAAGAGACAGGACCAGGGCGAACCTCCAATCTAAGTACAAACCGATACCAAACCCTGAGATTATCATGGTAGCTAGTTGAAGAAGTAAAGCTACTTTGGCCCCAAACCCATCTCGCACCCGCTCTAAGTCACTGCAATAATAAAACATTATTTTATTGGTTTTGGTTTCTTATATGACATTATTAAAAAAAGTGGGTTGGCCAAACTAAATTTCTAAATATATGCTTATATTTGGTAATTTTATCAATTCCAGATAAATGAAAAGATTCAATTCTACGGTGCCTAATGTCATTTTTAAAACAGATGATTCACTTCAACTGTGGCCAAGTTAGATATTGAGTCAGACTATATACACCCATCACAGTAGCCAAGGAAAATAATAAGTCAGGTGCAATGAGTCAGTGTAATGGTAAGTAGGTAGGTGATGCATTAGATGATTTAAGTGGCCAAGTTAAGTCAAGAATAAAATGATTTACTTCCGCAGTGACCAAGTATGTAATGAATCATATTATTTACTTCCACAGTGACAAAGTAGGTATGAATCATATTATTTACTTCCACAGTGACCAAAGTAGGGTAATGAATCATATTATTTACTTCCACAGTGACCAAAGTAGGTAATTAATCATATTATTTACTTCCACAGTGACCAAAGTAGGTAATTAATCATATTATTTACTTCCACAGTGACCAAAGTAGGTAATTAATCATATTATTTACTTCCACAGTGACCAAAGTAGGTAATTACTTTACTTCACAGTGACCAAAGTAGGTAATTAATCATATTATTTACTTCCACAGTGACCAAAGTAGGTAAAATCATCCACAGTGACCAAAGTAGGTATTATCATATTATTTACTTCACAGTGACCAAAGTAGGTAATTAATCATATTATTTACTTCCAAGTGACCAAAGTAGGTAATAATCATATTATTTTACTTCCACAGTGACCAAAGTAGGTAATTAATCATATTATTTACTTCCAAAGTGACCAAAGTAGTAATTAATCATATTATTTACTTCCACAGTGACCAAATGATCATATTATTTATTCCAAAGTAGTAGGTTATCTTACCAAAGTGACCAAAGTAGGTAATTAATCATATTATTTACTTCCAAGGACCAAAGTAATTAATCATATTATTTACTTCCAAAGTGACCAAAGTAGGTCATGAATCATATTATTTACTTCAACAGCGACCAAAAATAATAAATCAAAGGCTTTACTTCCATGGTGAAATGATGATAAGATAAATTCACTTTGAACTTTTATACTTCTTTCTTGTTCTAAATGACCTGTTCATATTATGAGAAGTAGTATACTTCTATGTATAGTATAGAAAATATATATGAAACACATATATTTTATTTTTATCTCAAAAAGATTTCTTAAATTATAATATTATTTTTAAATACTTAAAATCGCAATACTAATCATAGTAATTTAAATTTTAAGTTATAAATCAGCAATGAGTGTTATTAAAAGTAGGAATTACAACAGACAAATATTGTGGTATCGATGTTTTGATTTCAAGTGATCTTATAAACTGAAGTAAAAAACCAAAATTTTGGTTAAAACCTTAAATATCGAATATATTTATTTCCTAAATAAAAACGGATGTAGAAATATCCATTATATTATATATTTAATTATATATTTGTTTATTTATTTTTATCTATACATCTATATACATCTATTTATATGTTTAATCATTTTTAATCATTACTATTATAGCATACCTACTTTTAGATTTAATATTTAAAACAAAATTAATTAAAATAGAAATCTTAAAAATAGTATAAGAGAAAAATACTGACCCTCCACGGCACAAGATGAATATTTTTATTGATCTTTCGTGGAGGGCTTACCTATCAATCAATAATTGTGCACATATGAAGTACGTAAAATATAAAAATTCTGGCGCGGTGGTCCGCATGTCGGGCGAATTTCCTTTGGATGCGAGCTCTCAAACCCAGAGTACCTGGGTTCAAATCCTAGTAGGGACAATAATTTTTTATCGTTTTTTTACTAAATATAAGTTTACAACTAAAAATAATTCTGGCGCGGTGGTCCGCATGTCGGGCGAATTTCCTTTGGATGCGTGTTTCCGTGCTTTTTACGTTATATAAGTTTACAACTACTAAATAAATAATTCCGGCGCGGTGCTCCGCTGTCGGGCGAATTTCATGTAGAATGCGTGTTTCCGTGCTAAAGAACCCATTTCTTGCTTATGCAAAAACCATGCCCATCTCGTGGTTCCGGTTCATACTTTAGAACCTAAGCAGTTACTCAATTGTCAAGCACTGCTCGTAACTCATTTTGTCTGTATTTTCCAAAGGAAATGCGCATAATTATCCAGTTGGTTATACAAAACTATGCCTCTAAAATTAGAAGTACGCACTATTATTTGCACTAATTTAAAGATCAGTTACTTATCTTTAAGCTTAGTAAGTTATCTTAAAAGGTTTTAGCGCATTTCCTTTGGAAAATACAGACAAAATGAGTTACGAGCAGTGCTTGACAATTGAGTAACTGCTTAGGTTCTAAAGTATGAACCGGAACCACGAGATGGGCATGGTTCTTGCATAAGCAAGAAATGGGTTCTTTAGCACGGAAACACGCATTCTACATGAAATTCGCCCGACAGCGGAGCACCGCGCCGGAATTATTTATTAGTAGTTGTAAACTTATAATGTAAAAAGCACGGAAACACGCATCCAAAGGAAATTCGCCCGACATGCGGACCACCGCGCCAGAATTATTTTTAGTTGTAAACTTATATTTAGTAAAAAAACGATAAAAAATTATTGTCCCTACTAGGATTTGAACCCAGGTACTCTGGGTTTGAGAGCTCGCATCCAAAGGAAATTCGCCCGACATGCGGACCACCGCGCCAGAATTATTTTCTAGTTGTAAACTTATATTTAGTAAAAAAAAAAACGATAAAAATTATCGACCCTTCCAGGATGTGAACCCAGGTACCCTGAGTTTGAGTGGTCGTATTGACTCCGGACCACTGCCATTCAACTCAGAGGCCCAAAAAACATTGAAAACGACACCCTACTCGAAATTTAATTTTCAACGACCGTAATGTTGGTTTTCTATATTTTTTGTGGTTTTTTCGACTTTTTGGTAACTTTAAGTGGTCGTATCGTCTTCGGACCGGTTTCATTTGATTCAGCGCCCAAAATTACATAGAAAACGACACCCTACTCGAAATTTATTTTTTATCGACCTAAATTTTGGTTTTTTGGTAATTTACAATGGTTTTTTTGGACTTTTTGGTCACTTAGAGTGGTCGTATCGACTTCGGACCGGTTTCATTCGATTCAGCGCCTCAAAATACATAAATATTGACCTTTTTCGCGGCAAAAAATATTAACCCTGAATTTTGCTGATTTTTTGAAAATTTCGCTGACTCAGCAAACCGGGTTAATGACGTCACAAAACCTGGTTTTCAATAGGGTTCGTGTCCTCCCGAAGGTTGATTTTTGTACCAAGTTTGGTTAAAAAATATTAATCCGTTCGAAAAGATAGAGTGTTTACAGAAAGTGTCTAGAAATACATATATATATATATACATATACATATTATATATATATATATATATAAAGTCTCGCGAAAATTTTTTTTTCGTCATTAGGGACCTCTGAAACGGATTTGTGTCGTGGTCCGAGGTTCGAATTCCGCCATGACGCCTATCCCATTAGCGAATTTTTTCCCAAAGGAAATTCGCTAAAATAAAGGTTATTTAAAAAAAATAAAAATAAAAAAAATAAAATCTAAAGTAGTATGGTATATACTGATACTGACTCAGTGAGTCGAGTCGACAGGTCCCCAGTCTCAGATTTATCAAACCATTCCAAATCCTGCCTCAGAACCTGGCTTAGAAACCTTTTTCTTAACTTACCCACTATTCTATCACAGGTAACTTCCCAGCAGTAAATCTAGACAAAACATTTACGAATAAGTATCAGAAAATAATACTTGATGAATACAAAGATAATGCATTGAATGAGTGATATAATATGATGTAGCAATCAGATAAGTGCTTGGCCATAAGGTAATGCTCAACCAGAATCTTCGCTAGAGAAATGTTTTAGACTTATCTTACAGGTTCTTAATAGATTGTAACCATGCCTGAATAACCTGGGGACAGTTAAAGAATTGCTGTACTGAAAAGTCTAATAAACTCATAATTAAGAGTAGCTAACTTAAAAACTATTTAGTCTAAGACAAAATGACACGTTTTTAGGTTATAGTGTTCTTCTTCGAGATAAATAGACATATCTATTCCATACTGAGATTAAACCACTCATAATCCCCGTAAATATTTAACAGGAAACTAAGAAACTTTATATTATATTATAATTTTAATTATCTGCTCACGGAAGCAAAATAAATCATTACTAAACTAATTATACGCAGAAAAGTAGGGTTTTGCTGATCTTTTACTCAAAAATAGGCAGGGAAAGTACACAAATCCTTTTTATCTCCAGACAGTGTATAATGTAAAGTTTATTGACTAGTTTTTAGATAGTTAAAAGTTACTTTTCACTCCCTTAGGAGTAACTTAGTTTACTTGGGTAAGTAACTTAAGTTACTTACAGGTAACTTAAGTTACTTGTGAGTAACTTTTTCTCCCTTGGCAATAAAAAGTGTTTCCTATTATTGGGTTATTAGAGCCAATTATATCATTTTTTTTGGAGATTGGTAGCCAAAAATTTTATTGGCTCAAAATCCGTTTCAGAACAAAAGAAGTTGTTTGAGGGCAATAAAACAATTTTTTTTATTTCTTTAGGGGCAGCACCCCCAAAATTTATAAGAGGGACTTGAACAAAAAAAATATTGGCCAAATCCGATTCAGGTCCCCAAAAATTTAGAATAAAATGCAAAAAAACTTAAATAAAATAAAATCAACGTCTGGAGATAAAATCTTGTATGCACCTTGGGAGTAAAATGTTATTTTCCCCTCGTAATCACCTGCCTCAGTTTTGGCCCGGGAGTTAATAGTCATAACTATAAATCCCTCGGCTTCGCCTCGGGAGTTAAATACTTTGGTTCCCTCGGCTTACGCCTTAAAATAATAGCATTTTTAACTCCCTTGGTGCATAAATAACTATTGATCCTATACTAAAAGTTAGGCCCAAATTCAGCAAGGATTTCTATAGAAATCCTTAGGCAGAAAAACGCAGCAAAACTGCTTGTTTTAACTATGAGTTAAATTATTTAACTAGGTATTATTAAATTACCAGGTATTATTATATTATTAATTATTATTAAACTAGGTATATTATTTTATGGTCATAATACTATGGTCTTATTTTCTGTCAATTACTATAAAATCAATTAATAACTAATAATATCTTTAATTTACTAATTTTAATGAACATAAAAATAAAATAAAAAATCGGGTACGGGGTACCTCGGAACTTTTCCTCATTACATCGAATTCACTATGGTCATCCTCCCTGCATCGGACTCGCTTCGGTCGTCTTCAGATAGTAAATGCATTCGTATCATTCTCAGTGGTCACCCATACAGCACTGACCACGGTCAATGCTCCTTCATTTTTATAATCCAACAAAAATCATAGATACACTTGTCGTATTGAAGCGAAACTTAGTGTACTTATTGCATAAGTAAAGATATAATACACTACTTGTACTAAATTTCAACCCAATTGAATCATATTCTAATTTTTTACAGTTTTTAAAAAACATACACATATTTGTGTATGTTTTTATACATAAACATTCAATAAAAATTGAATGACGCATTATCATCGCTGATAATGCGATGGAACTTGGCACATATGTTAGTCTTATACATAGTCACATCTCAATCTGATCGTAAAATTTCGACAATTTAGCATAAACTACCTGGGTGCTATGACGATAGCAGACACAAAAATACTTAAAGACACACACACACATACAGACAACTTTGCGAAAACCACTCAGGAGGCCTCAAAAACGCCTAAAACGGATAATTCCGGTTTCATCCTGGTTTCTGGTTTTTTTTACGAACACAATACTTATCGTATACAGCTAAGGTATAAATGAGAAAAAGTAAAAATTAATTGTAGATTTTTTATCCTATAAATAAAAAACAGCTGATTAAATTACACATGTTTTGCTTATTGTTTTGGTCAAGGTCAAGTCTATTTATATTTGCTTATCACCTCTATTTTATCAAATTTAATTGTTCTTTCCTACATTTGTTATTTTAGAACATGAATATGCTTAATTATGATAACACCCCACCGGATGTTAACCATATCTTTAAGCAGCAAAGCGCGATTTTATCATTCTTTTTGGAAAAAAATGTTTGACGAATAATTGATTATAACTTAATTATCTAAGTAGTGAGTCTTTTTATTTAATAATTAAAGTGAGCAGAAAAAAATATTTTACTCATTATTGTAGAATAATTGATTAGATTAGCTGCGTCCGTACCCCTAGAACCCAGATCAGCCGGGTTATCAGCGGACTTAACATGCAGCCATTGAGAGCCATTGGTACCCGTTGGCAACAAAGCTCATTAAGCCAACTTAAAACAATGGTAGAGTCTGAGAAGAAGTAATATTTCGGTGCCTCAGGTAAGCGATTACCGAAATCCTTGAGCTGATCAGCTAGTTTCGCGGCAAGAAGAGAAGCACACAACTCTAAACGAGGAATTGAGAGTGGCTTAACGGGAGCTAATTTAGTTTTTGACATTATTAAATGCATCCGAATTTCTACTGGGGAAGAAGTGCGAAGGTAAGCTGCAGCACAGTAGGCCATTTCAGAAGCAATGCAAAAATGAGTATTTCGAAGTTGGTGGTCTCGTCCTGAATAATCCATCGAGGTATGTTGATCCTTTCTATGTCGGAGAGTTGTGTCAAAAAGGCGATCCATTTATCCTTTAGAGCCTCTGGCAGGGTAGCGTCCCAGTCCAGTCCAAGCTGATTGTATCAAGGCCTTAGCACAAATTACTATAGGTCCAAGAAAACCCAAGGGATCATAATATATCCTCGAAATAGCTTTTAGTACCGCCCTCTTTGTGTAAACATGATCCCACTCCTGACACCATATTGTAGGATTGCAATGATAGAAGAGGATTAATAAAGACACTCGGAAAACAGACATAACGACATAATAAACATATATTGAAAACGCTGTCTTACAGTGTAGCCAACATTAAACATTATTTAAAAAACTAAATATAGATCTTTACAACACTCATCAAGGCAGAAAATAAAACATTGCTGACACATGGAACTTGCCTGCCTCGGTTGAACCTCGGGAAATAATTTTTGTACCCTTCCTTTGCTTTCGGCTCGGATACAAAATTTTAAAAAAATTAATGGGAGCTAAATTCCTCATTTCTACCTACTTACATAAATAAATTTTGTTGAAATGGACCTAAACCTCATCAAAAACTCCTAAACCCTAAGAGGACATCCAATCAAGACAACCGGAGCCTCCGGCCAAGTCGTCATAATATTTAGTCGCATAATATAAGTTAAAAGAAAGATATCAAATACATACTTAGTATAAGACCTATACGTACCTCAGTAAATGCAGTAGTTAGAGATATAATACCTATTATTAGATATACAAGGGCATTATTACTTAAATTTGTGCTGCTACCTATATCATCTGATCCTGGCATGAATGGATCGTAGCTAGAAACAAATATAAGCTTTTATTATAAACGACATTAGAAAAAAATTAAATAACGTTTTTATATACTAGTAATTCATAAAGTGGACTGATCAATTTTTGTATTACTTCTTCGGGGGCGGCCCCCTAAAAAGTTATAATGGAAAACTGACCAAAAAAACTTTTTATCGACTCAAAATACGCTGGTCGAGCAAAAATCGAGGTCAAAAGAAGCTAGTTAGAGCAATAAAAAATGTTTGATTATTTTTTTTGGGGGGGGGGGGGGTTCAGCACCCCTAAAATTTATTAGGTTTGTGCGACCTATAAAAATAAGAATATGACAATAATTAAAAGACGTCAACGTCTGAAGATAAAATCTTTTTTGCACCTAAAAAATGAAAAATCTTTTTGGAGTAAAATGCTTTTCCCCTCGGAATTTCCTCCCTCGACTTTGCCTCGGGAGTTAAATGCTTTGGTTCCCTTGGAACCAAATATCTGCTCAGGGAAATAATAGCATTCTTTACCCCCTTGGTGCACAAATAATTATAATAACTCATCAAATCATAGCAATTTATTTAATATCACATTATAATTTTTAATATTTAACCAATGTTTACTGTAAATTTTATTTTTATATTTCTCATTTTTCCATTACAACTTTTGTTAAAAGTTTGTATAAATCAAAAACTTATTCTATTCATAAAAATTTATACTAAATTTAAAAATAAATAAAGTTAGTCTTTCCACAGATGATTTATTATTATAAAACAAAGCCAGCTTTCAACCTGAACGGTCATCATCAGTGCATAGAACCCAATAAATTAGAAGAATTAATCTAATTTATTGGGTTCTAGGCACTGATGATGACCGTTCAAGTTGAAAGCTGGCTTTGTTTTATAATAATAAATCATCTGTGGAAAGACTAACTTTATTTATTTATAAGCTTATTCCACATCTCAGTATTTATCGGATATACTAAATTTATTCATATATATTTTACTTTTTTAAACTATTAGTAGGTTATTCATAGATAATAAATCAAATTAAAAAACAATTTTATCTACTCACTTAAATATAGTTTGTTCTACAATGGTTGTATGATTTAATACTATTGCTATTTGATCATTTACACTCTTCCTCTAAAAATAACAAAACAAATATGTTTCACTTACAATTAATTTTTAAAAAAATTTTTTAGTTTTTTCTGATATTAAAAATATTAGATATTGGGGCATGTTATCTTGTGATTTTAGAACATATCGTGAAATCATGTATTATGCATTTCGTTCTTAAAGCCTTGAGGAAAAGCTAATAAATCCCATAATTTCAACCCATAACTAAATGCCCCAAATTTGGAATATAGACTACAATATTTTGAGATTATGTTCTCAATTAAATTCCAAAGAAATTTTATTTATTTAAATTTATATTTTTAGCAAATATTTATAAACAATTATGCTTAAATTATGGATTTTTATGTTATTAGACCGGTCAATCAAACCAACATTTCAGCTGAGAAAAATTACATTTTTAAATTTGTCTTAATAATGAAATAAAAACTTGGTATAAATAAATAAAATTCTTCTTGATCTTTAAAAGTATCGTATTTTATGTTTTTCGGGTTTTTAAATCAAATTAAGAAGGTCCCAAAACGACATGACTAAAACACACTCCACCATTGTGGTCGTCGAGCACAATGAAACCACATAAGAGGTCTATGCCATATAGATAGTATACCATGTTAAATGTTCGGGTACAACACCTTTTAAAGTAACAAAACCCTTTATAATATCATTTAAAAATTGATCAAAATTTTCGAATCACAAAAATTAAGACACAAATCGCAAGAATCAAATTTATATAAAAACCCATGTAAGCATAGTTGCTAAACTAAAACAAAAGATACAGGACATCATTTCTTTACGCAGGATCTCTATAAAGTCAGTAAAATTCCTTAACAGGCTTATTCCGAATCACTTTGCCTTTGGTCAAAGTAATTACTGATTAATCACCGTAACAGCTTCACTTGATACAACAGATATAAAATTTACCTCATAGATAATCTCTAGAATAGAGTTAACTACTCGTCCTAATACTATAGCTGAGACTGGATTCACTAATCCGTTGATTAAAGCACAGCATAGTCCTAATATCAGCAATATGTAATCTCTACTTGTGCAATATTCCAACTAAAAACAAAAAATATAATGGGTATAGAATGTCGGAACATATACAAAAGTGTCAGACAGAAGTTAAAAGTGTATTCGGTGCTGGTCCCTAGCGGCAGCTCCGGAACTAACTTTCTTTCCCAAAACATTATTTAAATATTTCTAAGTTATAATTATGAAATCATCTGATTCATTATTGCCATATAACAACACGAGTATCTACTTGAAATAGGTCATTACTATAGACACACTATTTGGATAAATCGGTAAAAAGCCAAGAGTAATTTGCTAAAAACGACGACAGAAGTGCATTCTCGTAGTTGGCATAGTAAACTACCAAGTAACGTACTAGCGCCCCTGTTAACTGGCTACGGAACTAACCTTTTCTTGTCCGATATAATAAATCAAAGGACCATCTTTCTTTAACTACGTATTCTTTGGTCTATTGATATTTTTGTTCAAAAGAAATACCCATCACGCATTCGTTTTTAAGAATTAGGGAAAGGGGGATATTCCATTCCCAACACCCCTCTCAAAGTGATTTTAATTTGAAACTATAACTCATATTAATATACTAGATTAGCAGAGTCAGTCAGTCATTACGGTCGAGACTTTTATAAAATGTATTCTATAACAAGAGAAGGTTTCGTGAATTTCTAAAGGGAAAATAAGCTTATGAGATTGGATTCATGGGGGGGGGGATGAGAGGAGGTGGCGCAGAAAGCACAGTCATACGTATATATAAACAATTTAACTCTATTGTTTTTATATAGGTATGACGTCATTAACCCACAATAATGATTCAGTAATAATTCACAGAAAAACTAAATAATTTTGAATCGATCTGAAATTTAGTAGCAAACAAAAATTACCCCGTGAAAGTAATATCGTTATCTACTATAGTGTTATTTTTTTGTTTTGTTTGACTTATATAATTTAATTGAAGACTCATCTACCGTCGATAGTTTTCATTTTATTATTACACCTACCCATTCCCTTTAAACAAGTTATCGTTTAAAGGAAATGGGTAGGACTGTCATATTTTGTCTCATCAGTCCCTTATGGATTTTTTATTGCTCCGAACTCGTGTACGGTTCATGTACTTCATGCACAAAACGGCTGTTTAAAAAAAGACTAAAATTAATACTATTATTTTTTAAATATTAAATGGTACTCACCATTTCTCCTAATACATGAATTGACTGTTTCAAAGTCAACTTGGCCCTTTTTTTCTTGACGGGTTTTCTAAAACAGAAATAAACATAGTCATAGAATTTAAATTACTGAACAGATCAAAGTCATAAATTTGGATATTATTAAAAACTTTTCTGTATTTAGTAAGAACTTCTCCGTGTTAATTTTTAGAAATAAATCTTACCTGAATTAATGTATTGCTCTTAATGAATAAAATTAAAACTAGCTATAAAAAACAATAAACGTTTCTACCTTATAATGTTAATCCAATATAATCAATTTGTCGTAAAATTGTTTCCATTTAGTTATCTTTATTTTCGATAGTAAATATTGGTATTTAGTGTGTAGAGAGAAGATTTTCAGAAAACAAATTACGTCATTTGTTCAGATTTGATCATTTGTTTTTGTTTTTCCTAAAAAATATTTTTATTGGCTATCCTTACCAATCTAATGTAATCTATAGTCATATGTGAAGCTGTTTTAAATCCATAGGTTAGGTATGCCAAATATTCCAATTTTCTCATTAGCGAATTTCCAAAGGGAAAATAATCAAATGTAATAGGAGCCATAAAGGATGGTTTTTCCAAATCAAGGACTTACTGATCAAGATTATTATATAATATAATATAATATATATATATATATATATATATATATATATATATATATATATATATAATATATATAATATATATATATATATATATATATATATATATATATATAGTTCTAAATAATAGTTTAAAAACCTTGTAAGGAATGACTCATACATTAATAATTTATCTAAAGAAATGGATTTTGAATGTTGTGGTGTAAATATTAATTATGATTCTTGTTTTAATTTATTTGTAGTGTGTATATATAGGTTCCCTTCTGGGAATTTTACTAATTTTCTTGATCTATTATCTGCCCTGTTTGATTACATAACTAGTAAAACAAAATCTGAGTTCATTATTTCAGGAGATTAATCTCTAGTAATGAAAAACTAATGCTTTTCGATTTGTTTGACTCTTTTGAGGCTGTATCTTTAGTAAATGTTCCAACTAGACTTAATGTCAATGGTGGCTCTGGCTTAGACTATATCGTGGTTTCTAAAAATTTATTGTCAGCTTATTCTGTGAATGTTGATCACAACGGCTTTTCAGATCATTCATCTCAAATACTTGACCTTTCTATTTCGTCATTGCTTTCAAAAACTACCTCAAGTCGTGATAAACAATATATTGAAACCAGAATATTTTCTGATAACAATTATAGTTATTTTAATTACCTGCTCAAACGCGCTGATTGGAGTAAAGTATTATCATCTGTTTCTAGTGAAACTAAATATAATCTATTCTATGAGATTTTTTATGGTTGTTATGATATTGCTTTCCCTGTTAAAAAAATCAATGTAAATGCTCCGCGGTGTCCATCTTGGGTTAGCAAAGAAATAGTTCAATCTAGTCGTGATCTTAAAACTAAGTTTCTTAATAAACATAGCGATCCTCAGGAATATAAGAGAGCTAAAATTGCTCATAATAAACTTGTTCTAGGCTATAAAAAAATATTTGTTGATAATGAGCTTGAGTCTGCTCCTAATAAAGTAAAGAAAGCCTGGCAATTAGCAAAAAACGGTACCATTAATAATAATAAAGTTAAGAATAATATTAAAAGTACTAAAATCGTCATCAGATAAAATTGTAGATAATCCTTCAGATGTTGCACAGTTATTTGGTGAATACTTATCTAAAATTCCGGACCAACTAAAAAATAGTATTAAAATCCCTTCTCCTGATTCTGCCATTGATGTTAATGTTGGAATATTTAAAAACTTT
This sequence comes from Microvelia longipes, assembly GCA_018340805.1. Classification (NCBI taxonomy): domain Eukaryota; kingdom Metazoa; phylum Arthropoda; class Insecta; order Hemiptera; family Veliidae; genus Microvelia; species Microvelia longipes. The sequence goes on from JACMZG010001913.1 coordinate 39,134,440, forward strand.
ACAACTATTTTCTTTCAAAGCGATGTTTCCTCAAAAGAATTGTCTAATATAGTAAAGTCCTTAAAAAATAAAAAGAATAATAGTCCCGATGGAATTTCTGATATTGTAGTTAAAAATTGCTTATCGACGTGTAGTGAGGTTTTTATTCACATTGTAAAAAGTTGCTTTGAAGAAGGTACATTTCCAAGTCTCTTAAAGCAATCATTAATAGTACCTGTTTATAAATCTGGTGAGGAAACTGATTCTAACAATTACAGACCTATCTCACTATTAAGTCCATTCTCTAAACTGGTAGAAAAATTAATTTAATTAGAATCAATAAGTTTATTTCAAAAATAATATATTAGCTGCAGAACAGCATGGCTATAGAAAGGGGTTTTCTATAAATTCTGCAACAACGGAAGTCGTTCAAATGATCTTATATAAGATGGATAAAAGAATGTACGTAGCTGGGATTTTCTTCGATCTTTCAAAAGCCTTTGATCTTATTAATCACAAAAAACTTCTTTATAAGTTGTATTGTATGGGAATCAGGGGTGCTTGTTATGATCTTCTCAGATCTTTTCTATTAAATAGATGTTTTAGTGTTTTTGTAGGAGGTAATAAATCTAAAAAATTCAATGTTGGGTGCGGGGTACCTCAAGGCAGCATATTAGGGCCCTTGCTTTTTGCCTTATTCGTAAATGATCTTCTCAATTCCTAAAAACTTATTGCGAAAATTGCCATGTCATCATGTATGTTGATGACACATCAGTCTTGGTGTACGGACCTGATCTAGAGACGTTAGAGAGAAATGTTAATTTAGTTTGTGAATTATTTGTAAAATGGTGTTTTTCTAACGGCCTAGTAATAAATACTAATAAAAGTGTATCCATGGTTTACAGTAGTAGAATAATTTCCAGGCCACTACTGTTTATGATAAATGCAAGTCCATTAAGTGTTGTTCCTATTACTAAACTTTTAGGTTTACAAATTGATCGTGAGTTCAAATATGATGTGCATGTAAATAATATTGTAAATAAACTAAATAGTGCTTATCATCTTATTAGAAAATTAAAGAGTTACAACTCCTCTAATGTGCTATTAATGTTGTATCATGGATTAGTATATCCTTATCTATCTAGTCACGTGCTCGCCTGGGGTTTAAGTCCTCAAGCTTGCAGAGTATTTATATTGCAAAAAAGAATTTTAAGGTTAGTGTTTAATATTCCTTATAGAAACTCAGCCAAACCTTCTTTTATTAAACACAATATATTGACTCTATACTCTATAGTTATTTTAGAAGCATGTAAATATATTGTACAGTTCTCTGATAAGTTTATTAGTCATAAGGATGTACATAATGTAAATACTAGGAATAAAAACAAACTTTACCCTCTACAATGTAGAACAGCCAGGTTTCAATCATCTCCTCATAATATTGCTATCTCCTGTTATAATAAACTTCCTGATAATATTAAAACCAACTGTGCCTCTGCTGAGTCATTTAAAAAGTCAGTCAAGAAATTCTTGTTCAGCAAGGCTTTTTACTCTATTAATGAATACTTAAAATAATTCAACTCTGTTTTTTATTTATAAAGAATGTTTTCTTGTATAATAATGTATTATGTAATATTTGACATGTTGTATCTTGTAATAAGCTAACACAATAAATAATATTATTATTATTATTATTATTATATATATAAATATACGTTCTGCAATAATGTAAGCAAAATTACACTAAAAATTGAACACTAATTGGATTAAGCTGAAACTTTTTTTACATATACATCAATATAAGGAAAACAAAACGGCAAAGACAAAAAAATGTTTTGCATTAATGTTGATTTTATTATTTGACGTAAACAAATCAAGGTTTTCGACTGATAAATTTGGGAATCCACAAATATTATGGCAGTATTCCACTTACAAAAAATACTAATAAGGCGTGCAATTCGCGTCGCGCATAGCACGACATAGCTAAGAGGCTGAAGGCCTTGGTAACTTATAGTAACGACTCACTTGTTGATTTGTTGTTTTCCATCAGCCCCATAGATATCAGTTGGATGGAATCCATTAAGTTTATCCTGTAACAACGAACAAACAGATTTCATATAACAACATGAACTACTGATAATAACTTGGTGGAGACGATTTTTGCCCAACTATGGCCTAAAGTACAGTGTTGGGTTTAAGAACAAAGTCAAATTCAGGGTAGCTAAAGTGCAAAACACCGAGGCAAAAGAGGGCCCCGAGGCAATTTTTTAAAATTTTGTTTATAAGCTTATCCTTTCAAGAAATGGTTGTCAACCTTTTTTTGCTCGTCGCCCCCTTTTAGATCGATCCTTAAATTTTCCTTCGGCCTTATTTATCGTGAAGGTAAACAAATTTTCAATGAGGGTCTTGAGTGAGTACATCAGTTCCCGGCTGTCGCTCTCGAAGTTTTGAGAGCAGGAAAGCTTGCTCTGGCAGTGGGGCACGTGTTGTTTCTAGTTAAAGCTATAGAAACTGATATTAAAGTCACAGCTCTTCTGAGGATTCGACGCAAAATTCCTCCTCTAGGATTCACAAAGTTAAACTACCTTGTACCTATCTAACTATTATACCTATCTAACTATCTTCTATCTAAGGGAGTTGGACAAATCTTAAGTTTGGGCATTTAATTAGTGATAGTGATTAAGGAGAGGTGAGATCAACAAGCAAGTAGGCCACGTTGTTGGACAAAAAAGTCCAACAACGTGGCCTACTTGCTTGTTGATCTCACCTCTCCTTAATGACTAGCACTAATTAAATGCCCAAACTTAAGATTTGGCGGAACTCAATGACACTCTAAAAATAGGCAAGTTTTATGAAAATATGAAGTCCCTTCTAAACAAGTCTCTTTTTGTTCATTGTGCATGTTGTCGCATGTGTGTTGATGTGTGTCATGTCATTCTGTGTTATGACATTGTATTTTATTAAATTTTGTAATGTGTCTTTATAAAATATATTAGTGCGTTATCTATTATAAAACACAATAGGTTACGGGCCCAGTAAGTGGATTTCAAAATGGAAACATCCAATGTAAAAACTATTCCTATTGGATTATTAGAAGGTAAATCCAATTGGAATACCTGGAAATATAAAGCAAATGTTGCCTTGAGAGGCGTAGCGGGAGCACTTGATGTGGTTGAAGGTAAGAAAAAAGCACCGAGTGACCCAGGTCAATCCGCTACCCCAGATGAAAAAGCCAGGTATGAAACAGACTTAAATTATTTTAATAAAATTGACAGTTATGCTCTACTCCTTTTAACAACAAACATGACAGAGGAAACTTTAGAGAAAGTCATGAGGCTCCAGACATCTCACGAAGTTTGGAAGGAACTAAAGAGGTTGTTTGATGGTTCATCTGACGATAGAGTATACGATCTTTGTTTACAATTTTTTGGTTTTAAAAAGAAACCGGATGATGATATTATAACACATCTTTCCAAAATAAAAAATCACTGGAATTCATTAAAAGCTGAAATGAACCGTGATCCAAATATTGCTTGTGATTTACCTGATCTTTTGTTAATATGTAAGATTTTAGATACCTTACCCGAGGAATATTTTTCCTTTAAATCAAGTTGGTTGTTGGTCTCTAAAACTGACAGGACTGTTGAAAATCTAACTAATCAGTTATGTTCTCATGAAAGAGCTCTGAAGGGAAAAACTGAAGAGGAGTCTGAAGAGGCACTGGCTACTGATAGGTCTAGGAACTTTAGAAGGAAAGGTAGAAAGCAGTATAATATAGACAAGCATAATGATGTGAAAAGTCAAGGTAAACCCTCTCATTCTCATAATAATAATAATTATAACAAAAATAACAACCATGATAAAGATAATAAGATAAGTCTTTTGGCAGAAACGTCAGCTGTCTTGACGGGTGAAACTGATTATTCATGGTATGTTGACAATGGTGCCACGTCACATTGTACTCATCAAAAGAATCTGTTTACGTCATTTCAAAAATTTGATAAAAATTCCCACTCGGTTGTGACTGCCAGTGGAAATTCTATAAATGCCGTTGGTAAAGGAACTATTCAAATTAAAGTTTCCTATCAGGGTAGATGGGTCGATGTTGACTTGTGTGATGTGTGGTACGTTCCTAATATTAGGAAAAATCTTTTTTCTGTTATTGCAACTCAAGACAAACATCCAAATAGTGTGTTTACATCTAAAAGTGAATTATGTACTCTTAATATTAACAAACATCTTACTATTACTGGAGTAAGAAAACGTGGTGGAGGACTGTATAAACTTGCAATTAAAAGTCTTAAACACGATAAAACAAACTCAAACCAAGTTAATGCAGTGTCCAGTGTCGATAATTTACAATTGTACCATGAAAGACTTGGACACCAAAATAAACGCCATGTTAGAGATGTTATTTTAAGAGAACTAGGTGTTAAAGTGATAGTTGACAGTGAGTTGTGCGAAGGTTGTGCGTTTAGTAAAGCTCATAGACAACCATTCAGAAATCGAGTACGAGCTACTAAGCCAGGCATGCTCGTGAGTGCAGATGTGTGCGGTCCGTTTCATAAATCGGTATCCGGGTTTCAATATTTCCTGTTGTTTAAAGACGATTTCAGTAAATTTAGGTATGTTTATTTTTTGCGTAAAAAGTCTGAAGTTGTTGATAAATTGAAAGCATTTTTAGCAGAAGTGAAAAAATTAGGTCATTCTGTTTTTGAGCTGCACACTGACAACGGAAAAGAATTTGATAACCGCGAAGTAAAGGAAATACTTGAACGTTATGAAATCAGACAACGCCTTACCATGTCGTGTCCTCCTGAACAAAACGGAATCAGCGAGAGAGAAAATCAGACATTAGTTGAGACAGCTAGAACTCTAATGCATGCACGCGGTAAGTTCCCTAAAAATTTATGGACAGAATTAATAAACACCTCGTGTTATATCTTAAATTTATCCACTGAATCAGGAGTTAAGGATAAATCTCCATTTGAAGTCTGGTTAGGTAAAAAGCCTCGAATCCATCATTTGAGAGTTATTGGATCTTTATGTCATGCCCATACTCCGTCTCAAAAGAGGAAAACGATGGACAAAAAAACAATCAGAGGAAGACTGATAGGTTATGATGGATATGAAAGGTACAGAATTTGGTCTGATGAAGAAAAACGTGTCATTCGATCAAGAGATGTAGTTTTTAAAGAAGTAACCTTAAATCAAGATATTTATTCTCCTGATATACCTAACTTAGATAATAAACCTGATAGTGATGTTGAAAATGGTGATTCTGAAAATAATAGTACTGATAGTGAATCAACTAGGGCTGGTATATATTCAGACGACAGCAATGAGTCTAGTTCATACCAATCAAATTCTGAAGATGAACAGATGACTATGACAATGATATGATGACTATGACATCAATGATGACTCTAAAAATGTCTCAGAGGAACAAAATGGATCAACAGAAAACCCTAAAACTGAAAATACCGTTGTACTTAGGGATAGATCAAGTTTGAAATTACCTTCAAAATTTCAAGATTTTGTCATGTCGGCTGCTGCTCAAGTTATACAAGTTTCAGAAGAACCTACAAATCTAAAATATAGTCAAGCGATTATTTTAGGTAAATTACGTCAAAAACAAGGGAGGGACTTAAAGAAAACGTCTAGCCCTGCTTTTCGTATAAAAAAAGACGAAGTTTGCTGATCAACGATCCTAACCTCGGGTATCTCTGACTATCCAACACTGCGGAAGCTCTGTGATGGCATTGGAATAAGAGGGATATCAATACTACAGAATGAGGGAGGGTGTTGATGTGTGTCATGTCATTCTGTGTTATGACATTGTATTTTATTAAATTTGTAATGTGTCTTTATAAAATATATTAGTGCGTTATCTATATATATATAAACACTTTATTTACAAAATATAAATATGTGAGGCTGGCCTTATAATAAGGTTTGCTTACAACACAGCGTACTTATCAATCTAAAAAGACAATTGGTCAAATTACAACTAAGGGTTCAAATTAAAAATTATGTTCCTAAATTTACAAAACTTTACATCTATAGATAACAGACTTGTTATTCAACTTATTGTTGTACAGTTAATTTATATGATTAAATTTTATGAATAAATATGATGATTTATTATGCCTAATGAGTCAAGAATTATGTTTTCAGACAGTACGCGAATAAATTCTTGGTCTACACCGATCTTGTCGAAGAATTGTTTTGTTCTTTCTGGTATAGCCCCCCTCGAGCCAAACCACAAACCGTACACGACATAGTTTCTGTCTCCGTGAGAAGCTCTAAAATGTTCTTTATAATAACTAATGCTCTTTTCGTAGATACCTTCTCTTTTCCTCGTGTACTTTGTCAGCTTGGTCAATGTCGTTTGTCTCGTATCTGATAGTAGGATCAATTATAAGAGCAGATTTGTTGTCGGGGTGAAAAGCTACTATGTCAGCATATCTGGAAGAACCTTCAGAATCTATTGAGTACACCTCATCATAACAAATATACTTTTTCTCCTTGAGTACTTCCGCGATCTTATGTTTAACATTGTGGTGGCGCCTAGTCACCAGAAGCATGTTTTGTGGGCATTTTCCAAGCACATGTGCTGGAGTTTCGTTCTCTCTGCCACATTTGCGACAGAGGGTCCCAACATCTCCTGATGACTGATAGCCAGGCACGGCTCTCAAAGGGCGTAATTAACATTAAGTTTTATAGAGTTAGACCATTCAGATCCCGTAAGCACCTTATGGTCCCAAATATATTTGTTACAAGTAGGGTAATCTTTAAAATGCTGCACGCCAACTCCCTGCCACTTACATTTGGCCCATTCGTCAAAACTCTTTTCACGCAAACTTTGGCGGATCTTTTTTACGTTAATATCTCCACTAGGGTCATCTTCTAGTTCTAGTCTTTTAAAACACTCTTTAACTTCCTCGTCATAGTTGAAAATATCTTGAAATAGAACATCGGGAATTGTACTCAGCTTCTGAGCTATACTGAGATGTTGTAACGGAGCTTCCCAGCTGCATCTTAATAAACCAAGTCCACGGTAACGACGAGGCGAGTATAGCATCGCAGTGTTGGTATTAGCAGGAAGTCCAACTATCGCTTTAGTACTTCTTCTTATGATGACATCTATTCCTTCCAATAGGGGTTTCGGTAGTTTCGTCAGAGGCGCAGTTTGAAGGGGATACGTCAATGCAGGGAAGATATACTGGTTTAGTATATTTAGCTTCTGGTCAGGCTTCAATAGATCAGATGTTGTTAACTTATTTATGTTTTCGTGAAGCTTTCGAATTGAATCTTCATTACAAACAAGCTCCCCTGAGTAGGTACAACCAAGATATTTATTGTCTCGCCCTCATCTGCTGACTCAATTTCACCGCCGTCCTCTAACTGTAAATATCGCTTTTGTAAGTTTCCATCTTCAACTACAAACGCTGTGCTCTTCTTAGGGTTTACTCGAAGTCCGATTTCACTCAACCTTCTCTGAATGCCGTCAATTATTCTTTCTGCAGCAAATATACTGCATGCTGTCACGGCTTGATCGTCAGCAAAACCAGTCAATATCAAACGATCTTTACCTTCCGAAAGCTCGTATCCTAAAGTGTTAGCAACTTGTGGGTCACAGAATTCTTTGAAAATGTGGTCAATAGCAATATTAAAAAGGGTACTCGACATTGGTCCACCCTGAGGCACACCTCTTGAAACAGCTATAGGAGCCGTTTCTTTCAAGCCTAGTGAAACATTGATGGTATTATTGCATAGTAATGCTTCTATGCTGCTAACTAGGTCTGATGAAACGCCCTCTGATTTTAGAGTATTAATGACATGCTTATGACCAACATTGTCAAATGCTCCTGTGACGTCAAGAAAAACAACAACGGCGGTTTTATTCTTGGTTTTAGCCTCTAAAAGAACGGCATTCATAAGCCTGGCGTTTATGTGACATCCTGGGAGACCTTTTACGAAGCCACGCTGGCTTGGATGAAAGGATACTTGCCTTCTTAATTCAGCATCCAACACCTTTTCTATAATCCTCCTGAGGATTGAGTACATCGTAATAGGTCTCCAAGATGACATGCTGTTCACCTCTCCTTTTCCCTTATAGATTAGAACTGTACGTCCTTTCCGAAGTGGTTCAGGAACGTATGAAAATTTTAAAATAATCTCTATAATAGTTTTTATTATATGGTAAATATTGAGACCTTTTACAGTTCTGATTAAAACCCCATCAGGTCCAGGAGATGTGTCAAGCGATGTTGATTTGACTGCTTTATGAATGTCGCTCATTTTCACTGATATTACATTAGGTTTTGACGCTTTATTATCATAGTTCTCACGCACGTTGTTATTTTTCTCTTCAAAAACGGATTTATAGTGCTCTTCTACTTTACTTAAATCTACAGGGCATTGTTTTGGCTTGTTCGAGTCCATAACATTATTAACAACTTTCTTTCGCCTATTGTAATAGTTGTACTGAGCCACTTCGTACAGATATTGTTGTTGGCGTTTTTCTCTAGCGGCTTTGTTGGCTCTTTGAGGATTAGATGATTTACTGGCACCTTTTGTACTTTTGGAGGTTTTATTTTTCCTGCGCATTCTATAATAACGCGCGGCAGGATGCTTGGGACCAGGTAAATCGTCGTTAGCCTCTTTAAGAAACTGTAGAAAGTTGCTAACAGTTTGGTCGATTTCTTCGCGATGTTCAATAAAACGATCTGTATCGAGTGTTAAGTATTCTTTAAATTTATTCGCCCAGTCGTTAATTTGGTTGGTTACACTCTCTTTGATGTCAATTTCAGATCTACTTTTAGATTTAAGTAAACTATCAAGCTTTGTCTCGTTAGCTTAACTACATGTTTTTTAACTACATGGGTATTTAATCCCCTTACGTTTTTGAAAGAAAGGCCACAAATATTGCAAATTACCTCATTATTTATGTCATTGTTTGTACTAGTACTGGGTTGAGGGTTTACATAAGGTTCAGCGTTATTATCAATATTATTACTATTGCTCTCAGTACTAGGTGAATTTATTGTTGTTGGTGGAGAATTCGCTACAGTATGCAGTCAGGAATATTTTCCACTTGTTCATTATTTGTTGTCATTGTTCTATTAGAAGGTTGTTGATTGATACGAGTTATTCTGCTGATGTCAACAGATTTCCCTTTAATAGAACCGTCCTCTTCCATCCATTCCACGTTGATTGTAATATTATCTTTTTTGCTGAATAGAGATTTTGTCTTTAATATTTCCGTCACTACAGCCTGCTGATTGTAGCCTGACTTTCTGAAGACTAGAACTGTTTCTCCTACAGAAGGGATATTAAGTAAGTTATTGCGTACCATACTCCTAGTCTCCACACCCACTTGAGCTGGCTCACAGTTGCTCTCCTCTCCATCATGTCCAATTTTAACAGGTTTATTGGTTGGATGAATATCTTCGTCCTCGTATTCCGAGATTAGCCCGTCGTTAATTCTTAATGGAAACATTAGTCATATTTAAAATTTAGAAGTTATAAAAGAAGTTATTTAAAGGTCAGATGGTCAAATTGATAAAAAAAAAAGTAAAACATAATTTCGTCACGACATTTTAAAATTCTGATGTTAAAATTTCACTGAAAGGAGCTATAAAAAAACACAATAAAACACAATAATGTGAATACCAAAAATACACTTTTAAGGTTGCATAGCTGCATTTGTTATAAAAGAACTCGAAAACGAAATCTGATCACTTCTAACAGTATATTAATCAATTAAAAGAATACAATACAATAATAATTTGAATTCTGTCAAACTTAAAAATAAGGTGTCAATTTTATCTAACATCTTCTCCCCCCCTAGCTATGACTGCTATCTTTGTCATAGGTCTCTTATAAATACCTGTTGCGGTTTTTACTTCGACCGAGCGTACTTGACCATCTTGACCCGGGAACATATTAGTAATAATACCTTGCGGCCAATGATTAGTCGAGTTAGACTCGTCTACTATTATTACCAAATCACCAATTCTTGGTGGTTCGACCTTCTTGAACCATTTAGTCCTTCTAGTAAGACAGGGTAAATACTCTTTTACCCATCTCTTCCAAAACGAGTCTAGAAGTCCCTTTATTCGCTGCAAACGCCTTTTGGTAAACTGCTCCTCATGAATTCTCTGCTCAAACGGCGAGCGTAAAAAGTCGTTTGGAGTCAATGGTGTTGGATCCATTGGGTCTAAGGAGATATCTGTTAAAGGACGTCTGTTTATTACATCCTCGATTCTCACTATTAAGGTGGATAATATTTCATCTTTTGGGTACTGGTCTTTCAAAGCTGCACGCAAGGCTGTCTTGACACTTCTTACCAGGCGTTCCCAGCACCCACCCATATGAGGTGCCCTGGGTGTTATAAACGTCCACTTGATCCCTTTTCCGATTTCTTGCAACTTACGTTCTATTTCCTCTTGCCTCATGCCTTTCAAATCCTTTAAGTTCCTTTTCTGCCCGACTAGATTTGTACCGTTGTCCGAGAACATCTCTGTGGGACACGGACGGCGACTAACAAACCTTTGTATGGCCATCACGCAGCTTTCAGTGTCTAATGAGTGAGCAATTTCAAGGTGTACAGCTCTCGATGAAAGGCAGGTGAAAGTACACCCCAGCGTTTTTCATGTCTGCGCCCTATTGTTACTCCCATGGGCCCGAAGTAATCGACTCCTGTATAATAAAACGCATGAGGTGGACACGTGACTCTGGCGGGTGGTAAATATCCCATCTGTGGCGGTTGCGGTCGGCTGTTGCGCAGCAAGCAACTGACACATTCTCTTTGCATTTTTTTTGTAGCTTGACGTATCCCTAGTATCCAAAATTTTCGCCTCAATTCTGTTATAACCGTGGTTACCCCTTGATGAAAAAATCGTTCATGCTGGTCTCGGATAATCAAGATGGCGACGGATTCCTTCCCATCGAGTATAACTGGGCTTTTATGCTCCTCTCTTAAGTTAGGTGACCCGTCAATCCTTCCACTCACACGCATTATGTTCTCTTCATCTAATCTTGGACATAAGCTGTAAGCGACTAGAACGAGAAACCTTAGAGGCCTTCATTAAACTTCTTTTCTCTTCGCAAAATGAAGTTGTTTGAGAGCATTTAATCAACACTTTCTCAGCTTCTATTAGTTCTTCAAGATTCAACTCCGGAAATTCTGTGTAATTAGGTTTTTTTTTTGAAGAGGAGATCTCTCTTTGGCGATACGTGACTTTAGGACCCTAACGTAACGAATAACTACGGCAGTAACTCGTAATAACCTCCACCAAGAAGAAAAGTTAGAGGGGTTTATAACCTCTGCTATGTCTTCTGTAACTTGTATACCGATAAACTCTTCAGTCTTGTCTTTGTTCGGGTTAGGTCTGGTAGTTCTGGCCAATTTTCCTCTTTCTGTACTAAGAAATTAGGGCCCTTTAACCAAAGTCCAAAGCACTTTTCATCGAAGCGCTTTTGACTTCGAGTTCCGAGGTCTGCAACATTTCTTTTGAAGGAATCCACCTCCAATCTTCCTTGTCAGAAAGCTCTCTAATAGTTTGTAGTCTATTTCTCACGAACTGTTTATGTCTACCACCGTCTCCCTAATCCAATAACAGCACTGTTGTGGCGTCTGTCCAAAAAAATCGACGTTTTAAAGGGACCTCCAATACCGAGCTTACACTTTGCGACAGTTTGCACCCAGCACCGCTGCTTGAAGCTCCATTTCCGGAATCGTAAACTTTGACCTTATTGGGGCTGTCCGTGCTCTCGCCGTAACAAATGCTGTGTCAAGAACATTTTCAAAACTTATAAGCAGATAGATTACCGCAGCGAACGCTTCCTCACTCGCATCTACCAAGACGTGCATCTCGATCCAATTAGCACTTCCAAGGTACGGGTGGTAACACCTCGGTATTTCCATTGCGCGGAGAGTTTGTAATTCAGCCATCCATTTTTTCCATAACAGTTGCAATTCTCGTCAATGACTTCATCCCAACCCGCTCTCGACCGCCAGATTTTCTGCACTAATATTCTTCCTTTGATGGTCGATGGTGTTGCAAAGCCCAATGGATCAAATATGGACATTGTGGCACTGAGAACCTCTCTCTTCGTTGGGAAGTGGTCCAGGTTCGTTTCGCTTATCTTTTTTAAAGTTCTATGGGGTCCGAACGTTAAATAATCGGTATTTGAGTCCCACCATAGGCCTAAAACTCTTTCAACTGGTAATGAGATATCAGGAGAAAGATCTTTTACAGCCTTAACTCTTAGGTCTTTTGGGATTGTCTGTAACACCTCCTTTGAGTTCGAAAGCCAATTGCAAATTACGAACCCCCAGATTTATGGATCTCAATAACCTCCTTATTCTCGTCGCAGCAGCAACTACCGAGTCTAAAGATTCTATATGATCATCCATATACTCCCTTTCGGCGATTGCTTTGGCCGATTCGGGATATTTGTTCATAAACCTTGCTGCATTTTTCTTACTACATATAGGGCGGTCGTTGGAGAGCAGGTGGCCCCAAATGTCATAGCTTCCATTAAGTAAACATCCGGCTTCGATTTCGATCTTGTCCCCGCCATAAGAACCGTTGAGAGTCAGCGTCCTCTGGTCTAATGCGGACCTGATGAAACATTTCTTTGATGTCACCCATGATGGCAATAGGTCTCTGCCGAAATCTAATTAAGCAGTCAGGTAGAGAGATCAGCAAGTCTGGTCCACTGATCAATCCGTCATTGAAGCTTACACCTTCAACTTTGGCAGCAGCGTCAAATACAAACCTTAACTTTCCAGGTTTGTTAGGATTTCGGACACCGAAGTGCGGCAGATAATACGTGCGGTTAGATGCTCGATCTGCTTCTTCCTGTGTCAACTTTCTCGCATACCCTTTCTCAACGTAATCTTGGATCTTATCATTATATTCTGTAGCTAGTATCGAGTCCCGGGACATTATTCGTTCCATTCCACGCAGTCTGGCAAGCGCGTAATGATAATTAGGTGGGTACTGATGATCATCACTTTCCAGAGTAGACCACACTCAAAGCGGTCCCCGATTAATTTGGTGGTTTCGTCTAAAATCTTGAGCCCTCGAACGTCTTCCGCTGAAATTATTTGTGACTCTTTATTTGCAAGTGATCCAAAATTCTCCAATGTAAAGAAATCTATCACTGCTTTATGTAAGGCGTCTCTGGGCTCATTTCTCTTAATGCAACAAAAGTTGAAATCACGGTCTACTCTCCCTTTAAAATCTGCTCGTCCTTGAAGTACCCAGCCTAATTTAGTCCATGTGAGCACTGGAGCGTTGGCAGGGGCCTTCTATGATCTTTCTATCCAAAATGAGGTGGCAGTTATCCTGACCGATCAAGATAGTAGGCTTTTCATCTCCAAATGACAACGGTTGCGCAATGTCAGTTAAATGAGGCCAGGTCTGCTTAAGTTTTACCCACTCAAGTTTTTGCTGGGGTAGACTCATACCTTTCATTGTATGCGCTTGCGTAATCTCGAAGCTTTCATTTTCATACTTACCTCTGATTGACAATTTTACCTTTTGAGAGGTTTTATCCTCGTATTCAATATCATTTGTCCATCCTATCTTCAGTGTCTCCACTTCCCCCTGCAACCCTAAACGCTCAGCAACTGCATGATCAACAAGTGTTACAGTAGAACCCCCATCAAACAACGCGTATGTTTCTATCGAATCCTTGGGTCCACTGAGGATGACCGGACATACTTTGAGTAACACCCGATTACCCGGCACCTTCATTAAAACTTTGTTAGCCAGGTCATCCACTTGAGTAGCCACAGAAGCTACAGGCTCTTTGATCGATGTGTTTCCTTCAGGTTTGTCCTCACTTGTACCTGTTTCTGTATTTTTATGCAGCATACGATGATGGACCCGACTACAGCCATTTATACCACAAACTTTTCTCCTACGACACGCTCTCACTTGATGTTTTCCAAAGCACGAAAAACACAGCTTCGCCTTTATAATAAGTGCCCACCTTTCGTCGACCGATGAATTTTTGAGTTTCTTGCACGTCTCAAGTTTTGAGTGTTCGTCTAAGCACCCTAATGCACACTTTGATTGTTCTTTTTATTAATCGCTGCTGTGAAACTAGTTTTAACCTCTTCATTCAAATTACTTTCTGTATCACTACCTACACATTCTCAATTTGGGCAATGTTTTGACCAGTTAACACGGTATTGGTTGTGAATTTGGTCGGTTTTGTAACACTTGATGTCGCGATCACCTGAGGTCGGTAGAATAAGCTCATAGTAGTCGCTTCTTTTTCAAGCCATGTAGCAAATTGTTTTAGGTTAGGGACAGATAAGGTGTGGTCTTGTACGTACCTGGCCCAATTGTACTTAAAATATGTAGGCAGCTTACTAACTAATTCAGTAAGAAGTTGAGGATTCACTAAATACGCTTCGCGATCGAGGCTTGCTGCGGTAGCTGCTAAGTGTTGAACAACGGTGGAAAACTTTATTAATGAAGACACGTCATTATCTTTTACGTTTGAGAAATTTCTCGCCTTTTCACTTAGAGCTTGAATAATAAATTCGGGCCTTCCAAATCGAAGTTCTAGAATTTTCAAAATACTATCAAGGTTCAAAGGTGAAACGAATAGTGGTTGCACAGCTTGCAACGCTTCCCCTTTCAGAGCGTGCTGTAATCTTACCATTTGTTCTTCAGCACAATATTTCTCAGATCTTCGAAAGGAAGCGAGAAAAAATCGGCCACTCCTCCGGTGTTCCTGAGAACGGAGCTAAGTCTTTTTTGAATCTGATTTCCCCCTCTATTCTTTTTGAAACTACAGATTTCATCCCCTCAGTAAGTTGTTTAGCAAATTCCATCAGAGTATCCGCGGGAAAACTATGGTTAGTAGGATTTTCTTTCGTCGCGTCATTCGCTATATTATTGTTCCCTGAAGATCGCGTAAGGGGTTCCCTCGAACTTAGGGGTCTGGTATCATAAAGTGCCCGCGCGTCATGATCGGCTCACGTGGCAACCGGATTGTAATCGTAACAGGTTCGTGTATCTTAACCGATGTACGAATCATAACTTGGTCGCGCATCGTATCCAGCTCGTGCATCGAAACGGCGTCACCCATCGTAACCGCATCGCTCATCGTAACCGGGTCACGCTCCGTAATCGGCTCGCGCACCGTAACCGGCTCGCGTATCATATTCGGTTCGGACGCCTCAACCGGCACCTCTACCATGCTTGCCTTATTACTACTAACTAACCACTCTCTTACTTTGTAAACTGAATTTACCATAGAATCGTCAGACAAAATAGATTTGGACGTGTTTGAACTTAACGAACTTCTTTCTCGTACTTTTGCTTTTTTGAGTTCCAGTCTTTTTTTAATAAGACTAGATTCTAATTCAGCTTGAGCCATTTTTAATTTAATCTTGGCTAATTCCTCCTCTGCTTGAAGCTCGGCCTCCAAATATTTTATTTTGCTAGAGTGGCAAGTTTTGAGCGAACTATTTTTGCTCGAGACTTTAGAAGCTTTAGATCTACCTGAAAGAGCTAAATTGTCTTCACGATCAAAACTACAAGAAGGTTTATTAATATCGTCGCTGGTATGGTTCTCATTGGTGACTGACTGAACATTGGCAACATCAATAACATTTGTACTTTCCTTCTGGTCATTCTGAGGTCGGGTCAGAGTGAAGTCGGGTACATGACCTTTATCAACGTCATCTGAAGAACCATACCTAGCGGGAGGAATACCTTTATTGTTCCTTTCACTCCTTCTAGCGTTCAAAGACATGTTCAAAACAATGTTGAAACAATAAAAAAACAACTATCGCGTATACGTTAAATACTGACTAAATTGTTTGAACGGGTTTCGGCACCAATCTGTTATAAAAGAACTCGAAAACGAAATCTGATCACTTCTAACAGTATATTAATCAATTAAAAGAATACAATACAATAATAATTTGAATTCTGTCAAACTTAAAAATAAGGTGTCAATTTTATCTAACAGCATTATTCTTTATACGAAAGCAGCGAGCAAAAAAATGAAAATAACTATTGCCGAATATAGAGATTCAATTTCGTGAATCGGTGACATCTATGATCCACATAAGAAAATTATGTTATCTGCCTCTTTTCAAGTGAATTGAAAACTATATTTTTTTTATTTGCGTTCTTAGCCTAATCCTACATTACCTAACTACGACTCATATTCCCTTTCATTGCCCCCTCCTCCCTTGATCTTATCGCCTCCTAAGAAACCTTCATTGCTGGGATACTTTATTGCTTCTACATCGACCACGCTGAGAACCACCGCTTTTACCTATAATTTTATTAATTTAACTCGAATTTCATTTAGCAATTCATGAATAAGAGAGAGTATATTACATGCATGCAATTTAATCTCTATTTATGCATAGAGATTTTCTTACTAGAGGGGCTCTATACATAGAGATATATACTAGAGGGGGCATAGCCTATCTAAATACATTGAGAGACCTGAAACATCTTTTTTGGGGCTCTCAGGGGTTCTGTAACCTCATTGAAACCTCCTTTAAGAGTGAGTTAAGGTCATAATAAATCAATTGTTTTCGGCTTTCCGCACATTGTTTGTATTTTGATTTGTATTTTTAACGTTCTACTAAATAAGTTACAGCAACTTTATACTATTTTTTTTTAATGTTTTTAGCGAAAGTGGTCAGGTTACTTTTTCAATGTTTCAAAATTCAACCAATAGGGCTCCTCTAGTAATAATATCTCTATGGCTCTATAGGTTAAATTTTGAAACATCGAAAAAGGAACCTGATCACCTTCGCTTATAAATAAAATCAAATAATCAGTACACAATGACAATAACTTGTATAGTAGAACGTTAAAAATACAAATCAAAACACAAACAATGTACGGGAAGCCGAAATAAATTGAGTAATTATAACTTTAACTCACTCGTGAAGGAGGTTTCATTGAGGTTACACAGAACCCCTGAGAGCCCCAAAATGATCTTTCAGAGTATCGAGATAGGCTATGTCCCATCTAGTATATATCTCTATCTATAGATGGGTCTCTTGAGTTCGAAAATAATTCTTGTGTACTACTAGCACGTTCTAGCGGTGTGCCCCCAAACTACACATTTTAAAATGTTTCCGCTCATGTTTAAACTATTAGTTTTATTGCTTTGATTTTCAAAATTAAAATATTAGTTTATTTTGAATTTAATTTAATTAAAACTAAAAGCAAAGTTTCTAGAAATTATAATTTATAAAAAAAATGACAAAAAAATAGAAATAATGAATACCAAAGAGTCAAAATATTGATACTTGTATATTTATATTTAATAATAGTAGATTAAATAATTTTTTTAATGAAATCTTCATGTGATGCTGGTTAGTATGGCGAAACTAGCGGATTCTTACGATGTGTCCCATGAAACTCATTGCTCTATACACTTAGATACGAGTGTCACTCCCCAGGTATTTGCAATTTAAAAGATGAAATTATGACAAGACAACTTGCTATCTATCCAGAAAAGAAATCAATCTTATAATCGGAACACATGCGTTGATAATATTTTTGAAAGGTCATTGTCAGGAGAGGAGGGAATGGCAGTTTTTAGATGGATTACCCCAGACCACGTGATAATGAACTCTAATGAATGCATTTCAAGGGTGTAATAATTATTTATTGACACGATTATGTCACAAACTAACATAATCTTAGTGTTTTAAACAACTTGCATTAAAAGATTTATAAGATATGTTTTAAAGTGTTTTTGGCCCCCTTGGTTTCTTTGACTATATGGCTCTATAGAAACAATTCATCTTGAATCAGGCAACATTTTAAAGATCTTGTTAAGTTATCATCTTATAAAACTCAAATTTAAACTTTAATTTTAATTTTATTAAGTCCAAGACTAGGACTTGTCCAAGCTAGGACAAGCCTCTAAGGTACACTAGGACACGCCTCAGGCCAATTTGCATGAAATTAAATAAGTATTAGTCAGTATTAATTGTAAATAGTATGTAATTATGTTATACAATAAATGGTTATTTATTCATTTATTAAGTTATCATTGCCGATCTTTCTGAAAAAGAATACTTTTTTGCCTAACTATGGGCAGGAAAATAAAATATTACCGATTAGTTTGAAAATTTGCCCCCGAGCCGAATCACCTCCAGAGGCGAAGCCGAGGTAGGTTCTATAAAGACCGAGTAAAGTAAAATAATGTTCTGGCGGGAAATCAAACTTATCATATGTGATAACAAGAGTTATGGCCCGTATTCAAAGACGTTTCCTAACATTCTCCTAATATTTTCCTAACATTCTCCTTACATTCTTCTATCGTGTTTTGAAAGTCTTTTAGAGGCTTCGCATGATTTTATTTTGTAAGAACCTAAGGTAGTTAAGTCAAATAGTGATACCATTGTAAGTAACGTAATATATCACAAAATATCAATGTTATTAACTTATTACCTGGATTTACGACACACATTGTCATAAACAACAATGCGGCCTTGCTTTGGCGAATATTAAATATATTAGAAACTTTATTTACATATTTTTATAGTAAACAATAGAGTTAATACAAATACAATGTTCAATTATTGTAACAGCTTCTGTATAATAATAGAGCCGCGAGGAAGTTACCATAAGCTTATTTGGTCGCAGATCAAAAAGGTTAAGAAGTGCAGCCCTAAACAATTAAAAATGGTCCTATGACGATCAGTTACCATAAGCGATTCTAAGGGGGGCTAGTAAGCAAATGTTTATTTTATTTATTTATTTCTAAGAGTTGATACAAATACATAAATTACAAAAAGTAAAATTACAAATTGTGTCACTGAGTCAAAATCTTAACTTAATTACAAAGAACAATTATTTATAAAATCGTTTATAGAATAAAAAGCTTCCGTAATCAAATATGTTTTTATTTGCTTAGCGAATGCTGTTAACTCTAAGTTTTGAGTTTTAGGCTTCAGGCAATTATACATTTTAATGGCAACTATTTTAGGCGAGTTAAAAGTTTTTATGAAGTCTACAGTGAGGTACTATTAGCATATGGTTTATCTAGTATATAGTTATGATTATCAATTTTCTATGGTGGTTACTTTCCGATTGACTTTAAATTAATGTAGAATTAACCCACCAAAAAATATTTTGCCTTTTTAGCTACTAAAACTAAAATTAAATTCGACTTATTTAGGAAAATGCAAATGTATTAAAGAAATAAAAAATACACATATATTTAAATAAAAATAATTTATTATTATAATATTTTTACTTCTTTTAATCAATTTAGTTAGCAACCATAGGATATTAATCTATTGATTTAGATAGCAACCACTGTTACCAAATAAACATCTAAATTTTTAGATTTAATTTACTGAGAAGTTAACAGGATATATTGTTTCAACGAAAGTTAACTAGAAATCTATATATATATATATTATATATTATATATATATATATATAATATATATATATATATATATAATATATATATATATATATATATAATCTAAATCAATAGATTAATAACCTATGGTTGCTAACTAAATTGATTAAAAGAAGTAAAAATATTATAATAATAAAATTATTTATTAAAATATATGAGTATTTGTTTATTTCTTTAATACATTGCATTTTTAATACATTTTTTTTACATTATACATTATATTAATATATATGTATATATAATTATATATTATTATATATAATATAATGATATATATAGTAATAATTATTATATATTATATATTATTATATATGTTATAATATATTATATACATTTTTTTTAATACATTTTTTACATTTTTTTTCTTTAATACATTTTGCATACAGTCTCTCTTCGTCTGTGGAAGAACTTAATCAGTTCGAAACGTTACGTTTATATTGTAAGTTTTTTAAATTATTATTAATAATTAAGTGTATATATAATATATATATATATATATATATATATATATATATTATATATATATATAATATATATTATATATATATATATAGTAAGGAATCTGATGCCTAAGATTTTTACCTAGAATCGCCTATGTAGCAAACACACAGGCACAAGAACTTAGCACTAAGTAATATTTAAAATCTGCCTTGAATCTTAAACTAGATTTTAAAGATCTCATAAATGGGCAAGAGATGCACTTAATTTGCCATGAGAGAGCAATGTTTCAAGAAAATGCGTATTTAAAACATTTTAGGTCAACTAAAATGCATTATGGTTTGTTATTAATTATTAATGCATTTGAACTAAATTAACTTCGATACTTGACATAAATTATTGATTTTTTTAATCGGAACAATGATATAAATTAAAAAAAATATCCTAATTGTTTTTATGATAAGCGATACTCGAGTCATCGGGTCCTTTGATAATAAATTCAATATGAAACAAAATATTTCGCTGTCTAAAGCAAAATATTAGAAATCAAAGATGTTAATTTTACCCACACAAGTAATGGAGTTTTTCTCGTATCATGTAAGTGACCTTTATTAAAATTTTAATATAGTAATATTTACTTATTTAAATGAAAGAATTATTTAAAAAAATGCAAACCATTATTAGAATGCAATTCAATTTTTTTTTATTTTATAAAATGAAAATTAATCGTTAATTATGCTCCAAGAGAGTGAAGAATGCTATTAGTTGTAGTCTATTAGTCAGCCGTTAGTTGGTTCCTAAGGCGTAAGCCGAGGGAACCAAATTATTTAACTCCCGAGGGGAAGCCGAGATATTTATGTATTTAACTCCCGAGTCAAAGCTAAAGGAGTTACGACTATTTTTACTCCTACGGTGCATACAAGATTTTATCTCCTGACGTTGATTTTATTTTAATACGTTTTGTTGTATTAAAAATAATTATAATAATAAATATTATTATAAATAAATAATAATATTAATTAAAAATAATAAAAATCCATTATAAGTTTACAGCATTAAGCGGTCTGCATGGGTCTGTGTGGTAGGTTTGCAGCATAAAGCGAGGTCTGCATGGGTCTGTGTGGTAAGTTTGCAGCATAAAGCGAGGTCTGCATGGGTCAGTGTGGTAGGTTTGCAGCATAAAGCGAGGTCTGCATGGGTCTGTGTGGTAGGTTTGCAGCATAATCGAGGTCAGCATTGGTCTGTGTGGTAGGTTTGCAGCATAAAGCGAGGTCTGCATGGGTCTGTGTGGTAGGTTTGCAGCATAATCGAGGTCAGCATTGGTCTGTGTGGTAGATTTGCAGCATAAAGCGAGGTCAGCATGGGTCTGTGTGGTAGGTTTTCAGCATAAAGCGAGGTCTGCATGGGTCTGTGTGGTAGGTTTTGATAAGTAAGTGACTTCTGGGATTAAAACAAACATTTTACGAAAAAATAGTTATATTTATAACGAACTTCTTATAATATTGTAATTAATTAAAATCGTCCCAGGTCTCCGAGTCATAATCCACCTTAGCTTGTGACCCTAGGTAATAACAGGTCAGTAACATTAACATTAATGTCCTCCGCTTGGGTTTAGATACATTATTTCATCTGCTAAAGTTCTTAATTGACTTATTGCATTAAGTATCTTATTTTACTGCAACTTCGTTAGCCTTCAGTATACATTGTAAACCTTATCTAATTTATTTTTTTTCTTTTTTTTAAATTAACATTTTTGAAATGCATTAAACCTTATCAAATGCAATTAAAACTGTGAACTTATAACCAATTAAATTTGAATTTTAAATTATTATTATTTTAAATTTATTTCAATAAAATTATTATGGTGATTTGTTAAAGATAATTTACTTTGGAGGTGCAAGTGTTAACTTTGATTACGCTTTTAATGCTTTATTTTTTTAAAGCCACTGCCGTATGCAGGTGTCATGTGTTATCGAGCTCATAAAGGGTACATTGCAATGTATTGACAACAAATGACGAGGCATTACATTTGAATTAATTTTTTTTAATGATTCAACTACCTTATCTTGGGGTATTGCCTGACTCCACTTTATGTTCCCACCTGAAGGTCAGAACTCAGTCAAACACCGCCCTTACAGAGTGTCCTCATCGGCCTCAAAGTGTATGAGGATTGGTGAACGACAGTTGGGCCTCAGAGGTATGAGGATTTGTGAAAGTGGGCCTCAGAGAGTATGAGGATTTGTGAAAGAATTGGGCCTCAGAGAGTATGAGGATTTGTGAAAGAATGTTGGGCCTCAGAGAGTATGAGGATTTGTGAAAGAATAAGAGAGTATGAGGAGAAGAATGATGGCCTCCGAGAGTATGAGGATTAGTGAAAGAATGTTGGGCCTCAGAGTGTATGAGGATTTTGTGAAAGAATGTTGGGCTCAGAGAGTATGAGGATTTGTGAAAGAATGATGGGCCTCCGAGGTGTATGAGGATTTGGAAAGAATGATGGGCCTCGAGAGTATGAGGATTTGTGAAAGAATGTTGGGCCTCAGAGTGTATGAGGATTTGTGAAAGAATGTTGGGCCTCTGAGTGTATGAGGATTTATGAACGGCTGTTGGAAACATCATATATTGATTGCGCTGTGAATTCACCTGTTATTTCCACTTTGTACCTTCTTTAAAAAACATACGATTTATCTTTTTAAAATATTCGGATCGGATTGCTATCGTATTATTTGGACATGCAGTCGAAATCTTGCGACGACAGTTTTTTACTACATATTTATTATCTACTTTCGTAACCTGGCTTTTTATTTGAGCAAAGATGTCTTCATTCTCAACTATCCTCCTAAATTTCGCGTCTACTTTTTTTCAACTAGTAAAAGAACTAGAGATAATTTTATATTTGGTAATTTTTTACTGATTACCAGGTGATTTCTATTTTTCTTAATTCCAGTTTTTTTCGATATCCATCTTTGTATTATTTTTCACCCAATTTGCGACTCTACAGCGCTATTTTAACTGAGGGACTTTGGAAGAACTATTATCCGGTCGCTAGGTCAGTAACCCAGGCCAAGGATCTTAAATACAGGGGATGACGCAGTAGTAGTAGTAATATAGGGGGGCCTTTTTTGCCAGCTCCCTAAGATAGTGTTCTACTCCTTTTAATTTCAAGTGAAGGTATATTTCATCTAGTCTAGACAGAAGAGCCGTGGATTTCTATGGTTTGCTCTCATGCTTTTTCAAGCAATTATGCTTATTTTCACTGACTCTTATAGTCTAGTGAAAACTAGAAAGAACACATGCCCTCGCTGTTAAACTAAACCTTCATTCGCTTTAAACTACAAGGCAGACACACTATAATATTATACTAAATTTACTATGAGGGTCCTAAATTTTGCCTATACCCATTTTCATTTAGGGTTAGAGATCTTTAACGAGTACCTGACAACGCATAGACTCGAGACAACCGGCTTTACGTCCCTTCTGAAGGACGTGATACGCAGAATTTTTATCCCTCTCATAAAAATTCCAGAGGCCCGTGCTGGGATTGAACCCATGGCTAAATAAACTCAGAAGTTTAAAGTTCATTTATTCGGTGTGGATGACGCACTAAGTCGAATTGTCATACAAAAAAGTGACCCCATCGAAAACCAAAAAATAGAGAGAATTCAACACGAAACTCACGTCAAAAACCAACTGGACCTGCTTGGTACAAAATGCGCATGCTTACAATTCTTACTACAGATTATTATATTTTAGATGCAAACTTACCTTTCAATGTTTTCCCATTGTTTATTGCTTGAAAAGGTTAATACAAAACACACTTAAATTAACACTCACTAAAGTGGCAAAGTACAGCAAAAATGTTGCTATACTTTGAACATGGCATTACCATAGCGGTCAGAGTTTTACTCTTTTCTTTTGTACACAAAAATCAACTTGACGTCTAAGACTAAGAATCGTCACATAAGGAGACAACTATCGACCACAAACGATAAACTTAACACTTAAAAGGTCGAAAAAAGACTCAAAGTCGCAGTGCAAAAGGTTTTACACCTACCCTCACAATTAATAATAAAAGGTCGAATCTCGTTAAACTGTTAAAAGAATTAATGCCTAAATAGATATTTCCCATGTACTTTACTATTTAACTGGGAGTACTCAGAGGTGTACAGGTTAGCACGTGAGCCTGTCACCCAGACAGCCCGGGTTCGATCCCAGTCGAGGGATCGAAATTTATGCGAGGGATGGAAATCCTTTTACGTGCCGTCCTTCGAAAGGGACGTTAAGCCGGTGTTTCAGAGCCTATGCGATTGCAGGTACTCGTAAAAGATCCTTAACCCTAAATGAACCTGAGTTTAAGCAAAATTTAGGACCCTCAATACTAGTTTATATGAAATATATATGTTTCGAGAGCAGGGAAACCTGGTCTAGCAGTAGGGCACGTGTTGTTTCTAGTTGAAGGTATGGAAACTTAGAGTAAAATCGCGGCTCTTCTGTGGATTAGACGTAAAATACCTGCACTAGCACTCATATGGTAGAACACTATCTTCTATCTTAGGGAGTTAGCAAAAAGGGCCCAACAACGCGGCATACTTGTTAGGTGATCTCACCTCTCCCTAATCACTATCACAATCACTATATAGCTGAATTAACCATATTACCTTTAATATCATTTCTATACGAAGAATTATTTACCCAATGAATTTTAAGAATTAAATTCATTACAGACTCATAACCAATACATGACTACAGTATTGGTTTCAGTTTATTGGTTCCATAAGCAACCAATAAACAATAGCTTTTTGTGGTTTTACAAACAATTTAAATTAAATTTTATCAACAAAATCAATAATTACAAACAAAATAACAAATTATAGGTAAAAAATATTTGGTAAAAATATTTGGAATCGAGAGGCTTATCGGAGTCGACAAAATTAATTTGTAATTTGTCTTTGAAACTTCACACACTAGTTAAAACATTATATAAGAGAATAGCGTAAATAAAAAGTATTGAGATATGAGCCTCATTAAAAAGCTGTCGACACCACCGTATCTAGATATTGACTGAATATAATAAAGCTAAAAGTTTACTGATATAGTAGTCTATATCAGTAATAAGTAGATATCTAGTGTAGGCTTTAAAGCCGAGTGGTAAACCTTATTTATTTGCTCACGTAAGGAAAAATAAATAATAAAGATATTATTACTAAAGGGACCCTATAGGTTGAATTGTGAAACATCGAAAAAGTAACCTGACCACCTTTGCTTATAAATATAATTAATTAATCAGTTACATAATTATTCCCCCATACGATGAGGGAAGGCCGAACCTGATGATGGGAGAAGTACCTGCTCCCGAAACGTCGTTAATTGTAAACAGTACTGACAATGGATTACGTCCAACTAATTTTACTCTTAACTCACTCTTAATAGGTACAATTACTCTAAACATAGGGACCTAATTAATAGATAAAACACTCAAACCATACTCATACAAAATATGGGTACGAGCTCCATTCAATTAAATTAAATAATATAGCACAACATTTTTTACTTTAAATTTTTGGGGTCAAGTAAGGGTTTTTGGGGTAAGTTAGAAGTCACGAATTATCGTGTTACATGGAAATGTCTATATATATATATTATATATATATATATATATATATATATATATATATATTATATATAATATATATATATATATATATATATATATATATATATATATATATATACTTAATTATAAAGAATATAAAAGAAACATTTAGAAAACTTACAATAAAAACGTAACGTTTCGAACTGTTTAAGTTCTTCCACAGACGAAGAGAGACTCTTTTTATATATATATATATATATATATATATATATATATATATATATATATATATATATATATATATATATTATATATATATTCATATCCTTCCTATGAATTCTCAATTCGCTAAAAAAAATTTGTAACTACTTATTACAGATAATTAAAACAAAAATCAAAAACGTATAATAAACTACAAAGGTATTTTTCACTAAAATTCTCTTGGCGAAATCGCTTCATAGAAATTAATCTTTAATTTACTCTTTCATCTATAATATAATATGTATTTCAAAATATTTGCACAATGTGTACTTATGATTTTATTTTTGAAAGTATTAGTATCAGGTGTTTTACTGGGTATGAGTAATAGTCATAAACACTTGATTACATTGACAATATACGTCTCGATTGTTATAAACTCCGGGAATGTTCATAATTCCTTGCCATTTGACTTCCTATTCTATTCTGAACTAACTAGTTTGTGTATACTTATAAATATATATAGACACTTTCTTGAAAACACGCTAATATTTCAATATTAAACTTAGTACAAAAATCATCCTTGGGGAGGACACGTACCATATTGAAGACCAGAAATTTGTGAATCAGCAAATTTTTTTTAATCGGAAAAATTTAGGGTTAACATCTTTCGCCGCAAAAAGGTCATGAAGAGGTTATGTTTTTGGGACGCTGAGTCGAATGAAACCGGTTCGACGTCAATACGATCACTCTAAGTGACCAAAAAGTAAAAAAAATATAATAAGCGACCGGAAACCAAAATTACGGTCGATGAAAATTAAATTTTGAGTAGGGTGTGATTTTCTATGTATTTTTGGGCGGTGAATCAAATAAACCCAGTCCGAAGTCAATGCGGCCACTCCAAGTGACCAAAAAATGGAAAAAACGGTGGTCAATACCAGAAAACCTAAAATATTGCCGCTAAACAACACATTTCAAGTGGGGAGTCGTTTTGCATATTTTTAGGCCAATGAGTTGAATGAGAGTGGTCCGCAGTCGCTACGAGGAGTCAAAGCTAGAGTACCTGGGTTCGAATCTTAGTAGGGACTATAATTGTTTATAACAACAAAATAATTCTGGCCCAATGATCCGCATAACGGGCGAATTTCCTTTGGAATGCGTGTTTCCGTGCTAAACAATCCATTTGTTGCTTAATGATCCGGTTTGTGCTTTATAACTTGAGCAGTTACTCAATTGTCAAGGACTACTCGTAACTCATTTTTTCTGAATTTTTCAAAGGAAATGCACAAAAACCTTTAAAGAAACCAACCATGTAACCATCTGAGCATTAAAATAGTGCAAATAAGACTGTGAAGAAAAACTTTTGGCCAACAAGGCGACCGAAAGAAGTGTACACTTTTTTCGGTCGCCGAAAATTTGCTGGTATACTTGTTTCGATTGCCTTGTTAACTGCAAGTTTCAATTCTGCCGGCGTATTTCAATATCAGAGTCACTATCCATGATTAGTAAACACTTGATAACAAATAATTAATAACTTACTTTCCGAAAATAACAAAACTTCAAACGTTAACAAAAACGTTTGATAAACAAAAGAGTAGGAAGAATAAAGAACAAACTACTAGCGCCCAACTTGTGGACATTTGAAGAACTTCAGTAGCGACAGTAAATAAAACTTTATTACTTACGCCGACAGTAAAAAAAACTACAAAACTGTCGCAGACGGCAAAAAACGCATTTCCATTATTTTTTTTATAGAGGTAAAGTACCTACTTTACCGACATTTTAAACTTTTGCTGACAATTTGCTGAAGTTCTGCAGCATGTTTTTACTAGAGTGCCTGTATAATCATGATTATACAGGCACTCTAGTTTTTACAAAATAAAAGGGAAAAGATCATTTTGCGTAATGAAATCAGTTTAACAGTGTTTAATTTTGTAATAGTATATTATGCTACTAGGCAGCAAAATGGAATTTTGCAGACGAGTTTTTATATTAGCCCCCGAGCCGAAGGCGAGGGCAGGCTATTGAAATTACCTGCCGAGGCGCAAGCCGAGGCTGGTAATTAACCCATTTGACTGACGAGGCGAAGCCGAGTCAGGCAAATGGTGATTTGCCTGCAGAGGCGGAGCCGATGCAGACAAATGCTTGAACGAGTTAGCAATGTTTCCTTTGCTGCATAGTAGCGTATATTATTTTATCTACTTACGGCAGAAAAAAATATAGAAGACTTAATTTTTCTTCAAAATATAACCTTTAATTTGGCAGTAAAGACTGTTTTAAAGTTGATGCAATACTTAAAATATCCGGTGGCGTGCGGTCCAATAACTCGTCAATGTCAACAATGTTTGTATCTTTATTCACTTCACTGTTGTTCTCACTCATTATGTTTTACTAACTTAACTTTAGTTTACAGATTTAGTTTTTGATAACGTTCTATTTTTGTAACTTTATATACTTAAACTTAATATAACAACATGAAATACAAAATCTGACGACTTAAACATTAAAAAATCTGTCGATTCATAAACAGCTGATAAATAATTTAATTTAATGCCAAAATTATCAGTGTTGCCAATTTGTTTCCAAAACATTATATATTATTAGATAAACAAATGTTAAACATTTAATAATAATATCGTAATCCTCCTGGGCATGAGGTTAAACTGCATCCACTGGTCCTTGCATTATGCATGGTACCGGGACTGGTCAGAGCAAGTGCTACGGTGCTTGACGGGAAAAGAAGCGTTCCCGGCCCACTCTAGCTAATCCCGTGTCTGTTTGGCTCTATGACACAGCCGATCGTGCTTAAGGTCCGTATGCCTGGCAGACATGGGTAAACCTATGGGGAGCGTCTCTTGGGAAGTCAGACGCCTATTTGCGTCAGGCGGACTGAGTGGCGTGTCAGGGGGTAGCGTCCCTGAAGGTTGACCTCGCTAGGGTCCTCTACAAGGTAGAGTCTCATTTTTCTTTCTCTTACTTACTATCTTCTTATCTCTAACTTTCCTTTCACCAATCCCCTTGGCTTCCCTACTTTTTACCTTTCCTTCTCTCTCTCTCTCCTTTATTTTAAGTTTTTCTCTCATTTTATTTCAAGCTGTCTACCGTTTCTTTTCTTCATTTTTTTTTTTTTTTTTTTTTTAATTTTTATTTTATTATTATTCATTTTCTTTTTGATTATTTTATTTATTTATTTTTTGAGACTTTTTCCTAAGAGAGGTGCCGATCGTCGCGCGGCCACTAGTCACCGTTAGTTGGAATTGTCGTGGAGGGATGAGTCGCCCCTCCTGCTGTGTGCCTAGCACTGCCGTTCTCCAACGGCGGACGATTGGTCGAGGAGAAGGCCCCTGTCTGATGTTAAAATCGGCAGTGGGTTACTGGTCAGTAGGTCAGTCGCGGCCAGGACTGTCGGAGGTCCTGGTGCCCCGTGTGTCTCCTGCCGTCCGCTTGGTCCACCAGTTACAGAATAGGGAGGGGGCCGGTCAGTACTCCGGGGGGACTGTACGTTTTAGTCCCTGGCCACCAATCCTCCCCTTCCTCTGGACACACCTCGGCTGATTTCTTCTCCTCAAATGAAAAATCCTATGGCGTCAAACCCATCCAAAGACTCAGGTGAAAGTGTAGCAGGAGTAAGAGTGGGAAGGTAAGTGGGAATAATAGTCTCCCTTCCTTCTCAAAATTTTGGACTGTGCGGAGATGCGATGGTGGGACTTTCTCCAATGTTTCACCAATTGCCATCTACCGTACATTAAAACAGGAATTAGGAGATGTAGGCAGCGTCTCAAAGGCTGGCTCCGGCTCCCTCGTCATTGGGGTTGCTTCGCAGAGCCAAGCGGAGAAACTGCAGACTGTAAAGAACATTGCGGACCATGCTGTGACAGTTGAGATCAATGAGAGACTTAGTTCCTCAAAAGGAGTAATATTCTGTCGAGATCTTGTGAACTCGACAATAGATGAAATTCAGGAGGACCTCGCGTCACAAGGTGTCATTCGTGTGGAGCAAGGTACCAGAAGAACCCGACAAGGCAATATAGAGAAGACTGGAACATTCTTTTTAACATTTAAGTACGAGGATCCTCCTGAGAAGATCAGGATTGCTTTTTATAGAGCGGTGAGTGTGCGTCGATACGTGCCATCGCCACTACGGTGCTTCCAATGTTTTAAGTTTGGGCACATTAGTCGGCGATGCAAACAACAAGAGCAAAGCTGTACGTGCGGAAAAATGAAGCTCGAAGGAGACTGGACACCACCGCTAGAGTGCACCAACTGTGGTGGTGATTACTCGTCCAAAGCTCAGGAATGTCCTGAGTTTATAATTGAAAAGAGATACAGAGGGTAAAAGCGGTTCATAAACTCAGGCATCCTGAGGCGTCACAGATGGTCCGGGACACTGCCTACGTTATGCTCCGTATTAGTTATGCAAAGAAAACAGCTGGTTCCAAGCCTAGCTCACAGCAGCAGGCTAATGACAAGAAATCCGAAGAGATGGAAAAACTGAAAGAAAAGAAAAGACAAGAAGACAAGAAAAAGTTTGAAGAGAAGAAAAGCAAGAGGAAAAAAGAACCAAGAAGAAAAAAATAAACGAGAAGAAAAAAAGAAACAAGAAGAAAAAAGAAAGCAGAAGAGAAGAAACGAGTAGAGAAAAAGCAAGGAAAAGATAAATCCAAAGGCAAGGAACCAGCTGAAAAAAAGAAACTGAGAAAAATTAATGTTGAAGAGAAGAAAATAGAAAAGAAATCAGTAGCAGAAAAAGAAAACATAATTAATAATGAAGACTGAGTCTGCTTCAGAATCAGAAGGATGAGAGGGTGAGAGAAATCGGAATGGGAGGCATAGGAGGAAGAAACGTCCTACGACGCCTCCGACACCTCCCCAATGAAAGTACATGCTGCAGATTCGTCTGCAGCAGGAGGTAGCAAAGAAATTGGGCCCGAACAATCTACATCTTCGGGTACCGAAGCTACCTCCACACCCTCCACCTCTAATCCCATCTCTCAAGTAGAGCGTGGGACTAACACGGGCCATCTCCCTGAGCCTGATACTCAGCCAAAGAGGTCACAGCGGACCGGTAAACCGCTCAACAATAAGGCTGATGCGGATTCCGTCGAGGAAGGCGAAGAAATGGACACAGAAGGTTTTATAGAACCAAAAAAAAAGAAAGGGTGGCCTAAGGGAAAATCCAGGCTACCTAGGAGCCAAACCTCATCGACGTGATGCCACTGGACAATAGAAATACTATTGTTCAGTGGAATATGCAAGGTCTCCGTTGCCATTATCCGGAGCTTCGGCGGATCCTGCTGGACAGGACGCCGTTCGCTCTGGGTATACAGGAGACCAAGCTAAGTCCACTGCAAGAGTACCGGTTAAGAGATTATAATATATATAGGAAAGATACGGTAATAGCTGAACGTGGGCGAGCGCACGGCGGGGTTGCTCTTATAATTAAAGCAAACATCCCGTCAACGCAGATACCACTGGTAACAGATCTTCAGGCGGTAGCGGTGTCGATAAAGTCACCGTATACCGCCACTTTGTGCAGTCTATATCTCCCTGATGGTAATTGGACGGAGGCCCAGCTTGAGAATCTTATTCGACAGCTACCTCCCCGGTTATTCTGATGGGAGATTTCAACGCTCATAATCCCTGGTGGGGTTCTGCAACTTTGTCCCCATCAGGGAGACGTGTAGAAGAAGTGGTAGATAGGAGCAACCTCGTTCTACTGAACGATGGATCAGCTACGCATGTAACGATAAGCAGAGGTACAGAATCGTCTATAGATTTAACCTTCTGCTCACCAGCGCTCGCAGTCACTCTGGACTGGACACCTTGTGACGAACTACACCAGAGTGATCATTATCCTATATATATTACCGCTGAGAATCCGGCTGAGCAAGCGCCCCCAAGAGAAACTTGGGATCTCAAGAATGCTGACTGGGACGGTTTTAGGGCGAGTTTCAACCCCCAGTCCTCACTGGCGATGTTCATACCGACATTAACAACTTTAATGACGCCATAGGTGCTGCCGCCAGTGAGTCCGTTCCACGCAGGAAGATAGGCGGCCGAAGGCGCCGCACAGTACCCTGGTGGAACGAGGACTGTCGACGGGCGAACAAAGCTAAGAAGAAGGCATGGAGAAAATTCAAGCGACGGCCAATGGATGAAAATTTTAGAGAATTCAAAAGACTCAGAGCGATCGAGCGTAGAACGATACGAAGAGCCAAAAAGAAATCTTGGTCAGACTACGTCTCGACGCTGAATGAAGATACTACATCGAAAGAAGTATGGAATCGAGTCAAGGCCGTCGCTGGGAAGCATCGCCCGTCGCCCAACCCCATTCTGGTGGTCGATGGCCAGGTGCACACCAGTGAAGCCGAGGTAGCTGCAGTACTAGCAAAACACTACGCAGCCGCCTCGGCTACGGCAGGCTTCTCAGAAGAATTCCAAGCTAGGAAAAGAGAAGCTGAAAGAGAAGTTTTGTCTCCAGATCTTGCTGTGGATCAGGGAGTAGACTCGCCTCTAACAAAAGAAGAGTTAGGACGAGCTCTCTCTCGGACAAAAGACACCTCTCCCGGAAAGGATGACATCCCGTATGTCTTTATTAAAAACCTTCCGGAGAGTGGCAAAAAAATTCTACTAGACCTTTACAACGAGATCTGGAGGACTGGTGTGTACCCATCTAGCTGGAGGGAGGCGATCATAGTGCCGCTCCCCAAGGAAGGCAAAGACAAGAACTCACCAAATGGCTATCGACCAGTCTCTCTGACCAGCTGTCTAGGAAAAGTTATGGAATCCATAGTCAACTACAGGCTTAATTGGTACTTAGAAAAGAACGGCTTGCTAGCCCCAAGCCAGGCAGGGTACAGGAGACATTACTCCACAGTAGATCAATTGGCGCACCTAGAAAAGTACATTCAGGATACCTTCCTGAATAGGCAACACGTGATAGGTGTGTTCTTTGATCTACAGAAAGCGTTTGACACTGCCTGGAAACATCATATTATCAAAAAGCTATTCAACTGGGGCATCAAAGGCAAGCTGCTAGCGTTCATCATTGGCTTTCTAGACAGCAGAGTATTTAGGGTCAGGATAGGTGCTATACTTTCTGACCTTGAAGATCAGGAGAACGGAACGCCACAAGGTTCCGTTCTCAGCGCTACTCTCTTCTCAGTCGCTGCTAACGATCTGGCAACAGATCTTTCACCTCGAGTCAAGGCGTCGCAGTACTCAGACGACCTTGGCATCTTCGTTGCAGGGGCTCGAGAAGAGGATATCAGAGAGATTCTGCAAGCGGCTATTGATAGGATTGCTGAAAGAGCGGAGAGACTTGGATTCACCTTCTCTCCGACAAAGACTGTATGTGTACACTTCTGCCGCTTGCGGAAGGAACACGCTGCTCCAGAGCTGTTCTTGAATGGGGTTCGTCTAGACTACGTTGAGACAACTCGCTTCCTTGGACTGATATTTGATGCGAAGCTAAGATGGAGGCATCATATATCAGAACTCGTCAGGCGTTGCAAGAGATGTCAACTTGATAAAGGTCCTTGCCCATCTTCGCTGGGGAGCGGACCGTACAACCTTAGTACGCATCCTCTGTGCTTTGGTCCGCTCCAAGATGGACTACGGCAGCTGCGTCTATGGGTCTGCTAGAAAGTCGTGGCTACTGCCTCTAGACAGAGTCTTCAATCTAGGACTACGAATAGCTCTCGGCGCCTACCCAACAACTAACGTCAGCTCTCTCTATGTAGAAGCTGGCGTTCTACCGATGCAACACCGCCGAGAGCAGATGACTCTGTCCTACTTAGAGGCAGTCAAAGCAAAAACAGGCCACTTTCTGAGAGATGAATTTTTTGGTGAAGGAGCCATTCGCCCAGAGTATGAATGGCTGTCTACGAGAACCAGACCCCTGCCAGTCAGGGCTCGCGAGATAAGACTGAATATTGGAGCTGAAGAAGATGAAGTGCTAGGGTGGGCTATTCCCGACACACCGCCGTGGAAGAGGCCTAATATAGGGATGTCCACCCGTCTCGCGAGCCTACCTCGGGAAACTACACTTCCCGAGGAGTACAAGCAAGGACTGTTGAGGACTCTCGCCTGGTACCCAGGAAGAAGGGTCTTCTACACAGATGGTAGCAAGACAGAAGAAGGAACAGGCTGCGGTATGCACTCCTCCCTGGAGAATAAATCATGGACGCTATCTCCACGTGCGGGAGTGTATACCGCTGAATTGAAAGCCTTAGAGAAGACCCTTGCCTATTGCTTGGAGGAGAACTTTGAAGAAAACATTGTAATATGTACAGACTCCTTATCGTCCCTCCAAGCAATAAAAGACAAATTTAGCGATGATCCGATTATTAGCAGGATTTATGACCACGTGTCTGCTCTCAAAAATTCATCTAGACACGTGGTCTTGATATGGGTACCGGGGCATGTCGGCATCGCTGGCAATGAAGCAGCGGATCAAGCTGCTAAGCGTGCGTCATCAGCCAGTATGGTGGAGGACGGTTCCGTTCGACTCGGCGACGCTAAAACTGCTGCAAAAAACGCAGTCTGGCGTGCGTGGCAAGGCTCGTGGGACCGCTCCTCCACCTTACTATCAAGGATTAAAAGAAACGCTAGAGAAAAGATCACGGCACTGTCCAAATCAAGAAGAGACAGTGTCGTGCTAACGCGTTTGCGTCTAGGACATTCGCAAATGACGCACGGGCACCTCTTAACCAACCAGCGTGCCCCTCGATGCCGATTTTGCAACAGAGCAACGCTAACAGTGCTTCACATCTTTGAGGAGTGTGATGCACTGGCAGAGTTGAGGACGATGTGCGGCGCACCGGCGAGTGCGGCAGTCGCCCTCTCCGAGGATTCTCATCGAGACTCAGTTCTCACCTTCCTGCGTAGAGCAGGAATCTACGAAGCAGTTTAGGTCCAACAAAGTATTTAGCGAGGAATTTTGAAGTAGGTTAAGTTAGGTTTCGGTTTAAATTATTAGGTCTGTTCACCGTTTGTCGTAACTGCTCACTCCGGCAATTTGTTAAAACCGGTTAGTGAGTAGGCTCCCGTCGCTGGTCGAGGGGATGCGACACTCGGTTTTAATTAGGTTAGTTAGTTTAGATAGCTCAGTCTGTGATCTACCTAGGTTTAGTTAGTTTAGATAAGGGGGTAGTAGTTAATGCTTACCTCGGCAGTATGTTAAAACCGGGTGGGCGCCCACAGCATAGCTGGAGGAACTACTGCCCAAATCTGTGATAATTAGATTTAGTTAGTTTCAGGTCTACTGGCAACAGCCCCGGCAATTTGTTCCAACTGGATGGCTGTTGTCCTAGACATTTGTGATATTAGGCTAGGTAATGTAAATAAGTTTTAACTAGGATTAGGTATTTATTTAACAGATAGGTCTAGATAGTTAAGATAGGAACCGACCACCGAACCACTATTCCGGCAGTATGTTCCAACCGGCTCTGGTGACCCTCTGCGGAGGGTGGCGGTTTATGTGATATTTCTGTGATATTAGGTGTTAGTGATTTAGGTTAGTTAGTGTTAGGCCTGCTTGCAGGGCTGGGCTGCGTCAGGGTTAGTCCCGGTCATTTGTTAAACCCGAGGTCTGACTCGTCCTGTAATAAGGGAGCGCAGTCCAGATAGGAGGATAGGCTAGTCAGTGCTAGGCCTG
Source organism: Microvelia longipes (assembly GCA_018340805.1). Lineage (NCBI taxonomy): Eukaryota > Metazoa > Arthropoda > Insecta > Hemiptera > Veliidae > Microvelia > Microvelia longipes. The sequence goes on from JACMZG010001913.1 coordinate 39,169,755, forward strand.
GTTACAGGGCTGACTTAGTCAGAACTTTGTTGGACCTAAGTCATCGAGGGATAGTTATGGAAGACAACCACCCAGAAGATTCAACTGCTGGAGTGCTCTTTAGTGTGAAGGGGTCCTCGGTGCTTGGGTTGGGTGCTGCGTCGGGGGGTTTCCTGGCCCTCGCTGGATCCTGCGGCCGTCGAGGAGCCTCTGGGTCGAGGTTTCTTCCACTATCGGAGGTGGCAGGACCTAGAACCTTAGGCGAATCGATTGGCCTTGGGGTTCCCTGTGAGGGCGGTCTCCTCTTGGGGTGTCGCTCTTCTTTGGGTTTCGATGGCCTTTGGATCACTCTTGAGTACACATCTCCGCCATCCAAACACCATGAACTTCAGCAACCAACATCGTCGGATCTTCGGCTTCTACCTAGCTGACTGGAGCAGCAGGTTTAGAGGTATTGGGGGTTCAGATTCGGCTCAGTCTCCACACCCACCAGATTCACAGCTGGTGAAGTGTCGGAGCTGAGGACCGTAGGGACTGATGCTAATGCTCCTGTCAACTGTGGGGTCAGCATCTAGGTTAAAGGTTTTTTTTTTGAGGCGGCCAATTTGGCGGTCTCTGACTGGTCTACCCCAGTCAGCGGTCTCTGCGACGGCAGCAGACACGCAGTTTTTGTGAATTAGTGACGGGGTAAGCTGGCAATTTCCTAGTGGTAGTGGGAATTAGTCTAGCACTCCCCACACTCTGGCGGCATAAAGCTTTTTTCTTTTTATTTGACCTTCCGAACAAAAAAAAAAAAAAAAAAAAAAAAAAAAAAAAAAAATAATATCGTAATTTAAGTACAATAAACAAAGTTAAAGACAAGTAACAATAAAGAAAGTTACATACTAGAAACAAGCTAGAATAAATCTTAGTTTACAAAATAAAACAATACAGAAATTCACGCAATAATTTGTAAAATAATAACCTCCGCTCATTCATTTTCCCGCCTAGGGATTTTTGACTTGTTTCCTATGTTATTTAAATGAGCCATAACTCCCTAGTACTTTTTCATTACAAAACATTTTGCGTACTGTTTGAAACATTTTGCGTACTGTTTAAAATATTTCCCGTATTGTTTGACAGTGTAGGTAAAATGACATTTTGCAGCTTAAAAACAGTCCAGTAATGGCTAATTTTGCTGCCGTGAGTAGATAAAAGTAATTAACTCGTACAAAGTGTGCTAATAAATAAAGAAACTTAAATAGCATCGTCAATTAACTATGGTCTCATTAGTATCCTTCCTTAACATAGAGATATTATTACTAGAGGGGCCCTACAGTTTAAATTTTGAAACATCGAAAAAGTAACCTGACCACTTTCGCTTATAAATACATTCAAATAATCAGTGCAAAGTTACAGTAACTAATATAAAAGAACGTTAAAAATTCAAAAAAACACAAACAATGTGTGGGAAGCCGGAAACAATTAATTTATTGTAACCTTAACTCACTCTTGAAGGAGGTTTCAACAAGGTTACACAGTGCCCCAAAAAGATTTTTTAGGCCTCTCAACGTATTTGGCTATGCCCCTTCTAGTATATATCTCTATGCTTAACCACATCTTCGGAAAGCCAACTAGGCTTATGAACAACCAACTAGGTTCGATACATCCAAATTTGAAAAGCGGGCCATATTTTTGTTTTAAGTTTGATTGGGAAGCTTTGGCAGCTTGATTTTAAGGTATATGTAAGTTCTAAAGTAATATATAAACCAAGTAAGGAAACAAACGCGATTTCTGTCAGACCTGGCATGTAGTTCACATTTTGTCCACTAGGGAGTGGGCTCAAATTTTCCTATAGCCGCAGCCATTTTGTTTTACCCTAGTAAATGTAAACAAAGTATTTACGGTACTCAAAATGTTTGTTTTTATTTATTTGAAAAGTTTAGTTTAAAATGTTATTAACTTGTGTAAGAAATACATTTTGCCACATCCAATAGTGATTTAAGTCCAAATCTTTAAATACCAGGTTTGTTTAAATTACTTAAAACGAGCGGCTAATAAAACTTTTTGTTTGGTGTGCAATACTTTACTTAGTACATTTTTGCAAATGATATTTGTTTTTCCCCTTCAAATATTAATTGTAATTATAGTAATTTAACAAATTTAACCTAATTTTTTTGAATGTAATGAAAGCAATCGTAATTTTAAGGCAATACACTGTCGTCTGTATTTTCTTCAAAATCTTAATAAAAACATGTGGTTTACCTTTACTATAGTTTCTCTTTTTCTTTAACTAAATTATTATAACAATTATTTAACAGAATTTAATACAAAATCATTAATTTATCACGTACATATTAAAGTACGAAAACATTTACATAACAGTACGATAAAATGTAAAACTAACCTAATGTTATCAGGGTTGCCAATAAATAAAAAAACCAAAATCCGAAAAGGCGCATGCGCAGTTATTTTAATTTTAGCTATATTTTATTTTTGAGCCAGCTATCAGGTGATCGGGCAGGTCTGAATTTATTTACATGTTTACATGAGTCAGTATAGGAGTTTCCCTACTTGGTTTATATATTACTTTAGTAAGTTCATATAAAGAATATTATTTTCTGAAGAGAGCTAAATATTTCTTTACAAATATTTTTATTATAAAATTCGTTTATAACACTAGTGTGATAAAGGAAGTTGTTCAGAGCAAATGTTGCGCGGGTTTAGCTTGCAATATAAATTTAAGAAGCATAAGCGAGTAGGATATTTAGATGAAATAAGCTTTTTAATGTAGTTCTAAAACTTTTTAAAATATATTTTACATGCAATTTAAAAATGCATTTAATTACAAGAAAATACATCATTTCCAACAATAAAAATCGATATACCTCTTTACCTAACATGGATATTATGAGTGAGCTAATGCAATTTATTGTCAGGAGCCGGACCTGATAAAACGTGAATTATTTTGTACTGCTTCGAACCAAATCTTTCTGATTTTTATTCCTTAAATGATAAAGGAAATTCATAGTCTGTCTATCCAGAGTGGAACCGTCCATATGGTTGCGCGCGCTCAAAATTTTAGACATTCGTACAAATTTTATGATTCTTGAAATAAGTGGTTCCCTGTTAGTAGCGTGAAAAACTTAGATAATTACAACCAAAGTTACAGCATTTGTAAAATGATGTAAAAATACACAAATTGTTGATATTTTTTTAAAATAAATTAGCTGACTAAAAAAAAATAACTTATTTTGGTGATTTTGCTTATACCATAACTATGGTTATGAAAATTTGGTTTTAATGAAGAATCACTCGATTTATTAAAAATTTTATCAGCTTTTAAAAATGTTTTCTTCAACTTTTGCACTCGACTAACAGGGAGCCACTTATTTCAAAGAGACCTTTGAAACATCGAAAAAGTAACCTGACCACCTTCGCTAAAAATATAATCAAATATCAGTACAAAATTGCTGTAACTTATATCAAAGAATGTTAAAATACAAATCAAAACACAAACAATGTGCGGGAAAACGAAAATAATTTATTTATAATCAACTTTACTCACTCTTAATAGGTACAATCACTCTAAACTTTGGAAAACCGATATAAATTTATTAATTATAACCTTAACTCACTCTTCAAGGAGGTTTTAATGAGACTACACAGAGCATAGAGATATATAACTAGAGATATTCTAGAGATATTCAACCCTATTGGTTAAATTTTGAAACATCGAAAAAGTAACCTGACCACATTCGATTATCATTATAATCAAATAAACAGAACAAAAAAACAGTAGAATGTTTAAAATACAAATCACAATGTGCGAGAAGCCGAAAACAATAGATTTATTATAACCTTCAATCCCTCTTGGAGGAGGTTTCAATGAAGTTACACAGAGCCCCCAAAAAGATGTTTCAGGCCTCTCAATGTATTAAGATAGGCTATGCCCCCTCTATAGTATATATCTCTATGACACATAGCCCCAATACGATGCTTAGGCTTTTCAATGTATTGAGATAGGCTATGCCCCCTCTAGAATACATCTCTATGGCATTTATGGTATATTTCCAGAAAGATTTGGTTTGAAGTGGTACAAAATGAGTCATGTTTTTTAGGTTCGGTTCCAGGATTACTAGCTAACGGCTCTCGTTCTCTCTAAAACTAGAAGATCGCAAAGCACAAACTAACTTGCCTTACTTATTGTGTTATATTATTAGTACTAACCTTTTTCATGATGAAAATCTATTATCAAGCTTTATAAAATAAAATTATACAAAAATAATTTAGACTAACTAACAACTTATTATAAATTTAAAATCATCATACAAAATCACAAATTCGTAAATATAATAATATTGCCAATTAAATAATATTTTATTAAATAATCATTAATTATTTTAATTAAATATATTTTATCAAATTAAATTACTAAAAAATGTACCCTAAATAGAATTTTATAATTTATAACGTCTAAACGAGTACTAATTTATGATTAAACTCCGGTTAATTAGGATAGCATTTGCTTCCCCACTTATATCTGACCTTTGATTTAAGTGCTTTCTTTCAGTGATAAGATTCAGTTTTTTTTTTTTTTATTTTTGGCGTATGTTTTTAATTATTGAGTCTAAATTTATTGTTCAATTAAAACAGAAATATGGTACAAATTTAATTTAGTTTTTACGTGATTTAATTAGTATTGTTGGGTAGGTATAGAAAACAATACGGATTGTGTAATCGAGTTAGTTGGAATAGAATACATGATTTATACTATAAGCAATACAGGAATAGAGGAAATGACAAATTCATACTGTGATACCATTTTAATCATAATCGCTTCTGCTCATTAATTAATGTTAACATAAGGTATTCTCACCTGCTTATATTATAAGTTTGAACAACTTGATTACAACTTAGTCTCTCTGCAATCCAACTTCCCACAAAAACTAAAATTAAAACTATAACACACACACACACCCACATATATATATATATTATATTATATTATATATTATATATATATATATATATATATATATAATATATATATATTATATATTATTAGAAACTCGTTTAAGATAGGCCCTTTCTGACATGGACCAAAGGGCAGTAGATTCATGTAGAGTTAGTAATAGTAAACTGTCTGACGACTAACACTCTCTCGTATCCAGACCGAGACTGCCTACGAGCACTCCTTCTTCTAAGTACCCGGGCTGATATTATGTGAATATTAATCCTCTAAACCATAAGGCAGGAAAATGTAATAATACTGACCAGTTTAAAATGTTGGGTAGGCTACTGAAACCACCCGCAGCAGCAAAGAGGCAGGCAATTCACAACTTGGCTGCCAAAATTCAACGTGAATACATTTTTAGCCGATTTATTTATTTATTTTAAATACGCACTATAATTTACAAGATAGCGGAAAATTATGTTATTCATAAAATAAATAACGGAAAAGTTCCGAGGTACCCCGTACCCTATCTTATAACTTCTTTTTCTCTTTTTTTTACCACGTTCGTAAATAATATATTAGCTTAGCAACCCTACTATGCCATCTTCATCATGTCATTTTGTAGCTCTTTAAAATATATATTTTTACAAACTGCAATACGGCTTTAAAATAATTATTTTCCACAATTTTATAGGAACTATTGAATGTAATTTACTTGGAAAATGTCTTTGAATACGGACCTTAAACATGAGAAACTGCCATATTAGTTTAATACCATTTTTGAGCTGGCTTAGTTTTAGGCTCGTATTCAAAGACATTTTCCTAACATTCTCCTTGTTCCTTAAGGAGAATGTTAGGAAGATGTCTTTGAATACGGGCCTAAAACATGTGAAACTGCCATATTAGTTTAATACCATTTTTGAGCTGATTTAGTTTTAAACAAAAGAAACTGCCATATTAGTTTAATACTATTAATTAATATAATTAATAGGTATTCATACCCATAAATGTCGACTTAAGAAGAGTAAGAAAAAGAGTTTTTTTGCAACTAAAAATTATCTAATTAATTACCCTGGTATCAATTTATAGCACACACAGATAAATAATTTGATTACATCAATCTGGTAGACTAGCAAATAGCAAAGTACACATTCTAATTATAATCGTCTTTTTTTCATTCAATTATACTCGTTTTTAAAAATGTTATTTAATAAAAATTGCAAATTATGTAACAGAAACAAAGCTAGGAATTAACAACTTTAATAATTGTTTTATTGCGTAACTAATTGAATGACTTGAGTCTATTAGATAGACTTTATTAATATTAATGATAACATTACATTACCAACATATTATACTTAACTATATTGCTTTACATTATTTAATAAAAGATAAACAAATTCAAAATAATAAATTATTATAAGGGCATGAAATAGCAAAATTATTCTGGCGCTGAGGTACGCAAGCCGGGCGAATTTCTTTTTGAAATGCGCGCTTTCTTGCTTATCAAACCAATATTTCCTTAATTTTTCGGTACATATTTAATAACCTGAGCAGTAACGTCACAATTTTTTTATTAATTTTTTTTTAGAATTATTCAAAGAAAATGCACTTATTTACCCCATAGATTATACAATACACAGCACAGCAATATTTGCTCTCATTTGAAGCTCAGCTTATACTACTTTTTAGCGCAATTCCTATAAAAATTTTTAAAAAATTACATAAATAGTTGAGACGCTATTGCCTAGGTTATTAAATATATTCCAAAAAAATAAGCAAAAATTGGATTAATAAGTAAGAAATCGAGTGTTTCAAAGACAATTCCCGCGGCTTTCAGACCTCCCTGCCAAAATTATTTTGAAGTTATAAACTTAAATACTGTAAAAAAATTGGACAAAAAATAAGCGATGGTACCAAGATTCGAACCTGGGAACCCTAGCTTTGAGTAGACTTTTCGACTACCGGTTGCAAGACCGGTTTTATTGCATTCAACGCCAAAAAACATCAAAAACGACATCCTACTTAACATTTTTTTTTTCTGATTGTCATTTTGGTTCTCTGTTATTTTTTTACTTTAAGGTCATTTAGAATCGACTTCGGACCATGTTCATTCGATTCAGCCCCCCAAAAAACTTTAAAGTGTACTTAGAAACTGCCTAGGAGTATGGACTGTATCACGCAGTAGAGTAATACTCAATATAAAAAACCAACACGACTCTGAAGCCTGACTCAGTCTTGGAAAAGTCTGTTTCGTGAGGCCTACACTCAACTCAGTGGCACTTTTGATGACATTATAGCCGAAAGCCGGCTTTGCTTATTTTATGCGATAAACTCTTTGGTGGATGGACATTTGTTTTTCTGTATAAATCATGATCTTTTTCAAGACGAAATATATTAATCCTGAATTTTAACGACTTTTTCAAAAAATTTCTGACTCAGCAAATTGGGTTAATGACGTCCCAACAACCTGGTTTTGGGACCAGGTTGACCAACAAAAATTATGGTTATAAAAGAAAACATAAGTAAAAATAATAAAATGTACGAAACAAAAAGTAATAATAATTTAGTCAAAAATTGTATTGTATTAAAATAATTAGGCAAAAAAATTTAAGTAATAAGAAAAGAAAAATAAAAGGTAAAATTGCACAATATTACATTATTGTAATTAAAAAAAATAATAATAAAAAAAGAGTTAAATAACATTTAGAAATTTGAATATTACTTCTATAAAAATATAATGATAATAAAATTGTTGTTTAATAATAATTAAAAGCACAAAAACTTAACAGCTAATTAACTAATTTTTTTAATGTAAAAAATGATAATTCTATAATATCAGTTGGTTTTTTTTAGAGTTTAATAATAATTGCACAGTATTTAATAGACACATTTATAGTTGTTTTTTAAATGAAGTAAAATTAACTCTATAAAAGTCAATTTGATATGAGTTACAGATTTTAAAGAATATTTTAAAGTGAAATATTGGGTTATTTTTTTAAATTTGTTATTTAAAATAAAACATTAAGTTATTTTTTAATTCTGTTATTTAAAATAAAATATTGGGTCACGTTTTATACTTACTAAGTCTCACTCTAAAAGTTGGGTTGAATCAGTTTAAATCCAGAATGTGCTTATAAAGAGTTTAGTGTGGCTTAGTGTGAGAGTTACATGTGGCTGAGTACACAACTTGAACAATTGATGCAAATCAAACAATTATACTAAGACCAACTTTCCCATTACTCAACACCACTAAAATCATTTTTTCAGTACAGCCAAATTCGGCTCATAAATTTAGGGGCAAGTTAGAGCCTCAAAAATGGATTGAATTGTTGTTGCAAATCACAAATAGTCCAAGAGCAACAACAATTTTACTTGGAACTACAAATTTTCCAACAATCAACTTGGGTGTCATTTTCTGTTGAAATTCGCTAAAACGTGTTGTCAAGTTTAATAATAAATTTAAAAAAATGACAGATTATAATATCATCATAAACGTGGAAAAAAGGATATTATAAAATAGTAGTATGATACTAGAAAGTAGTAGATTCTATAGTGATACATTACAAGAGGGATAGTCCAAGAGCCAGGCCTAAAAATGAAGACTCAAATTTTCCTGAAAATATACCCTAAATAATAAAGGAAAAGCATAGTCTGCCTATCTAGAGTGGAGCCCTTCATATGAATGCGCTCGCTCAAAATATTAGAAAACTCCAGTTTTCTTGCTATAAGTGGTTCCTTGTAGGTCAGGTGAAAAACATAAAGAGAACATTCATTAAAGCCGATAAAATTTACTATAAAACGAGTGTTTTTTCGTCAAAATCGGATAACTACAGCTAAAGTTATGACATTTGTTGAATGGCCAAAAAAATATACAAAAAGTCAATATTTTTTCAAAGAAATGCGCTGACTTTGCATAAATTAACCATTTTTTTGGAGTTTTTGATAGAGTCATAACTTTGGATGGAGTTGTCCGATTTCGATAATTAAACACTCGTTTTATAGAACATTTTATCACCTTTAAAAAATGCTTTCTTCATGTTTTGCATATGACTCACAGGGAACCACTTATTTGAAGAAAACTGAAAATTGTGAGATTTTATAAAATTTTAAGCATGGGCACTCATATGAAGGGCTCCACTCGGATAGGCATACTATGATTTTTCATCATAATTTAAGGCATATTTTTTAGAATAATGAAGTAGTACAAAATGAGTCACATTTATTCAGGTTCGGCTCTTGGACCATAAAATCTACATTGTATGTAGAGCGAAATATTTTCAGATAGGGTAAAATCTTTATTTCAAAACTTGAAAATTCTTTTAGGAGTTTCCTCAAATGATATTTTGAGATTTTAAAATTAAATAAAATTAACTATATTTTTAGCGAAATTTCTTTGAGAAAAAATTGCTAGTGAGGTGACTCGTGATTAACTATATTATAGTGAAATTTCTTTGAGAGAAAAAATCAAATCGCTAATGAGATGGCTCATGTAATCATAAAATAAGCAGAGCTGACTTTCAGCAATAATGCCATCAAAAGTGCCACTGAGTCAAGTGTAGGCATCTAACAGACTATTTAAAGACTGAAGCCTGGGTCAATGGATACAGTTCGCCAAATTTATACTGCAGACCCTTTTTGGACTCGCTTCACTCGTCCTCAGATAGTAAATACTTACGTTTCATCCTCAGTGGTCACCCATCCAGGCACTGACCATGCTCGATGCTGCTTAAATTTTTTGATCTAACAAAAATCATGGATAAACTTGCACCAAATTTCAACATAATTGAATTATTTCCCTATTTTTTAAAAAACTCACACAAGTCATCTGATAAAAATTAAACTAATGCTGATAATGAGATGAAAGTTGGCATATTTGTTAGTCATATACATAGCTACATGCATAATAAAACTCAATCAGATCGCATCATTTATCCGCATTTTATGATTTTCAAAATTTTTGCTTAGTGATTATTGTGGGTTAATAATGTCATTGCACAAGTGCAGGGGTTGACTAATTTTTGTACAGTTTCAACTCTCTAGCATAATAACACTGGGCGTTACGATGATAACAGACATACTTACACATACAGAAAAAATTGTAAAAACCACTTTGGAGGCCTTAAAACACCTTTAACGGATAATTCTGGTGACATACTGGTTTCGGATTTTGTGTTGCCAGTATGGTACTCAACATGCGAACAAATGTCTTTGAATTACTCTTATGATGTTACAAGCCTTGCTTCGTTCAGGCCCCTAATCCACACACAAGCAAATTTCCATTTACCTCACTGGTTCTGTAATGTACTAACTTTTAATGAATAACAAATTAATAAACTAACATCAAATAAAATCAAATATTTAATATATTTTTTTTTAATTTACAATAATTATTATTTGAAGCACAATTATATCATTAAAGATTGACATTGTCAGCTGAAACTATCAATTGCAAAAATAGCAAATTTCTGAACAATTTAAGGCTGTCATACGCATTTCATAAACAATAAGGTTCTAAATATTTATATAGTCAATTTTAGTACCTTGTTTCATTCAGATCCAAAAAGAGATCAAAAGTTCCCACGACCCGTAGTTTTACTATATTATTCTATGCCCTAAACAATTCATCTATCTTCAGTTAAAAACAAAGAACGAAACAAATAAATTGTTATAAATAAAAGTAAAAAAATAAAATGTAAAAACAATAAAAATATGGGGAGTAATTATTCTTTAAACTAATTTAAAATTTTACTAACCTATATTGAATAAAACTTGTGGTGTTTCACAATGGAAGATCATGTTTATAGACTAAGAGCGTAAATTGCTTATCTATTTATTAAATTGTAACGAACTTTCAAAGATAAAATTTTATATATCATGTTACACACACACACATACATATATATATATATATATATATATATTATATATATATATATATATATATATATATATATATATATATATATATATATATATTATATATATGATGTGTATTAAAAATGCATAGAGTTAATTAAAAAAGGTACAACTCCACCAATATTAGCAATTTCCCAAAGTCTCTCGGGAAATTCAAAATTCTTACATAATTAAGTTTAGAAGTTTTAATTTAAAAAAAAAAGTTTTGAAAAATACAACCTGAAAATATTTTTGAAGCTAAATATAAGGAAATTTAAATAAGTATTATACACGACCAAAAATGTAATGAAATTTGCTAAGTATATAGCTACCATGTAATAAGGAAAAAGCAACCAATACATATCGTACTTCATTTGAGTGGACTGAAGGGCCCTCATCAGAAGTCACAAAAGTTAGTCTATATGGTTTTGCTTGTTTACACAGTAGAGTTATTATATTGGTCAGTTTGGTTTATAGTAAACAATGATGATATTTGGTTACTATAGGCCTAGTTATTAATTTTAGATGCAACTCTACGTAAATAGTAAATTATACTACTAGGCTGTAAAATGAATATTATTTTACCGAAGTGACTATATTTACTGGCGAATGCAGCGAGTTAGTAAAAGGATCTGAGGTAAATAAAAGTCATTCACAGCCATGTAGTGTATGCTATTTTTCTGAGGTAAAGAGTAATAATAAAATAAATTATTACAAAACACTTGTAATAATAATAATTATAATAATTTTAAAGTGTTTTACAAAACACTTTTATTTACCTCTTCAACAGCTTAAGATTTTAACTCGGGTGGAGCTGCTATCAACTCAGTGTGTCACTTAAATTACTATAAAAAATTTCAGATAATACTATCTATTAAATTAATATGAACAATAAAATTAAATTTGATAGTAAAGAAACAAGAAATAGATCACAGAAAGAAGATTATAAAAAACAGGTTTGCCATTTAGTGGAACTATGGCTCATCTACAAAAAGAATGTGGTCTTCAGCGCTCCTTGTGGCAAATAGATGACTCCCAGCTGTACAATAAAAAAAATGTTGTACGCCATATAAAAAACTCTTCTTTTTACAATGGCTACAAATATTGCTTTTCACTTTCTGTACAACAGGGAATAAAATGAACCTAAACTCCCCCACCTCAGAAAAACATTTTTAATTATCAACATATGAATAAAGTACCCTGGATTTTTTACATTTAGCCATAGAGATTTTATAACTAGAGAGGCCCTATTAATTAAATTTTGAAACATCAAAAAAGTAATTTGAACATCTATCAATGTATTGAGATAAGGTATGCCTCCTCTAGTAATATACCTCTATGTATTTAGCTTAGAGCCACAGATGTTATCTATATTTATTGAACATTGATGATTAGAAGAGTAATCATAAGATTGTCAAGTCATTTACGGGGAAAGTCTTTGGTAGATCCATCCGTCAATAGCAGGATGGGAATCAGGCTCCATCTCGTCTTGAGATAACAATTTCTTGAAAACGATTCTATCGTGTAATCTATCGTCTTGTCCTTGCCAAAACTCTATCATGTGAGGTACGACCAGATAACCTCCCCTACAAACACACAATAATGGTAAAGTTTAAATTATTACTGGTTTTAGTTTCACAAAATAAAGACATACACAATTATATGTTTTATACAATAAATATAAGACTTCAGTCCAAAATATTTATTTAAATATACAAAAAAACCTATTTAAATAATACCCTAAGTCATTTCATTGTATTTTTGTATTATTATACAAGTTATTAGAAAATATTTACTTATGATAGTTTTTTGGTGAATACGCTGAACATGAATATGCTCAGGTTTGGGCAAAACATAGTTTTAAAGAAACAATATCACATTGTCTCATTTGTGCTCACTCATCACTATTAAACTAATATGGAGACCAATCATACAAATCATTTGACACCTTTTTATGGAGAAGTTGTTCTTTAAAAATATGCTTGAATAATCCCTCAGTAATAAGAATAAGACTCTGTCTTCCAGCTTTATTTGATACTTTCAAATATTAAATATCTTTAAATTAAACTAGAGCTATAAGTCACACTTTTATCATATTCATTTGATAAGTTAGATAAGGAAATTAAAATATTGAAATAAATGAAATAATAAGGCATAGAAACAGTCAATCTGTTCAGGTCATTGTGAAGCCTGAGACAACAGGAGACAATGAAGAGAGCTGAGTCTGGTCCTAAGATTGAAACCTAGCCTATGAAAGGTAAACTCAAGAGAGACTTCTTCTCTCTACCAGACACCTACTGCTCTCCTATATTAATATGACTATATTATAACCATATTAACTATGTAAAATTGCAATTATTGTTCCTACCAATAATAATCAATCAATCTATTTGTTTACTTTTAAAAAATAACTAAACAAGTTACCATTCAGGTGGTTTGGGAACAACCTGGGTATTCTCATATTTCTCAGTCAGTTGCTTGGCTTTTTTTACAAGATAATCTCTAGAAGGAACAACTTTACTCTGATCACTAGCAGCAGATCCAACTTGACTCTTGAATGGCCTCGATTCAAAGTAATCAACAGCTTCAGAGTCCGGTAACCTTTCAGCTATTCCTTCCACTCGCACCTAACATTCACAAATTCTACTTCAGGCTCTTCAACAAAAATTATAGTAAAATGAACTAAAAGGAAATATCTCAGGTTTTAATCAAGTATCTAAAATCTAATAAGGTGCTACTTTCTAGCCTAAGTTTAGTCAGTTCATTGACGCTAAATCATTTACCTTATTAAGTAAATCATTTATTTATATCTAAATACCTTTTTTTACAATAGTTAAATTACAAATCATATTTAAATAAAATAATATATATTGACCATTTTTTGTCGCATAAGCTCAAGGCTTGTGCACGGCATTAATGCTTATATCTACACCTTATATCTAATTAAATAAACTAAAAAGTATAAAAAAGTATACATTTATAAATATGAGTCCAAACAACAAAATGAATATAAAAAATATATTGCCTAGCACATTTAACCACATAAGTATTAAGCACCTAGGATTTGTTTAAATTTCTCTTAAAAGGTCCTGTAAGGGACAATAGAAATAATATGTATAGGCAAGTTATTATATAGTCTAGGAGCTGTGAAAGCACTGTGATTACACGCAGCTGATGTTCTACAGCTAGGCGCAACTGTCCTCTCATCGTCTTGACTTCTAGTCTGATATTTATGTCTGAATAATGGAAAATTAAAAATATTTTTCTTAATTAATAAAATCTGTTTAAATTTGTAAAAGTCTCTTATAAAAGGCACATTAAAATCCTAAAAAAACTTTGTCTGAAGCATATCTTATGTTTTTCTTTAAGCAGATTTTAATAATTCTTTTCTGTGTTATTTCCAATAATACATACTGGATGGCACTAAGTCCACGCTATCCTAAAATACCATACTGAAGGATGGACTGGCAAAGAGCTAGATAGATTGCAGCTAGAGAATAGTTTGCTGAAGAAATCTATAAATGGTCTAGAACATAGATACTGTGCACGTGATTTCCATTTCATATTCTTATCTATCATAATTCCTAGGTATCAAATATCTTCACATTGCTTTAAGGGCTCACAACTAATATAATTTACTAGCCAGTTTGAGCTGTGTAATTTAATTTGCCAGGGTTTGTCATTATTTGAATGTATTTTCTTCAAGGATCTTGCTTCAGTGATGGAAAAACATATGTATTTCGTTTTCAAGATGTTTAATGAGAGCCTATTTTCATGTAACCAATCTTTAATCAATTCAATTCAATTCTTAAGTCGGCAACTTAAGAAATAAGGAATAAGTATTAAAATTATTAAGTAGCTATAAGTATTAAAACTAATTAAGTATTAAAATACTAATCATAACATAATACGTCAAAAACTACATATTTTATAAGTATTTAGCTTATAAAATTACACAAATTTTCAGTTAAACTAAAAATGAAAGCACTCTGTTAAAATAATCAGTGTTCCCTCTATGATCTCAACACATAAAAAAACTGCACTCTAGTTAACCATAGGACAAAGAAAGTTTTCACTTGTATCAAAATCATTAATCAAATCAAAAAAATTGTATCAAATTAAAAACAGTGGGAATGTCTGGGTAACTGATGTTCTACGGTGTTCTTCTCTAGAAGAATAAACAACACAGACTCCTATTTATATTGATTAATACGTCTTTTTTAAAAATATGTACACAAAAATCCAACCCTTAATTCTTAAAAAGACAACCTTCAAATAAATGAAAAAGGGGTGTGAAACAATTATAACGTGTGACATATAAAGTTGAAAACTGCACATAAAGAACAATGTAATTTGTAAGCGAGGTTGTCCTTCAATCCCTTAGAATAATACTACATACATATAGAAGGAGCACTACCGATAACATGAAAGCCGGTTCACTGGTGGTCTGTTGTAATGCTGGCACCCAAACAATATACAATTTTCTTATAAAAAAGTTGGCAATACTTCCGTTTGCTGAATTATTATGTTCTATAATTAATTAATGATTGATTATTCATAAAATACTAATATCGGTCCATTACAATATTTTCAGCATTTTAAATTGTAATTTAACGTTTTTAATTAAAATTATATTAAAAGTAGTCCTCGTCAACTAAATGTAGATTGTTGTATTCCATTATCCTTTTGCCATCTAAGACCGGTTTTATTAAATACTCAGCAGGTGTTTTAAGTTATTATATTTGTTCTTTACGATCTTTCTTCATTAATGGATATTTATGGCACATATTTAAAATAATGTTTCGTTGTTAGGGTGTTACCCCTACTTAAGACCACCAGTCAACTGGCTTTTGTGTTATCAGTGAAATTACATTGTGTTTACGGTCATATACTCCTTCTATATTAGTATTATTCTAAGCTCAATCCCCTCTGACAGAGTAAGTCGTGTCCTCGCACCTTATAAACAATCCTAATAAAAACATTTAGTCACCAATAGTAGGAAACAGTGGTAACACATACTTCAAACACTTAGATTCTACTAATACTATATATACAAAACTGAAACAACATACCTGACGGTGAAAAGGCGCCCAATAAAAATTAAGAGCTACTTTGGGATTTTGAGCCTAGAAAAATAAAAAAAATCTTATCAAGTTCTATCTTTTGTCAACACAATATTTTCAAATATAAGTTATAATGAAATACCAATAAATAAGCTTCCAGCAAATTGTCTAAGAAAATTACTAAAGTGAGTTTGTCGGCATGAAAGTAGCAGCATTTGATATTTTAATTAATTATTTATTACAGATGAGTACATGATGAATAAATTTACACAACTTCATAAAGGTCGCTAAGTCCAGTTAGACTAACTTTATTCCTTCCACCCAGTAATAAATCCCTCCCTAGTAGGAGAGAAATTATTATACTAGGTTACAAGCATTAGTTTTCCCTTCAAGCAGATTTTTTATGTGACCCTTGTAGGAAGAAGATATAACTGAAGTACAAACAATCAAATATGCAATTAAAATGCCATCGGCTAAACTTGATTACTATTATAATAACAGGTCATATTGCCTATTCAATCTGAAACATTTCATCATAATTAGGATATGTTTTTATGTGTTTTCATCATATGTTACGATATTTGTACTTACAAGATCTTGTCCTTTCCTACTGTGAGTATTTGTAAAAAATTTAAATCCTTCACTGCTAAAACTTTTCAATAAAACAAACCTGGAAGATGGAGCTCCGTCTCTGACCAAGAACAAAAAATATTTAATTAATTGTGTAAAAAAATAAATACAATCAAAGTTAAAAGAAACTGCATTGCAGAGGGGGTTTATCGTACCCTAAACAATTAGGGTATAAAAACCTGAAAATGTGAATTAAGTGCCAAATATGAAATTTAGATAAAACCATCACTAATATAAGTACCTACTGATAATGATAATTTTAATATTTTTAACACAGATCCACCTTGAATTAGATAAAAAAGGAAGACACGGTACACTAAATATTGTATTTAAAATAAATATTTTTTTTTTATTTAAAAGTTTATTTTTGGTAGACTTATAAAAATAATAAATAAAAACGGATAGTAGTATAGCAGACTGTTAAGATCAGTTGACAGCATCAGAAAATAATGTTAAAACACACCCACAATTTCATATCAGACCAACCTCACTGGTTCCTCACCCAAATTTTTCCAACCTGTCAGCTGATTATAACTAACAGACAAAATATAATTACTCAAAAGTCCTTTATTAATTTTTCTCATTTATACCATAGGATCATAAAAGTTAAGCAGCATTGAGGATGGTCAGTGCTGTATGGGTGACCCCTAAGAATAAAATGGATGTATTCAGTATCTGAGGACGCGCCAAGCAAGTCCGAAGAAGGGAGGATGAGCGTAGTGAATCCACCATGTGATGAGGAAAAGTTCCGAGGTACCCCGTACCCGATTTTTTCATAGGATAAACAACCAATCTGTCGACTAAACATTAGTCTTTAATAAATTAAACATTTGTGTCATTAATCTGTTTTTATTTATAATTTATATTAAGTAATGTATCTCTTTAAAAACATTAAAAGGAAAGGGCAGGTCAAGTAAGACTACTATAGTATAGCACATAGTTATAATCAGTTGACAGTGTGGGAAAATAGGGTTTAGGAACCAATGAGGTTGCCCTGATGTGAAATTGTGGGTGTGATTTAACATCCCGGACTAACTTCATTGGCTCCCTCAAATTATTTTTCCACACTGTCAACTGATTATAACCATGTATTATACTATAGGTAACTAAGCCATTGCTGGATTACCATCCATAAAAACAATAGATGTAATTTTATTTTTATAAAGTAGAGAACACTTCAATTTTGCAACAAAACTTAGAAGACAAATACAGTGATAATTGCTTTTCCAATTAATCACTTGACAGTCATTTTTGACAGAAACTTTTGATAAAAAGGAATTCTATTGGTTTATTACAACTTAAAACTCCTATTTGAGGAATGAGGGTGAAGGAATTCTACACCAATAGAATTCCTTTCTTCACTGATGGTTGGCGGGCTGTCAAATTACCAAATTCATAGATAAGTTATAACGTACTTATTGACTGTAGATATGCACATAGCGTTGGGTTCAGGAATCTCTGGTGTTTTTCTGATCTGCTGAAACCAAGCTCCAAACTGCTCCATGGGATCTAAGCTGCTCAGGTGTGATTCCAAAAACGCTTCATGGCCAGCTTTATACGGTGCTCTCAAATCTTTAAGTACATTTCCACCAGAGCAAAATCGAAAGGAATTATAAGTCAGCAATTTAAATACACGCCCTAGCATACAATTTAACTTACTATATTGTTTAATATACATATTGGCAAAATAAGAAGAGTAATTTTATTGATATTTTCACACAATAGATAGATTCTGCTAATTATTTATGATTTTTTACTATTGATATTTACTTTTTCATATATTTTATGACACAGTATTTTTGCAAGGAACTTTGAGTTCACAAAAGTTAACATTGTCAATTTTAATCTTATTATAACTATAGAACTATTTCTATATATAATAGACGAGTTCCCAAAATAAGATTTGGTCTTATCAAAAGATCAAAAACTCTGTGAAGGAAGTGATTCTATTGGATTAAAGAGAGAGTCAAAGAGTCTTTTTGTATTGGATAGATCTAAGATGGAAGTTTAAAAGTTCCCCTCACAGAGTTTTGAGCAATAGATAAGAACATCTTTAAAAATTAGGACTATTGCCGTTTTCCCTGAGTATGCATGTAATTTTTAAAAATATACTATTTTAACTATATTATTACTCAATAACTTAAAAACACCCACAATAAAGGGGGAAAAATATAGTATCTTAGCAGATGTATGGAGTTGTTTTTAATAATTCTAGCAAATTCCCAAAGCAAAAATAAGCTATTGATTTATCATACCACACATAGATTATTTTAAATAATCAACTTTATCAACTCATATAACATAGAGGTAATTGTTGGGATCAGGGACACAAGTGAAATCGACCTCTCTCCTCCCAATTTTCTGATAAAAATTCGTAAAATGGAAAACAATTATCAACTACCTATAAATAAATTGATTTTACAAGACAAACCCTCATGTAATTTGGGCTATTTCAACTAGCAAGGAAGGAACAAGTGCTCACATAATCAGTGAAGTTATCAGACAATACAGCTATATTGCACTATAAGCAAGATGATAGAAATTTATAAGGTGATTCAATTCGATGTAAAGAAACCAAAAACAGTCTCAGAGGAATACAATCACCTGTTGAATACGCAGTATGCACATAGTAATTGTAATGACAGTGTATCGGCTGAGTGGATTGGATTCCTTACGTATTGTTCTCACAACGTATTAAACAAGTTAATAGATACGATTCGTGGATTTGTATGAACGAAGTAAATGTTCTGTACTATCTAAGACACTATTTTTATAAAATCTACAATAAAATATTATACCTGAAATATTAACAATATTGGGCACCATCTGTTCCATCTCTTCTAGTTTACCACAAATTACAAACACTATATTAATAACAAATATATTTAATTATATATTATTCTGAGCACAGGGTTATTCCCTTTTTAATGTAAATCCATTATCTTTAATTAAAAATGATAACAGCAGATAATTTTTTATGCTTTTCTTATTCTTCTTTAAGCATAAAACAAAATGTCGGACTTTTAATAAAATTGAAGCTTATCTGAAGTGGAGATACACTTTTGAGGACTGTTTCTGAAATTGGTTTCGTTTCCTAAAAGTTATTTCTAGGAAATATTGCATATTTACTATGCGATTTTCGCTGAACTTTGAAAAGGAAATGTGATGATACAAACGCGAGAACGAAAACATTCACAGACATAGAGATATATTACTAGAGGGGCTCTATTGGTTGAATTTTGAAACACTGACAAAATAACCTGACCACCTTCGCTTATAATGTAATCAAATAATTAGTACAAAATTACAATAACTTATATAGTAGAAAGTTAAAAATACAAATCAAAACACAAACAAGGTATAGGACGCCGAAATAATAGATATATTATTGCCTTAACTCACTCTTGTAGGAGGTTTTAATATGGTTACACAAAGCCCCTGAGAGCCCCCCAATCTTAGAATAATACTATATATAGAAGGAGCACAGGACCGTAAACACAATGTAATTCCACTGATAACACGAAAGCCGGTTGACTGGTGCAACTAAGTAATGCTGCCAACCTGGCAACAAAACATTATTTTAAATATTTCTCATAAATATCTATTAATGAAGAAAGATCGTAAAGAACAAATATAATAACTTAAAACACCTGCAGAGAATTTAATAAAACTGGTCTTAGATGGCAAAAGGGTGGCGGAATACGAGAATCTACATTTAGTTGACGAGGACTACTATTTGTATATAATTTTAATAAATACGTTAAACTACAATTTAAAATGCTTAAATATTGTAATGCACCGATATTTATATTAGTATTTTATGAATAATCAATCATTAATTAATAATAGAACATAATAATTCAGCAACCGGAAGTATTGCCAACTTTTTTTTAGAAAATTGTATATTGTTAGGGTGGCAGCATTACTTAGTTGCACCAATGAACCGCCTTTCGTGTTATCAGTAGTGCTCCTTCTATATCATAGAGATATATACTAGAGGGGGCATAGCCTATCTTAATACATTGAGAGGCCTGAAACATTTTTAGTGGGGCTCTCAGGGGCTCTGTGTAACCTCATTGAAACCTCCTCCAAGAGGGAGTTGGGGTTATAATTAATCAATTGTTTTGGGCTTCCCACAGATTTTTTGTGTTGTGATTTGTATTTTAAACATTCTACAATATAATTTACTGTTTTTTGTTCCGTTTATTTGGTGATAATGATAATCGAATGTGGTCAGGTTACTTTTTCGATGTTTCAAAATTCAACCAATAGGGCCCCTCTAGTAATATATCTCTATGTTCTATATATAGTATTATTCTAAGCCCCCAATACAATGTTTCAGGCCTCTCAATGTATTGAGATAGGCTATGCCCCCTCTAGTATATATCTCTATGTTCATAGAAGCAGACTTATCCCATCTATTTGAGTTTTACACTCCATGCTGACACGTCACAACTATAGAGAAAAAGAAGAAGCGATTGAAAGAAAAAAGAAGCTTGCTTTTTTCAAAACAAAAATAATTAATAAAATCGTTTTTAAAAGTTTTAAATATGGAAAGTCCAAACAATTTTATAATTTTTTTCTTTGAATATTTTAATTATTTAGAATATTTTGTACATTTTTATAGTTAAAGAAAACTGTATGAACAGATAGTAATTTCAATATTTGTGAATAGAAAGTCTCATTTGTTTACGATTTTGTGAACGCGTTCTGAAGTTATTTATTATAGAATATATTCATTAGATACTTAATTTTATGAAGTTTTGTGTAAACTTTGTTGAGTTTGTTCATAATTTAAATATATAAGGTTTGTATTTTAAGAAAATTTGTTTAATTTTATAAGTTAGGGGTTTTAGACTCTACTGTGAATGCTGCATCTAAGTGGGACCCATTATTATTTTAATGTCATAGTAATCTATAAAACTGTGATTGATTTCAATGAATTTACTGTATTCAAGTAGTGAGATTGCATTTGTACTTGTAACTGTATCACAATACACATATTGATATTTTGGTAATTTGATAACCTTGTTTGTAAAATCAGGTTATGCTTATCCTTATAAGATCCATTTTGACTTCAAACCAACAATACACCAGGATACCAAACCATAATGTATCCTTCTAGAGTATCTGACTGGATTTCCTCCTCATAGTTCATAAAGTATATTTAACTTGTGTACTTAATATAATCTGCTGATATAGTATGATGTGTGTACGTAGTTTTAGTCATACCCCTCAGGGTTTATGAAAGAAATATTTAAAATAAATAAAACTTATCTGATTGCAAGATATAAATGCCTTGTAACTACACTCCATTTTAATTTTTCAGATAAAAATGACAACAGTACGTGACAGCGATATATCGCTGTGGTTACATAACAAGTTAGGTACATCTAACGATTCATGGACAAGTGGGTCCATTTGCTCTCAACTCAATTCTGAAGTACTAAGAAATATAAAAGATTGCTTTCCTGAATTACAGACCCAGGTTAAGTTAAAACTATTGCTCAGTTTCTTTCACATCCCCAGGAGATGTATTGAAGAGGTAAGATATTTGATATTTAAGTTAGTTTCGGTTTAGTATTTACTATTTTAATTGAATGAATTTTAATTTAATAATCTCTCTTCATTTCTATTAGAAAAAGAAAATTCTAAAAACAATAATTATAGTTATGCTTAACCAGAAATTGGGCTTCTCCCTTGAATTGCTATGTACCAGATTTAATATATTAATATTAAAAATTATTTGTGTAAAATGTAATATTTATTTGTTCTAGTGGAGGAATGAGTTGGATGAAATAATAGAAGTGGCACATGTTGACTCGGAACTGTGGGTGTCCATGTTGTCTGAAATAATGAAAACCTTTTCAGCTTCTGGACAATTAAATTTATCTATACAGGATAATGAGATCAATAAGAGAATGTTTTCAGACCTTATATCTGATCTGAAGAAGTTAGGTAATGCTTTGCTTTCCTTGTTGGTTTGTTCCTGTTTCTGTGCTTTTTTTAGTGTTTGAATAGAAAATGTTTCCCCTTGTTTCTTACCAAGGAGGGAAACAGAGTCCCCAAAAATCGCCAAGGTCATAAGCATTTTGGGGATTGACTAATCAGAGAAGCCGCTGCCAACCCGTCACTTGAAATAAGAAAAAAATCCCTACCTCCATAACTGCTCTAGGAAAATAATCTCCTTCTCGGCAATCGTTTGTGGTTCTTCTTGTTTTTACATCATTTTGAAAACTACTTTCTAATTAATCATGAAAATGATATTATAAAATATAATTACACAAAAGAAATGTAAAAAAATTATCCCCAAAAAAAGTGGGTAAAATAACCTGATTTATTTACAAAGTTTTTTCCTGCTCTTTTCTTGTAGGGATTTTTTTTAGAATCGGCAGTGCCTAAACTGACCTGTCAAGATTATTAAAGTAGTCGATAGACTGTATACCCCAATTTCTTTTGTTGGTTCCTGAGGCATAAGCCCCAGGAATTATTGTGCAACCCTAGAGTGGTAGCCAAGGGGTTTAAAGGGTTGCTTCTTGTGGCTCAGCTGATAAAAACTTGGAAGTTAACTCCAAACATGTAGCCAAGGAAGGAACTAATAGAGGGGTCTGGTGGTATCAAGGTCTCCCTTGATACCTTCAAGATCTTTTCTAGAAAAGACAAAGGGAAAACAAATAAAACTTACATTTTTTTATTAAATTGTATTTATTTGTATCCAGTTTTGCTTCATCTAATTCTTGAAAAAGTTGTCCACTACTACAACACTAGTTACACATTAAAAACAACATAATTGTTATTTACTCGACAGCAATGAATTATTTAATAATTTTGAACATTTTAACAGCTGATTTAGCAACTATGTTGTTTACCTAAACTGCATTAAAATGTGAGAATGTTAGTGTCACCATTTTATTTCTAACATATTTTATTAAAAATGGTATGTTTCTTCTAGTTTAGACAAGAAAATAGTGGGAAAGATCATAATAAACCATTCCATTTACCTAAACTGCATTAACAGGTGTGAACGGTAGTGTCACCATTCTATTTTTACCATATTTATGTAAAGATGGTATGTTTTTCTAGTTTAGACTAGAAAACAGTGGGAAAGATCATAATAAACCATTCCTGTATTCTTAAATTTATAAATAAATGCCCTGATTTTAAAACAAAATAAAGTTTCCCTATCTAGATTTGAACTTTAAATCTCTTGATTTTTAGGCAAGTGTCTTTCCGTTTATGCCAAACAGTAGGGTGGAAAGTAAATTAGTTTCCTCCCCGATTTTTGTTTCCTCCCGTCTTTTCTCTAATAGGCGAGACAAACAAATCTCACCCTAATCTCAATCTCTATTAGGGTTTTTCTATAATAAGGGTTCTTTCCTCTCTAAAATCAGGAGCAGAATATAATAATATTATTTATATAATAAATAATATTATTATAATAATATTATTATAGAAAAATAATAATATTTTTTTCCCTTTTCGAGGAAAAACTATTTATTAGGGTGTAATACTCATCATGTAAGCATTGTTTAGAGCTTCTCAAATTTGATTCAGTCTGAGTATCAGCTCATGTTTTTTACTCCTCACGTCTTTAAAAAAACCTGAATTATCACAGATCATTTTTAATGAAAAGATCTGGGAATAGTATTATCAGGTATGTTAGCTACTTTGTTAACACGAGTGGGCCCGCCCATTCTCGGCGCCTTCGGCGCCAGTCCCTCTCTATAAATATTAAAGTTGTGCATGCGCCTTCGGCGCAGTATATGACGGCTGCAGCTTCGCTGCAGCCACATGTAAACAATAATATATAAAAAGACTGCGCCTTTGGCGCAGCCTTGGCAGCTGCAGCTTAACTGCAGTCATGAGTGCACACAAATGCATAGGATAAATATTCAATTGTACAATATTCAATTCAAAGATAATTATTCAGAATTGTAAAATCATACGTTACCAAAAGTAGATTCAACATCATTCATTTACTTTAATATATAAAAAGTCATAAATTAAAGCATTGAATAAAAAAATATGGAATAACATCCTTGGGCTCGCTTCGCTCGCTTTGTATGTTTATTTTACACCTATCATAAAATACTTAATGATAAATAAAAAAAATAATATCCTTAGGCTCGCTTCGCTCGCCTTTATGTGTTTATTTATCAGTACCTAAATTAAAGCATTAAAAAAAATATAAAATAATATCCTTGGGCTCGCTTCGCTCGCCTTGTGTGTTTATATATCAACACCTAACATAGAATATAATAATAAATATAAAATAAAACCCTTGGGCTCGCTTCGCTCGCCTTAATGTGTTTATTTATCAGTACCTAAATTAAAGCATTTAATAAAATAATATAAAATTATCCTTGGGCTCGCTTCGCTCGCCTTTGTGTGTTTATATATCAACACCTAACATAGAATATAAATAAATATAAAATAAAACCTTGGGCTCGCTTCGCTCGCCTTTATGTGTTTATTTATCAGCCCCTAAATTAAAGCATTGAATAAAAAATATTAAATAATATGCTTGGGCTCGCTTTGCTCGCCTTTGTGTGTTTATATATCACATCTAACATAGAATACTTAATGATAAATATAAAATAATATCCTTGGGCTCGCTTCGCTCGCCTTTATGTGTTTATTTATCAGTACCTAAATTAAAGCATTAAAAAAAATATAAAATAATATCCTTGGGCTCGCTTCGCTCGCCTTTGTGTGTTTATATATCAACACCTAACATAGAATATATAATAATAAATATAAATAAAAACCCTTGGGCTCGCTTCGCTCGCCTTAATGTGTTTATTTATCAGTACCTAAATTAAAGCATTTAATAAAATAAATATAAAATAATATCCTTGGGCTCGCTTCACTCGCCTTTGTATGTTTATTATCAACACCTATCATAAAATTTAATGATAAATATAATAATATCCTTGGGCTCGCTTCGCTCGCCTTTATGTTTATTTATCAGTACCTAAATTAAAGCATTAAAAAAATATAAAATAATATCCTTGGGCTCGCTTCGCTCGCCTTTGTGTGTTTATATATCAACACCTAACATAAATATAATAATAAATAATAAATAAAAACCCTTGGGCTCGCTTCGCTCGCTTAATGTGTTTATGTATCAGTACCTAAATTATTTAAATAAATATAAATAATATCCTTGGGCTCGCTTCGCTCGCCATATATCCACATAATATAATAAATATAAAATAACCCTTGGGCTCGCTTCGCTCGCCTTTATGTGTATTTATCAGCCCCTAAATTAAAGCATTGAATAAAAAATATAAAATAATATCCTTGGGCTCGCTTCGCTCGCCTTTGTGTGTTTATATATTACACATCTAACATAGAATACTTAATGATAAATATAAAATAATATCCTTGGGCTCGCTTCGCTCGCCTTTATGTGTTTATTTATCAGTACCTAAATTAAAGCATTAAAAAAATATAAAATAATATCCTTGGGCTCGCTTCGCTCGCCTTTGTGTGTTTATATATCAACCTAACATAGAATATAATAATAAATATAAAATAAAAACCCTTGGGCTCGCTTCGCTCGCCTTAATGTGTTTATTTATCAGTACCTAAATTAAGCATTTAATAAATAAATATAAAATAATATCCTTGGGCTCGCTTCGCTCGCCTTTGTGTGTTTATATATCAACACCTAACATAGAATATAAATAAATATAAAATAAACCCTTGGGCTCGCTTCGCTCGCCTTTATGTGTAACTAAACTTGTAGGAAAAAGACTTTGAAATAAAAGTTGTTC
Source organism: Microvelia longipes (assembly GCA_018340805.1). NCBI lineage: Eukaryota > Metazoa > Arthropoda > Insecta > Hemiptera > Veliidae > Microvelia > Microvelia longipes. The sequence continues at coordinate 39,196,040 of JACMZG010001913.1, forward strand.
AGATAGCCGATACAAACAGTTAGAGACTATTTTTACTCTAATATCTTTATAAATAGCTGAGATAGACCCCATTAAAGTTTTGATATAAAATCCAAGATGGCGGCCAAGCCGGAAATGGCAAAAATATTTCCCTCGACAGATTTTTAGTCCTGGTCAATGCCCAAAGAATGGCTATCTCAGAAATCCAATTTTCAAACATTTTGGTTCCTTAAGTATAGCCGGTTTCCCGCCAAAAATAAAAAAAATTCCCGCCATTTGATCAAGTTTAAAATATTGCTACTACACCCAGAATATTGTTGACTATTTAAAACGGCTAATAGTTAAATTCTAAGTAGTGTCACAAAAACGCCTTTGCTGACCGGCGTAAACACCTCTTTAAAAATGGCTCAAAAGTCATGTTAAAAATTCTGGCGGGAAAACGAAAAATTTTGAAAAACTTTTATTTATCGGTCCTTTTAGATCACGTGACGCCTCAAATTACGTATTTTGTCCCAACTCTCTACCACCAACCGGAACGGAGTTATAGCGGTTTGAAAGTTAGTGACCCCATAAACGATATCGTTAGTACATGGCACAAAATTGTTACCCACTGCAATAGGTAGATAATTAAAAGAACTAACTCCGTGTAATTTAATTTTTTTCTCTATTTCTAATATTTTGCCTTCCACAGAGTCTCGAAAATCCGAAAAATCGCCGCCATCTCTATTTTGCCATATAAATGCCAGGATGGCGGACCGTGGCATATGGCAAGTATTTTTTTCCATAAACTACACTAAATACAAAAACTAATGCAAGTTGTCCGGTTCAATTATCTCAAATAGAAACCGAGATATGATTTTTTGAAATTTCGAACGTTTTCTACCGGAAATTTTATTATGGCGCCTAACCGGAAAATTTTAAGACAAAGAAAATTTAGGATATTGTAACCAACCGATGTACCAACAAAACCGCATTAAAAAACGCACCGATTTCGGAATTTTTTTTCACACTTATGTAATTTTCAAAAGACTTGAACCCGGAAGTATAAAACCGGAATGCCAGCGTTATGATTGTCCGTTCCGAAAATGCGAACCTATCGACTAAACAACCGCACCGGTTTCAAAAAGATCGGTTAAAACGCCTACATCCAACGGCTATATCACATTTGCGTGTCGGTCCTAAAAATTTTGAACTTAAATTATCCGAAAATTTTTCGACTTTGGAAACTTATATCTCGGAAACGAAACATAGCTAAGAAACGGAACCGGGGTGGATCGATAGGCCCTTTTGTGCACTAAATACCCCAAAAAGCCCGATTTCGAAATCTCAATTTTAAGCTACTTTCCGGCAGAAAAACTAAAAAAGTCCAAACGTCGAAAATCGAAATTTCTTTATAGCGCCGCCCCGGGGCCGTATGCGAAAATTCTTCGGATAAAAGTTGTAGCCCATCCCCGAAATAGGGGGGTCGCCATAGTAACGGAAGCGCTAGCTCCAACCTTGACCCGGAAAAACGTTGTCAAAGTTTGTCAAAATCTAGAAAAACTTCAAACCGGATTTTCTGGTATACCGGAAAACATTTTCATACCCTTGTCGCGGACTTTTTTATTCACCCGGAGTAGCTGAATCGAACGTCACTTTTCCGGTTTAAATACGACGTTTCCCCGCGGCTCGGCACGTAATCGAAAATCCGGAGTCTGGACCGGTTTTTTTACGTTGACGGGGTCACTATCAGAGATAGACCCCTAGTGTCAGCGGGGACGTCCCTTCATTTTCCGTCATATACACGACCCAATTTGAATTTTCCGGATCGAACGACTTTTGCAATTTAAACTCGATTTCCTTAAATTTCCGTAAAGTTACCTCCACTTCCGGTGCTCACCGGAAAGCCGAAACTCGGCCGGAAAGCCATGAAATAGTAATTTTCGGAAAATTCAGAGTCTCTGGAAGAGAACGCACCCGGTCCCGACCCGCTACGACAAAAATACGCTGCGAAATCGCTCGCCGGAAAAAAAACGTCGGAAAACACCAAAAGCGCTATGTGAAAAAGTAGGGAGTAATGTGCACCACTTAATTGTTGTAGACAAGAATAAAGAATAATCAGTAAAAAAAACTGTTTATTTAGGGTTAGTTTATCTTTTACTGTCTATCTGTTTTTGTTTGTCTTTCTGTCCTTTTCTACTTAAGATGCTAAGATAAAATAATCTTTGAATGTTGATAGTCCAAGAACGGGATAATAAAAAATAAATTATTGTGGTGACGTTTCAGCCAAGCTGGCCATAATCATGCCTTTAAAAGAAAACACAAAATCCACCCTGTTGCAAATATAGGATTTGATCAAAAAATAATAAAAAAATTAATAAGGCATATTAAAAAACTAGATACAATAATCTTTATTTTCTTGTTTTGTTTAGTTCGAAAGCAGCCAGAGTCCTCCATATTACCCTTAGAATGTCATTATTTGAATAAATCCGCTCTGAACTCTATTGTTAGACAGCAGGTAAGTGGGGTTTAGATTTTAATTAATAAACATTATATGTGTGGTATTTATTTATATAAACAAAATGAGGTGTTTATCTATGCCCTCTATGATATTTGTTAGTTTTGGTAGTGTTTGAGTAGTTGTAGTATGGAAGAATGACCACTTCCTCTTGATCTGCCCTCACTAGCCTACTGTCCCAGACCGGCAGGTCAAAAATGTCTCCCGTGGAACTTCAGCAAGCCAAGCAGGCTTGCAAAGCGGACCGACCTTTAAGTGACTTCTTATGGCCGTTGGGATTCTAAAACAATTAGAACTTGTTTCAGCTAAATCAGACTATTTCAAGTGGCACAATTGGCAAATAACTTAATTATGATGTTAATGCGGCCCAAGGGGGGCTCCTGGACCCCAATGCCGCAGACCATAGGCTGCGGTGTTGGGTTTATTCTAATAAACCCAAACGGTTTATTAGCTTGTAAATTCAACATAGAAGCTGTTATCTTGATAGGATTAATTATCATTAAATCTTTTAGTGTATCATTGTGGTTTTATGTTGTAACATTAATTGGTTATGTTACATTGCTGCTTAAACAATACATATGCCTATGTATTATAATAAAATGTTGCAAAGTATTAACACAAAAAAGAACAATCATATTTGTATATTATTTTTGTTTTCTTTGCTTCAAAATATTTTACAATTTCTTAGCCAGTTCCTGTAAAACATTTCAATTTAAAGAAGAAACCTAAATCATCAGTGTTAAGACAAGAGCTGTTGCAGAAATCAGCAGATGCCTCAGCAAATCTGAAGAAATCTTCTACTCCCACCGTGCCTCTGAGATCTAGGGGCATGCCTAGAAAAATGACTGATACCACACCACTAAAAGGTGATTATGGTCCTCTTTTTCATGAAGCACATTATTTATGTCCTGTTTATTTATTGGTTGGTTGGTTATTTCAATTTAAAATATCCAAAACTTAATACGACAGACAGTTCTTTCTTTATTTGAATCTCTTATGGTTTGAATTGGAATGTTGAGAAGCTGGATTCTATCCTATTTGTTAGCTTGCTTGTGTAATTTGGTTCCTTTTTCCAACTTTGATTTCCTCGCTTCCAGTGAAAGATGATAGGTCTGCTTGAGAGGCTAATTATACTAACTTTATATTAAAATTTAAATACATTAATTAGTGATTTTTATTTTAAGAGAACCATAAATAAAAAAAAATAGAACAAACATTATAATTACTGTAGCTATACTTAACTTATTTATTGATTTTTGCTCTTAGCAATCTAAATTGAAATTATATCAATGAAACTAAATTATACAGTCCAATATTTATCAAACCTCCTTATTTAAGGGATTTTGTTTAATTATTTTTCTAAATTTACAATATCAATTATTATAAAAAATTTTAATTACAATTAGCCAAAATTTTAAACATAATGTTTAAAACTAAAATAGTTTGAATAATAAATAAAAGGATTAATACATTTAGAATTCATTGAAGTCTAATTATATTCTGACATAAAACAAATATAAACTATAAAAGAAAATAGAGCTGTCACTTTCAAAGTTCCTAAATATGAAAATAAATAAACATGACGATTTAATTAATAAATGTTATTATTCAGCCAACGTAGTGGCCATCTTTAAGACCTTAACTGATTATAAATAAGTTTTTTACGGTTGAGAAATAAAATTAATGAGATACATTATCTCATTATTAGTCTGAATAATTAAAACAAAATACATTTTGTAACATATACAATTAAAGCCTACTTTTGCCCAATAGTTTAAGATGGAATTCTATGAACTAAAAAGTGCAATTAACGACAAACACATCATAATAATACACATAATCTCCATACCTTGCTTCACAATGTCAGACTTGTTTCACTCGTCCTCAAATTAATGAAGTAGCCAAAAGTCTTGGGTGTTATAACTTAAAACTAATGAAAGCTTTAGCAATAAATATAGTGGATAGCTATTTAATCCTCCCTTTAATAATATTTGTCTCTTTGGCAGAGGGTAAGAAATAAAGGGGGGGGGGTAGTTAAACATACAAACGTAAAGCACTATATCTGCTTTGATTAATAATTTTATTTAAGTTTTGACTGCTGCTTATGTGATCTAATACTACTTTCACTCCTAGTAGAACCAGAGAAACCGGGGTCACTAGTATTTAATAGTCTTGCCTGATCACAGGCTAAAGAAAGCTGAAACAGTATTCTGGTGTCTAGGGATAAAGCTTTTTAAAAAATAAAGCAGATAAACCAGAAACCTGGCTTTCCTTTTTGTTAACTCTAATAAATTTATGTCAAATGTAAATAAAAGATTTTAATTTAAAACTGACGCTATGTGAACAATTTTTTTGGTATTAATAAAGATGTATTATTTTAAAGAAGGAAAAGGGAAAATTTGTATTATTTCATGTGGTGTAGGTATACCAAGTCGATTGCCTAGTGGTGGATTCCAGAGTCCAGTTACAAATAGATCTGGCATACCAAGGACTCCCACACCGAGGAAAGACGGAGGTATTAAAATAATTGATATCAATGAACAACCCATGGCTTATCAACAGAAGAAGAGGAAGAAGCAGCAAGGTATGCTTTGCCTGTTTTTCACTTACACCATGTGTTGGAAATGACATGACTGACATCTGAGTGACTTATAAATTTATAATTTACGTTTTGATGTGAATATTAAATAATAAACAAGCTTTATTTAACAAATATACAGAAACGTACTTATAGTTAATTGTCATACATAAGCAAAAAATAAATAAGTTATACTTAAGCAAATAAACTAAAGATATACATATCTTAAGTTAGTTAAAAGTTATAGCATGAAATTCTGATAGACTGTACAGCGGATTTCTTATAAGTATATTTCTCACATATTTACAAAACAACTTGCCTTCTAAGGACCTTACATTTTCAGGCAAGAAATTGAATAGTTTCAGACCAGCATTAACTGAGTGATATTTGGCTGTTTTGGTAAGCTTGTATCTCTGTACAACGTACTGACTGGTTTGTCTTGTAAAGTAAGAATGGACATTCTCTACAGTAGACAAACTAGACTTAATATTGTGAACAAATATGAGTAACTGATAGCAGTACAGAGAATACAGTGTAAACAAATTATTACTCTTAAAGGATTCTTGACAAGATTGTAGTTGAGGGAGCTTAAATAAAACTCTGATTGCTCTCTTTTGTCACAAAATATTCTATCTACAGAGGGAGCTCCGCCCCATATCATAGTACCATAAGATAGGAGAGAAAAGAAATGAGCATAATACATAATTCTTAACAAATTACTTGATAGGCAATTAGATGCCTTCCTAAACATATAAATGCTGGTACCTAATTTTTTAGCTAAATAATCTATATGGGGCTCCCAAGAAACCTTGTTATCTAAGTGGGTGCCTAAAAATTAAAATGAATTTAATGGATTAGATTTGAAATCAAAAAATAAATTTACACTTTTGTCGCTGTTAAGCTTAACCTTATTAGCATTACACCAGTCTAGCAGAATACTTAAAGCAAGAGACTCGAGCTCTTTTAAGTTTGAAAAGGATATGGAAAAGGATATTGTTCAAGATGTTAGAAATGTAATGTGTGATTCAATTCTATGTAAACAAATCAAACACATTCAGAGGTTATAACCTGAAGTGATGTCTCCCGTCATTTCAGGAATATTCAGCTGTCAACATTGAAAATTTACTATTTATTCCTGCAATGACGTCAATTCTGGACTATAATGTAACAATTAAAAAAAAATATTCCATTCACAAAAATCCTCCTATTGAATCACTTTTTAAACTCTATCAGGTTGAATATTGTTTAGTATTAATTTTACTGTTAATATTCAATACTATTATTGAATATTAGTTTTACTCTATTTGAAACACCTTGAATCAGTTTTAAAAAAAGAAAGAAATTTTGTAGCATTGCATTCATATGTTTTAACAAATATTTGAAACATTTTTGTTGTCTTTCTAAATCATTAGTTGAATTCACTCTCAAAAAAGTCTTCATGTGATATCATAGTGTAACTAAAGACTTAACTTAAATCTTCAGTCTTTGTTGCCTTGAAGCAATAATACAAGGCACCTAATATTATGTTTTACAACCTTGTTCTCCATGTATGCTGCATGGACCCATTTATTCATTTTGTTTGACATCTTCTCATTATAAGGGTTCTATTGTATATCACACGGTTTAATTAGTTGATAGTGTGAGAACTTAATGCAAGGGAGCCAATGAGGTTAATCGCCCATACTTTTGTATCAGGCTAAACTCATTGGTTTCTCAACACTATTTTCCCACTGTCAACTGATTATAAATATGTTTTATAGTATAATAAAGGTCATTTACTCAAATGTCTGGATAGGAAGGCAGACTCAAATATCTGCATTCAGTCGCAAATGTAATATCTTTTAGACTCAAAAAGAAAAAATAATTTCTTCTCACTGGTACTGAAGATGACCTTTATTTGATTGAAAGCTAGATTTACTATCATTATATGCCTAATATTTGTGGATAGACCTTTATTTGAACCCTTGGAATCCACTGGTGCTCTCCTGCATCTCCACATCTCTTCTGCATCTTCTTATTTCTTTTCCAAAGTCTTTTTAACAGAGAAAGTTTTTTTATTGATATTTGTCCTTTACTTGCGACAGAATTGGAAGAGGCTGCTGCAGCAGCAGCTGCAGGTGCGGCGACTCAAATAGTTACAAGTCCTACCACCAACAACAAGAAACCCTGTGTGGATATTGGTACACCTGATTACGCCCTGGGATTAGCACCTCCTCCTACACCCGGAGGTATACTACCACCTCCTACTCCCGGAGCTCTGCCTACACCCTGTCCCATTGAAATGCCACCCACACCATCGTATGTGCCGCCTATGACGCCTTCCATTCCTCCTCAATCAGGTAAATGTTTGTAGTGTGTATGGACTATGTGAAACTGTGCACTTGGCTAAATGTCTCCCTGAAAGCCCCCAAAAAAATAAAAATTAAGCTTCAGTTATAATTTTTTGTTTTAATTAAAAATACAAAAAATCTTGCTAATGTTTCTTTTGAAAATTTGCTCAAATATATTTACTCAGTGAGAATAAATAAATTAACCCTTATTTTTGTAGTCCGTTGCAATTTTTATTGTTAATTTCAGCAATAAGACACAAGATGGGACAAAAAAAATTGTTTTTGCATATGAAACTATTTTTTGTAAATAGAATTTCATGCTCAAAAACTATCACCGTTATTATATTATTCTGATCTATGACTCATGTAATTGTGAATTAATAACAAATATTAACACAGTTTATTGATTTATAGCTGAAGTTGAAATTTACTAATTGTGTTCCATTGTCAGAAAGTTAGAAAAATTAAACATTATATTAACTTGCAAAGTTTGTCATAGAAGTCTTTGACTGATTACATAATTATTTGATATTAAAGAAACAATTTAAAAACATGTCCCAAATGAAAGTTATCGAATGACACCTCTAAAGTTCCAAAAAATTGGAGCAGGGTTTAAAAGCAAATGTAAAACTGAAGTGCTGCATACATTTTTTATAATTTGCTTGGATGATACAATTTTTACGTAATTAAAAAGTTCAGTGTTTTAGTAGAGTGCAAGCTTTAAGGTTATAATAAATGATTACTTGTTACAATTTTAACTAATATAATCTAATGACACAGGTACAGAAGAAAGTAGTGATACCAGTTCTGATACCAGTACAAGTTCCAATAGTAGTAGTGAAGATGAAACTTAACATTGAAATTGGTCCCCTTGTGATTAAAGTTATTTTTGAAATGGATTACACAGAAGTTATATTTTGTTAAGCTGTTTGAAAGAAAAGAAGAATTAAAACTTATCTTTTAGCTCGTTTGTGTTTTTAACAAATTATTTAAATTCAAAATCAAAGTATGTAAAGATTTAAGATGGAATTCAAGGTTACTTGAGGATAAATATGAATTACTCCCATTTGAAATTAATAAATAAATATTTATTTATATTTATAGTATTTGATATTATAAATATTTGAAATGTCTCTCAGTCTCAATGTTCTTGGATACCATAGATGTATTTTTTTTTAATTTGTCAGTAATATATTTATTTTTTTATTTTTTCCATTTATTTATTATTTATGATTATTTTTAAATAAACAAACAACCAGTACATTATATAAGGCGCGGTCGAATATCCACGGCCTTCTAGAACATTGGATCACCAACAAACTTTTTTTTCAAAATTTTCAGTAATTAGCCGGATTTGTGATAAATGAAGCCTATTTCCGTAATCTGCACACTCTTTTGGTTAATCTCAAAGAGTATTTACATTCACACAACGATTTATTTTTAATCTAACTTGGTACATACATAACTACTGTTAGACGTCAATATTTTGTGTTATATTTTGACATGTCATATTTGTTAAAATTGACGTCTAACAGTAGTTATGTATGTACCAAGTTAGATTAAAATAAATCGTTGTGTGAATGTAAATACTCTTTGAGATTAACCAAAAGAGCGTGCAGATTACGGAAATAGGCTTCATTTATCACAAATCCTGCTAATTACTAAAAATTTTGGAAAAAAAAGTTTGTTTGTGATCCAATGTTCTAGAAGGCCATGGATATTCGACCGCGCCTTATTGTGAATGCTCGACTCTGATATTATGGGTTGGATGGACTTGTTGATTTCCATTGTGTCTTGGCCCATTATATTTATCTTTAGAATTGAATTTTTGCTTTAAATGTTTATTTCTAAATAAAAGCATGGTTTGTGTGGGTCTTATGCTCAAAACTTCATGTATTCGCTAGTCGAATCATGTATTCACTTGTCAAATCATGTTTTAACTAGTCAAATAATATATTCACTCGTCAAATAATGTATTCAGTTCATCAGTTCAATGCAAATATGACACAAGTCATCTACTGAGTATAAGGTGCCTGGATATAATAGGAGAGTTAAGGTTAAGTTACTCTACTTAGCTATAATAAGTTTTTGAAGTATTAGTTAATTTACAGCCACCTATGATAATTGTTGTTTGACTCAATAACCAGTTGTTTTTGACTCTGTGTCTATTGAACAATTTTTATCTAAGAATCAAGACTAAAATGTTCTTTGAAGGTTTGAAGGAAATAAGGAACTTTAACGCGAACATTTGTTATGATGGTAAATTATGAGTAAAATTAGTTGGACATAACACAATGTCAAACAAAATTTCGGGAGCAGGTACTTTTCCTTTCATCAGGTTCCTTTTTAAAAAAACGACATTATAGTGGGCAAACCTAATGAAATTGGATTACATCCAATTAATGTTAGTTGAAATAAGGAACATTGTCTATAAGGTTTGGTCCTGACTCTTTGTTTGAGATTTATTATTTATTCACTTGATTACTTTTTTATCTATTTAGTATATATAAATCTCTGATCCCGCTGACATGGAACTGAACGGATGTTAAATGGTTAAATAACACTAACATTCCCAAAAAATGTCATCAAAGTCCAATCAATGGTCTACACAAAATACTGGTAACAAAAATTTGTACAGACAAACATGCTTTCTTATGATGATATAAAAATGATTTGATCGATATATATTGGTTTACAAAAAAATTATCACAGAGCTTCTAGCTTACATATTTACAATGTATAATAAAGCATAAAAGCAATATTTATTATTGAATATTATTTATTTATTATTTTTTGTAGTTCTACCTGCTATACTGGAACCGCCCCCGACACCTGGTGGAGGAGTCTTAACCACATTACTGCCTCCAGCACAAATTATACCACAGATTATTACCACACCAATTCAACCAGTAAATATTAAAACCTTTTTTTTAATTTTAACATTATTTTACATTTAAACTGTAGTATAAAACGTTTGTAAAATTATAAAGGTATTTTTTGTAACTTATACGATCAATATCAATTTATTTGTTTGATTTTCAGACCGAAACAATTCACCATCTGGAGCCAGTCGAGCAGAGAGTTATTAAACCTGTTATAACCATACCTAAACCACAGGAAGAGAGGAAATTCCTTTTATCCGTAAGTATAATTCATGAATATAATATTAGCATATGTTATAAGTGGAGATACATTCTCTATGTATACAAATGTCAATGAAGCAATAATAAATAAAGAGTATGTTTTAACAATACAATCACACCATCTAACTCATCTTGCTCCACAGCTATCACCGCCTCTACAACTAGACATGCCACCATTTGTTTTAAAGAGGCCAAGAGGCCTCTGTTTAAGACAAAACCAATCTAAAGATATAGAACATCACAGAGCATTTTCGACAAGAACATCGTGAGTAAGTAGAGAAAAATTGAAATGCAGTACACTATTCCACTGAAGGTCCTAAAACCGACATTGGAACTGGGTGTGCATTTACCTCCAACAACATGCACAAGCAGTTTATATGTGGGGAGCTAAGCTTTAGAAGCAATCTTTCAGGCAATAAAATACTCTATTAAAATTTATCATATTTGGATAACAGTGACCAAAATAAATAGATAAATAATGATAATATCTTAATTGTTACCCTAATAATACTGGTATGTTTTAAATTTTTTGAAAAGGCACAGACCATTTTGGAAAGTCTAGGACCATGTTTTCTTCATATTTTTTAAGGGTTTGATGTTAAGAGTATCTACTGTGATAGTGAGTATGTTTTTCTAAGTGTTGGAAAACAGTGTGAAAATTCTGGAAAGGCCAAGTGGTCTTATGGAAGTTGCTTCACATCCACTTGGCGAAACAGCAATGCTTGTTCTAGGTTCAAGCAGGTAGTTCAAGTCTCCAGGATTCTGCTGGGTATTTGGTTCAGAGCCTGTGAAACTTTGGTTACCAAAGCTGCTTACTAGGGTTTAAACAAGCCATTCCCTTCTCCCTCTGGAATCTATTCCGTTAATAATAAATAAAAGACTCCCTACTATATGGATACAGTTCACAATTTAAAGGTTGTGATTTACTAATTTGTCTATATTGATAATAATTTCATTTGATAGATAATGTTTATTTTCTACAGAGGGAGCATTTTGTGGAAGCACAAGAAATCTTTAGGACAGCTAATAAAGTGACCAGGCCTGAGAAGGCCCTTATCCTCGGCTTCATGGCTGGACTTAGAGGTAATAAATATACATTTTATTTGCTTATTTCTACAAAATAAAAAATACAATAATTCCTTATTTGTTCTATTGGTCTCCATAATTTAATAATCCTCCAAAAATTAGGCACTAATGTGACTCCAGGTAATTTTAATTATTCATTGCAATATTAAATAAATAAGGTTTTAAACATACAATAATTTAGCGGACTAGGCAGACTATAAAGTTTGTTGAATTAAAAATCTTTTTATTGCATTCTTACTCCTTGTGTTATCCATGACTTATTTCTTTGCGTTTTCATTATACAAACCGTCATGTTTTCTTCTCTTTACAAGAGGTCAGAAAAGATCTTTTAGAAAATTTCCCCTCTGAATGTCATGCAGAGGCTCAACTTTGCCATGGGTTAGACTGAAGATAAGAGGATTTTTATTTAAATTAAGGGTTTTTTTATTTCTGGTTAACATAATCCTATACTATTAGGAGGTGTTGTATAGCCATTTGTGGGGGGAAGGATTATTATCCACTTGGTTCCTATACAAAATAAAGTAATAACACTGAAATAAAATAAAGAAACAACTAATGTTATTAGTCGATAATAATAGTTTTAAAATATATATTTTTTTTTTTAATTAAAGTTAGTAAGATCTATCTGGCTTACATCTTACCAACTATGTTAGAAAATTAACAATGCATTCTCTTGATTTTTATACTATTTTGGTTTGCAGATAATCCCTGTCCTGATTTGGGTAACGTTATTACGATCAAACTAAGTGAAGATAAGAGTGACGAACTAGCCAACACTATCGTTGAGAATCATTTCCAAATGAACTACGACACAGGAGAGTGGAATGTTATTGTTAAATACAGGGAGTGCCATACATAGCAGGACGATTATATTATTCTCACTACATAGTAAAGTTAAACTAGTGAAATTTTGTCCCTTATTGTACCTAATTTATCCCTCTTTTGGGAGCCATATAATTGTATGATGTCCCTTTCTGGGTGCCATATAAAATATGATATCCCTTTCTGGGCGCCATATAAAATATAGTCTCCCTTCGAGGGCGCCATATATATTTTTTTCTGGGCCTTATGTAAAATGTTGTCTATTTTCTAGCGCCATGTTAAAGTTGATATCCTTTCTTAAGAACTTAAAAAATCAATAAATAAATAGGCCTCCTATAAATAAATATTGCAAAACAGTAAAATTATTTTTGTTTTGTATAATTAGAGCCCAATATTCTAAATTCTTTTCTTAGTGATAGTGTAGGAAATAAATAGAATATTGTAAATTACATTTTTAAATGTAAATATTTAGTTTTAAATGTTTTAAAAAGATAACAATATTGCAATCTCTGAAGCCACTGTTTCAGCAACATGAAATGTGCTGCAAAAATTAGTATTTTTAGGAAATAATTCTCACTTATGACCAGGTAAAGTGTACCTCTTATTATCTTGTACTCATTTCTGAAACATTAAAACAATGATGGGAACATTGTTTTGTTTCCCTGACGATCAGAATTAACACCCTGCATTTTGATTACCAGGTTATCAGTTTTTATTACCTTATATTATCTATTAAAAATCTTATTAATCAATTTTACTGTACATACAATACAAAAACTTTATAGGGACCTCTATTTTTAAATATTCAAGCTTTTGAGGAGGAAACTAATTAATACAAAAAAAAAAACTAATTTTGCCGAGCTTTCAATATAATAATTAATTTTTAAAACATTTAAAAATAATTAGTGCAATGATATTTTAAATTATATATTATTAGTAGATAACCATATTATTAGTAACATTTATATATATGATTGCAATCATAATCAATTACATTTGGCTGTAAAGATTTATTTATTTAAGAGGGTCTTGCCCCAACATAGGAATTTTTAACTGTAGATCTTTGTTTAGAACTTAATTTAACTCAATAACATTGTTACCTTTTTTGTTTTTTACGGTATTATTTGTCTGTTACTCTAGTTGTTGTCCAAAATCTAGTGTAAACTACCATGTAACTGTTTTTGTTATTATTTAATATGTTAAGCCTTGAAAAAGATTAAATTATATCGAAAGCTCGGCAAAATTAGTTTTTTTGTATTAATTAGGACCTATTCCTCCTCAAAAGCTTGAATATGTACATACAATTTTATTAAATTTATGTAAATGTTTTTATGATTTGAAAAGCGTTTAGATTATTAAAACAAATATGGTTGTAGAATATTTTATGAAATTATCTTGTTAAATTTTTTTCAACGTTATATTAAATTATTTAGTTTTTACATTTATCAGTATATCAGTGAATTATAAGCCCTAGTCAATGGTTTAGAATGACAACTAATTATATTGGATAGAAAGTGTTTTTGAATTTGTTGTGTACTTTGTAAAAGTATAAAAATATTCAAGGGAAATAAATGTTTAATAATTACCACACCAAGTTTGTCTGCCAACAAATAAGCCTTATTTTCTAGTAGAAGTAGTAAGAATGGACAGTAGTCAAGTCTGGTGAGTAGACCACACCATTGGGTCCTTTTCACCAATCTCGAAATCAACGACCTGTCACTCTATCTCCACTACTATTTCCACGTCAAAACTTATTTTCTAAAATTTTCTATGCTTTAAGTTGACAATAAAACAGACTGGTTATTATTCACACTTTCAACCATAGAGAAATATTAATAGAGAGAACATAGCTTATCTCAATACTTTGGTTGGCCTGAAACATATTTTTGCTCTAAGAGTGGGGTAAAGTCAAAAGAAAACATTTGTAGTCAGCTTTTCACATATTGTTTGTGTTTTTTTGTATTTTAAATGTTTTACCGTATAAGTTACTGTAATTTTGTACTGTTTATTTGATTCTATTAATAACCAATGATGTCGAGGTTACTTATTCCGATGTTTCTTAATTTAACCAAAAGGGCCTCTAATAATATTATCTCTATGCTTTTAACTAATCTAACTAGCCCTTGGCTCTGTAGGATGCATTAATGCTGAGACTGCTTATTATACAGTATATTTGTGCAAAGGCTAATTTGGTGTAATTATTTGTATAAACTAATTCCAGTTATTGTTCAGAATGTCTTATCTTTTCTTTCTTTAGTTAATCTATGGTAAACATGGAAGTTAATAATAAGTAATTAAAAACTTTTTGTTGTCTAACTATAGTCAAATAATTTAAGAATAAACAAACAAGTAAAATAAAATAGTAACAAATAGTTCTTAACTTTTTTTAAGACCTGACTGAAATTGAGTCTTTCCCTAAGCTTTAATTTCAGAAGGGTACTACAGCTCTGTGCTGATTTGCAAACATGTAAAAAAGAAATATCTTTCTCTGGTTGTTTTCAATGCAATAAATGGTTATTATTATTATTATAATACCAGTTAAGATAATTCTCATGGTGTATAAAATGTGTGGAAACTACAAATTTTACGGTGCAGTGTACTTATCCTCGTCACAATCTGAATTGCTTCGCTTCTCCTCAGAATATAAAAATCTTCAAAATTAAATTGCAACACCTCATCGGACTCGCTTCGTTTGTCCTCGGATAGGAAATACATTTGATTTATTCCCCAGTAATCATCCATCCAGTCACTGATAGATATAGCTGCCGTATTAAAGCATAACTTAGTATACTTATTAATTACACAAAGCTAGTACCAAATTATAACTCTATCAGATTATTTTCCGAATTTTTAAAATACATGGCAAATCCTATGTGATGACCAAATATAATTAATTAATTGCCAACAAATATTTGTAAAGGGATATTAGAAAGTCTCCAATGTCTTGGTAAGCATTAACTATGTGTAGATGAATTAATTTAAAAATATAAGTTGAGAAACTATTAATTAATGTATTAATTTTGCTGCTTTAAGGTTAGTCTGCATTTCCTAAATACCTACGGACGTATGTAAAGGTGGATTAGAAAGGCTCAATAGTGTTGGTACACGTTAACAATGTTTACTAGAGTTATGCGTTATAATTCATAATTATTTTAAACCAAATATACACAGTTACATTCCCTGTCTTTGTAAGACAGAGTAGGGGATCTGGTCAGGTAGTTGACACTAAGATCTGCCATCACTTGACTGGGGATATACTCTTAATTTTACATGTTTCCTAGTGAGAGTTACCTTACCTGCTAATTACCACGCTTTTCCTTTGAAACCCTTCTTTTTTTTTAAAGCTTGTTCTATTTAAATTAAATCTACTCTTTAGTTGTAGTTCATTCATATATTATATGAAAAACATGGCAATCCATTAGCTTGAAGATAAAAATTTTGATTATTTTTAGAATCATGTATATATATATATATATATATATATATATATATATATATATATATATATATATTATATATATATATACATATATAATTATATGCCTGTAATAAATTACTTAGATATTTATTAGCAATTCAATTAGTTATCTTAGAGATCAGCATTTAAAGTCTTGACATTCAATCTCTTAAATCTAATGCAGCAAAAATAACTCTACTTTGTTTCAAATTTTGAACGTGCATTATTCAGACTGCTTTTACTATTGGCATCATATAAATTTTCCAGTGTTGTAAAATGTAATGGTCTAATATGTACTAATGATTAAGTAAAAATGTAAACAAGAATTTCCAGACATTGTACCATAAATTTCTACTCTAGAGACGCATTGTATCAATAATGTATGTTTGATATATCAAGCAAATCAAATAATAAGGATCTATTTAAAGACTAAAAATTATTGAGAAAGGTGAAAAGTTCTTGTTGTAGGTAGTAAGCTAGACAGAGATAACCCCACCCCTGAACAATATTTTTCCATCAAGGGTTTATAATAAGGCCTTATGGTATGGCAAAAATACGTACCTGTCATATTTTTCGTATCATAAATGACCTAAAAGTCCTGGCTTTATGATTGATGTAAAAACATTTTTAGAAAATTGATTTTACTAGTCGGTCATAGAACTAATAAAAACCTCCAATTGATCAATTATTTTAGTTTTGGTCCCAGGACCATTAGAAATTTTCTCTCGATTCCAGTATTTTCTTGCTTCTGATAAACTCAGGTCTTGATAGCTATTGCATACAGGTTTTTGTACTGTAAAAGTTAAATATCTAATCTTGCTTTGTTTCCTGATTTAAAACTTGTTAGACAATGTTTAAACTATATTGTAAATAATTAATAATAATTTAACAATATTTTCCCTGTAAATTTATAAATATGGAAATTTGTATTAATAAATGTTGTATAATTATAAGTTTGATTAAAATTATTTAATCAAATTATTATGAAACATTAAAAATTATACTTAATGTAAAGATTTGTAAATACATAGATTATGAGTTAAGGGACTTAATAGTTGTTTTTTTCCTGTATTGGATATATATATATATATATATATATATATATATATATATTATATATATAATATATATATATATATATATATATATATATAATATTTGTGTGTGTGTGTGTTATATATATATATATATATATATATATATATATATAATTATATATATATAATATTACTATTATTTATATTATATTATTATTATATATACTATTAAAAATGGTGTCTCAAATAGACTCTTGCATATTCAAATTTATCATGATTATGCAGGTAACTGTTAACAAGTTGAATTAAAGCATACCACAATGTTGTCTATTTTGGAAACTGCATTAAATCCTTTTAATGCATCAAAAAATTTGATACCAATATTAGCATATTCCGGTAATTTTTCTTCCTGCTATTGTTTGTCAAATATAGATAAAACCACCAGAAAGAAATATTGTGAACAAATATCTATGATATATGCCAAACAGTGGTTTGATGAAAAATTACTGGATTAGGGAGCTATTAGTATCAAATTTGGATAACAGTTACCAAAATAATCATGGTATATTTGAATATTGGGTACAGACCATTTCTGAAAGTCTAGAACCATGTTTTCCCCTAATTTTTATTACATCTGAAATGTTCCACCTGGTATGTATGTATTATATGTATATATATATATAATATATATATATATATATATATATATATATATATATATATTATATATATATATACACATACATACATACCATACCATACCATACATGTATATATACTATGTTAGACTATATATCGATGTTGCTGTAGTGTTAGCTTGCCTTTTGGCAAGCTAGAAGCCCTCCTGTTGAGACATTGAAGAGCACTCTTCTGTGTGGGGTTAGGCGCACAGAATCCTGAGTTACAGTTGGTGGAGCAAGACAGGGTGGCCTGTGTTGAGAAAATAAAGATCCGTTATAGGTTAATAATTGTTTTATTATAATCCTATAAATGTTCCTTAAAATACACTATCTTTAACCCCAAGAAAAAATAATAGGTTGCCATATTGGTTTGGTAGTGATACCTTCTCTTACTTAGTTTGAAGAGTTTGTCTTTGAACTCCAACAAGTCTTTTAACTACCAATATCTTATTGGCAAGCTGAGCAAATATCCAAACGCTAGGCAGGAACCACATCACTTCACTGATCAATTGTAATAATCACGGTATTAGACTAATTATTATGCTATAATAAGAGTGCTAACTCTTTGAACATTCCTCTTGAATTCTTATGTTAACCATTTTGGGTCGTTCAAGAGGTTAATAAATTAGTTAGTCAAACATGGAAGCTTGATCTCTGACGTTGACCACACCAGCGTCATTCTTGCCTAGTCTAAAAAGCTAATGTAAACATTGGCTTCTTACATGTACCAGACGTCCAAGTTAAGATTATCACAATGTTCTTATTTAAATTTATAAAATAATATTTAAACAAGTAAGACTAACTGAAATTGTGTGAAACAACCCAAGTCCAAGCTACTGTCTATACTATAGATGGCCTCAGTGAAGAACAAGATAAGTCTGAAAAATTACATTTTTCTAGTTTTCCATGCTTTAAAAAATCATATAAATTTAATAAATTATTATTTTTTATTCATTTTATGGTGCTGCTAGCATATTTTAGTATTATTTGTATTTTTTAAGATAGACATACAAAATAAGAGTAGATGCTGGCTGGCTTTAGTGCAAAAATATGTTTAAGGCAACAGTGTAAAGCATGTTACAAACCTT
The DNA here is from genome assembly GCA_018340805.1 of Microvelia longipes. Lineage (NCBI taxonomy): Eukaryota > Metazoa > Arthropoda > Insecta > Hemiptera > Veliidae > Microvelia > Microvelia longipes. The sequence continues at coordinate 39,214,737 of JACMZG010001913.1, forward strand.
GCAAACCACTCTGAGGGAGTCAGTAACAAAGCCAGAATTTATTTGTGGATAGACTTTTATTTACATCCTTATGGTAAAAAATCCACTAGCGCTCATATTTTAAATATTACATGTGTGTGTTGAACCATGGACAGCGCTTATGATCTGACAAGTAAGTTCAATTTTATTTCTGAAGAAACGATGAATGACATTAACACTTATAGCGTTACTAAGTTAAAGGCAACATATAGAGTCTGCATCCAGTCTCAAATCTAATAAAAAGACTCAAGAGGAAAAATTAGCTTCTTCTCACCGGCACTGAGGATGACCTGTATTAGGTTGAAAGCCGGTTTTGTTATCATTAAATTGGTTGAAATTTATTTGTGGATAGACTTTTATTTACATCCTTTAAATTGAACTCTAATTTTATTAGCTGTAAAGAAACCCTTAGAGTTAAGTATCTAATTTTACTGGTTGTTTAGGTAAATATATTAATAACAAAACTCAGTTGGGTTTCATGATATATGTAAGAATTAGTACCAAAGATCTATAAAACAAATTTTATTAAACAGTGTTTTACAGTATAAATTAATGAAAAAAAGGATATGAAAAAGTTTTCATATCTCTTGAGCACACTTTTATTGGTTTAAATCAATTATTAGTATTACCTTCAAGTAATAGTTAAGGAATCAGAGTTTCTTAGAGTATTTCAGACTAGATTTCAATTTACCAGGTAGAAATGTCAGCTTGGTAGAACAATGTTTCCAAATATAATACTCAAACACTGAAAAATAAATATCATCATGTATTTACATGGATGCTAAAGCTTTAAGAATAATAAGATACAAAGTCGAATGGTGGAATGTTGAGACTGGAAGAAGAGACTCATGGCAGTACATGTGTATTCAACTTCAGCCCAATCCGAAGATATATATATATATCTTTTTGAAGTTTTTTGATTTTTTTTGCAAAGTGATTAATGTGGTTAATGAAGTCACCCGTATCATAAACAATAGGGTTTAGGACACTGATGAGGTCGAAGTTTCATTTCGATCCAATAAAGTATTTCAAAACTATGGTGGTATCCCACGGAAATGTCTTGAAACAAAAATCTCTTACTTTGATTTGAGTTGTTTAATTTGGACTTCATGGGTTTGAGTCCCTAATTTTAATTTTACTCTGATTCATCCAATAAAGGCTAACAACAAAGTCAATTATTTTGAATTCAACATTTAAACTTACCAAGAAAAGAACATAAGATGAGCTCTCTACATGACTAGAAGTTGAAAAGCTAAAAGACTTAGATGAAAAGCTGGTAGATTTAGACCTGGCTGCATCGCTATACCCACTCGGGCAGAGTTTATGAGATATTGTCGATTTTCTCTTTTTCTTCGGTATATATCCAGGAATCCAAATACTTGAAGATTCTAAGCGACCACTGGATAGTAACCGACTGAAATCTTGCTCCAGTTTATTAGCATGAGGTCCTGAAAAGTAAGGCAAATAATATAACTTTTATTACAAATAAACTTATCTAAGCCTTTAATAAAATATTTAAGAAACATAAGGTAGGTAGGTATTCATTCGTGCTACTTAAAAATAACTAAAAATGTTACAAGATTTTTTTAAATTAAAGAAAAACATACATGCATGCTATTAGCACCAGTTAGAGCCTGATTGAGCTTAAATCAGTCTTAATCAATTAAGCATGCCAATGACCTTTACGCCATATGTGTAAACGCCATTTCGAGTTATTGAATAAATGTTTTTTGATGACGTCATGACTTAGGTTATTGACGTCATGACTTGGTTTGATGATATACATTTTTCCTAAACAACAGGCTCTGTAACCTCTCCAACATCTGGCCATACGCAACGTTTTAATTCATGGAGGCCTTTGGAGGCCTTGCCATATACAAGGGTAGAAACTTACACACATGTATATATATTTTTTGGAATCAGGAGACCTAGTGGAATTGATCCCCTTATTCCATCAACTCAACAACCTCATAAATGTAATTTTCACAGGAATATTTGCTAATGCCCATGTTTTAAGTTTTTTAAAAAACTGTTTTTACTAGGACAGCAGTTTTCAAAAAAATTGTTTTAATTGAGTATTTATAAAGAAGTAAAGTGAGTATTTATTATCAAGAGACCAATGGACAATAAATGAGTGAAATCTTGCTATAGTTTGTTAATGTGAGGTCCTGAACAAGTGATCCCAATCATATTTCATTTTTAAGTACAAACCTTTGAAGTGAACATAGAGCTGAACACAGGCTCCTCCATACAGTATATTAGTCTTCCTGGAGTCTATGGTGAGGAACCAGTCAGGTATACCCATTACATTCCGAACATCCTCGAGGAACTGAGATCTAAAAACAAACAAATTTTCTTTACTATAACTGTAGTAGATATGAAGCTACAAGTGAGCTTATAAACAATCAAGCCTATATACTAAAGTAAATTGCTCTAGAACAGTGTTTTTTTAACTTCTTAACTTAAGGTTCTTGGGAGGCCGCAATACCTTTGGGGCCTATAAAAGATCAGAGATACATCCAATAATTTGGAAACTACTAATTTATCATTAATAAAGATATAGATACTTATTTTAATAATACTTTAATACAGTAAAGATACTTTATTTAAGTTGACCCAATATCCCGCATTAAAACCAGTAAACAAAATAAAAGTTTAGATAAATTTTAGAAGATAAAAAGGTTTATCTTCAATAGCACATATTAAAGTATAGCACACAGTTATAATCAGTTGATAGTGGGAGAAATAATACGAGGGAGCCAATGAGGTTAGTTCTGGATGTTAAACCACACCCACAATTTCATATCGGATCAATATCATTGGTTTTTCAACACTAATTAGCATTTAGTTTTTTTTTTAATAATTGATTTTAATAGTAACCGATAATCAAATATTAAATCACTTTAATATTTTACAAGATTTGGGGTGGTTTTCTTCTATTTTTTAATTTATTTGTTACGCTGTCACGCGTATGTGGATTATAATTAATCTACAGGGATATGTATACAGTTTAACATCGATAAAAATTAGATAATTAATAAATAATAATAACACTGCTCGACACTTCTTCATGCTATACTGAAGGTTACACCCTCACCTCAAGTTAGTCTTACAAGGCTTGGCTCACCAAGCTTTTACCATCTTGGAAGAAAAAGTAGTTATTTGTGGTTTTTATTATTTATCTCATGTTTTGTTACTTACATCTTTACTCTACAGTATTTTTTATTGTTTATTTAATTATTTATTTATTGTTTGTTCATATTATTGTCCTATATTTTAATTTTGTTCTATCATTATTTATTTTCTTCGTCTTCTTCACTTTAGTTATAAGTATATAAATATTTTTCTCATAACTTATCTGGGAATTATGATAAAAAACAAGACTTTTTAAGGGAGCCAAGATTGTGGTGTCAAAAGTTAGTTTTACTTACACTACAAATTTAGGAGGTCTGTGTACATTGACATATTTAACTGTATCGTAGTCTGGTTCTATATTAGCACAGGCAAACTTTTCATCTCCTCCGTCTTTGTTCAATATCACTATGGATTTACCCATAGCTGACACTTTACCCTCTGAAACAATAAAGTAAGATATAACATAGGTAAATAATAAATAGACAGCTGTGATAATTTCTCTAAGTTGGCAAGATTGCTTCATATAAAGGCAGTTTCATTCCGCAGTTCTTCATTCCACTTGTTTTCCAGCCAAAAAAAGAAGATGAACAATACATTTTTCACATTATTATTTTATCATTATCAGCTTTTTAAAGCTATTTTAAAACTAGCCGTTGACAATACAGAGGAGTAATTAGGCAATAGCTTAACCAATTTGAGATAAAAAAAGATCAGTTTGTTCCGTTACAAGTTTCATTAGGATGAACCAAACTAGCTAAAAGGTTTTAATGGGATAGTAACCATAAGGATTTTTTTTATTCAAAAAATATATTTCACATATAAACTTGTTACAAGAATAAACATAGAAAAATATAGTGAAATCCCACATGAATTGACCCGTGAGTGGGAATATTACTTAACAACTATGTATTCTGGTGGTTTATAAAAAAAATAAAATACACATCAATTTTTAATCAATAATTAATATCTATGATTTAAAAAATTAAATTTACCTAAAGGAATATTAGAATCAGAGAAGACAGTTCTCTCTTTGCCAAGATCTATAGGGCCAAGTCTACCAGATATATCTCCGACATAACACCTCAGAGGCAAGTCAGCTCCACACTCCTGCCTGTATAGCTCACCCTAATCACAAATATTGCTCAGTACAAAGTATCAGCAACATAATTGAGTCAATAAAGAAGTAAAAAGATCATTAGCTTATAGCTTTAGCTTCATATCTACTACAGTTATAGTAAAGAAAATTTGTTTGTTTTTAGATCTCAGTTCCTCGAGGATGTTCGGAATGTAATGGGTATACCTGACTCTGCTTAGTTTTAATTAACAAAAGTTAATTACAAATTGTTTATTACACAGTAAATTCTTTTAACTATTACCAGGTGTTACCTGATATTACTAGAAAATTTTGAATCTTCGAAGTACAAAACAAATAAACAGGTTTTGTAAATATCCATGGCAACGAAGCTATAATACTATAACAGTATTAGACTTACATTCAAAGGATCAGCAAGCTGAGTGTAGTAGGGATTCCAGATATAGCCAGCAGCAGTACATCTGGTGTGGAGGATTTGCACCGCAGCATCCACTCCTACTGGGTTCACATATATAGCCCAGTTATGACCCGTAGTCTGCATAAAACAAATAAAATATTCAACCAACATGATGAAAAATAAATTGTGTAAATCAGTGACCTAGCTAGTCTTCACGGGAACAAGAAACATTTTAAAGAGGGAATATTATACTAACTTAAGTATAATTATATTTTTAAAAATATTACAAAATTAAATTAAATTTTTGAGAATAATTAATTAGATAATAGAAATTAGAAAACATCTTTATAAAACAAATTTTATTCTATACCCCGAGGGTTCAATACACACCCTTAAAGATAAGTAAAACATTTTAGTGGTCCATTCAAACCTCTAGGGATCAGTACTAATTTTAGAGGTTCATACAAACCTCTGGAGGTCAGTAAACAAATTTAGAGGTCTATAAAAACCTTTAAAGACCAGTAGAAAAATTTAGAGGTCTATAAAAACCCTGCAGAGATAAGTACATTTTAGAGGTCCATACAAATCTCCAGTCATCAAAATATACCTATAGAGGTCTACACAAACTTTCAGAGGTCAGTGCAAAATGTTAGAGGTCTAAACAACACCCAGGGAACAATATAAACCGGGTTCAACAGAAAACTTTTGGATTGGCCCTGGAATGGAAAAAAACTGGCCTTAAATTAAAACGGGGCAAATATAAAACTTCAGTTTATAGGATATTTTTTTTTAAAGGGAATAACTTAACCTGTCTGAAATAAAAAAATAAACTCACCATATTTCTGTCATTCTTGCCAGGATGTCTGAGATTAACTTCCAATACTGTCTCACTACTGCTACCATCGAAATGTATCAACTGAGTCTATCAACACAGACACATCATAGCTTTTATAACTAAATTGAAAAAAGAAAATGACAAAAACTGAGTAAGGGGTACCTCAGAACTTTTCCTCCCCGTATCAGATTCACTGTGCTTATCATCACCACTTGAGACTCGCTTGACTTGTCCTCAGAATATGTAAAAATCACCTGTATTATGTTACATTTTCAAACTCAAACTCATTTTACTTTTGGATTTGCTTCTGTTAGCATTTGGTTAAGTCGTCTATTTAAAATTACATACCATTCTAACATAACCCCAAGCGAATCCATCTGGATGATGAAATGAAGCAATTGCTCTGATCTCTCTTGCCTCAGATGGAGCATAGCCTCTTTCTATTGTACCGCATGCAATTCTGTAACATCACAATGATGGTATAACAAACCTCACATGTAAATTATAAGGAAATAAGTGCAACAGAGGCCGAAAAAAAGTTTAATTTGTTAGTGTTTTAATACCATACACAAGTTGGCCCAAAAGTCCCCCTCCATAAAAATTTAGAACTGTTAAACATAAATTAATGAAACTTGGGCAACTTTTTTGTGTAAAAGGAACTTCTTTTTGGTGTTGTAGGTAACTTCAGGCGTCCCATTTATAACCGTATTTTGAAAAAAAAAATTAAATTGGAAGCTATACTTTGACTGAGCTTTTCGGGATGTAGGAATGAATACAAGACATCTTCCTTTAAACATTTTACTTTAGGATCGATATTGTGGCAAGAATGAGTGCCTAAATTGTAAAAAATTACTTTTGACCTCAAAATTGAAGCTAAAGTATTGACATTAAAAATAATTAGCCAGGAGTAAAAAGCTTTATTATTGGGTCAAGAACACAAGCCATTCATTAGATATTCCATTCAACAAAACAGAGTTACTATTTTGCTCAAATGTAGCAGCATTAGTCACTATAAATAGCATAAAGACTTGGCATAAAATAAGATCTCAATTTTTTATGCAAGACTTTTTTACACAAGTGTTTTTGGAGGGGTTAAGAATTTAAAAATAATCGAGGATGATTAAGAGCAAAAACAGGTATCTATAAGGCCTATATAGATATAGATAGATATATAGATATAAGGTATATAAGGTGCTCAGATAAGTTTGATAGATAAATAAATAACCATCTATTAGCAGCTACAAAATACAATTAATAGATTTTCAATACATTACTATGTATTGAATATGTATTTAATATGTATTCATTACTGTGTATTATTTTTATAATCATACTATGTATGATTATAAAAATAGTCATACATTATGACAACAAGAATATGCAGCTTTTGACAATACTCTGTATGAATCAAAATTACTTACCTTTTACACCAAACTTCCTTGTTGGTTCATAATTGACAAAATTTAATTATGTTTGTGTATATTAATAATTATTACCCTTACCTCTGACGAGTTCTTGGGCTAAAAAACACTATAGACCTGCCAAGTAAATTAGCCTGTCCAAATATCATAATGGTAGAGTCGTTGTATACTTGAGAGGCATGGTGAGGTGATAAAGAACCAAACTTAGAGCTAAGATTGCCCGATGGATAAAAATCAGATGTTTTCAAAGGTGAAATACCTGATTCTTTATTTACCTGCAATGATAAAAGTTAGTCTTATTTTAAATACTTTTTAAGGGATAGATTAAAACATCGGCCCAATGTCAATAGTCCATTCACAGTAAAAAAAATTGTATATTATAGTGCTAGGCTCACTATAATAGTTTTAACTATATTCCTCAATGGCTATAGAGGAATCCTAATCTTTTTTTACTAAAGCATCTGTATGTCCCTAAGTAGAACCTTGGAAGCCAGAATGCAAGCGATCTCCCTTGGTATATGGAAAGAGTGTTTAACAGCTTCTCTGTAGATTCTATTTGTCAAGCAGCCTCTCAGTATGGGGTACATTCAGCTATCGTCAGTTTGATCTGATCCATGTTGTTGTACTAGATACTATTTTTTTTTTTTCCATCTAAACGTAACCCGTTTAGAAAGCCGTTTATTTTCCATATGCCCCAATAATTATTACATATGTTATCTGCTATTGAAAACTTAAGATGTATAAATTACTTAAAAGGATATTTTTTTTTTTATAAATGAAAACGGAATTTAGCTACAAATTAAAGTAAAATAAAGGTAAATAATTTCGATTTCAAGACTATATGGTTTAGCCTAGTAGAACAATAATTAAAATAAGATAAAAATTTCATAAATATAAAATAAATCTAAATAATAATACTAGATACTATTGTATCAAATATACCATGAGGTACATTAGAGTTTAGCACAGTGGCTGCACTATTAGAGCAGCCGTTGACAGGGGTTATTTGCAACGAAGTTTTCTCTCCCCTCTTTTGAGGTGTTTAGTTATTGATAGCCTTATTTTTCAACTCGAAAAAGAAGGGTGCTACATACAGGCTTATGCCGATGATGTAACTTTCCTAATACTGGGCAAGTTTGATAACACTGTCTTTGAGCTTGCCCAGAGAGCACTCACCTTGATTGAGAGGTGGTGTGTAGAACATGATCTTGGGGTCAACCCTTCAAAGACTGTTGTTGTACTGCTCTCTAGGGAAAGAAATATGGAAGGTTGTAGAGATTTGATATTGAGAGAATGAGCCAAGCAAACGAGATAGGGAAGATAAGTACCTGATAAGGTGAATAAACACCATAAAGTGTAGATTCTTCACAAGGAAACTCTAATATTTCTAGCACTGGTGTCTGAAAAAGAAATAAAGAATGTAATTAGATAAACATAAATAGAATACATGGTAAAAGAAGCATAAATAGAATACACAGTAAAAGAAGAATAAATGGAACACATAGTAAATGAACAAACAAAAAAGTCTTTTCACATAGAGGGCTTTAGACTTTACCAGTGGCAGACTGATCCAAAAATGCCTAACGAGGGTTTGTCCTAAATTGGCAAAAACCAAAAAAATGAAGGGGTTTTATATTAATTCTTAAGTACAGAGGTATTAATGATTATAGCAAGCTTATTTTAATTTAATTAAATCACATGCAATTATTTTATTTAAATATATTAAAATAAACTTAAGTTATGTTAATATTTTTTTTAATTTTCGTTAGTTTTTTAAGTTTATTTTTGGCTGAGGGTCGCAAGGAGGGCTGCCACCCTTGCTCTTATTGGCCAGTCTGCCCTTGGACTTCATCATCAACCAATCAAAAGAATAAGATAAAAGTTTAAAAATTAAATTAACAAAAACAAAGTATAAATTCGAAAACAATTACCATGTGGACTGAATAAGTGCCATTCTCTTGCAGACCATCTAAATTAATTTCAACATCTGTTCCAGTGTATTCATTCATTTGATAGAACTCCATTTTACCTATGATAAGAAAGAAGTACTATAGTATGACAAACGATTAAAATCAGTAGACAGTATGGGAAAATAGAGTTGAGGAACCAATGAGGTTGGCTTGATATGAAATTGTGGGTGTGGTTTAACATCCAAGTATGGCGGTTCACCCTTAGATTAGGAAAATAATAAAAAAAACTGACATGTTTACTTTATATTAAATATAATCATTAGTAGTGTTGTGGACTTGGACCAAGTTGTTATTATTAGCTAGTACTAGAGTTGTAATAATAAGTGCTACACAAGACTTACCTCATGGGCTCCCTTGCATTATTTTTCCTCACTGTCAACTGATTTTATCCATGTGTCATACTATAAGTATATATATATATATATATATATATATATATATATATATATATATATATATATATATATATATATATATATATATATATATATATATATATATATATATATATATATATATATATATATATATATCAGGGGGTGAAATTGACACCCCCACCCACCTTCTCCAATTCAGTAATCAAAACAACAATACTTTCTAAATAAAATTGTAACCATCAATTTTATTCCAAGCAGTCACCTATCCACATATTAACCACACTCAACGTTTAACATGTGGATATACTATTCATATTAAATTAAACTTAGTAGAATTGTATATTATATAAACAAGGTAATACACTTGTACCAAGTAGCAGTCTCAGACTTTTTGTGGACACATTATTTTTTCTATACCTTCGGGTTAAATGAAGAAGAATAAAAAAATCAGTACAAGCTAACAGTTAATGCACTAATTACCACTTAGTCTGGTAGGTATTCCATTGCCAAACCAATCTCTAACTACAGCTTTTCTTCTGAATATACTCATGATTCTATTGACAAAAAAATAAAAATACATTAAACTTCCAAGTAAATTTAAATAATTGAACACTAAAGTTGAATATTTCTTTCACAAAATCAGTCTGGGTTTAAGAAATATTACTCGACATATAAAGCACAAGAAACTATGGTTGAAGATATTTACGATGCTTTTGAAAATAAAGAAGAATTTATTGCTTTATTGTGATGTACCTAAAGCTTTTGATTACGAAAAGTATCAAACTTTTAAAACAAAACTGATAAGTTTAGGTATTAATAAACTTCCTTGTGAGCTTATTATGCCTTATGTTTGAAATAGGCTTCAGCAGGGTGTTCCGGTGGTATAATGGTTAGTGCCTCCCACCCAGACAGTACAGTTCAATCCAGGTCGGACCTTTTTAGGATTTTCATGCAAAGGGATGGAAATCTTTTCATTGGCCAACCTTCAAAGGGGGCATTAAGCAGGTGGTTCCAAGCCTGTGCGATGTCAGGTACATGTAAAAGATCCCTAACCCTATATGAACCTGGGTATAGGGAAATTTTAGGACCCTCAATAGTAGTTTATATTAAATAAATAATATATATGTTTCTGCCATATGGCGTCGAAAGCAGGAAAGCCTGGTCTGGCAGCAAGGCACGTGTTGTTTCTAGTTAAAGCCAGAGAAACTTAGAGTAAAGTCACAGCACTTCTGTGGATCAGATGTAAAATTCCTGCACTAGCACTCATAAGGTAGAACACTATCTTCTATCTAAGGGAGTTAGCAAAAAGGGCCCAACAACGCGGCATACTTGTTAGGTGATCTATCACCTCTCCCTAATTACTATCTAGGCTTCAGCATATCTGTATGGTATTTAGAGTTTGTTTATGTTTATTTTTATATTGTCATGATTTATGTCATTGTAAATTTAGTCTTACAATAGAAATGGCTGAAACTTAGAGAAGACTTTTATTACTAGAATAGATACTACAATCTGGTTAAATGGCAAATCATCTAAAGAATCTATGGAGTTCCACAGGGCTCTATTCTTGGTTCCGTACTCTACCCGATATATTAAAACAGTACTTACTTGGAGCAAGCCAGCCTTTCTCCTCTAGCCTTAGGACCATGATCATCATATATAACTAATGATTTGCCAAGTATTGAATATCTGCCAACCATGGTAACAAAACTATCAACGTAGAGTTCTCTACTTTGGTCCATCAACTTTTTGGCTCCACTGATGATAAGAGTGCTGTGTCGGTCAGATAGAGCTCCCGCCACTCCAAACATACTCCTGTTTGTGTTTAACTGAAACAAAAGTATCAATAAATTAACGTATTGATTATTAAAACATAGTGTTAATACCTGATGATTGACAAGTTATTTTAAATAGGTAACTTTTAAATAAATCCTAAGTCTAAAGCGTAAATAAATAAACTTGTCAAAGTAGGCAGAATAAACTTCATTCTTGTTTATTATAAAAGGAAATACACTCATACCAAATAATTCAATTAAATATATATAAAAAGCTTTACATATATCATTTGACACTACCGAGATTTGCAAAACATGAATAGTTGACACAAAATAATTGCCTGAGAGACAAATAGGAAATGTAACAAGCACCGACAGAGCCAGAAGGCTCTGTTGACACTCTGATGAGTTAGATGTAACGAAACAGAGTGGTTCTTTATGTGGAGCCATTAATGATGACGAATGTCGAATGATGGAACGGTTCCCAGACGTAGCATTGCATCTTGCTTGTTACATTCCCAGGTGTCTCTCGCACAATTTTATTGTGTCAATTAAGGTTTTTAAAAAAAATGGGTACGGGGTACTTCGGAAATTTTCCCCCTCACATCAGCTTTGCTTCGCTCATCCTCTTAAATTTAGACTCGCTTCACTCGTATTCAGAATATAAAAATGGCTAAATTTAGTAGTATACTAAATTTCTTAGTATACTTATTTGATATGTAAAGGGATACACTTGTACCAAATTTCAACTCAAATGAATTATTTTTTTTATAAAAAATTGTATACTTCATTTAATAAAAATTGAAATAATGCTGATAATAAAGTAATGCCTAAAGTTTGTTCTATAAATGACTACATGCCAGTCAAATCTCAAATTAACCAAAACAATTTTTTTTTATTTTATTAATTTTTTGCAGAGTCATTCTTTCTAGTTAATGTCATCATATAAAAATTCTTTTCCTGATAGCACAACTAAACCTAAAGAATAATTTTTTTACTTAGTATCAACTCTTCAGCATAAATATGCTGGGAGCTATGATGATAACAGACAGACATCATTGTAAAAACCTCTTAGGATGTCTTCCTGAAACGGATAATTAAGGTGACATCCCAGATTCGGATTTTCTTTCAAACACAATACTTTCCCTATATACCTAAGGTATAAATGAGGAAAAGTAAAAGGGATAAATGTCATTTCATAAAAAATAAACTTATGCTGATGATGTGATGAAAGTTAGCAGACTTGTTGGTTATATAGGACTAAATGCAAACCAAATTTCAAATAGATCCAATCCTTATTATGAGCGTACAATAATATAGTTAAAACTTTATTATTATGAGTTATGATTATTATTATTATGATTATGAGTAATGAAATTTTTTGCTTATCACTAATAAAAGGTCATAAAAAATTATTTTCGGATATCACAAATATACTTTATTTGATTAGATTAATATAGTTTGATTTTCGAGTAAAGTTATAATTCTACAGCATAAACATAGAAACAGATGCACTTGACACACATACAGACAGAAAACTTGGTAAAACCAATCAAGAGGTCTTGAAAAAAACCTGAAACGGATAATTTAGGTGAAATCTTAGTTTTGGATTTTTAATGCTAATAAAATACCCACAGTATAAACGGGGCATGTAAATATGAGTCCATGTTTACCTTGTGAGGGTTGAATACGGGACCTGCAGAGACACATCTTGCAGTCCAGTTAAAGAAGTCAGGTCCGGGAGGGTTGTCGGTGACAGACCATCTGTGTTCTCTAGTTGTGTTGAGAGATGTACCATCAGCATGAACCAGCCCTTCTACTAGCACGCTAGTCTCTTCACTAGCTATCTGGAAGAAAACTAATCTACCTACTAGTGGATATCTGCAAACATACGACAGTCGTATTAATAATGAAAAGATTACACGAAAGATTAATTCTATACTGAATTGATAGAGAATTATAACTTTAAAGAATCAATCTTGAAAGAAATGTAACATCAATAGAATAGGGTACAGGCAGGTACAGTACCTACCTCTGCAGCAACTAGTACAGGGTACCTTTGAAACTTTTCCTTTTCATATCGGATTCACTACGCTCATCCTCACTAATACTACTTTGGACTAATTTCACTCGTCCTCCCACGGTAAAAACATACATTTAAATCTTGGTGGTCACCCATCCAGATACTGAACTCACTTAATGCTACTTAATACTTGTGATTAGACAAAAACTGTAGAAATACTAGCCATATTAAGATAAAACATTAATTTTCTTCGGAATTTTAATTGAAGGTCAGAGTGAGTTCAGCTTCTGTAGGCGCCCTAATGAGTTAGACGCAACGAAACCAAGTGGGACATGACATCAATAATGACATATGTCAAATGATGGAACAGTTCCCAGATGTAGCATTGCATTTTGCTTGTTACATTTCCTAGGTGTCTCTCGCACAATTATATTGTGTTCTATATTTATATTTATTGTTGAGGAGTTAATTTTAATTTCCGAAGGCAGTTTATTAATTGTGTTTTTGTGCTTTCATTCTTTGTTTAGTTATCAGCATTTTTAATGTAGTTTTAGTTTTTAAGCCTAAAGATGTCCACCCACAGTGATGGGTGAAATGTCATCAATATACACAAATAATTGCAAGCCAGTCATTAAAATAATTATACAACTAAACTCATTTATAATTTATTTATTTATTTATAATGTGTGAGTTGTATAAACTTAAAAGTATAACTAAGGAGAAATTACTAAATATTTTTTTTGTATTTTCAATTATAATTGTTATTCCTGTACACTGATGTTAGGTCATTAAGTTCTGCCATGGTAGGACTGCCAACACAATTTTACAGAAAAAAAAATATCCTAGTTCTCAACTGGGCAACACTGAATGACCATCTGTCATGTAAAATAAAAATTAATGAGTTTAAAAAAAAAATTTTTCTTTAAAGAAGTGACATTAATCTCCTAGAAGTTTGTTAAATCATTAGTAATGCTTAGCTTAGTTATACTATAGATACTCAATACTATTTCTATCAGAGGGAGTTAGTAAAAAGGGACCAAAGACGTACCTTTGAGATCCATCTCCTCTAATTGTTATCACAAGTAAGGGAGTACAATTACCTGTAAACAGCTTCAGCAGTAGTAATGGGTAATTTCTGATCGGTGTGTAGAGTGGAATATCGCAGGAGAGTAGTGCATATCCAAGGTTCTTCTATACCATTCAGCCCATTCCTAGTAACAATTATATATTGATATAATTATCCTACACTTTAACAACTACTTCTAATAGAAAAAATACTTGCAAGATTTCTTTTGCCAAAAATAATTAAACACTTAAAAAGTATTATTTATTAAATAATAGAGCAGTGCAAGGATCTTGAATAAAGGGGATGACGCACTAAGTCGATTTGCTATACAAACAAGTGACCCCATGGAAAACCAGAAAATAGAGAGAATTCAACATGAAACACACGTCAAAAACCAACTGCACATGCTTGGTACAAACTGTGCATGCTTACAATTCTTAAAACAGCGCAGGTCTTAAAATTTAGGGGCAAACTTACATCACAATGGTTTCCATTGTTTATTGCTTGAGAAGGTTATAACAAAACACGCTTAAATTATCACTCCAAAATTATATATTATAAAAAGTATATTCCAAAATTTAAAATTATATAAGCACAAATGACTTAACAAGCACCACAAATGTAAAACTCAGGAGATGCATTGAAGAAAGTTGAGAAGCAAACTCGACAACCTTGCTACATAACCTGCGTTTGGCGCTTTTTTCCTTATAATCAAGGGGAAGGGGTAAGTTTGCTTCTAATTCTCTATATCATACAACTTCCATGGGGTCAGAAAAGTTCCTTAATGTGTCATACCCTTTATTCAAGATCCTTGTAGCAGTGCAATGGCCTCATTGGCACTGTTTCATACTAAATCTTTCTAATAATATACCTCAAATATAGTGGAATAAAATCAAGAAGTGACTTCAATTAGGTATTGGGGGTTGTGAAATCACTTACAGGTGTCAGAAATAAATATTTGGCCGCTAGAGCTGCTGTAAAGGAAGTTATGCTAATGTCTTGTCATCTGTCACTGATGAAGGTTATTTTATAGTAGGTAACAGAAAATCTCGGTTGGAATAACAAACATGGTATAGGGTTATATTATCTGTGGACAATTTAACAGCTGTAGTTCCATCTGTTTAACAGCTGTTGTTCCATCTGTTTAACAGCTGTTGTTTTATCTGTCAAACCATTCATATACTTAATCTCATTTTTAAATGTCTAACAATCTCAAGATGTTAGAAATGTATAAGGTGATTCAATATTCGGAGGTAATAAACTAACTTTTTTATGAATGACGTGTGACGTCATTATAAATTTTATCAGCTTGTAACAATCTATAGTATACCACAGGGTTGAAAATCAGTTGACAGCGTGGGAAAATAGTGTTAAAAACCAATGAGGTTGATTCGATATAAATTAGTGGGTGTGGTTAAACATCCAAGGCTAAACTCATTGGCCCCTTGCATTATTTACCCACACTGTCATCAGATTGTAACTGGGTTTTATACCATAAATTATTTAGGGATTTCAACTTTCATCCAACTATAATACGTTCTTTTAGTAATATTACCTATAAATAACTAGAGTTCTGAGGAAAATAGAATATTTGCCATTTAAAGGAAGAAAATTATCCCAGTGTCTTTCTAGGGAGTAACCTAACTTTCCACTCAAATCTCCTACAGCGTACCTGTCTTCACTTTCTTCTCCTAAGACATATTTTTTAAAAAAAAAATAAAATAAATATATGCAATTCAACAAGTGAAAAATATTTTAAACTTAAGTATGAATCAGGTAAGGCATGTGTATGTAGTGTGAGAAAAGTCACACACACACACACTGTGTGTGTGTGTGTGTGTGTGTATGTATGTATGTATATATGTGTGTGTTTAGTCAATTACATATAATAGCAAAAGTAATTTTGTAAAAAAATATTAATTATAATTATTAATAAGTATGTAGTAAAAGATCAATTTTCAAAAAGTGTCATAATGTAAAGGACAGTTAAGTATAACAAAAAATATCGAAGAATCAGCTACCGTCGATACTTGCTTGGATATAAATATCCCTGACCGGTTTCGGCATAACGCCATCATCAGCAGCGGGGCAACACTCGAGCTCTCAACTATGAAGTTAAATCAGTGATAACTTCTAGTCTATTAATCACTGATTAACTTTATTAGTTGAGAGCTCGAGTGTTGCCCGCCTGCTGATGATGGCGTTATGCCGAAAAACCGGTCCAGGGATATTTATATCCAACAGCAGTATCGACGGTAGCTGATTCCTCGATTGCTTCTTCAACTTGCGGTAAATATAACCTTTTTAATTATAACAAAAAATATACATAGTAAGGAAATGTTGCCTGAATTATTCGTTTCAGTCATTTTTAAGACCTCCTGAGTGGTTTTACCATTATGTAAAATTATAGCTCCCAGTGTGATTACACTAGACAGTTTAATCACATTAAAGTGACTAGCAGACATTCAAAGTATAGTTGGTGGTTGTATTTTGTTTTATCACTAACGTTACTTTATAATTGTTAATTGATGTAGTTTTAACATGAAATGAAATATATTACCAGGTAGTGGTGCATCGGCAGCTAGCGGTTTATTAGTAGGATTATAAACATCTCCGATTGCTTTACATCTATCCAGTTTATGATTACCTGAAGAAGGTGGTATACTTGGGAGACTGTGTATTCTGTATCCTCCCATTACCTGCAAACAAAATAAAACCTTGTACTCACTACAGAAGTCTTGTTCAACAAAAATTGACTCCTTACATCTTTACTACTAGTGGAATGTTTCGATATTTGATGATTCAACAGCAAAGAGACTTATACTAGAAGAGAGAGGGCTAGGGTTGAACAAAACAAAGATAAGAGGTCTGGTAGTGAGGCAATATTCATTAGGATTTGGCACGTTATAGTCATAAATATCACAAACAAATGTGCCACGTTTCATCTCATTATCAGCATTAATTCAATTTTTATTGAATGGCTTGCATGCGATTTTTAAAAAATTGAGAAATAATCCAATTGAGTTGGAATTTGACACAATTGTATCCATTTACACATCAAATAAGTTTATTAAGTTTCGTTGTGATATGACAATTATATCTAAGGTTTTTATTGGATCATATAAGCTAAGCAGCATTGAGCGAGGTCAGTGTCTAGATGGGTGACCGCTGGCAATAAAACAAATAACATGTAGCAGTGTAACGTTGATGATTTGTATATTCTGAGGATGAGTGTAGCGAATCCGAGGTATTTTTAAGAACATACTTAACAAACATACAACACATACATACTTGATCAAAGAGACTTATACTAATAGAGAGAGGAGACAAGAGCTCTTGTCATGGCCTGGGTAGCTTAGGACCACAATGGTTCATTGATGAAATATTTTTTTTTTTATTGAAAAACCATCAACTCCGTATTTTCCTAAGATCTTTAAAATCCTTAAAATCTTTAAAATCTTTAAAATCCGTCTTTTATTAAGATTAAGTAAAAATCTTAATAAAGATTTTTACTTTATTAAGACAGAACCGGCTTTCAGCTTACGCCATCATCAGTGCCAGAGAGATATCGAGCCGTCAACTGTCCAGGACCTCTGTTAGAGTTTGGAGTCTGATTAAAAGACGGAGTTGATGGTTTTTCATTAAAAACATTCCACAGCGTAGTAAAAATATTAAATTATTTTGTTGGTGTTTCATATTAATTGTATGATGTCCGGTAAATATGAACTTATTTTTTGACCATTTAGTCTTAAATTCAGTAAAATGAATTTTAAATAAGTTTCATAGTATTGTATAAAGTGATCTAATGTGGCAATGCCTATCGTTCCAAGGGTATTTTAAATTATTTGTAGATAAGGGCTGAGTACCATTATGGTACCTAATGAAAATAGTCATGCTTTCAGGTCCCTTAACCTAAGTCCTCCTTAAGTATAAGTCTCATTGTACCTGACACACTAAACAATAAAAGGAGTTTTCATCAGTATAATTCAATTGGTATAAAATTTAAATAACATAAATTTTATTTTTTCATTCACTAATATACATATTAGTCAATGAAAAATTTATATATATATATATATATATATATATATATATATATATTATATATAATATAATATATAATTTTTATGTTTCGATAGTAAAATTAATAATTACTTACAGGGTGGTAAAGTTTGGTTAAATTCCTTTTAACTTTAGTAGGATAAAGTACTGAAGTTTGCTCGAAACTAAACCAGCCTTGCATACCATGGCTGTTAATCACTCCTCTGTAAAACACACAAAGCTTTAGACTTTCAAGGTAATCCAAAATTAAACTGCTTCGCAGAACAATGACTGCCAAAATCCCATCGTTGTGGTGGGACTCCTAATGATTGAGCAAAATGTTAAGCGAAATTGAGCTTATAATCGACATGTTTCATATTGACACACCCATAGAGATATTGTTACTAGAGAGGCCCTACAGGTTAAATTGCGAAGCATCAAAAAAGTAACCTGACCACATTCGATTATATATACCATCAAATCATCAGTACAAAATTACAATGAAACAATTACAAAAACAATGATAAATAGAACTTCCCACCACAGCTCAAGAGTCTCTCTGAATACTCTTAAGTGGTAGGTCTCTTTAAATAATAATGACAAATTAATTGCTTTTGGTGTTAAATTTTTACTAATGAATTTTGTAAGAATTATATTTGTATTTATATTTATTAAATAAAGAATATTTAAAAAAATAATAACTTAAAAGGAGAATGCTAAAAATATAAATCAAAACACAAACAATTTAGGGAAGCCAAAATCAATTGATTTATTATAACTTTAACTCACTCTTAAAGGAGGTTTCAATGAGGTTACAAATAACCCTTGAGAGCCCCAAAAAAGATGTTTCAGGCCTCTCAATGTATTGAGATAGGCTATGCCCCCTCTAAGTATATATCTCTATAGACAAACCCCTCCCTATTTCATTTTCTCCTCTCCTTTCCTCCTCCCTTCTACCAACCGAAGGCCCACTAAAGTCTAACCAGCCAGAGGATTTTTGATTAATTAAACAAGCCGTTAATAGACAATTAGATGCAGAAAAAGAAGTTAAAAAAATATTTAAAAATATGAACACTTGGTCTGAGTGTAAATAGTGATTTAAAGAATTGCCAAAATCAATTATATTGTCATAATTTATTTTTGGTATTAACAAATGTGTATTGATAAAAGCAAATGTAACACCTACACTTCACAAGATAATAAAACAAGAGACCGAAGGCCTCTTGCCAATGCAATTTATTAGTTGGTCATATTACTGGTTTATATAAAAGCGGCACACTGCCACGATATAAGCCAATTTTCAAATTTATTAGTAAAAATCAAGGATCTTGAATAAAGGGGATGACGCATTAAGGAACATTTCTGACCCCATGAAAGTTGTATGAGATAGAGAAATAGGAGCAAACTTACCTTCCCCATGGTTATAATGAAAAAAGGCGCCAAACGCAGGTTATGTAGCAAGATTGTCGAAGTTTGCTTCTCAACTTTTTTCTGTGCTTCTTGTGATTGTTACATTTGTGGTTCTTCTTAAGTCATTTATGCTTATTTAATTTTAAATTTTGGACTATACTTAGCCACTTCAGTAATTGATGATTTAAGCGTGTTTATAACCTTCTCAAGCAAAAAATAATGGGAAACCATTGAGAGTTAAGTTTACCTCTAAAATGTAAGACCTGCGCTGTTATGAGAATAGAAAGCATGGATAGTTTGTACCAAGCATGTTGGTTTTTGACGTGTGTTTCGTGTTGAATTCTCTCTATTTTTTGGTTTTCGATGGAGTCACTTTTTTGTATGGCAAATCGACTTAGTGTGTCATCCCCTTTATTCGAGATCCTTGGTAAAAATATGTGAATTGTTTACATTATGTCAATTAATGATATGTTTTACTTGACATATATATGTCAATCAATAAAAGCAGAACTAAGACTGATGATGCAATGAAACTTCGTGGGTTTGTGAACCATTTATAGCAGTATATGTGTACAAAATTGCAACACTATAAGAAGATTCTTATCTAAACACTATAAGAAGATTTGTGATTTTTTGAAATGTTTGTGGTAATTTTTGTGGGTTAATGACGTCACACAAAAGGGTTCGAGACATTAGCAAAGTTAATTTTTGTACCAAGTTTAACTTTCTAACAAAAATACAATGGCAGCTATGATGATACCAGACACACACACATACAAACAGACAACTTTGTAAAAATCACACAGAAGGTCTTAGAAAACATTTGAAATGTATAATTCATGTGCAAGCCACTATAAACATTATGAACTATAAACCCTTAGAATAATACTATATATAGAAGGAGCACAGGACCGTAAACACAATGTAATTCCACTAATAACAAGAAAGCCAGTTGACTGGTGCACTTAAGTAATGCTGCCAACCTGACAACAAAATTATTTTAAATATGTGTCATAAATATCTATTAATGAAGAAAGGTCGTAAAGAACAAATATAATAACATAAAACACCTGCTGAGTATTTAATAAAACCGGTCTTAGATGGCAAAAGGGTGGCGGAATACAAGAATCTACATTTAGTTGACGAGGAATACTTTTAATATAATTTTAATAAATACGTTAAACTACAATTTAAAATGCTTTAAATATTGTAATTCACCGATATTTATATTAGTATTTTATGAATAATCAATCATAGAACATAATAATTCAGCAACCAGAAGTATTGCCAACTTTTTTTTAGAAAATTGTATTTTGTTAAGGTGGCAGCATAACTTAAGTGCACCAGTGAACCACCTTCAGTAGTGCTCCTTCTATATATAGTATTATTCTAAGTATGAACCACTATGCCACTATGAACAAGTCACAACTAGTATATATTCCTCAATGGTGCAAGCTTGGTTTAGGACTTCTTTTTGGTAACACAATAAGTTCCCTCATATATACCTACTTTATGGTATATATGAGGAAAAGTGAAAAAAATAAATGATGGATCTTTTAGTAATACTTTTTATCCGTTTTGTGTTTTCTTATAGTTTTTTTAATTGATTGTTTCAAATATTTTTGTTTTGAAACAGTGAAACTTATGTAAAAATTTAACAACCAGGTATTACTATAAAATTATCTTGATTATTATACATTATGAAAAGAACATTACTTGATGTAAGTTGAGTGCTTGATATTAAGTCTGGAACAAGTTAGAAAAGTATCCGGATGATTGCTGTCCAATAAAACTAAGAAATGTTGTCTGTTGCCACTCAGATCTAGTCGAGGCAGGTATTGATCTTTAACAAGTGATCTTGTATTAACTTGGAGTTTTCCGACACGAGCTGTCAGGTCTAGTAAGATCACTTGCAGAGAGTTACAGTCACTGCGGGCCTTGTCTGCAAAACAAAAACTAGATTAAATCAAATAAAATGTAAATGAATAATATAATGGAACAGATTTAAAAGTTCTTTTGTGGTTTTCTAAAAATAATAAATAAAAACAGTACTAGTAGAATGAGAGTGAATGGAGTCCATCATAAATAATGAAAGAAAAGAAGTCTCTCCACAAAACAAAACTTTATTGACAAAGCGCTTTCAAGTCTGACTCTAATACCGAGTAAGAAAACATAGACTCACTTCTCTCCTCCTTTAACATATCAACGGTTTTGCACTGATGATGGCCTCTAGTTAGGTTGAAAGCGCTTTGCCAATAAAGTTTTGTTTTGTGGAGAGACTTCTTTTCTTTTATTATAAATAAAACAGATTAATTTCACAAGTCTTTTATTTTTTATATAATAAATAACTAAGCTTTCAACTAAAAGTTATGTCATCATCAGAGTGCTTTTATATTTTTTTATATTATGTTTTATATTATGTTAAACTCTGATGATGGGTAATCAGAGTCTTACTTCGCTTGAGAGTAAATATAATTGTCACAGTTAGGAAAGAACTCACTTCACAGCATAGTAGCATAATGTACTATTTAAATTGGGCAAGTTTAAAGACTCCTACACTGACATCAAAGCTCCCTTTAAATGTATTGTCATGACAGTAAAATTAAACTTTTATGCATTCTGAGGCAAGTTTTACAGCTGCTATCTCTTTTCTAACAAGTAACACTGTGTACATGTATAATCTTGTGGTTTTAGTAAAAGTTATTACAAATATTTAATCATAGTGAATCTAGTAGAGTTAGGCGTTCTGCCCCATATTATAGTCCAAACATGGTACATTGACCAAAACTAATTTCTTTTACTGAACTAGACTACATTGAATAGTCAGGCTATAAAAAGATTTCGGAGATTTATTTGCTCTTTTGTTTTGAATAAGTTAATAAGTTTACAAAAAATATATTTATGATTTTTTAAAAGTTTGTAAAATCATTTAAAAGTTTCTAATGCCTAGTTTCATTTGTGAGGTATAAATCTCCAAAAGTCCAGGAGCCGGACATGAAAATATTGGCTCATTTTGAACCAATTCAAACCAATTTTTTTTTTAAATATACCTTAAAGTAAGAAGGAAAACATAGTCTGCCTATCCAGAGTGGAGCCATTCATATGAAGGCGCATTTGAAATAAATTTTACCCTGTTAGTTGTGTGTGTAACTTGAAGAGGACATTTTTTTAAAGCTGATAAAATGGATTACTACAACCAAATGACATAGACAATTTTTGAAAGAAACAATTTTTTTTCAATTTTTAATAATTTTTAATTTTTGCTGACTTTGCAATATTTTTTTGTAATTTTTCCAATGCCACAACTTTGGTTTAAGTTATTGGATTTTGATGAATAAACACAAAAATTGTCCTCTTCAAGCTTTGCACACGACCAACGAGGAAACAAATTATTTTAAGAAACAAGAAACCTAAAATTTATGTGATTTTCTAAAATTTTGAGCATGCACAACCATGCAAAGGGCTCTGGATAGACAGACCCAACTACTTCTATCTTATTTTTAAGATAGAAGTATATCTTAAAAAAATTAAAGCAGATCAAAATGAGTCACGTCATTTCAGGTTTGGCTCACAGACTTCAGGGGAGTACATTACAGTACAGTCTAGACGCCTAAAACTACTAGATATACTTTAGTCATCCATGTCTTAAAGTGATATTCCAAGACCACTCACCTCTCTCTGAATCCAGAATGTCAGTAGTGTAAATCCTCCAATCATGTAAAGTTTTCCTCTTAGTTTGATCTACATAGTGCAGATCACTATAAAACAAAGCATCGTGATCAGATATGGATCCCAACCATTGTATCAACACTCGTCCTGATATAGCTCCCTCACCGTTAAATGTTGATTCCGCAATGCGAACACTCGTAGAACCGCTTGGCTATCAGACAATCCAAATAATTTAAGTTAATAATTCAGTTTTGTTTTTACGATGGGTAAAAGCCTCACACTATTACTTGTGTAACATGTAACAGGACTGGAGGCATTATAAAATTTTATAATTAAAAATAGATAAAACTTCACTTGCTGTCCAGACCCAAGACTAGTCAGATGTCAGAGTTTGAATCAGATGTAGCTGATTCAATATGGTAAGAAACGTTATTGAATCCTGCCCATAGTTATTGTTAATATAGACCCTGATGATGTTAAATCACAATAAAATTAAGATTAGTTATTTACTTTTCTTTTTTATAAATCTTTCTTTTTTCAAATTTCACAATAATTTTACAAGTAATTAGACAGTAACATTAGAACATTAATGAACATTAGAAAAAAGATTGTTATGAAAAATCCGACAAATTTTAATGTTATTAATTATTATCATTTATTAGTTATTTATTATTTGTATTTTATATTAATAATTTTTATTTAATTATTATATTATCTTAATTATATTTATTTATTATGTTGAATTATATTAATGTATAATTTAATGATATTAGTTATAATATAATTATTAATTCTATTAATAATATTAAATTAATTAATACATTAAATTGATTATAATAGAATTAAATATAGGGTTTTAGTAAAAGCATGAGTCATATCAGACCTCTTATAAGCAATGCTGCTATTCATAAAAACAATATTGTCTCAAAATCAAAATTATTTATATTTTTTTCCTTAGAGAGGAAATGCAATAAAATAACTAAAATGAATAACTTCATCCCTTGGAATCAAAGTAGCTAACACCTCTAAAAGGAGATGACTCCGGATCACACGAAGGCCCATCTACCTAACTCAAGATTTCCCGAAGCCTAGCGCATGGTCCCTACTTAACAAGGAGTGTGGGTTTGACCAACTTCTCCTCTGCCCAGTGTCAAAATTTATATTCTATTTTTCTATTCATAAATTAAATTTTCATTTGTGTCAAATTGTCTTTCAGAAGTATTTTACATCATTTAAATTATTAACTGCAGATAACATATATACTATTGGGAAGAAAACACCTCAAAAAGAAATTCGCTAAAAATATTATAATGAGAGATAAATTCTTTCTTTTGGTCTCCCTGGCACTTTAACCATCCTGTTAAATTGCCAGTTGTTAAATTTGTGTTAAATAATTGCAAAACTCTTTAAATCCGATTAGAAAGAAGATAATTAGAAGAATAACAGGAGCTAAACCTGGTTCACACTGTCAATCTTCCTTTAAGAGACTGGCAATAATGGCTGTCATAATTTTTTTCATTTTCAACTCTGTACTCTTGATTAAAAAGGACTTGAAACTAAGGAAGGGCTTGGATTTGAAACTAATAGTAATTATCATATATACAATACAAATAATTAAAAAGTACTTACGATACCAAGTCATAGACTCAAGAAGTAAGTAGTGGATCATAGTGTATTAGGGGTTAAATTTTCAATCACTATGATGTAAAAATTCAAGAGCTGCCAATAGACCATTTAAAACAATGCCATAAAAAGCCTTGACAGAGCAGCCTATTTATAGTATTAAAGAGTACTTCTCTAAAATGATGTTTGAGTAACTTATGTTATTTCTATTTTTTCTAGTTTTGACAATTTGCCATTGTACTGTTATTATTATTTATGCAAATGAAGGTTTTATTCATTATTTATTTTTGTTAGAAATGATTGGAAACATACAATGATAGAAGAGCAAGCAGTAAGCTTTGAATCAGAAGTAGATGTTAGAAGAAGAGATCTGGACCACAGACCTGTCTCTCCTATCAGATAAAGGCTGTCTGAACTAATACTCAGTCTTTTTGTAGAGTTAGATATTTTCCCTAGAAGTTCAGATAAATTGTATAAACTGAAACAAAATAATCAATGTTCTTTACTTAAAAATAAATCATTAAAAAGGTGCAGTGGATCCCTTCTAACTGATTTTTAGAAATCAATTTTTTTTTTCTAGTAAAAAAGAATTACTAGTAACGACTTAAAAGGAAACACAAAATTCACTCTGTAGGAAATATAGGATTTTATAATAAACAAACTAAAATTTTGTAAATTAAAAAATATTTTTATTGTGTAGATCAAAGTTAAATTCAATTAAGGAGGGAAATATTGTAAGGAGAGGGAAAGTTTAACCAATGTGTAGTGATAACAGCATAAACGTAACGGTAACATTCCACCTACTTTACTATCATATTAAATCCAATCATATAAGTACAGTTATCTTTACATTTTTATTATTATTATTATAATTATACCATTTATTGCTTAGATAAAAATACAATTTTACAATAATTTACATTTTAAAATAACATGATGCAAATCAGCTGTTGCTGCAGTTCCTCCACACACACACACACACACACATATATATATATATATATATATATATATATATATATTATATATATATATATTATATATATATATATATATATATATTATATTATATATATATATATATATACACACACACACATTATTTTTACATAGGTTATATATATATATATATGATTGGTAGCCCCAATCAAAGAATATAATAGGTATAGATTGTCGGAAGGTATATGAGATAGTCAGACTAAAGAGTGGAGTGAACTCAGTACTGGCATCTAGTTGCAGCTCTGAAACTAATTTTCCTTACCATAACATTCTTTCCACTTTGTTAGGTTAGTATTATGAAATCATAGTGTTTTATGCTACCATTTGATCGACACAAGTATCTACTTGACATTGGTCATTAGTATGTAAAACAAATATTTGGATTAATAAGTTTTGTTCCGGAAGTAGTTTTGGTGAAAATAAGATGACAGTGACCCATGCTTATAGTTGGCATAGTGAAACTACCAAATTACATACTAGCGCTCCTGTTAACTGGCAACAGCTCTAACCTTCTCTTGTCCGAAATAATAAATCTCGGTAACATCTATCTTTAATATTCTTTGGCCCTGACCAAGACCTCAACATAAGTACTAAACATTGCACTACTGGAACGCTTAAGAGTATCTTTAATTAGTGAAAAGAATTACCTTTTTCCAAGGTTATTATGTAGACACCTATTCTCTAGCTCTGTATAATCAACAGGATAATGTTGTATCGACCAATCCCACTCATCGTCTGTCTCAATATCAACATTGATATCAATCTTATCAGCTGATTGCCTAAATGTTATGGAACCATGAACGCCATTCTCAGATATGTGTCCTGTTAACTGTAAACCTTTCACTGCATGACTATAAATAGCAATAATTCCTGCAACAAATATTTACCATAAACACTTAATAGTAAAATACAGAAACCTGTTTATAACTAACTTAAAAAATATATTCAAGAGGAGATTCGTTCAAATACTTACTTATAGATACAAATTTTACAGCCTACAAAAATATTTGAGGTTGGGTCATGAAGTGTGTATATTATTATATATATATTATATATATATATATATATATATATATATCTCCATGACACAAAATGTTTTGTGTGTATGTATGAGATTTTGTTCATATACGTTTCTATAAGATATTATAACTTGGTACAAAAATCTAATTTATATTTATAAATTATTGTCAACCATATTGCACATGAAATATATATGACGTCACAGGAAAAATAATTTGAAAGGAACAAAAAACAAAGCTGTCTCTCTACAGTTTTTTACAAGCACTTTTCACCTATCAAGATTAGATTAGATAAAATGTTCATTGTCGATGAAATTCATCGATTGATTCATACCCATAGAGGGTATGACAATAGTCAAATAAAATAATAATTTAAGTATAAGTTTTAAAAACTTATCAACTGAGTATACACAGTTTTCTTTTAAAATTTTCCTTAAAGCATTTTTAAATGGTTTGATTTTTAATATGTGTACACTCTCTGGGAAGCAGTTGTAAAGTTTACTACACCAAAATTAATACTATTCTGAGTCCTTGACACTCTCCAGTTCTTTACATTAAAATAGTTTCTATTCCTTGTTTCATGTCGGTGCCTAACGGTTCCTTCACTGAACTTATTGAAATTATTACTTTTCCTCGTTTATACCGTAGGTATATAAAGTCTAAGAGCCTGGCCTAAAGAATGTGGTTTATTTTTTACTACGTCATTACATGGTATTTTTTCATTACATTTACCAGGGGTCTTTTGCACAACTATATTGTGTCAACTATTCATGTTTTGCAAAACTCGGTTAAATCAAATTATCTATTTATCTACTGATTCATTGATTTATATTATGCTATTTAAATAGTTTTTGTGTATAGATTTTAGTTTTTACCAACAAAGGAGTTAATCTAAATGTAAAAAACAGGAAATTATTTAAGTTAGCAATTTTAAACTTTTATGCAGTCAACATGGCATAAAGTTGACATTTTGTCAAGTTTGTTCATCAGTTTTTTTGTATTTTTTGTTTGTTTGGATAGACTTGATATAGCACTGATAGAAAGAGGGGTAAAATTACTTTAAAATTGAGATTCAATTATCACCAATCTAATAATATATAATACATAGAGTAATATAGTAAAACTAATTATTAATATAATAATAATAATTTCAAAACTCACCCAATAACCAAATCATAGTAGAATTTGAGATAAATATTTTAAAAGAGAATCCAATAACTCAATGTCATGATTATTTCACAGTTTGAACCCTTCTGTTTGTATATTTTTTTATAAACTGTAAATCAAGAACAATAATCTATTAAAGGATGATGATAAGTTAAATTTTTAATATAAATACCAACAACGTTTTTCCACTAATTTTAAAATTCATCAAGCAGAGCTGGCTTTCAGCAGTAATGTCATAAACAAGTAATAATATGACTTAGCAAATAATAAAATCAAACATATCATGACTTAGTGAATAATAAAATTAAAATAAATACAAACATAAAAATATTATCAAATTATGAAAGGATTAATACAGATAATTAACTATACAAAAAAGAAGCTAATATACAATTTTTCTTATCCTCATTTTTACCATAGGTATACAGAAAAAGTATTGTGTTTGCAAAAAAATCTAAACCAGAATTAACCATTTCACATATTGTTAAGACCTGCTAAGTAGTTTTTATAAAGTTTACTGTCTTTACAAATGACTAGAAGGTGTTTTTTAAATAATCAAAAAAATAATCCATTTGGCTTCAAATTTGGTACAAGCCAATCGCTTCACATTATTAGTATCTTGGTAACAGTATATTACTTTACGTAATAAATAAGTATACTATGTTTTGTATCAATACAGGAAGTAAATCTAAGGGTTTTGTTGCATTATAATAGATCAGCAGTATCTAGCGAGGTTAGTGCTTGGATGGGTGACTGCAGGGATAAAACAAATGTATTGACTATGTGAGGACAAGTAAAGCGAGTCCAAAGACATGTTGCAGTATACATTTGGGAATTTTAAAATTCTGAGGACGAGAGAAGCGAGTTTGAAGTAGGGAGGACGAGGGTAGCCAATATAATGTAGTAAGGAAAAGTTCTGAGCTACTCGAAAACAGACTCTGCTCAATACAATTTGTATTTTAGTGGAAAGACATTTGGCATTGACATAATTGTAGACAATTCCACTGCGCTTACTGAGGTAATAAACTTTTTAATACTTGTTTGTAATTGTTATTTTACTTATTAAAATAATAAATTTGATATACAAAACAAACATAACAACAAAACTATTTAATTAAAGAAATTTAACTTAACGATTTAAAGTAAGATTTAAAACAAATACTCAAATATAACAGTCGATGGATTTTTTGTAGTTTTTAATTAAAGAAAAAAATAAATAAAAATAAAAATGATTTAAAAAATTGAAAGACTTAAGATTATTAAAATTACTTAACAATAGTAACTCAAGAAAAGTAATAAATACATTTCAAATCTAATCACAATGAATCTTTAAAAACACACGATAAAAATAAGAATTAAGTAGTGATATGAATCAAAGATTGGACAAAGAAGGATATTAGTCTTCCAAGGATATCTTAAATAAAATAAACAATACTTCTCACATAAAACAAAACAAAAATAAAAAGGGATTTTATAAAAAAATACTTTATAATAATCTAAAACACAAAATAATACTAACTTTATAATAATATTGAACACATTATAAACAATAAGGAAATAATTATTAAAAATTGGTTTATTTTTAAAAGTAAATTCTAAAGGAACAGTTATAATATAAAAGTGAGAGTGTAGTAGTGGACTTGGACTGGTGTGAGTCAGGTAAGGTATAGAAAGTGAAAGGATAAATGTAATGAAGGTCTTTCAACTTAAAGTGTAGTGGGAACAGGACAGCTCACTCTATCTAGTGCATTTCTTACTAACTATTATTTACATATAAAAATAAAAAAGACTTCAGTCCAACAGATTTAATTAAATATACAAAAACCTAAGCTTTTGAAAATGACACCCTACTCAATATCTGCGGTTTATCAACAATATTTTTTAATTTCTGGTTATTTACCTGTTTTTTTTTTTTTTTTTTAATTTTAGGTCACTTTGAGCGGTCATATAGACTCAGGACCGGTTTTATTCCATACAGTGCTCCAAGAATATAATTAGAGAATTTTTCTGATAAAAAAAAGTTACACTAATGTACCATTTTTTTTAAACTTTGCTGACACAACAAACTGGGTTAATGAAATCACAACAATCTGGTTTTCAACAGGGTCCGTGTCCTCCCCAAGGTTCAATTCTTTACTAAATTGATTTAAAACATATTAAAAAGTTTCTTATTTGTGGACTTATAAAACAATATATAAATAAAAACAGATTAGTTACACAAAAGTCCTTTATTTTTTAATTATAATAACAACTATTATTATTTTAACAATATTATTATAATAACAACTAGTTGTTATTATAATTAAAAAATAAAGGACTTTTGTGTAACTAATCTGTTTATATTTAAAACATATTATTTTTTTCCAAAAATATTAATTTTTTTTACAAAGGATATTTCTGAACTTTAAAAAACCTGTCGAATAATGTAATTTTAACTCAATGAATAGACCTTTTTCATTTCTTAAATGACATATTTACAGACACATAGTCAGCTAAATGTCTTCTTCACTGTTCTAAATTTTATTTTAGACATGTTTGGAGAGCGAACATTGTTTTACAAGTACAATCATAGAAAACAAAGCATATATTTGTCTACATAAACTAATATCTCTATAATCATTTATTTCTCAATTGTATATCGGTAAGGTTACTTTTTAATCACTCAAAAAATGTGAAGCATAGTTCCTATAAAACCATCAACAAAGGATATCAAGCAGAATATGGGATAAGGTTAGCATTTATAAACCTTTTTAAGATTAACACCGATAAAAAGTTGGAGGATAAAATGAATAGGAAATGAGGATAGATGGATAGGAAATGAGGATGAATAAATAGAATATGAGGATGGATGGATAGGAAATGGATTTATCCTCAAATAGAGCATTGGAGCCATAAAAGGTAACTTTATACAAACCAATTTTATTGATGGAATTGATAAGAGAATCCATAAGAGTATTTTTTAAATAAAAATTAAGAATAACACATAAAAACACCCCCCCCCCCACCTTCCTCCCCTCCATGGCCTTAATCTTGTCAGCTCATTTTTCCTATAGAAATTAGCTAAAACAAAACTCATCAACTCTTACAAAATAAATATTTTCTTGGGAAGTTTATAAAAATAAATAAAATGAATTAATACATTTTAATAAAGACAATATATTTTAAATAACAATTAAAAATGAATTTAAATTAAGAAGAAAATTTTCCTCAATTTTCTTTTAAAATTTGCTAAAAAAGTTTTTAAACAAATAAAAATGAAATTTGGCTAATTAACAAAATAAACAATAAACAACAAATATATACAAATAGGACTAATGAGTAGCTTTGGAAAATTAAAATAAGAGTCATTATTAACACCTCCCCCACAGGAGATGTAATAAGTGTCAAGTCTATTAAGTGTCAGTTAATATTCAAACTATGAGCTCAAGAGGAGATAACTATCATTAGAATTATAAAATAAGTTTCTCCACTGATTTTTTTATTAAAATAAAGCATAACCGGCTTTCAACTAAAGGTCATCATCAGTGGCGGTGACTTGTTAGGAAGCTAGTTTTGGAGTATTTTTTATTGTTTACAGTTATATGACTCAGATTAGTCAACAATGGGAAAAGATCACATCTCTCCAGCACTGATGGCGTATGACCTTTAGATGGTTGAAAGCCAGTTATCCCTTATTTTAACACAAAAATTTATCAGTGGAGAGATTCATTTTGATTATTTATAAAATAAAAATACATTTACTTTATAAATAAAATATGATCTACTAACTTCATCATATTTATAAATGATGAGCCTCAAACTTAATTTACTTCAAATAGTTAGTTCATTTAAGTTGATAACAGCGATGTGTGTCTATAATAATATTAAAAACTAAAAGAATACTAATGTGAAGTAATATTTATTATTTTCCTCAGAATAATAAAAATTTAAAAAACATAATATACAGGTTATTATACTTTTTATTGAGAATTGAATTGTATCAAACTATTATTAATTTGAATTGAAACTTATATGTTTATACTTAATATTTTTATTAATATTATTATTTAAAAATTGTTGGAAAGAACAATCTTCACAATTGCATTCTAAAAAGCTATAACAATATAAACAGCAGAAATAGAAACAATTAAACGTAAAAGAGAGATTCATTGACTTGGGTTCATACCACCCTTTTACCAGTGCTAAAATACTGAGGAAAAAAAATAATTTTATTACTATACTATATGGTAGCAATATTGACAAATTGATTCAAAAATTTATTTGAAACGTATGAAATTCATAAGGGATAGAGTTGTATTTAACAAGAGACACAGTTTGATATATAAAATTATTTATAAATGAGTCATCCATTATTTAATTAATTACTAAAATATAACATTTTAATTTAATAAGTAATTTACATTTTGTTTTAATTTTTCCATTTCATTTATAATTTTATTATTTTTTAAGGCCGATAGAATATTAAATTTATACTAAGACTTCAAAACTAATTTCCTTGTTTCTTTACATTAATGTACTATTTTTATTTTTTTTAACCAAGTTTATTCTAAGATATTAAAATTTTTGAAACATGAAGTACATGATAGAGTAGTTATAGTAAATATTTAATTAAAAAAATATATATTAAAATAATTGAATTAAATATTTAAAAAGAAAACAAAATTGATGAATAGTTCAATAACTTTAATGGAAAATTTGATTTAAAAAACAGAAAATTAGTATATTCATTTTCCTCATTTAAACTGTAAGCATATAGGAAAAGTATTGTTTCCAAAAAAGTCCGAAACCGGAATGTAACCGGAATTATTTGTTTTAGGTATTTTTAAGGCCTCCTGAGTGGTTTATAAAAAGTTGTCCGCCTGTATGTGTGTGTGTCTGTTATCATCACATAGTCCAGTGTATTTATGCTAAAAGTTGAAACACAAGAAAATGATTGAGTCTGAGCCGTGTATCTATGTCCTTGATGGAGTAACACTGACTATAGTCGATACCATCAATGATCTTGGTGTTACATTGGATTAAGTGTTATCCTTATTTCCTCATATTAAATCAATCTGTTTATGTGCTTATCGAAATCATGGTTTCATTCTACGAGAATCGAAGGAATTTTCAAATCCTAATACAACTGTGTTGCTTTACAATGCACTTGTTAGAAGTATTCTGGAAAACTGTTCTGTTGCCGATCGCCTGCTATTTCTCAGTGCTATCTATAGAGAGAACTCAGAAAAGATTAACTAATTATAAATTAATAAACTGCGTAGGCTTCCGCAGTTATTGTCATGATGGTTATTGTTCTTCATCTACATTGACGCGGTCACCACCGGAAGACCTAAATCTTCATAATTATAAATTAGTTATCTTCACTATCTGGGTATACTTGGATACCCAGATAATGAGCTCTCTTCATCTACTTATATAGATAGACTCGTTCAACATGATATGAAATCCCTGTTAGACAGAAGAAATGAAGCTTTGATTGTTTTCATCTTTAAAAGTCTAAATGAAATACATAATTGACCTGAGTTGCTCGGGCAGTGCAATTTCAGAGTCCCAGCTGGATTTTCAAGAAATAAAGATGTTTTAATCCTGATTATCATTGTACCAACTATGGCAGTACAAACACTATGACACAAGGAATGAAAGCAGTCAATGAATTATGTTCTCAAGTCAACATATTTACTACTCTATGAATGTAATGAAAGATAAAATTAACTACAACTCTAAAAATGTTTTATACCTATGATTTTATTATTAAATATTTTATTTCTGTAAATATAATAATTCTGTAATTAATATATGTAACCTGATATTTGACTCTGAATTTTATTTTGATTATTTTGATTTTTTTTGGTTTTATTTAATAAAACCATTATCAGAATTGTTTTTTATTGATTGACTTGCATATGATTTTTTTAAAAAAATGGAAAGTAATCTAGTTGAAATTAATTGAAGTTGAAATTTGGGGCAAGTATAAAATTATTAGTTTAGCTTCAGTTCTAAAAGTTAAAAATACAAATAGGGTTTTAGTTATTTAGAAATTCTGTAAAAAAAAATCAATACACTCGTACTGAATTCTAACTCAATTAAATCTATTCCTGATTTTTTTACAATTTTTTTAAACAACGTACACAAGTAATTTGATAAAATTAAACTAATGCTGATAATGAGATGAAACTTGGCACATATGTTAGTCTTATACATGGCTAAATGCGTGCCAAATTTCAATTAGATCACAACATTTTTCCGCATTTTATGGTTTTTTCAAAAATGTTTTGGTTAATGACGTCATAAAAAATATATTTTTTTAATTAACACTACTGCACATATAGATTGATTTTTGTAGAAAGTTTCAACTCTCTAGCATGAATACAATGGAAGCTATGATGATAACAGACACATACACACAGACAACTTTGTGAAAACCACTCAGAAGGCCTTAAAAACACCTAAAACGGATAATTCCGGTGTCATCCTGGTTTCAGATTTTCTTTGTGAAAATGACACTTTTCCTATATACCTACCGAATAAATGAGGAGAAGTAAAAACTACTGACAGGACATCTATACTAAGAAAATGCTTAGTAATGAACATACATTATAGTGAAACACATGGTTATAATCAGTTGAGAGAACCAATGAGGTTTGTTCTGTACGTTAAACCACGCCTATGATTTCATATCTGGGCAACCACATAGGTTCCTCAACCATTTTTCCACACTGTCAACTGACTATAACCATGTATAATACTATAGTCCCAACTCTCCCCCTCAAAGTAAAAATGAATAACACCTAAAATGTGAAAGCCAAACAAGTAACATTCATAAACACTTAAAGCATAAAGTAATATGGTTAAAACTATATTAAACTATTTTTACTATTTAAAATGCATTAACAGTGACTTAAAGAAATAAATTATTAACAAAGGTTAAACATTTCACATTTCTCCATAAGAAATAAATTATAAAAGAAGAGACTAAACCCTTGAAACATTAAAATTATTACATAAAACTAAAAAAGTAGATCAATTTGATAAAATATTCAAATAATTTAATACATTTTATTAAATTTCTTTTGTTTAAAAACTTACACATTTTTAAGTTGTGATAATGCATAAACCTTTAAGCCAAGTTCTCACAGACTAAGTTTTATATTATTTATACAACTACTAATTTGTTTAAATACAACATTAGCATTAATGTTGTTTAGCTAATGTTGTTTCTCAAGCAATTTAGGCTGAAATTCATTATCGCTTTATTCTCTTAAAAACTATTTTATTAAATTAACACTAAATTTTATTAAATAACAGTGACAATTTATTTATAATTATTAGCTACCTAAAATGTTAAGACTTCTCATTGGTCAATTTTAATACTATTTCTTAACAACTAAATTTTACCATATGTTTTTGTAACTAAGCTTCCGGAAGATATTTAACTTAATATAAAAGTTAAATTTTATATAGGTTCAACTTAAATGTTTTTTTTTAATTTTATGTTGCTACCAATTAGAAAATAAAGAGGCGAAAAAACTAAACACAGAATCTGTTGCAAATTTAAAGAGTTGAATGGCAAAAATTGCAAGGAATTTTATCCTTATAATATAAGTGATGTAATATTTTTCTAATCACTTTGTTTTCTTCTCATTTTATTCTAAATCCAATTAAACCCGCTAATGAATAATAGTATTAGTAATAAAATATAATAACAGAAAAGAAATTTCAATCAATTTTTTTTTATTTCAAATTTAAATCTAATCTTCATTATCATCAGCTTATTTTACAAAACTAATTTTTTTAAGGATGTTTTAAGTTTAATGCAGGTAGAAGACTTTTAAAAGTTCTGAATTTCAAGAAGCAGAAATTTTCAGAGATGAATTTTCTAATATTCATAAAATAAAAACTAAATTCAGCCAGTTTATAGTAATTATATTGATAAAAACTGGAGCCTACTTTCAGAAATCTAATGAGAAAAGCTTTTCTCATTAGATATAGGCTTACTTCTAGAACAATTTCAATAAAGTGAAGAGATGAAATTTATAAATTACATCCAAACAATACAAATAAATTGCCTCTTTATTTTAATCAAATGAGGTGCTAACCTCATTTGATGCTGCTTAACACAAGTGATTAGACAAAACAGTAGATAACCATATTGAAATTTAAACGCAGTAGTATTTATTACATAAAGGCATACACACATGCCAAATTTTAACTTAATCAGATAAGTTAATGTTATTAAACATAAATGTATGAATGGATGATTTAAATAAGTTGCAACAAATTTAGTATACTATTAGACAGATAAATAGTATTATTATTTCTATATAGCTATAATTTTTTTCTTACAGTAAATGATCTACAGTTAGTCGGTGAGATTAAATTGTAAAGATACTTTATTGAGTTGCTGATGCGGTTGAGTTTGACGTTGAATTCACAGAGTCACTAGTTTCGTTCGATGAATTACTGGAGTCACTCGTAGATTCGTTCGATTCATTAGATGAAGATAAATTAATAAATAATAAGGGAAACATTCCTAAAAGACAGCCAAGTGTGACTCCCAAAACTCTACCCTGAAAAAATAAATACTTATTTCATCCGTTTGTCCAAATATTAATAAAAAAAAATGAAAATTTATATTTAATTAAAGATACTGCTTTGAGAGGTTATTGACTAAATAAAACTCAATAGTCTCTGTATTAAAACTATAGAGATATTATTACAAGAGAGACACTAATGTTTTCATTATGAAACATCAAAAAATTAGCCTGAACACCTTCGACTATTAATATCATAGAGATATTATTACAAGAGGAGCCCTATAGGTTAAATAGTGAAACGTCGAAAAATTAACCTGACCACCTTCAATTATAAATACAATCAAATAATCTGTACAAAATTACAATAACTTATATAGGATGTTAAAAATACAAAATAAAACACAAACAATGTGCGGGAAGTCGAAATCAATTTATTTATTATAATCTTAACTCACTCTTGAAAGAGGTTTCAATAAGGTTATGCAGAGCCCCTAAGAGCTCCAAAAACATTTTTCATGCCTCTTTATGTATTGAAATAGGCTATGCCCCTCTAGTATACATATATCTCTATGATTAACATAATCAAATAAAAAGTACAAATTTACAGTAAATAATTTAATAGAACGTTTAAAACATAAATAAAAACTTAAACAATGTGTGAAAACCAGATGGCAATGGATTAATTATAACTCAATTTGAAAGGAGTTCTAGTTTTCTCTATTTATTATTTAATTATAACTCACTCTTAGCGCTGCCTCCGTGGTCGAGGTCATTAAAGCAATAGTCCTTACACTGACTTTTGACACCAAGGAAGTCTGGGGTTCGCATCCCCAGACTGTGTTCACTGAGGTATGCTCTCAGTTTATATGAGATTATTGTTTAAATAAATTATCGCCAATTTCAGAATACACTTTGAACATAACGGTTGCCTCTACCACCCGAGGTTGTTTCCGCAGGGTTTATTCCTGATGGGCCACAAGGCTCTATTATAATATAAGGCAGGTAGAAAAAGATTACACAGCCTTTTTAAGCCCCTGAGAGCCCCAAAAAGATGTTTCAGGCTTCTCAATGTATTGAGATAGGCTGTGCCCCCTCTAGTATATATCTCTATAGCTAAAAGAATATACAACTATACCACTCAGAGAGCTAATTTTACAACCTATCTAGATTTATTATTGATTGTTTACATTTTCAAATGTTTTTTTTTAATTATTTCACCTAGATTTGAGTTAAATATTACAAAATTATTATATTAAGATAAAAGGAAATAAAACTTTCAATAAAATAATAACATAAAGTATTAAGTATTAACAAGCAAACTAAAGAGCTAATTAAAAATACTTATTTATTTATGTTTTAGAACCACAGCTAAAAGCTGATTTACACTGGTTTAGTATTATAAATATTAAGCTTCTAAAATGAATTATTATTATCTTGTATAATAAAATATCATTACACCATCTTGTAAATGGTGATATGATATTTATGTTTCCTCATATTCTAATCGGTATTTCTCTAAATTTAATCTAATTTGTTGAAAAACAACAAAAAAAACAAGATATCAAATATACATTAAGCTCCCCCACATCATACTTCAAAGATCATATGAAAAACAGGTCATTTCTTGAGCAACAATTTTAGCTTGAGTTTCATGAAGAAATTGGCGGACTAAAATGACTAATGCTGCTAGACTAAAAAGACTTAACACTTGTTCTATTTAATCTATAACAATGCTTGCCCCTTTATCCAGAAGAATAGGAAGGAATAAGTCAGAATTAAAAAACTAATAGCAAATTTTAATAAAATCATGTTAGATACTTACTAAATTACTTGCTAATCGACTAGAAGACATGTCTAATTGGAGGGGAGTGAGCTGTGGTGGCTTCATACCAACTCTAGCAGCGACTTGTTCCACATACCACGCTGAACCAATGCCCATTAGTCTGAAATAGTGTTACCTAAAGCTGCGGCTGCCATGGTAGACATTACCATTATACCTCCCAGTGTTAGTTCTATATAGTCCCCCTAAATAAACAAAAGTCACAATATAGTTCATGATGGGGTACTTGTGGAGACTAATAGAAATTCTAAAAGTCAGAGTATTTGTATACTATCAAGGTCTAAATTTAGAGAGATCTTTTAAAAATGAATTAGTTAGAGAGATGTCTTTCCCTGTATGTATGTAAAAAAGGAAAGGGCAAATCAAGTCAGATTTCCACAGAAACTAGCAATATTTTCTAAAACTAATTTATTTTCTTCACTTCAATGATTTCTTTATTTTCTAAAACTTTAAATCTAACAATATTAATTTAATAAATAAACTGCGTAAGCTTCCACAGTTATTGTCAGGAAGATTTAGGTCTTCTGGTGGTGACCTCGTTAATGTAGATGAAAAATCTGACTATTAATTTAGTTCACATGGTTTTTATTGGTTACATTAGAGGTGGAAGGCATATCAATGTAAATTAGTTCCTTGACTTGCAAATACAATTTAACAATCTGGGTTGATTCAAATGACACCATCTGTGCTGTTATTAACAACACTTTATATGGTTCTTCATGTGTTACATAATATTTAGAAATACTCACACATAATATCATAATGAAGTTGTCTAAGAATCCAAATCCAACAAATGGAACGGCATTGTGAACACCAACTATAACAAAACAAAATTTTATCATTATTTCGTGTTTCTCCTTACCTTATTTATTCTACAGATATATAGGAAAATTAATGAGTTTGCACTAATATCTTAAATCAAGATTTCAGGTAGGTTAAAATGTCTGTATGTGAGTGTCTGCACACATCCCTTGGGGAGTGAAAAATAACAGTTTAATGTGTCATTAGCTACCACTAATGAGTTAGCAAAAATTTTAATAAATCATATAACTTAAGAAAAATGTTTGGATTAATTTGAAATTGTGCTTGCATGTAGTCCTTATAATATAAGTTCAACAAATCTACCAAAATTCATCTCATTATCAGCTTTCAATTTTTATCAAATGACATGGATTTTTTAACAAGTTGATAAATCATCCAAATTATGTAGTAAAAAGTTTAATTTTAATGAGGCTAGTTCATCTATGGTTTTTGTTGGATCACAGCAAAAACCATTTTATCATCATTTGCTGGTGATAAAATTAACACTATTACGGTCTGAGGACAAGACAAATCAAGTCAGCAGTGGAAAGTGATAAGAGTAGAGTCCAGATTTTGGATGAAATGCCACCTAGGATGACAGTGAGATGTCGAGTCCTACAGCAATTGAAGCACAGTATTTAATCTCTGGGCAAGCAAGCTATCTTCATGCAATGGCTCTTACTCCCTCATTCTCAAAGTATCATAAAATAGCCCCATT
Organism: Microvelia longipes; assembly: GCA_018340805.1. Lineage (NCBI taxonomy): Eukaryota > Metazoa > Arthropoda > Insecta > Hemiptera > Veliidae > Microvelia > Microvelia longipes. The sequence goes on from JACMZG010001913.1 coordinate 39,254,668, forward strand.
ATTATTGTGTTTATAGAAACCCTGCACCATTGTTCCCTTTAAGAGACAGTTAAATTTACAATTGCCTGATATTAAATATTTAGACAGATACAATATAATTGTGTGAGAGATACCTAAAAAATGTAACAAGCAAAATACAATGCTACATCTGGGAATTGTTCCATAACTTGACATTAATCATTATTGATGGCTCAACATAATGTTATGTCCCACTCTGTTCCGTTCTGTTTAACTCATCAGGGCGCCGTTTAACTCAACAAAGATGGAACAGCTCCTAGATGTAGCATTGCATTTTGCTTGTTACATTTTGTAGGTGTCTCTCGCACAATTATATTGTGTCAATATTCATGTTTATGAAAACTCGGTAATTTTGCATGCCAAGCATAATGGCGGTTAGGGAGCACCACTTGTCTCTGGAAAATACTTCACATTATATTCTTCGGAATTTTAATTGAAGGTCAAAATGAGCTGAGGCTCTGTCGGTGCCTTGATGAGTTAGACGTATAGAAACAGAATGAACCATGACTCTATGTTGATCCATTAATATGAATGCATATGAATCTTGCATAATTATATTGAGTCGACTATTCATATTTTGCACAACTGGGAAGTATCAAATTACACTTCCGACCACTAAAAATTTATGAATGAAATGTATTCAAACTCAGGAACAAGGATAGCTTGTAGTACTAAACTTTTAAATAAATGCTACAATAACAAATATGCATTATGACAAAAGTGTATATGACAGTTTATTATAAATAAATTTATAGTTACCTGCTATCAATTCTGATGTATTAGGCTTTGGAACACTTTCCGCTGAAAACATACATTTCATTTTTTAGGCTCATTCAAGAATAATAAAAACAGATTAAAGGTCAATTTAAACCTACAATCAAGGGAGAGGGTCATAGCTAATAATAAACAAAAAAAATATCCGAAGAGTAAATAGAAAATATCAAATTTAAAATTAAAAAATAAATAAATGTAAAAAATATAAGTATTTGAAGAGTAAATAGAAAATATCAAATTTAAATTTAAAAATGAAAAATATAAGACTCAAAATAAAAACTCAAATATAAGACTTATGTAAAACTCAACAAACTAAGATTTACAATTTTACTTTTTTAAAATTTAAAAAAAAACAGCAATTTTACTTAATATAATAAGTGAGAAATGAGTGAGAAAACAAGAAATGGTTTTTATATTACAGAATTTTCACACCACTGATGATGGCCATAAATTGTTGAAAGCCATCAATATAACTTAATATAATATAAAAATGAGTGAAGAAACAACAACTGTATTGTTTATTCTTTTATTAATTACAGAATGACCACTAACTGTTGAAAGCTGGTTCTGTTACTTAATATAATATAATAATGAGAGAGAAATAAGAAATGTTTTGTTTTTATTCATTCAGGAATTTCAATTTTCAAAATAAATCATACTTACATACGAGTAAAATATAAAGGAATTTTAATATGCATGCATACCGGCTAAAAGCTGTTGTATTGAATTGTAATAGCATAAGTAGGCTTTAGCAGTTATTGTCATGAAGATTAAGGTCTTCTGATAGTGACCGCGTCAATCTAGATAATAAATCTACAATGTAGACTACGCTCCACAAAACTGAACTGACTAGTTTACAGAACTTGGTAGACAAATCTATCATGTTCTGCATCCCTGAAGATGACCACCACAGTCAAAGTGAAAGATTATTTCATAATTTACATTGACTCGGTCGCCACTAGACAGTAATCTTTAAAATAATTTATTCAATAAAATAGTTAAATGATTGCTCTTTCTGTAATAAATGCCATTCCGATAAAAGCATGTAATGACATCAATACTGTAATAGCATTGCTAAAGCATTAAAAAAGCAATTAAAATATTTTTAATTCTCACAAAACTAAACTAAATATTTATTTTAAGCCAACAAGCATCTGATATAGAATCACTTGAATTATATCAATATATGATGATAACAAGTTAGAAAGGTCCAGTCATGCCAACATTTTTAAATTAAAAAGATTTTTGTAAATATTAATGCTGATTTATAAATTGAAAAATAAGAGAAACTGACTTGTACCCTTTCCTTAAAATCAAAGATAAAATATTCTTCAAAATACACTATGTTCTGTTATTTACACAATAATATCCAACATGACATCATACATTTTCAGAAAAATTGCAAGAATTATTTTTATTAAAACTATTTCTAGTGTCAGTTAATCTCTTTGGAGTCCAGAAAGACATCAACCACATATGTGGATCAGTCCCTTAGTCAAACACTGAGGAGACTGCACTGGATCCCATGTTATTCTAAAATTATTTTTGATAAAAAAATAAAGAAGCCTTTTTTCTATTATTAATACTTGTTATTAATAAAAGTGAATAAAAATGAATTGATAATAATAATAATATATAATAATAATAAAATGAATAAAAAAGAATAAAATAATATTAATAAAAAATTTAATAAAAGGAATAAACAATTTTTTATGTTTTAGATATTATCAAATTAAAGGGACTTATTCAAATTTCATCTTTAAACTTCTTAGCAAAGTTTCTTTAATATAAGATAGAGGAGACAAGTAATTATCTTACTGGTATTTAAGATACTTATTAATCCCTAATAAGCGCGGTCGAATATCCACGGCCTTCTAGAACTTTTTTCTTCAAAATTTTCAGTAATTAGCCGATTGTGATAAATGGAGCCTATTTCCGTAATCTGCACCTCTTTTGGTTAATCCTCAAAGAGTATTTACATTCACCAAAGATTTATTTTTTTTAATTAACTTGGTACATACATAATCTACTGTTAGACGTCAATGTTAACAAATATGACATGTCAAAATATAACACAAAATATTGACGTCTAACAGTAGTTATGTATGTACCAAGTTAGATTAAAAATAAATCGTTGATGAATGTAAATACTCTTTGAGATTAAACCAAAAGAGCGTGCAGATTACGGAAATAGGCTTCATTTATCATAATAAAAGTTTGTTGGTGATCCAACGTTCTAGAAGGCTTGGATATTCGACCACGGCCTTATAACGGCAAGGCAAGAATGAGTCATTTAGAAAATTGTCATCATGGACTTGATATGTGGCAAATATAAGGCATGGCATAGCATCTTAAGTTAATATCCAATGTAAAGAAAGCCAGATTATTTGAAGAAGCTTAAACAAAAATACTTACGACTATCGTCTTTCCAAACTATACCTTTATGGTACGGGCATGAAAATATATCAAAATTAAAATCAATTAAACATTAAAACAATTTTGTGTAAAAAAAACCATAAAAAATTAACACCCTGCTGAAAAGTTTTGTTGGGATTTGATAAAGCCTTTGAGAGCTATTATGTGCTGTACTCAAAGGTTCAAACTATCAGACAAACATATATATAAATAAATAAATTATATACACACACACACCAACAACACATAATATATATATAATATATTATATTATTATAATATATATATATTATATATATATATATATATATATATATATATATATATATATAAATATATATATTTGTGTGTGTGTGTGTTGGTGTTTTATACTTTTTATAATTAAGAGGCCACTTAAACCCCCAGGCCCCCCACTCCTCCCTCCATTTCAGTCTTCTGAATGAAGTCATAAATGAAAGTTTTTAGTTTCAACATAATTAGGGAGGCAAATAATCTACACTACTGCAATGAATTAAAAACTATGTATTTTATAAAAAAAAAGAATACAAAATTATGTTGGTTAGCTTTATTCATGGCTAATTCCCAACTCATCATATTCCCATGGAAGAAAATGTTCTACTCTTATAACCTTAAAAGTAATATTTATTTCTATTAAAATATATCTTATTTTTTATTCCACACAAAATCCTAAAAATGTTTCTCTTTAAACTGATCTTATTCAAAGGTATATTAAAAAAAATTAACGGTCATGAATATAAATATAATAACATGAAACATAGCTTACCACACTTCTTAAGAAGCCAGTCCTCTGGCACAGTACAGTATGATCCAGTAGGGTCGACATCACCCAGGCTCGGTACTCTACTAGGTCTGCCAAATTTCGATCTCCATCTAAAAGCTGCTAATTGACCTACAGAAACAGAATAGTTCATTAAACTAAAAGACAATTAATTAAATTCATAAAAACTAGGTATACAACAATTTTCATAGACTTTTCTAGAATTTTTTTCCGAATAAGTTATTTATTATTATCACACATTGTGTGTTCATAATAAGCGATTGAATCCCACAAGCATTTAATACAATACTCTTTTAATAAGAGATCTCGCATTTACTAAAAATCTGGTTCTTGCACTGTAATTGCAAGAAGATCAATAGAGTTGATCGAGTGAGGTAAGTCTCCGTCAAAAGTGATCCCGCCAAAACACTGCATCCTCTATAGTAAAGGTTAACTCAGGTTATAATGAAGTTAAAAACAAAAAAATAAGTATTTAAGTGAAATAATAGATTGTCGAGAAGGTTATATATTAAATACGATCCCCTCTCAAGGTACATACAGTGAATCGGGAGAGAGGTCTAGATTACATGATTAGATTCCATCTTCCTAGTTCTAGACTAACGTAATGGGTAAAATTTTATAGCTAAATCTGAGCTATAATTTTTGAAGTAACCAAAAATTTTGATAAGGATGATTAAGGGAGTAATAGTTAATCAAATACATAATTCTTTGTGTTATTCTTGCGTGAATAATTATACTTTAAATACAAGGTACCAACACTTAATTTATTAAGTTATTTCTAATTGTTAGATAGTCGTGTTAAAAATTATGTTTTAATGGGGTTAAATTAAAATAATTAATCAATTAACTAACTAATTAATTAACTAACAAAATTAATATAACAATAAAGTTTGTTTAATTTATTAATTTATTGTAATATTATATAATAATTAATTATGGATTAATCATTGAATTTATATAGTTATGATGAGTAACCACATAATCATGTTAACAGTTAAATACAAATTAGTTATAGAGTAATTAAGTAAAATATGTTGCACAAACTCCAACTACCTCTGGCAGGGAAACCACAGCAATATTGCTAATATGCATGTGTTAGTTATACATGAAGTAAAAATGTTCTATGCAATAAATGGAAATGATAATAACCAACACTTAATCAAATATTATAGGTTTTTAACCAATAAATTCTCTTAACCAAGTTAAAAACCCTTAAGAGTGCTACAATTTTCAATGCCTAACATTTTAAATATACCCTCCCAATTTTATTTAAATAAAATGTTTATCAAGATACCTTTATACTGTTCTTTCATTTGTGTGGCTTGAAATTCTTTTAAAGAATCTAATAAAATGTTTCTCTCTTCTTCTGTTAATTTTACAACTAATGTTTTAGCTGTTTCTTTGCTCAGTCTGGGTGCTGATTCACCGTCAGCACCAGCAGTAGCTGTCATTATAGGCATAGAGTTTATCATAGGAAAGCGAGGTAGGTTCGGAGAGTAAGAGAGTCTATGGAATAACCGACCTAGCATCGTGTTCTGAATCTGAAAATAAATAAAATGCAACAAATCAATAATTTTCTTCGCAAAATAAATAATTTCTTAAAGCATCTAAAATACAAAAGAAAATCCCCCAAAGTTTGAAAGAGGTTTCAACGAGGTTACACAGAGCCCCAAAAAGATGTTTCAGGCCTCTTAATAAATTAAGATAGGCTATGCCCCCTCTAGTATGATGTCTGACCCTGCAACAAGTGCTACATTAGCATTCTCCCAAGTTAGCCAATCTTTTATGCAGTATACCTATACCACCACCAATGATTGAACTTTTGACCTCTAGGTCAAAGGGCTATTGTTTTACAACAAACAGGGACTCAAATACAATATAGTTGTTAACATAATACCATGAATTGTATTCTAATCTACTCAAATTAATAATATCAAACAATAAATTAATAAAGAAGTTATTTCTTTTTTAATGTTTGTTTATGCTAAAGAAAACAATGAATACTTACTACTAATTTATCGATGGAAGGAATATTAAGTTTTAAGTTGAAACTTGCATTAATTACAAATATTCATGTTGAAAGATTTGATAACGGGATGGACCAGTTTAATTTACGAAAATCCAAACCATCCGAACGGTTAATTGATTCAAGCTACAATCACGGCTAACTTTACTATTCTGACGTTAGAAATTAAGCAATTTTTTTAAAACTTCGTGGCTAAAGTTTTAAACGATGTTTTAAAAAAAATTACAAGAACCTGCACACGTGATTTTCAAAAATGAATTGATTAAGAAAACTTCAGATATTTATCTTTAAAACACCAAAAAAACAATTCAAATAATTAATTTGTTATACCATCGATTAGAATAAACAAAATAATGAATTAAATTAAAAACAAAAGACCTCGATTAAAAATTAATGATAAGATAATCAAACGTAAAGTCGACTTTCTTAAAAGCCAATCACAAGAATCGAAAATTGGAAGATACCCAGGTTAAGTTAATCAATAAGTTAGTGCTGGTTTTCATAGTAGGTATCATGGTCTAGGATCTTTAATCAAGATCAGATCAAGGCAAGAGTGTGAGAAGTCCGCAAGTACAAGGGCTAACCAGCTGTAAAATTTAATGGTACGATCCTAATTATCAAAAATGTAAGATATCACTTCATTTGCTTATATATTTAGCCCTTTCCACTGAATAGGATCAAAACTGAAGGCACCACTTTATTTTGGTTATGCGATGGTTAACGTGCTTTTTAAATTGAGCCTCCATTTTACACAATTAAAATATTAAAAAGTAATAGTATTAAAATATTAGAAGTTGGTAGGCGGCAAGCTAAATCAATCGAGAACCTCTGAATCTGACCATATTATATATATATTATATATATATATATATATATATATATATATATATATATATATATATATATATATATATATATATATATACATATATATATATATATTCAGCCTCAGAATAGAACTTACGAACGAATCAGGATAAGGCTTATAAAAACACACTTTGTGTATTTTTATAAGTGCCCACGTTGGCACTTCTCTCGTGCCAACGTTTCGAACATGGACATGCTATTCATCAGAGTAACCTGAAGACAATATCATAAAAAAACAATAGAGGCAAGTAATAGTTATTTATGCACGAAGGGAGTAAAGAATGTCATTATTTCTCTGAGCATTATGTTGGTTCTTGAGGCGAAAGCCAAGAAGAACCAAAGGATTTAAATCCTGAGGCGAAGCCGAGGGATTTAGTTGTTTAACTTCTAAGGCGAAGCCGAGGGAGTTATAGCTATTTACCCCCGAGGTGAAGCCTCGGGAGGAAATCATTGCGAGGGAATAATGGCATTTTACTCCCAAGGTGCATACAAGATTTTATCTCCAGACGTCGACATTGAAAATAAAGTAAGAATGTCTTTTTTCATTTCTTTTTTCAAGATTTTTTAACAGAAAATTATCTTACCTTTATCATAAGAAACTCGTCGTTAGGTAAATTATGCAAAAAATCTTCAACTTGGTTCTTAGAAAAAACATTCGCTTTCTTTGCAACATTACCATCGTTTTTTCTTTTTAATAATGCTATTAGTGATGCATAGCTTTTGATATTAACATTTTCTCTCACAAGCAAAGATGGTTTGATCATTGATTACAGCGACCACAGACTTGACGCTTGTTTTGTTTTTCATGCATTATTAAAATAAACAATCAATGCATTTTCACTTACTTGTATATTATGATCATGACACCAACTTTTAAAATTGTTACATGCTTTGTAATATTACTTTTTCAATTTCTTTGGTTACCAAGTTCGATTCAATAGCAATGTCAGGAGGTGTATTGTTAAAAAGTTCGTCAATATGTCACAAAATATTATCTGACATAATTGAAATATTAGAGTAGAATATTAGAGCAGTTATAAGTAACATTTTAATCTAATTATAAAAGTTTAAGACAGGTTAAATAGTTAAAGCTAAGGTTTTAAACTAAAAAAACTTTGATTTAATGATATTTTGTCGGAAAAAACAAGGAGTATGCAAATCTTAAAGCGATTTTAAGAAATCAGGATAGCCAACTTAATTTTTTTAACTTTTAAATAAAGAACTAGCTTTTATTTTTTAAATTATTTATTCTTATATTATTATTAGCATTTCACTAGTTCAACTTAAAATGATTGTTAATGTTATAGTCTTTTTTTCATACATCTTATTCTCGTATATCTTCTTATTTATAGGTATCTTAGTTTTTAAATAAAAATAATTATATATTATTCAGTTAGTCGATTATTAAGTTAAGTTGGCAACTGGCACTTTTCACTCTCAAGGGAGTAAAAAGTACTTTTTACTCCCTTGGGAGTGAAAAGTGATTCTTTACTCTCTTAAATCTAGTCATTAAATTCCGTATTATATACCGTCGGGAGATAGTAATTATGTATGCACCTTGGGAGTAAAATGTCATTATTCCCTCGCAATAATTTCCTCCCGAGGCTTCACCTCGGGGGTAAATAGCTATAACTCCCTCGGCTTCGCCTTAGAAGTTAAACAACTAAATCCCTCGGCTTCGCCTCAGGATTTGAATTCTTTGGTTCCCTCGGCTTTCGACTCAGGAACCAATATAATGCTCAGGGAAATAATGACATTCTTTACTCCCTTGGTGCATAAATAATTATTATCTTGAGACGTCGACATTGAAAATAAAGTAAGAATGTTTTTTTTCAAGATTTTTTCAACTGAAAATTATCTTACATTCATCATAAGAAACTCGTCGTTAGTCTCGTTATATACCGTCTGGAGATAAAGTTAATTTCTATTTCTCTTGCGTTCAAATGATTTTTAAAACTGAACGCTATGGAGTGATATCAATGGATATTTTCTCCTTCTATGTTATGTCACAATAATATAACTTATAACATAAGTACTAATAACAATTCTATTGTAGTCATACTTAACTAAATAAAAAAATTAAAAAAACATCTGATTTTCTACGCTTCACTCGTCCTCATAATATACGATGGCTACTAATTGCAAACATACGGAGGGAGCTAATTGCAAACCAGGTGGCTTTAGCCTCCCTCCAAGCACCCCGTGAAATCGTCTATGTGAATATTACTATTTAAGTAACACACATAATTGCGATGATATTGGCGGTATCTTCTTACGTATAAAGATCATGAGATGGATAAACAAATAATCCACAATAACATAGTATTTTTGAAAATAATTTATTGTCAATTCTTTAATAGACACATATCATGTAATAAATATAAATTAAAAAGTATTAAATTAATCAGTTAATATAAAGTAGAAACAAGTTATAAAATACGTATAAAAAAACTAACACAACTAGGTTCTTGTATTTACATAAAATCATTCAGACTTTTTTTACAATTAATTAGAAACTAATACAATTAATTATTTATGAATATAATTTTTCAATATATAAATAAGAATTTATTAATATCAATGAGTCAGTATTCTAAACCTTACAATAGAAAATAAAACTATCCATAAAGTACTAACAAATCTAGCACCTGTATACATGACATACACAATTCATTACCACTAAAAAATTATACATACAAATAATTTATGTAAACTTTTAAATAATAATAAACAGTAGGTGTTTATTATTAAGTCAAAATATAGTAAAACAAATATAAAACATAACTTTGGGGTTAAATAGTTGTTTGAAGTTTAAAATAAATTCTTGGTTGGAGGAGGTAAAATAAATCTTTTAACAGTTTTAGTTACACCAGACCCTTAGTTAGAAAGGGGTTCGGGAGAGGGGCCGTCACCCCTCCTGCAAAAATGTAACCCCCTCTGACGAAGAAGTTATCTCCTAAAGTTTCTTTAAGGTCGCCCCCTCTGGAGACGGCGAAACCAATTGGGCGACTAAATCAAAGCGTACATAAAGATGTTCTATCTATATGTATGCTAAACGTATCTCAAGATACGTTCTGTATCTTGTTCTAAACCGTTTGTACGAAATGTCTCTTTACTTTTAGGCTACCAGCTACATTTGAGCTTTGCACTTTAAATTCATTTAGTAATTATTATAACTTATGATTCTTACAATAATAAATAATAGTACCTAGCAAAACTACTATTACCAGATCCTTGCTTTATTATATTATTAGGAAAAACTACTGATCCCAAGAAATTATCAGGAAAGACCCGAGAATTATAAGAAAACAAGATACATTTAAAAAAAAGTTGATCTTAATTGTACAGTTGATCTGCTTTATTCTGTACCAGTTATGAACTCAAGTATTTACATATACAAATAGTTCATTAAAAGTACTACTTAACAACTGATCCTCCAAATACATTGAAATATTCAAGAAAAAAGATCCCGGTAAAAACGGCAAAATCATTTAAATAAGAATTAACTCATTAATCCATACTATTAGATTACTACCAAACATTTTCTTGGTACTAATATGAGAACCTTCTGATCTATAACGATATCGTAGTCCTTCTAGTTAGACCTTTATTGGTTATGGGTTCAAAATCTTAAAAATTGCTAAGTAAAAAATACTTTAATTTCGAGTCCAGTAAAAATAACTTTATATGGTAATGTCTTGGGTACATTGTTTCATTTCAGGTGTCTTGGTACGTTTAAACGACGGTACCCTATTACCAGGCCGTCTCCTTAAGGTCCCTAATACGTTCATCATTTCTTTCAAAGCAGGGGGCTGTTCTTCTGTTTTTTCAGCTTTCTTTTGTCTCTGTAATAAAAACAAGCATAAAACTACAAGAAACAATAAGTAATAATAGGGGAGGAAATATATACGAGGGACACACAGCGTACTTTACAGTTGATCGTATTCCAAGCCAGCATGGTGAACGAGTTGTATTTCTTCTTTTTACTATATTTTAGCATATCAAACAATTCATGTGTTCGTGGAGATTGGTCATAACAGAATTTAGTAGTTGTCATTCTATACGATCCGCGGATCGTATAGAATACGATCTCTCAATACGGTGATATTAGCTGTATGAACCATGTGGAGGGGACCCGATCGCATACGCTTGAACTAGGGAGATGGAATCTAAATGGATCCCCCGCTACGGTGTCTTTTTGTGTGTGTACCTTTAGAGACGATCGTATTTAACGGATAACTTTCTCGTCGAACTTTTATTTCACTTTATTTCACTTCTATATTACTGTTTTTGATCAAATAACTTTTGGAATATTATTTTTTTTGGTGTAACTTTATTATTACTTAATAATTAAGTGATTTCTAATTTTTAGAAATCACAATTTAATTTAATATATTTTTTGTTTTAAACTTTCTTATAACCAAAAGTGAACATTCACTATAAAAGACACTATGTTTTGGCGGGATTAGTTATCACGTAATCTCACTCGATCGACTAAACAAATACGCTGCAAGAACCGTGAAGTTAGTTGACCGTATTGCATACGTATTCTATACGATCCGCGGATCTAGAGTATGTGTGAACGTACTGATTGATTGCAGCAGTTTTACTTGCCTTCAAAGATCCAGGATTATACAAAAGAAATGAATGAATAAAACAATAAGGGTACAATATAGTAAAAAGCTACACCCTATATAACCTAGCTATACCCTACATCTTACCAGAATCAAGTTTCTGGCACGCCGCCAAGAAGAAAAAACTGATGATTGGCTCTCAATTTAAATAACGCCCCTTAGTATTGTTAACCTACACCAAAATTCATTCAGTTGTAAAGAGTGCAGGTAGGTCACGTTATATAAAAGTAACGTTCTAGTTTAGCTTCTAGCTCCGTGTTTAGCATAGGAATGTCAAATTTGAGATTTTATCAGGTAGGACACATATGGGCATAAGGCAAATTCAAAATGTTCTTACACATCAAAATCCGTTCAGTAGTTTAGGCAGTAGGTGCCTCAATATATAAAACTACCGTTCGTATAAAACGTATCAAAACGTATAAAATAAGCTGCTAACAGTCGAAATATCAAGTTGTTTAGTTAATGTAAATTCAAATACATTTTAAATACATGTTAAAAGTTACCTCAGGCGTTCTTAACAAGAATTTGCCTCCTTTTATTTCATTTATCAATTCTTCTATTGCACCTAAAAAATAAATTCATAATTTTAAATTTTTGAGACATTATAATTGATTTATATCAACAATAAATTCAGTTTAACATACATTACTTTTAAAATGTTTTATAGGTGAATAAATTTTCAACTAGTATTGAAAAACTTTTTACAGTTGAAGACAATTTTATTACTGGCTTAAGACAAAATGCTTAAGTCTTTCTTTACAAAATCGTCCTCGGGGCCATTATCGTAACTGTTGAAGTTCATAATCCTGATAATTATACATATACATACATACATATATATATATATATATATATATATATATATATATATATATATATATATATATATATATATAATATATATATATATATATATATATATATATATATATATATATATATATATATATATATATATATATATAATATATATATATATATATATATATATATATATATATATATATATATATATATATATATATATATATATATATATATATACCATGGATCTCGAATAAAGGGGATGACACACTAAGCCGATTTTCCATATCATAAAGGAACCATATCAATAGCAAATTGTTCATGCTTGGTTCGAACTGCTAATGCTTGAAGTCATTACATTTTCTGCGCAGGTCCTGAATTTAGAGGCAAAGTAACCTCCTGATTTGGAGGTGGCAACCACCAGGAGATGGCGTCCTGGTGCGTTGCTCATTGATAAGGATATAAAACAAATAGTAAGAAGTACGTATTTTCTTTTTTTAATTGTTTCATTTTAGTCATCTCCAAAGGTAACGAAAATCATAACAAATACAGAATATAGTTGAGGAGCAAACCCTACTTATCCAGCGTTTCGCGCCTTTGTATTATAACCATGGGAAGGTGAAGGTAAGTTTGTTCTTATTTCTTTATCTCATACAAAGTCTATGGGGTTAGAATAGTTCCCTAATGCTTCACCCCCTTTATTCAAGATGATTGACATGCACCTTCAAGATCCTTCATCTATGTACTCTATATGAAATAAATCTTAATTTAAACAGTTTTTTACACCCAAGACGAAAATTAGACGGATGAAGTAGCTTTAGCCCTCATAAATCTAGCCAAAATAGCTTTTCGTTATAATAAACGAAGCTGTAATTTATACGAACAACCAAATTCGTCGTTGAGGTTATTACTTTCAAGCCATTAATATGTAACCTGGAATATTCTTGCAAATAAAAATCGGGTACGGGGTACCTCGGAACATTTCCTCATCACATCGGATTCGCTACGCTCATCCTTGATACTTCGAACTCGCTTCGTTCGTTCTCAGAATATACATTCTCAAAATTTATACAGCAAAACGTCTTCGGACTTGCTTCGCTCGTCCTGAGATACTTGATCAACCGTTTCATTCTTAGCGGTCACTCATACAGCACTGACCACACTAATTGCTGATTAACTTTTATGATTAAAAAAGTCATGATATTCTAGTCGTATTAAAACTAAACTTGATTTACTTATTTATTGCTTAAAGGCAAATACTTGAGCCAAACTTTAACTCAATTGGATTATTTTTATCCAATTGTTTAAATAGTTTATAAAACTTAAACAAGTTATTAGATGAAAATTGAACTAATGCTGATAATGAGATGAAACTTAGCATATATGTTAGTATTATACTTGGTTACATGCGAGCTTAACATGTTTTCAAGTTTTATGATTTTTCGATATTTCTGCTGAGTAATTATTGCGAGGTTAATGACGTCATACAAAAAATATTTTCCGAATAGCACAATTAAACCTACAGATTGATTTTTATACAAAGTTTCAACTCTCTAGCATAAATACACTAGGAGCTACGAAGATAACAGACACACACACATTCAGCCATTCAAGGTACAAACACATACAAACCACTCAGGAGGTCTTAAAACACCTGAAACGGAGAATTCCGGTTTCATCCCGGTTTCGGATTTTTTTGCCAAGACAATACTTTTCCTAAATACCTACGGTATAAATAAGGAAAAATAATAATACAAGTTTTTAGAAGAAAAGTTACTGTGGAAATGACAACAGTTTTGTAGAAATAGGAAACAGTTTTACTTGGGAAATTACTGTAGTAATCATAAATACCATAAGTACTCCGAACCGAATAAAAAATCAAGTAATTGGTATCATTTTAAAAAAAGAATATGAGTCGAGATCGATAAAAAATAGGTTACCTTGCTGCAAAGCTGGTTTTGTAGCTCTGGTAACACCCAATAAATTAGCCATTTCTACCACGGAATTAGTCTTGTTTGTTTTTAATGTCAATGGTGCTGTTGATGACGTGGTTGGAAAGCATGGTGGGGGAGGGGGAGGAGGAGGAGGCGGCGGTACCAATTTACTGCTTAGACGTTCTTCTAATTCTGCAACTGAAAAATAGGTAATTCATGACTTATATTACGTATTGGTTAGGGCTTTACTTATCATCACAAAATGACCTTTATTGTTAACCACATTCTAAAAAATATTCATTTACCACTTAAATTTTAAGTTAATGAAAAATCTGCCACCGTCGACGTCGATAATTGCTGTTGGATATGAATATCTCTGGGACGGATTCGGCTTATCGCCGTCCAGGGTTTCTTTCAAGGGGGTCCAGGAGGGGGCGGGGAGGGGATAATGCCCTCGGAACAACCAGGATAATAATAATAATAATAAATATTTTTCAATTCTTAAAGTTTACACTTGTTGAAATATTACCAATAAGATTTACCAAAAAAAATCAGGACCAAATAAAATAAATAAATAATACAAAATTTACAATAAAACTAATAAAAATTAGGAAAATTTGTATCTAACAGGAAGTATTGATATTGGCGGCAGCTAATTTTTCCATTGCTTCTATAATTTTTTAAAGTCACTTACTTTTACTGTTAAGTTGTTGAATTTCTTGTTCAGCTCTCAGAGCTTTGTCTTCAGATATATTTAATTCAGATTCCACCAGTTTTAATTTCTGTTCAAGTAATTCTACTTGAGCTGGTTCTTCTTCCATGCAAAGTTTTTCCTAAAAAAGAAAGAGAAGAATATTTTAAAGGTGAAATATTTATAATTTAAAAGAGTTCCTAAGTAACACTCCTTAACACGTAGGAAGATGCAATGAGTTCTGCCACTAGGAGGGGGAAAATACCTCATTATAAAATGAAGGAAATGGTACGGAATACATCGAAACTTTTCCTCCCATCAGATTCGCTGCGCTTTTCCTCACTACTTGGGATTCGTTTTATACTGCAACATTGAGGTTTTTCGGATTCGTAGTGCTTCAGTACGAGAAATACTAATGCTATAAATTTCAATTTGTTCCTTCATAAAATGTTATTATAGTCGTTTAGTTTTAATGTTCTAATATTTTATTTTTATTATTTTTACTCCTTGTACAATATTTTGTACATTGTAGCTTTTGAATAATACTAAGGTTACAAAGTTTTAAAATACTCTGTTAATAGCGAAATTTCATTACAATATTACGCTTAATAAGTTGTTTGAATTGTAGAAGTGGATGGAGGAGTTGAAGGGGAGGGGGCGATTCTGGTTATTCTTTTGTAATATTCCGACTGAATCGTGTAAATTGTATAACTGAAGTCTTTTTATCCATTTTTAAAATTCGGATGCCTTCTATATAGCTGTTTCCAAAAACTAACTGATCAGCTCCCTAGTAAGTTCAACAAACAAAGCAATATGCCTATAGAAATGAAAACAATACCTGATATTTAAAAAGAAGATCCTGGCTTTTGATCTGCTCTTCCTCTAACTGTGTTTTTAGCTTTTCAATTTCCATTAAAGCATTCATTAGTTTTTCATCTTGAGCTGCATCGCAGAGTAATATTTGACTTTGATGAGCCAGAACATTTCTTTCTTTACGAGCCTATAACAATTTGCAAACAAATCTATAGAAAAAAGAAACATATTGGTACGTATTTTTTTATCCTTGTAACCCTGACGCGCGTTTCTATTTTGCAATATATATATTATATATATACATATATATATATATATATATATATATATATATATATATTATATATATATATATATATATATATATATATATATATAATATATATAATATATATATATATAGCTACGGATAAACGTGATTTCCAATAAATCGATGAGACGAGTCCATCAAATTTATAATGAAAATTACAAAAAGTATAAGAACAGAGTATAAACAATATTATAACGTAGACATAAATACCTGATTGGCATCAGATTTAAACTGATTAGATTGTTGCTGTTCTTTCTGGCATTGATCTCTAAGAGCTGACACTTGTTGAGCAGCTAATCTAGTGGCATCTTCTAGGTTGCTGTTCCTGGCCTTTTCTTCCTACGCACAATGTTATGGAGAATTATTGAAATGACTCTGATTAGTTAATTCAACTATTATGCAATTTTATAATGCAATTTTTTCAGATAGTGCATTAAATATTATAATAATCTTTACTTTTATGAACTTAATGATCAGCAATTAAGTAAATAAATTATTTATTTCTGTAAATTACAACATTTATCAAATATTTTTACTAAGTAATTAAGCGATAATATATTTAAAATTGAGTAAAATTTCGATTAGATGTTACGATTACCTGAAGTTGTTGAGCTAATAACCTATTTTTGTTTCTTTCCTCTTCTAAACAAGAGGTGAGGTCCGCTACCTGCTCTTGCGCCTCAAATTCTTCCAGTTTAAGAGCATTTATTTCTGCTTGTAAGCCAGCTAGTTGACTTCTAAGGTCTGAAAGTAACAGACTTTACTTTAGGATAAACCTGATGTAATTATAGTATTATAGTAATATGTTGCATCAAAAACTTACGTCAGAGGAATATATTAAATAAAAATAGTTAAAAACCACCTCGCTTCGCTGGCTAATAGAGTAAATAGGGAAACATTCGAACGCTGGTATTCTAAAATATAAATGCAAAAAATGAATCAAAGGGCTCGCTTCGCTCGCTAGCTTGCGTGTATTTATAATAAAAATTTTAAAAAAGACTCACTTCGTTCGCTGGATTACGTTTAAATTGTACAAAATAAAAAAGGCTCGCTTCGCTTGCTGGATTGCGAATATAGTTACAATAATCATATTAAGAAAGGCTTGCTCCGCTCGCTAAATGGTGCATATTTATAATAATACATAGTAAAAAGGGCCGCTTGGCTCGCTAGATGTGTATATTTTGATTTTTTTATGCTAAAAACGGGATTGCTTCGTTTGCTTGATTGCGTGCATTGATGCTATAAATGAATTAGGTCTCGCTTCGCCCTCTAAATTGAGTATGTTTAAATAAATGAACAAATATTTGAGATACCCCCTAATCCAAGTACTCAAGTTTTCAACCAAACTATCTCTATTTCTTATTAATTTTACAACTTTATATATTAAAGGGTAAATGTTCTTACTGTTAATCTGATGGTTTAGAAGATCGATCTCAGCATCTGTATCTACTTGCTTATCCTGATCATTACCATCATAATCAGTTTGATCTATATTGGCTCCTGTCAGGACTTTGCTAGCTAAGACAGCACTTCGCCTCTTTAGTTCTTTATTTTCTTTGTACCACTGTAACACAAGACATTATTATAAAGTTAATGACAATCCTGATTAAACAGGACTAATGCATCAGTTTTGACTTTCTTCATTTATACCGTAGATAAAGTGGAAAAGTATTGCGTTTCTACTAAAAATCCAATACCCAGATTTTTAACCTAAATTATCCAATTTAGGTGTTTTTAGACCCCCTGAGTGACCTTCATAAAGTTGCCTCTGTCTGCATGAGTGTGTTGTCATCTTAGCTATCACTGTATTTATGCCAGAGAGTTGAACTTTGATAACCATAATCTTAAAAACTTTAAATGATTTTTAAAAAAATGAGCTTAGATTTAGAAGATTCAATTGTTAGGACTTAAAGTTTAACACAATATAATAGTGCGAGAGATACCTAGGAAATGTAACAAGCAAATTGCAATGCTACACCTGGGAACTGTTCCATCATTCGACATTCGTCATCATTGATGGCTCGACATAATGTCATGTCCCACTCTGTTTCGTTACGTCTAACACGTTAGTCGTAACACAGTCTAACACGTTAGACTGTTTCGTTACGTTAGACGTAACGAAACAGAGTGGGACATGACATTATGTCGAGCCATCAATGATGACGAATGTCGAATAATGGAACTGTTCCCAGATGTAGCATTGCATTTTGATTGTTACATTTCCTAGGTCTCTTTCGCACAATTATATTGTGTCAAATATTCATGTTTTGCAAAACTCGGTAGTATCAAATGATATACTTAAAGTTTACTTTGTAGCCCGTATTGTGTGTGCAAAAAACACGATTTATACTTGAAAAATCGCCTATTTTTCAATCTGAAAGCTGGTTTTCATTTTATTAGTTGATGATTTCCAGGTAAATCGTTAATAGCTGGTACTTGTTGTTGTATACTAATTATTAAAATCTCGAGATCAGTTCTAGCTTTAGGCCCTCAGTCGGTCAGTAGGTGCAGCTCATCACACGACATCTTAATCAATTATATCATATCATATAAGTTTAGCAGTTTAGAGCACTAGTGATGCATGCTAGTGAGCACTAGTAATTATATCTCTATACCCTTGCTGGTATAGAGATATAATTACTAGAGAGGCCCTATCGGTTTAATTATATAAAATCGAAAAAGCAACCTCGGTTGTGTTTCAATTAAAACATAATAAAATAGTTAAAAACAAAATTACAGTAATTCATATTATAGAGCATTTATAGTACAGGGCATAACACATATAATTAACGAAAAGCAGACAACGATTAAATCATTA
The DNA here is from genome assembly GCA_018340805.1 of Microvelia longipes. Lineage (NCBI taxonomy): Eukaryota > Metazoa > Arthropoda > Insecta > Hemiptera > Veliidae > Microvelia > Microvelia longipes. The sequence goes on from JACMZG010001913.1 coordinate 39,273,571, forward strand.
TAACCTTAACACTCCTTAACACGTAGGAAGATGCAATGAGTTCTGCCACTAGGAGGGGGAAAATACCTCATTATAAAATGAAAGAAATGGTACAAAATACCTCGAAACTTTTCCTCCCATCAGATTCGCTGCGCTTTTCCTCACTACTTGGGATTCGCTTTATACTGCAACACATGTTCGGACTCGCTTCCCTCGTCCTTAGATAGTAAATACATGTGTTTCATGCCCAGCTGTCACCTATACGGGGATTCAGGCACTGAACTCGCTGGATGCTGCTTAACTTTTATTATCTAACTAAACCCGCGTAGACTTTCTAGCTGCATTGAAGCTTATAATAATAATAATAATAATGCCCGTTTAGAGCCTTGCGGCTCATCAGGGATAACCCCTGCGGGAACCACCTCGGGTGGTAGTAGCAACCGTTACGCTCAAAGTGAATTCTAAAGTTGGCGATAATATATCTAAACAATAATCTTCTATAAACTGAGAGCGTAACCTGGGATGCGAACCCCAGACCTCCGTGGGTGTCAAAGGTCAGTTTAAAGACTAACGCCTTAACGACCTCGGCCACGGAGGCGGTATACTAAGCATTGAAGCTAAGTATACTTATATATAGTACCAAAAGGGATACGCTTTTCAAACTCTATTAGATTATTATTTTTCCTCATTTATACCGTAGGTATATTGGAAGAGTATTGTGTTTGCAAAAAAATCTGAAACCGGGATAATCGAGAATTATCCGTTTCATGCGTTTTTAAGACCTCCTGATTGGTTTTTGCAAAGTTGTCAGTCTGTATGTATGTATGTCTGTGTGTGTGTGTCTGTTATCATTGTAGCGCCCAGTATATTTATGCTAGAGAGTTAAAACTTTGTACAAAAATCAGTCTAACGCTGTAGTTGTGCTAATAGGAAAATATTTTTCATGTTAACCCGCAATTATGACAGGGAAAATTTCGAAAAATCATAAAACGCGGAAGAACGATTGAGATTTGGCACGCATGTAATTATGTATATGACTAACGTATGTACCCAGTTTCATCTCATTATCAGATTAGTTTCATTTTTATTGAATGACTTGTGTACTTTTTTAAAAATTAGAAAAAATTGGGAAATGGTCTAATTCTGTTGAAATTTAGAACAAGTGTATATTATTACCAAATAAATAAGTACACTAAGTTTCGTTTTAATACGACAAGTATATCCGTGATATTTGTGGGATCATAAAAATTAAAGCGTATTGAGCGTGGTCAGTGCTGTATGGGTGACCTCTGAGAATGATACGGATGCATTTACTATCTAAAGAAGAATGAACCGAGTCCAAAGGCATGTTGCAGTGTAAATTTGGCGGACTGTAATTCTGAGGACGAGCGATGCGAGTCTGAAGCAGGGATGATGAGCGTAGCAAATCCGATGTAACGAGAAAAAGTTCCGAGGTACCCCGTACCCGATTGTTTTCAATTTTTAAAAATTGTTTGCTTTAATTACGTCATTGAAAAAACATTTTCCGACACAAAGATTAATTTTTGTACCAATGTTTAACTTAGTAACATAAGTAGTGTACTTAGGAGATGCGATGATAACAGACACACACATACATGCTGACAGGCTACTTTGTCAAAACCACTTAGGAGGTCTTTTTGAAAACACCTGGAAAGGATTCAATTCAGGTGAAATAATTTTCTTATAGGCCTACGGTATAAAAGGAAAAGTAAAAAAGGTAAGGAATTGGGTGGGAAAATTTAGCTTAAAACATGGAAATTCTAACCTAGATGTACGACCATAGCGTTTTGCAACTCTGACCTAGTGATGTGCCAAGTCGACTTTTTGAGTCGATTGAGTCGATTTTTTTGCAAGTCGATTTGAAAAGTCGATTTTTTTATAAGTCGACTCGAGTCGATTCAAGTCGACTCGAGTCGATTTAAGTCGACTCGAGTCGATTAAAGTCGACTCGAGTCGACACGAGTCGATTCAAGTCGACTCGAGTCGATTCAAGTCGACTCGAGTCGATTCAAGTCGACTCGAGTCGATTCAAGTCGACTCGAGTCGATTCAAGTCGACTCGAGTCGATTCAAGTCGACTTGAGTTTATTAGGAGTTGACTAAAGTCGAAAATAAATAATATATATTCTAGTCGGTAAAAGTCAAATTAAATCAATCAAAGTCGGCTCGAGCCAATTCAAATAAATATTGTCGATTGAAGTTAACCTTTCTTGTACATAGTAGGATTGTATTGTAGTATAAATGATTAAGCATGTGCCGTCATCGTCATATTACAACCGGGCAATCTTAATAACGCTTCGATAAAAACACAGCTGACCTTTGCGCCGCATTGTCTGTTTTGGGTTTTCTTTATTTACAAAATATTTTGTGATCATTTTAGCTTTATCTCTTCTTTCTTATCATGTAACTTTTATACTCCGTGTTATAACTTAACAGATACAATATTTTTTTATTTATTTGAAATTAACGGATCTCATCACGACCCTTTTACATAATGTAATTATAAAAATTATTTTATTTCTATTTCATTTATAAAAATTGTTTTATTGAGAGTTAATTATCGAGGATGATATTAGGCACCCCCGCAGGCGCCAACTTACGGGGTTGCCAGAAAGAGAAAGAAGTGCTTAGAAAAATATCGATAAAACTATTATAATCAATTTTAGTTGTTTTGTTTGCTACACTTTACAAGTATAATACAATACTCTCTTAGCTTTATGAAGAGTTATGTAGAATAAACAAAAATTATGAGTTAAGAATTAAAAAAAAATCTGGTGCGGTGGTCCGCGTGTCGGGCGAATTTCCTTTGGATGCGTGTTTCTGTGCTTTTTACATAATATAAGTTTACAACTACTAAATAAATAATTCCGGCGCGGTGGTCCGCTGTCGGGCGAATTTCATTTAGAATGCGTGTTTCCGTGCTAAACAACACATTTCTTGCTTATGCAAGAACCATGCCCATTGCGTGGTTACGGTTCATGCTTTAGAACCTTGGCAGTTACTCAATTGTCAAGCACTGCTCGTAACTCATTTTGTCTGTATTTTCCAAAGGGAATGCGCATAATCATCCAGTTGTTGTACAAATCTATGTCTCTAAACTTAGAAGTACGCACTATATTTTGCACTAATTTAAAGCTTAGTTACTTATCTTTAAGCTTAGTCAGTTATCTTTAAAGGTTTTAGCGCATTTCCTTTGGAAAATATAGACAAAATGAGTTACGAGCAGTGCTTGACAATTGAGTAACTGCTTAGGTTCTAAAGCAATATAATATATATATATATATATATATATATATATATATATATATATATATATATATATATATATATATATATATATATATTATGCGCGTGCCAGGATTTTTATGCTTATATTTATCATAAGTTTTGAGAAAAACCGATCTATAATAAGATCTAATCTTAATCAATCGCAGATCGTGTGTTTGCAATAAATCATTCTAACAAAAATTGTCAGGTGTCCTAGTTTTTCGGAATCGTTCAGGTTTTTTCGAACTAAATCGATTGTACCGGTTTTAAACAAAGGTTATTTAATAATAACAAACGTAAATTATTAATGTTTATCAATAAATATTTTTATTTGAAGAATAATTATATTTTGTAAAAATTCATTTTAAAATTATTTTGATTTAATTTTGTCAATTGCGAATTCCTAGAAGTATTGAGACCTTCGGCTAGTATACAGATACTGCGATACCGGCGCCGCCCATTTTTGAGATTTTATTTTGCAGAATTATCTTTTGCGGCAGTCTTTTAGTTTGATAATTTCTTATTAAAACTGTAATCCTTTAGAATTTCTGTGGCCTTCGTAGAAATGGAAGCCGGAAGCTAAAGCTCACACTCTCCTACTCTACTACTTAATTCCCAGAAACTCTTTCAAAAATAAAAATATCCTGAAACCATTGTATAACAAAACCCGTGAAATATATACGTCAGCGTTTAATAGTTATTTAGTAACTAAAAACGCAATAACTAACTGTTTTTTTTTTTTAATAATGCGTTTTTACTGATAAGCATATCGTTATATTCTCGTAGAATATAGTCTGTTAAGTTAAAATATTCTGTGTTATCTAGGACATTGTATTTCAAGAAAAAATAATGCAAAGGAAAAGATAGCGACGCCATCTCAAATCAACTCGAGTCGATTTGAATAGACCCGAGTCGACTTGAATCGACTCGAGTCGACTTGAATCGACTCGAGTCGACTTGAATCGACTCGAGTCGACTTGAATCGACTCGAGTCGACTTGAATCGACTCGAGTCGACTTGAATCGACTCGAGTCGACTTCAATCGACTCGAGTCGACTTCAATCGACTCCAAGTCGACTTTTGACCTAAATCGATTTTACGTCGATTTTTTTTTGAGTCGACTCGTATGAAGTCGATTTAAAAAAAAGTCGATTCGGCACATCACTACTCTGACCGGGCACAACCTTTATATATTTTTACTTATAAAATCTACATTAAAGGAAAATTCCACTGAAGAAATGAAATTTGATCAAACAAATAATATTTTTCTCTGTAATTTAAAATCTTCAAAAGTTGCCATAGATCTTTAGGGACCTTAAAGTATAGCAAAATTCTCAAACTCATATCTATGTTATAAGATTTTACAAAAACAAGCCTTAGTAAGCAGGAAGCAAATGTTTCCTGAAATTGACACCTATTTTAATAAAAATGTTTTATTAAAACCATTAAAATTATGCCAGAAACACCTAAAATTATTACGTCAACTATTTACGTTTTGCAGTACTCAGTAGCATAAAATGATACGCGTTTTATTCATTAGTTTAAGCTCGTGGAGAAAGAAGAACGGAACAAAGAAGAATGGAACAAATTCTACTAATATGTAGTAGAATTTGTAATAATCTTATAATAAATCAATGACTGCGACTTCTCTACGAATTGCATTCTGCCTGTTTAAAATCCCAATGACAACCATAAGATATAAAATGCATTTCGAGAAGTACTCTATAATTTTATGTAGACGGCGCCTTTATCTAGGACCTATTCTACCCTAATCGTTGAAACAAGATTTAAAAAAACAAAGAAAGAAGAGAAGTTTCATTTTTTGATATTTTGTTAAACAGGAAGTATTTCTATTAGTTTATTTCCCCCTCCTATTTTATAGAAGTTGCTAAATATTAACCTTATACAGAAGTTTAATGCCAGTAGGTGACTTAATAGTTCCGGATTTAATATTTGGTGACTTTACTGGTGATTTTCTTTCTTCCGGTGATAACATCTTAGTTATTGTCTAGACCACTGAAATTTATTCAATCAGCTAATCCGAAGTCGTGCAATGAGTTTTGTAACACTACAATACCGACACTATTAATATTACAAGACACTCTCAGTCAAATTTACACTCAACCACTAAAAAAATTTGATCAAACAACTCTTAACCAACTAAACAACACACAACACATTGGAAATCAACTCTAAAGTAAGAACAAAACAAACCCCTTTCTAAAAAATAATTGGAGAGTTATTTTAACTATATGAATTACAATGTACAGACGAAATATAAAAATTTATGATCGTTTTTCAACATTTTTTTATTATTAGTTTAATCTACTTAAACTAAAGACAATAAAATTGCTAATGAATCAAATTTAAGAAGTAATTGCAGGCCATTTAAAATAATACTTTAATTGTTGTTCTGTAAACTGAAAAAGTGTACTTTTGTAATTATAATGCTAATATACAAGAAACAGACCGATTTCTACGTAGGCGACTGACTGACAAGCCTGTCGTTTTAATAATATAACCCTATGGACTTTTATTAATATTATTTATTTATTTAAATAGTAGATTTGCTAAATTAAAATGTGTGGTATTATAGTTTTTATGGAATTTAGGGATAAATGAAATACATTATATCTTTTGAATACTTGAATATTTTATGCTAAAACTGTTATCTCAGCATTTATAGACGCTGAGAAAAGAAGAAATTAATAAATGACTGAAGAGTAACACTGATTCATTTTCACCTCGAAAGGAAAACTTAACTTTACTTTTCCTTCATACCGCAGGTATATAAGAAAAGTATTGTGATTGCGAAAAAACGAAACCGGGATGTTACCTGAATTATCCGTTTCAGGTGTTTATCATGAATTTATTAACCCGCAATAATGACGCGGAAAAATGTCCCGCATCATAAACCCGCAATAAATCATAAAACGCAGACAAATAATGCGATCAGATTGAGATTTGGCACGCATTTAGCCTGGTATAAGACTAGCATATGATTATTTAAAACAAGGTTGACTTCAATTTTACAATTATTTATAAAAAAAGCTATATATTTCAACCCCTTTGGGTCATCTTCAGGCCTAAAAACAAATAAAAATAAAAAGTACAAAACATTTGACAAAAACAATACTAAACTTAACTAGCATATGAGCTAAGTTTTATCTCATAATCAGCCTTTTATCAAATGACTTGTGCACGTTTTAAAAAAATTGTAAATATTCGGTACAAGTTGTACCATTCCGTAATAAATAAGTACACCAAGTTTCGTTTCAATATGACAAGTATATCCATGATCATTGTTGGATCATTAATAAGATAAACAGCGTCGAATCGGTCAGTGTCTGGATGGATGATCGCTGATGAATGAACTATGAATTCGCTGACAAGAGAAGCGAGCCGGAAGACGTGTTGCAGTGTAAACTTAGCGACTTGTATATTCTGAGGCCGAGTGAAGCGAGTCTGAAGTTAGGAGGATGCGGGTAGCGAATCCGATGTGATGAGAAAAAGTTCGGAGGTACCCAATTATTTTAGATTTATATAATAAAAATAAAGGCCCTTGTCTTAGCAACAATTTTAAACGATTTAGCGTAACAATTAGCACAAAAAATCGAACCCCTATTGAACCCACTTTGAAAAACAATTTTTTAGAAAGGTCTGATTGAGCTGAAATTAGTAATTGATCAAGGCTTTGATAAAAGTACCTTTTTCGAATTTCTTTCCATCCCTTTTTATTTATTTTTGAATCTAGATTCTGGTAGACTAGTGTATCTGAAATACAAAAACCTATCTTTTATCTTTTACTAGTCCCTATAACACTTCAAAATCAATATAGTTTATAGCCAAGTTATAACTGTCTTAGTTAAAGACTATATGTCTATGTTGTGGTGTGGTACAAGACCTCTACCAAAATATTTCATTTTAAAACTCGGACTGCGGAGTGGACCAGGTTTATACTATAATTTTTGAAATGAGATAGGTAAGCGAAGTTCAATATTTAGCAGTTTCTCTAAACTCAGGTTTCTTTTAACTGTAAAGATATAAACTAGTGCACTCTGATAATCGACTTAGCAACTAAGGCCAAGATGCTGCCATCTTCGAATCAACTCCAACGGCTTGCCTAATATCGTACGAAAACATTATTGAAAGATGTTCCTTTAGTTATATATAAACATATATTTATATATAATACCACAGCAGTCGAGGAGTCTGCACTTTCATCTTCATTTATCCTCAATATTATGTTCTATGTGCCATTGCCTTTCTGTTTTTTTTTTCATTGTACTTTTAGTAACTGATCATCTTTTTTTGTCCAATTCTACGATATCTGTGTGCTTATGTCATTTATTATATATTAATATATAATATATATATATAATATATATATATATATATATATAATATATATATATATATAATAATATATATATATATATATATATATATATATATATATATATATATATATATATATATATATTTGTGTGTGTGTGTGTTGTGTGTACGTATACTCCTTGTTCGAACTTAAGTTATCCAATAAAATTAAATAAAACAACAGTACCTGAGTAGCTCTCTGCATGGCCTGGTGAAGGGCTCCGGTCTCGAGTTCATATTTATGCTTGAGCTCATCATATTCTTTCACCATAGCTTCACTCACTAAACAATACACACTCGTTAGTATATTAATCATCAAAATCGCCATATTCATTATGAAATTGCCTAATAACGCCCTCATTTTGCTTCGGACAGTTTTCTGATATTACTAAAATAACTTTAACATGCCATAAAATACTTAAAAATCGCTGTAGTCCATATTCTGATTTTTTACGTCTTTTTAAATTTTGAATGAACATAGAAAGGATGTATTTTTAAATTTTGAACGAATATAGAAAGAATGTATTTAAATTTTAACATATTTAAAGAGGATTTTTGTAAAAACTTTTACGTAATGACGAATGATTTCTAAATATGTCTGACCTCTCATCATATCACATTAAAGGTACACACTAAAGACATTTTGCAAGAGCGATAAAATACAAGACTTTCGCATTGTTCTATCTGTCTGACAGTCCTGATTGATTTTAATTAACTACAACAGTGAGTCAAATTGTGAGGGGAGGTATCTCAATTAAGAGAGTGCAATATCACGGGGACCTTATGAATAGTTTTCTGCGATGATCTGTAGATCATTGTATTGAAAAGCAGTAGAGCAACATTTTCACTTTCTCAACCTTTTTTTATTCAAAACACAAATAATTTGATGGTAAGTATCCCGCCACCTAATTATTTTACTTAGTTTTGTGGGCTTAGTATTTTAACAATTTTATTTGAATAATGGCCAAATTAATTAACAAAACAGGCACTTACAAAGTACTGTGTTGCTATCGAATAATAAATCATTATTTTCATATAACGTTCGTTATCACTGTCTACATTTCCTTATTTTGTTGGAGCACGTAACAAATCATAAATTGGTGAACAAAGCGAGCCAACTATTTTTGCAGTATTAGGTTTTTTCTTCTATTTTGACGCTAGACAAGAATTGCGTCCAGGACAAGCTGACGCTAGACTGGAATTGCGTCTAGGACAAGCTCACGCTAGACTGGAATTGAGGTTTTACCTTTATTTTAATTTTAATTAATAGGCTACCTTATTACTCCATCCTTAAAATCTATAATGCTCTACCTCAGCCAATAAAAGAACTTAAGCATGAGCCAAAAATATTTTTAAAAACTAAAGGAATTTCTTTTAGAAGAAACTGTCTATAGTATTCAAGAGTTTTATACCAGATGTGCTGTCAAAAAATAAAAGTAGGAATTTTTTATTAATTAATTAAATTCAATAATTTTATTCATTCATTTTATAAATTAGCTCTATGGCATGCTGTCATTTATGTGATTTATTATTATTTACTAGATTTATTAGTTATTAAGTAGTTATTAAATATTAAGACGATTCTATGTACATTTTGTATATTACGGAAATAAAGCTATTTATTTATTTATTTATTATAGATAATTGTATTTCTGTCTTTACATCTTACACGTCCTAACTACAGTGTTGTTTCAATGGCAAATTCTTACAAGTTAAAATCTGGAAAGTCCTGGTTCTCAATTTGCTCGCAACAAATCAGTTAAATGCTATAAAGTTTTACTTACAAGTCCTAAGTTGTTTAGCCTGTTGCTTCTGGCTATCAAGTTCATTTCTAAGTTTGGTTACTTGACAACTTTCCCTCACTAAATTTTTCTCTATTTCGTCTTTTTCTCTCATAGCTAAACAAACCAAAAAATTAACGATGAAACATAAATAAAGCAAATAGAACAGAATAAGGCTGTACAAAATTGTGTGGCTAGCAACTCAAGTGTCTGCCAGTAGAACCTTTCGTAAATATGCTCGAATTCGACGCTACAAGATGCTTTGTAGAAACAACTTACAGCACTTGGCTTGCAATTAGACACGTGAAAACAACATGTGCTTATGTACATGCAAAATCAATTCAATTAATTTACTTCCGTTATGCGTACAACCTCATTAAAAATGGTTAAAGTGAGAAGTAATTAACTTAGAACGTATGAATCAAACGTGGGATATTTAGAGTATGCGAAAGGAACTTATATAGCTCTAATGGTATATAATATATATAATATATATATTATATATATATATATATATATATATTATATATATAATATATATTATATATATATATAATATAATATAATTATATATATATTATATATATATATATATATAATATGAGATAGCTTTTTACAGGATAATTTGCGGTCTGTTCATTGGCCTTTATATTTTTAGCGATGCTTATGAGGCATCTTTAAATATGTTGTAACTGAAGAGATGTTACATTATTCGCTTTAGCTTGCCAGCTGTTATCCTTGCAATAAAGGAAGTAATAAGAATGCGTGTGCTGCGCTGCGCAGTAAAGACATTACGTCTCACGTCACAACTCTGCTAATATAACCTTGATAATATTATTCATATTGAGACGATATAACAAAACAACAGCTGACTCTATAAGTGCTTTTATGGCTTCTTTATTGATCCGCTAAAAAATATGTAACAGACTTTTAATTGATTAAATTTAAATATTCCAATAGGTTAATAACATAATGTAAATTTTTATAAATGTTTCTCTCTCAATCATTTTCGTTATACCGCACAACATTGTTCATGTTTTAATTTTTATTTACAACATTCTCCTTCTCTTGTATAAGTTATTGTAATATTGTACTGATTATTTGATTTTATTATAATCCAAGGTGGTCAGGTTACTTTTTCCATGTTTCAAAATTTAACCTATAGGGCCCCTCTAGTAATAATATCTTTATTCATACACACACACACACAAACAGAAAGACAATTAAGAAAAAATTCAGTTAGTGTTAAAAACATGAACGGATAATTCAAGTGGAATCCCTATTTCCCAATCCATGGATTTTTCCTATACATTTCCTATATACTTTTAACTCCTATACACCTACGGTATAAATGAGGATAGTAAAAACATAGACTGTTTCAACATCCTTGTCTATGAAATAGAAAAGTATCAAAATTTAAATCATACCCTTCAACAAATGACTAAGCGTTTCTTTTCTTTTGACTTCAGTCTGTTCATATCTTTGTCTCCAAACACCGCCATCTTGAAAAGCCATATTGTCTTCGGATGTAGCGCTGTTGATTCTAGCTCTTGTGTTCCTCGATACTGGTATCTGGGTGGGTCGCTTCGTCGCAGTTTGCTCATTCACCACCATAATTGTCAATCCTTATTTTTATAAGTTTTTTTTTGCAATATTTATAGATTATCTATCATTTTGTATTTAACTTTTTAGCTGAAACAAAAATAAAAGAATGATTGTACAACTGTAAATTTAAAAACAAGCTGCTATCATTGGACGAGGCTTCCCTGCCTGTAGACTAACTAATGTAGGAGCGTATAATATTGCATAATAAATTTAATAATTTTTAATTTAAGTCTGGCAGGGAAAACAGCATAAAAATTACTTGTTTGTTAAAAATATAGTTTTTATATTTTATATAACTTTGTATTCTTTTTTAGAAAATAATTATGTGTTTTATTTATGTATGTGAAACATATTGTAAATATATCTCGAGAGCCGAGCTTGCCACAAATGTACAAAGGCCTCATTGTACGTATAAAATCGGGTACGGATTATTTTCCGATTTTTACCATTTTTTTTAAAACGTCATCTGATAAAAATGAAACTAATGCTGATAATGAGATGAAACTTGGCATATATGTTAGTTAGTCTTATACATGGCTACATGCGTGCCAAATCTCACATTGATGGCAACATTTGTCCGCGTTTTATGATTCTTCAAAATTTTTGTGAGTCATTATTGCGGGTCAACAAATTAGGTCAAAAAAAATATTTTCGGAATAGCACAACTACACCTATAGACTGATTTTCGTACAAAATTTCAACTCTTTAGCATAAATACACTGGGAAGCTACGATGATAATACACAGATAATTTGGTGAAGCCCACTTCAGATAAAAACGCCCAAAACGGATGATTCCTGTGCACATCCCGGTTTCGGATTTTTTTTGGAAACACAAAACTTTTCCAATATGTCTACGGTATAAATGTGGAAAAGAAGTAATCAAATAAATTCAGCAAATAAAAATAACACTGTAATATAATTTATTACTAATCTTTAATAATGTTTCAGAACCTAATAGACCTAAGAGATAAGTAATTGCTGTTAATAATATATATTTATATATATATATATATATATATATTATATATAATATATAATATATATATATATATATATATATATATATATTATATATATATATATTATATATTATATATATATACTATATATATATATATATATTATATAATATATATATATATATATATATATATATATATATATATATATATATATATAACCTTATAAACGAATTTGTTCCCGAATAATTTACTATTATGCTTGTGTGTGTCTCATACTACTAGATAAGTATTAGTTTAGATTGGAGCACAAGTGAGACTAATTTTATTAGATAAAATAAACTATATATCACTAATCACACATACCATATATTTATGTTAAATAAAGCTAATTCACGCTAAGAAAATTCTAAATATAACTAATGAAACAATGATGGAATAATTAACATTAACACATACATAAATTAAATAAATACTGTAAATATTAATATAATTATAATTAATGCACTCAGATAATTGTTACGGCAAATCGATTTAAAATTAATTTGAACATAGAGAACTAACTCGAACTCTAGACACTGCAATTTAATCAACCTACTCAATAATTGTCAGACAAAAATGATTATTATGCTCATTTTAGAAGAATAGTTAAAATTTAGTTTTTACACAATACTTCAAAAAAGCTGAGTGAGTCATTTGTTGAGTCATACTCTACTCTTTAAATAACTCCTGGAATCTTGGAAATGAATGACTGTGCTATTATTATTTGCCTAATTTGTTCCTAGTTATATATATATATATATATATATATATATATATATATATATATATATATATATTATATATATATATATATATTCTATATAATATTTATGTGTGTGTGTGTGTTGTGTGTGTATGTATGTGAATGTTATATATATTATATATATTATAATATATATATAATATATATAATATATATTATATATATATATATATATATAAACCGTATATGTTATGTTTTGTATAATATATGTATTTATCTAATGTTACCAGAAAGAACAAATCATTCATTAAGTTATGTTAAATATTTAATAATAGATTTAACTTTTATATGTAAGTTATTATTTTTCTGTATGTAATGTAGATTTAAGTTATAATGTATAGCAGTAACCTCATGCCCTTGAGAGGGCCACCTCGGCAACCAGCCGATTTAAAATCAATTATATATTGTATAGTTTCAATTTGCATGCCAATGAATTGTAACAGTATTGATTTTAATAAAAGGTTACTTATATTTATTTATTTATACAGGAAAAGTATTGTGTTTGCAAAACTGGGATGTCACCGGAATTATCCGTTTATGTGTGTGTCTGTGTGTGTGTGTGTCTTGTTAACATCGTAGCTCCCAGTGTATTTATGCTAGAGAGTTGATCCTTTGTACAAAAATCATTCTATAGGTTTAGTTGCACTATTCAGAAAATATTTTATGACATCATTTAACATCAAAAATAAGTCGGCAAAAATTTTGAAAAATCATAAACCGCGGAATAATTGTGCTACTGTCTTGAGATATAGCACGCATGTAGCCATGTATAAGACTATCATGTGTGCTAAGTTTCATCTCATTATCAGTTTAGTTTATTTGTTATTAAATGATTTGTATAAACAAACGTTTTTTAAAAACTGTAAAACATCGTCAAATAATCTAATTAAGTTGAAATTTAGAAGAAGTATATACCTTTACGTTATCAATAAATACACTAAATTTGATTTTAATATGATAAGTATATCCATGATTTTTGTTTGATCATAAAAGTTAAGCAGCATCAAGCTAGTTTAGTGCCTGTATGGCAGACCGTTTGGAATAAATTATCTGAATTATCTATCTGAGGACGAGAGTACACTATATATTTAAAGACTTGCATGTTCTGAGCACGAGCGAAGCGTGTCCGAAGTAGGGAGGATGAGCGTAGCTACAGTGTATCGACAACTTTAAAAATCTTGACAGCTCAGTTTAGGCACCACCGATTCTAAAAAAATAAAATCCCTACAAAAAGGCAGTTTCTTACGGCAGTTACGTTTCTTTTGTGTTGTTTTATTATTTAGGAAGTATGCAAATGTGGAAAAAATGAATTGTGAAGGGAAATAATAAAAACAAGAAGAACCACAAACGAAGTGAACGAATGCCGGGAAGGAGGTTATTTCCCTACAGGGGTTATGGGAGTAGGGAATTTTTTTTCTCTTTCAAGAGAGGGGTTGGCAGCGGCTTCTCTGATTGGTCGATCCCCAAAATGCTTATGACCTTGGGGATTTTAAACTTAACGATACACTGTAATCCGATGTGGATGAGGAAAAGTTACGAGGTGGTATTATTATAGTTTTTATAATTCTGTTTAAGAATGAACATTTTTCTTTACATTTTAAAGTATTTTTAATTTTTTTGTACTTTTGTAATTTTTATTTGAATTTGGTTACTAACCTTTTATAATGCATATCCTATAACCTTTTATATCTATTTATATATACCTGGAACATTTCTATCTTACTCATATCTTACTCATATCCAATTATCTACTTAAGGGTAAGCCCTTCCTTCCTCCAAGTCTTGGGAGTCCTAATCCGCTAACAATAGATTCTGCCAACTTTTACCTCAACCTCCGAGGATCTGCAACCTTTTAACAGACATCTTTAATCTAATAATTATCTTTCAACACCAACTCCATTTTTTAGATTTCTGCTTAAATCACGCACCCTTCTTCCATCATTTTCATCATATTTATCTCCATTCTCTGGGGTCTGATTTACACTCAGTCCCGGACCAAGCCTTGTCAGAGCACGTCGATCTACCACTTAACCGAATAACTCCGTCGGTGTTCGTGCGATCTAAATATCTTTTCTGTTCGAGTTTATTCTTAACGTTAACTTCATCTTTAACGTATTTGTCCGGAATTCAATTGATCTAGTAAAGTGCGCAGCTAATAGATCTAAACTTAACTGTTTTCCTTCCGTTCCGTTCGCCCGGCTTCAGATTCGGCGCGTTCGCGGTCGTGTGAACAATTTTGGAGTGAAGTTAATAGCCTCCAACTTGTGGAATGAGCTTATCTAACTTACATAACTGGCTCTTAACTAACTCCTACAACTCATTACTATCTTCTCTAAACCTCGCAACCTGTAAGTACCTTCGCTTCTTCTCTTCTACTTCAAGATTGGAATACTGCCATCTGAACTCATCTGTATGGCCATCATCAGCGCCATTAAGCAACAGCAAAGGACGTAACCCTATATATTTAATATTTTACCTAACTTAGTTCATAACTATTTTCAGTTCTTATATTTTATGAAATTATTTCAATTATTTATTGAATTGTATATTTATTTATTTTTAATATTATGTGTAACCAAATCTTTTATCTTTTATTGTGTTCGATTCCCTATCCCAGCTGGGTGTGCTGACAGGAGCCGGTATTTATTTCGAATCGTAAGTTTGCCGTCAGGTGAAGTAGTATCGACACCCCGTCTGCTTACAAATTCAATAAATCGAATCGATGATTTTCATAATATTATGACCATAAATAAATACATGACCATAATATTAAATTGTTACCGTAATTTCTTTAAAATATTTTCAAGTTGTATTTTGTCCATAAGTCAAGCTATGCAGACTTGACTGGTAGATCCGTTGTTTTGTATAGGCCTAAAAGAAAAGGATCTGAGAGCTCATGGAGTATAACGGTACAGATAGATAAACAATAAGAAGATTAAACAAAACTAGAAAGTGAGAAACAATAACAAATAAAACACTTTAATAAAGTGTCTACTTTATTTAGACTAGAATACTGGAATAGAAAAGAAAAGAATTTCAAGAACTCACTTCCGATATACACCTCGCTAGACTAGACTCGATTTTTTTTACTCTTTACTACATTATAATATTTTAGACTGTAGTAATTAAAATTTTTTAGCACTTGACTACATTAGAATTTTTTATACTTCTTTACATTAGAATATTGTACACCATACTATATTAGATTTTTTTTAGACTTTATTGTATTAGAATATTGTACACTTTACTATATTAGATTTTTTTAGACTTTACTGTATTAGAATATTGTACACCATACTATATTAGATTTTTTTTAGACTTTATTGTATTAGAATATTGTACACTTTACTATATTAAATTTTTTTAGACTTTATTGTATTAGAATTTGTACACTTTACTATATTAGATTTTTTTTAGACTTATTGTATTAGAATATTGTACACTTTACTATATTAGATTTTTTTAGACTTTATTGTATTAGAATATTGTACTTTACTATATTAGATTTTTTTTTAGACTTTATTGTATTAGAATATTGTACACTTTACTATATTAGATTTTTTTTAGACTTTATTGTATTAGAATATTGTACACTTTACTATATTAGATTTTTTTTAGACTTTATTGTGTTAGAATATTGTACACTTTACTATATTAGATTTTTTTTAGACTTTATTGTATTAGAATATTGTACACTTTACTATATTAGATTTTTTTAGACTTTATTGTGTAGAAATTGTACCCATACTATATTAGATTTTTTTTTAGACTTTATTGTATTAGAATATTGTACACTTTACTATATTAGATTTTTTTAGACTTTATTGTATTAGAATATTGTACACTTTACTATATTAGATTTTTTTTAGACTTTATTGTATTAGAATATTGTACACTTTACTATATTAGATTTTTTTTAGACTTTATTGTATTAGAATATTGTACACTTTACTATATTAGATTTTTTTAGACTTTATTGTGTTAGAATATTGTACACTTTACTATATTAGATTTTTTTAGACTTTATTGTATTAGAATATTTACACTTTACTATATTATTTTTTTTAGACTTTATTGTTTTAGAATATTGTACACTTTACTATATTAGATTTTTTTTAGACTTTATTGTATTAGATATTGTACACTTTACTATATTAGATTTTTTTAGACTTTATTGTATTAGAATATTGTACACCTTTACTATATTAGATTTTTTTAGACTTTATTGTTAGAATATGTACACTTTACTATATTAGATTTTTTTAGACTTTATTGTACACTTTACTATATTAGATTTTTTTAGACTTTATTGTTTTAGAATATTGTACACTTTACTATATTAGATTTTTTTTAGACTTTATTGTATTAGAATATTGTACACTTTACTATATTAGATTTTTTTTAGACTTTATTGTGTTAGAATATTGTACACCATACTATATTAGATTTTTTTTAGACTTTATTGTATTAGAATATTGTACACTTTACTATATTAGATTTTTTTAGACTTTATTGTATTAGAATATTGTACACTTTACTATATTATTTTTTTTAGACTTTATTGTATTAGAATATTGTACACTTTACTATATTAGATTTTTTTAACTTTATTGTATTAGATAGATAGATTTTTTTTAGACTTTATTGTATTAGAATATTGTACACTTTACTAGATTAGAATTTTTTGAACTTTATTGAATTAGAATTTTTTCCCACTTAACTATACTAAAATTGTTTAAACTTTACTATATTAGAATATTATACATTTTACTATATAAGAATTTTTTAAGTTTTTAAACACTATACAATAAATAATATTATACTCAATATATTGTCAAATATATACACAATAATTATGAAATATGCTATGATATTATTAAGGCTAAGGTTGGGACCACCTCGCCAAAGAGGTCAATCAATCAGCGGCCCCATAGGTATCATTTGTTTCATTAGTTATTTATTTCATTTGTCTTCATAAATAATTTATAATATTCCACAAAGGAAGTGTGCAGGTAATTTAGTTAAAACCACCTATTGAAATTGCTCCATAAAACCCAAGGGATCCCGATATATATTATATATAATATATATATATATATATATATATATATATATATATATATATATATATATATTAATATATATATATATCAACACGCAACTTACATTGGTCCAATTGAGCCTGTCTCAAAATTTGACACTTAATTTAATAATATTTTTAATTTTAAAATTTTCTTTAAACTAAACTGACTCAGTTTAAACAACTAACTCAGACTAAACTGCCTTATAACTAAGCTTTAGATTTCTAGCTTGATACTTATCTTTATAGCATTTGTGTAAAATAGAATAAAGTGTTCATGTAAACAAATGAAAGCTAAATGTAATTCCATTAATGGGTGTTCTGTTTTGTAAGGAAGATATAAAAAGTATTTTTACATAATCTAACGTTCTTGTTTGTAGGGGAGGTCCCCTGACGATCAGAAATGTAAATAGTTATACGTCACTTTTACCAACCACAAAAAGAAATTCTTTCACTAGACCCGACTCTGACTCTTCTCGTGGTATTTAAGTGTTATAGAGCTTATATCGCCGCAAATCAGCTGTTTTGGTTTATATGCAAGTAGAGATTTCATATTAATCATTGACCGCACTTATTGTAGAGGTTAAAAAAGGAAACAAAATGCCTAATTGTAGTGGCTATGTATATTTGTAGAATAGAATCGAATTCTGTTTATTTGTACAAAGTGGTTGTCTTCTGGTGTGTATGTGTGTCTGTTATCATCGACTGTATTTATGCTAGAAAGTTGATAAATTGCAAAAACAATCTATTGCAAAAACAATCTATTGCAAAAACAATCTATTGCAAAAACAATCTATTGCAAAAACAATCTATTGCAAAAACAATCTATTGCAAAAACAATCTATTGCAAAAACAATCTATTGCAAAAACATCAATCACTAGGTGTGGTTGTGCTGCCCGGAAATTATTTTTGATGATGTCATTAATCTGCAATAATGACTCAGCAAAATTTTTAAAACTAAGATTTGTGATTTGGCACGCCTGTATTAATATAAAAGACTAACATGGGAGCCAAGTTTCAACTCATTATCAGCAATAGTTAAATTTGTATCAAATTACTTGTATACATTTTCTACAACAATGAAAAAATGGAAAAAATAATCCTATTAACGAAGTACATAAGTACACCAAATTTCGTTTCAATACATCAAGTATATATATATATATTATATATATATATATATATATATTATATATATATATATATATATAATATATATATATATATATATATATATATATATATATATTATATATATTATTATAAACAAATGCAAAACATACAAAAATACAGGCATCAAAATTAAAATATACAAACATTTAGTAAAGGCCTGGCTAATACATCAAGTATATCCATGATTTTTATTGGATCATAAATAGTAATGGATAAGTATGCAGTGAAATCAAGGATTTGTCATACAAAAAAGTGACCCCATCGAAAACCAAAAAATAGAGAGAATTTAGTACGAAACAATCGTTAAAAACCAACTGCACATGCTTGGTACAAACTGCGCATGCATACAATTCTTATAACAGCGCAGGTCTTACACTTTAGGGGCAAACTTACCTCTCAATGGGTTTCCATTGTTTATTGCTTGAGATGGTTATAAACACGCTTAAATTATCACTCACTAAAGTGGCTAAGTATAGTCTAAAATTTAAAATTAAATAAGCACAAATGACTTAAACAGAACCACAAATGTATATAACAATTACGAGAAGCACAGAAAAAAGTTGAGAAACAAACTCGACAATCTTGCTTCATAACCTGCGTTTGGCGACTTTTTTATTATAACCAAGGGGAAGGTAAGTTTGCTCCTATTTCTCTATCTCATACATCTTCCATGGGGTCAAAAAAGGTCCTTAATGCGTCATTCCCTTTATTCAAGATCCTTGAGTGAAATGAATCATACAGGCCATACAGTATTCCCGGCTTAATTCTAAGAATCCTAGCGGTTATCTTGCTGTGCTACAGCTTCATTTTGAAAGCGGTGTCTTATTTAGGAAACTGTAGTAACTCTGCCGCCATAATGTACTGACATCTGCAGGCTCTGCCTTAGAGATAATAACGTTTACGGGCTTTATTATAAGCTCTGCATTGAAGAAGCGCTTCTTATATAAAGAAAGAATCGATTACTGTGGTTTAGGATAGGTCATGGAGTCAGTCTGGAGCCTCTTTGTCCTTTATCTGGGTCACTAACACTAAGACCAGGTATACGGGAAAATTCCAACATTATCACTGCCTGGCCCTTACTTATTATTAATAACACTTCATAGTGTTAAATAACTTATAAAATAAATAAGTTGACCAAGGAGCCTATATACTATAGTTACTCCTTGCTCCTACATAGTATAAACATATTAACACCGTGACGTCATTCAATTCATAATATCTAAGCCACATTGAGCAGCCTTTCAAAGACAAAAAGAATCGGGTAAGGGGTACCTCGGAACTTTTCCTCACTTATCCAATTTGCTACGCTCGCCCTCGAGCGAGTGAATTTCGAAAATATGGAAATCACATAATTTATACTGCAATGCGTCTTCGCATGGTGTTGGGGGCCAAGATATATATATATATATATATATATTATATATATTATATATATATATATATATATATATATATATATATATATATATATATATATATATGTGTGTGTGTGCGTAAATTTTTATTATGGTTTCAAAGATTTTTTCGAAACCCTTATACTTTCTATCGTTTTGAGAATTTTCTTTGAAAAAAAATCATATGAAAATTCAATGGTCCTTATTTATGTTTTCTGGGGCGCTGAATCGAATGAACCCGGTTCTATGTCAATACGATCACTTTAAGTGACCGAAAGGCCAAAAAACCGTTGAAAATTACAGGAAAGCAAAATACCGGTCGTTAAAAAAATAACTTTCAAGTGAGGTGTTGTTTTCAATGTTTTTTCGGGCGCTCATATGATTAAGCTATGGGTTTCTAGGTTTGAACCTACAATTTATAATGCTTTAAATATTGTAATGCACCGATATTTACATTAGTATTTTATGAATGTATTATCAATCACTAATTAATAATAGAACATAATAATTCAGCAACCGGAAGTATTGCCAACTTTTTTTTAGAAAATTGTATATTGTTAGGGTGGCAGCATTACTTAAGACCACCAGTAAACTGGCTTTTGTGTTATCAGTAGTGCTCCTTCTATATATAGTATTATTCTAAAATTTAAGCTTTCTACCGAATGGTAAGGTCTTCATCAGAAAATGTTTAATAACAAACTATAGCCATTTATACAGGTCAATAATCGCTATTTGTTATTTATGAAATATATATGCGTATTTTCTTTCAAAAAAAAAATTAAATAACAAGTTGGACGCTACTGCTCAGGTTAATAAATGTAAACCGAAAAAATATTCCAAAATTGGATTGATAGGCAAGAAAGCGTGTATTTCAAAAAAAATACGCCTGGCTTGCGGACCTTCGCGCCAGAAGGTTATTTTTGAAAAAATAAGTTATTTTTTCAATAATTTATTAGTTAATTAACTTGGCACATTACATCTTTCCTATTTAATGATAAAATGGTTTATCGAGAAATTATATTGAATTATAGTTAAAAAATCGGGTATAGGATACCTCGATATCATTTCAGGCCAGATCAAGTCAAATAATTTGTTAAATCCTACGTAATTAGAGGTACTGTCACACAAAAATTTTAATGATCAAGAAAAATTTGTTTGTAAGTAATCTTACTTGTACACTCAGTGTAGTCAGAGCGGCCCGGCAAAGAGATAGTATCGCAGAGTAAATATTTAGCTAATGTATTAAGGCCAAGTCCTTTCACTTAGCTCTAATCAAGTGTATATGAAAAGGAAAGTAGAAAGACTTAAATTCTTTTATGTCTTCCAACGATAGAACCTACACTACCTAAGTTTCCTTATTGGGGTTAGAGCCAATTATATCTATTCTTTTGGGGGAGTGGTATTCTCTAAATTTAAGGGGTATTTTCTCTCAATTTTCGTAACACTTTCCCGGGGTCGGCAGCCCAAAGAATTTATAGGGGGGCCAGTCTAAAAATATTTTTTTATTGGCTCAAAGTCAGTTTCAGATCAAAAGAATTTGTTTGGAGCCATAAAAAAATGTTTGATTTTTTTTGGGGGCAGAACCCTAAAAACTCTTTTAAGGGGGACCTAATCGAAACATTTGTTTTATTGGTTCAAAATCCATTTCAGATCAAAAAAAAGTCTTTTAGAGTAATACAATTTTTATTACTCTTATTATTCTAGATCGGTGAGTCGAGTCCCCCTTCCAAAATATCCCCCTCGACCCCAACCTCGTAAGCTCATTTTTTCTTTGAAAATTCGCTAAAAACTAATTATTACAAAATTAGAACATATATGTCGCGTCCAGGTCATTTTGACACTGGCGGAAAGCTAATAATGAAGAATAAATAAATATGTTCCTAGTTACTTTAGTGTCTGATTAAAGACTTTGCTTAAGCAAGGCTCAAGCTAAAAGACATATGATGTTGGTATGTATGCATGAGAGAGTTTTTACCCTAAGTGTTAATGGGGTACATAATTCGAGGTTTTTATGATAGATTACCTTAACACAACATTTTTAGTGTAAAGCTTGAGGTACTAACACTGGTGACGTATCATCCCAGCTGATATCATCCTATATATTATAGTCCCTGGTTATACTATAGATAGTAAACTCCTTCACAGAACTAATGTACCGTTTTTACCGCATGTACTTATCTGACTTACTCTGTAAGTACTCAAGTAATACAAGGACATAGTATTACAACATCCCACATAACTTCAGTGTGTAGGATAAAAAATAAAACCGAATCAAATAAACTATATAAGTAATATGTATTCAAACTAATGAATAATTACATGAATAAAATAAATAAATAAACTATAATGAATACAATGTTAAGCCGCATAGATTATTTCTTAGTTTATTCATCAAATTAATAATGTTGATAAAATTAAGTATAAGTGATCTATATCAGTGGCGGCACCAGTGATTAAATTTTTAAACCTATGTCAGCATAACTACATCATCTATTTCATTTGAGATAGATTGTTCTGTCTATCTCGTTGCGAACCCACTTTTTTGTGGATTTTTTAGACTTTTTAATGTTTAAGCACAGCTGTTCCTATAATTTATTATTGTATCATTGTTTTTCTACAATATGGGTCTTTAGATTTATTTCAACAAGTGTTCATATGATTAAAACTTTATTTATAGCGTGCACTCTCGTGTATAAGATATCGCTTTAAAACACTGTACAAAGAACGTAAACAATATGACTGCATAACATAATTTCATACGAATTTTAACAGTTCATTGTATAATACACTTAAAGATGCTCTTTGGCACAGCAAAGGTCAAAGCTATGGTCCGCATCCAGGGTTTTGCTATTAATTTTTATATATTAACTCATAGGGTTTATCCCTGATGATTATTTCGGATCTAAAAAAGATAAACTACTGAGCAAGTGCTAAGAGTTCTCCCAACAGTTCTCTTTTAGCATAATGATCAAGCTCTAAATATTTTATTAACTCGACAATGAGAAACATTAGCTAATGTCATCAGTCTATTGTTCCTGCTGCAGTCATACATAATAATGCCTAATTGAACTCGACAGGGTTAACAAGGTCATTCATTGGTTCTACTTCTATAAACAGTCCTCGATGCGGAGGTTCAATTTAGATAAAATTATAACAGTCCGTAAATAAAATTTTAAGAGATACATAACTCTGAACTAACAACTTTATCTGGACCAAGGATCTTACATAAAAGGGAAGAAGCGTATTGTACCATCCAGATCCAAAAAAAGAGATAACATTACGAATGCCTTTTGGCCTGTGCCACATTGTTGCAGTCTTGTGTTAGGTTGTCGTATTACTGCTATTTGTAAGTGGCATACTGCCATAAATTTACTAAAAACTATAAAAAAGTTAAAACACTAAAATCCGCTATATACAGGGTATAAAGCGATATATTTAAAAAATAAAGAAGGCGATTATGACTCTAGTCATAATTTGCTACAAATTTAGTTACTTCTTTGTTATTTTGATTCCTAACCATTTTGCTGCTATTGCGCATTTTTTAATTTTTTTTTAGTGTTGGTACTTTATTTTATTAAATTGGTCGTATTAACTAAAAATGTAATTATAAGAGCCACAAATTTAGTATCATTGATACAAATTTTTGAGCCATAAATTTCCTAAAACTAAAAGCTAAATTTTAATTGAAGGTCAGAGTGAGTTCAGCCTCAGTCGGCGCCTTGATGAGTTATAGACGTAACGAAACAGAGTAGGGCATGACATTATGTCGAGCAATCAATGATGACGAATGTCGACGATGGAACAGATCCCAGATGTAGCATTGCTTTTTGCTTGTTACATTTCCTATGTGTCTCTCGCACAATAATATTGTGTTGAATATTAAACTATAATTAATAATACTTTCTATTAATTAATTTCTATAAATAATAACTACAACTAATTATGTGACAAACTGATACAGGACAACAAAATTAAGTTTGAGAATGGCGCGAGGACGTAATGCGGTCCCCAACGCAGAGAGGCTAAAGGCCTTTTGTTTTTGAAAGAGGGGGCTTTCAGAAATTCGTTAACCACCGAAGTCATCTGATCGGGCTGTAATTTAATAAAAATATCCTGTTACGTATTTCAAATGCATATAAGAAGTTTAATTTTATAATCAGTATTAGTTCTGATTCTATCGTTTGACAAATATAACTATATATTTACAAATACAAATCACATTTACTGACAAATACATGTAGAAATTTACGTTTATTGTGGAAGTATGTCATTTAAAAAGCTACCAACACGACGAACTGCCACAGTACAACAACCATGTGGCTGCGGGGGCCGCAAAGCGGGTCCCCTTAGTCATCTGGTTTTTACACCGAGGACAAGCGAGCAAACCTGATCGAAATTTTGAGGAATAATAAATTCATCATGTTCTCAATATAAATAATCATCCCACGTCTAGTAATACAGTGAGGTTAAGCGTAAATGATTTATATTTTTATTTTAATTCCTACATAGAATTCAACCTACATAAGTATTGAAAATAAAATAATAGCTTTAAAGTCAGTATTTGAGGCTCTGTAATCTGTCTATCGAATTTTATATCCTAATTTTAGGGAAACGATTCGATGACCCCCCCCCCCACAATTTTATCTGATTTTAACTAAATTTAGAACACTTAATCAAACAGTTCTAAGACAACCCTGCTTTTTTAATTAGTTTAAAAAAAAATGACAACGCTTTTATGTATCAGAATAACGATTTATCAGCGTAGGCTCTATTTTGGACAGAAACGATTAAATCTGTAATCTTTAAAATGAGTGTTTGTAATTACACGTTAATACTAAGTAACTTCTGACAGATGGCAGCCTTTCCTCCTATATTTTCCTTCTCACTTTAAAACGTTAATAACATTTTGTCTAATAGTCCAAGAGCCTATAAAATGGTACTCATTTTGTATGACTGTTTCTGAAAATGTACCTTAAAATATAAAGAAGAAACATAGTCTACCTATCCAGAGTGTAGCCTTTTATATAATTGCGCGTGCTAAAAATTTTATAAAATCGCACTAATTTCAGTTTTCTTGCAATAAGTGGTTCGCTGCGTGTCGAGTGCAAAACATTAAGAAAACATTTTTTTAAGGATGATAAAATGTTCTATAAAAAGAGCGTTTAATCGTCAAAATTGGACGAATACAACTAATGCTATGACTCTCAAAAACACCAAAAAAAATAGTTAATTTATGCAAAACCAGCAAATTTGTTTGAAAAAATATTGGCTTTATGTGCATTTTTTGGATATTTAACGAATGGCCAAAAATAGTTGAAACGGTTATAACGTTAGTTATAGTTATCCTATTTTAACAAAAAAACACTCTATAGAAAATTTTATCACCTTAAAAAATGTTCCCTTTATGGGACTGGTAATTGTACAATTTTATAATATTTTGAGCGAGCACATTCATATGAAGGGCTCCTTTTCCTTCGTAATTTAAGGTATATTTACAGAAAAATTTAATTTAAAGTAGTACAAAATGAATGAATTTTACCACGAAACATTTTTTTCTTAGTGCTATACAGCTATTTGTAACAAGTAGCTTCGTATGGCTGTACAATTATCTGTAGCAAATAACTTCTTACTGATATACAAAAACTGTAACAAATAACTTCAGTGCTGTGAACTCACTATCTTCAAAAACAACTATAGGGGATAAACTGCATAGGCTTCCGCAATTACTGTCATGAAGAAATAGGTCTTCCGGTTGAACCGCGTCAAAGTAGATGAAGAATCCGACCAAACAAATGAAACACAATGCTCTACAAAGCTGAACTCAAAAGTGACCGAACTGTGATTTAAAAGTGACTGCTCTACAAAACTGAAAGTTCAGTTTTGTAGAGCATTGTGTTTCTATCCATGATGTCCTATATTCCTGAAGATGCTTCCCTCAGTGGAAACAAAACGTCGGATTCTTCATCTACATGACGCGTTCATCACCGGAAGACCTAATCTTCACTACTATAGGATATTCTAATAGGAGAAGAATAGGGAAAAACAGAGAATATAATACGTACTGATATCATTAAATAAATAGAAAAAGAGAGAAGAAGACAAATTGTTATAGAAGGATTTAATAAAAATAATTCTCACAATACTTGAGATAACAGGTAGCAATAGTTTCTTATCAATAATTTGATAATATTATCAGTGAATAAACATGCAATAAAGGCAGGTTAACATCAATTAGAAATCAACCTGGTAAAGACTAATAATTTTGTTTCGCATTTTTAGTCTTATTTTTCCAATTAGTTTATAAAAAAGTATAAATGTCATTCATAGTATAATTAAAGACGACATTACCATAAACCCACCATGATCAGCACTTGTCAAATTCCTATGAGCACCCTGTATGTGAATACAAGTTAATTACTTATACAATACTAATACTATGCATGAATATTCATACACATAAACGAAATAAATATTGCATGACACAGTAGATTTTACTATTTCGCATTAAAGAGAAATTTCCTTGCTTTGCTCGATAAATAGATGTTTGAACAATAAAGTCACACTTTAGAGCCGGGATACGAGTACAATTTTATTGGCGTCAACATATAAATAAATGTTTTAAATATTACTTTACTAGCTGTTATCTGTTTTAAAGAGGGTAAAAAAATATTTTTTATTACCTGGTTATTAAATGAATAAAGTAGGTGATATTGGCTGTCCAAAATTCCTGGTGAATGACATAAGACAAATGTATTTTATGTATTACCAACTGTTTGCTCAAAACAATCAAATCTAATCACAGACTCACTTTAATAAATTAAAATAAATTTAAACACCGATTCCCTAAAATTAATAATAATAATTTTCCGACTATGTAAATGTATTAAATCTAATAACAGAACTCTTATTTTTTATTTATTATTTAGGGTGTAGTATTTTTTTTATTTGTAAGATTGGTATGATTTATTTTTGGTGATATTGTGTATTAATTTTAAACGAATGTTTTTTACGAAAGTTTTACTTGATTAAGTACTGTATGTGCGGAGAAAGAACGCGATGTATTGAGTCAGAGAACTAAACAAATACTGAAGTGTCTCAAGTCTACGTGGGTTTTAGTCTCAACTTCAACCATCACTTCTCGCACGCTTAGAGGTCGTTCATTTTTCATTATACTTATTTAATTGTTTATATATGTCATCCAATAGTTTTAAACCCATAAGGAACCTTTTTGTTTATAAAATATAATAAAATATAATATTGAGAAATTGAATGTAAATTCCTCATTATTATGAATTTAAATATTATTGATCCAGAATTAATGTTATTTATAAAGACAAATTTAGATTAGTAATCTCACAGATTTTTCACAAATAATAACGTATATTAAATAACAAACTTATTATGAGGACACTTAATTTAGACTTTTTTATTGACTTAAGCCAAACAATATACACTATAGCGCTAGTAGGATAAATTCTTAAAAAATCGACGATTGTAACTTTTCTTCATTTGTACCGCAGATTGTTGGAATAGCAATGTGCTTATGAGTTTGTATGTACTAAAAATTCCTTGTATTTTTTACAAGTTACATGTTTATATGTCTGCTATCATCGTAGCTCCCAGAGTGTTTATCCTAAAGAATTGAAATTAGAATAAAACGAAATTTTTATGTCTAGTTGTGCTGCTAGAAAAAAAATTTCTTATAGCATAAAATACATTGAGCTTTATACTAGAGAGGGCATAGCCTATCTAAATACATTGAGAAGTCCGAAACATCTTTTAAGGACTCTCAGGGGCTCTGTGTAACCCCATTGAAACCTCTTTTAAGGATGAGTTAAGGTTATAATAAATCAATTTATTTCGATTTTTCGCACATTTGTGTTTTGATTTGTATTTTTAACGTTTTACTACATAAAATATTGTAATATTGACCTGATTATTTGATTATATTTATAATCGTAGTTGGTCAGGTTACTTTTTCGATGTTTCAAACTATTGTTTCAAACTATGTGCCAAGTAATGTTACTTAAAAGACTTAAATTAACTAACAGTGTTTAATTTTAGTACCAATTCTTATCTCACTATAGGCATTAATTAATTGAAGCCATTGTACAGTTTAATTTTTATTAATGACCTGTATAAGAGTTTTTTGAAAAATTGTTCAAGTAGAAAAATAGTCTGATTGAATTAAAATTTGGTACAAGCGTATCCCTTAATGCATCATTTATTATCTGTTTATCTCTCTTTTAATGCAATTAATAAGAATACTAAGGAGGAATAATAAATAAATCTTAATTATTAAAGAATACTAAGTTCCATTCCAATGCAGCTAGTATATAAGAGGAATCTAAAAAGTGCTCACACATCAAAATCCGTTCAGTAGTTTAGGCTGTAGGTGCGTAAACATATAAAACTATCGTTCTCTAGCTTAGTTTTTCGCTCTGCGTTTAGTGTAAGAATGATCGATGAAGTTTTTGTTTCACTATTAAGTTTGTAGAACTTCCACATTATTGCACAAATAGAATAAACTATAGGTTTTAGTTCTACAAATATTAGATAGACACAATTATTTATTTATTTAAATTATTTATTTATATAAATAAATAATTGTGTCTATCTAATATTTGTAGAACTAAAACCTATAGTTTATTCTATTTGTGCAATAATAGTGTAAGAATGACGAATTTGAGATTTTATGAGGTAGGAATGGAGGCAGTTCCAAGTTCCATTCATTTCTTTTCTATTATCCTGAATCTATGGAGGTAAGTAAAACTGCTGCAATTATTGTTGAATGTATGAATGTTAAAATTTAAATGAACATGAATGACAGTTAATAAAGAACACTGGCTGACCAGTGACGTACAGTTATTTTTATATTTATTATCTTATTGGTTTTTAAATTATTAAGAATATAGTTAGTGTGATTTAACAGTTTAAACGGTCTTATTTCTTATAACTTTAATAGGTTATGGGCCTTTATCATTAAGTTATATTTTAATTTTGTTTTGTCATAAAAATTGTCAAAATTGTCAAATAAATTTAAAATTTTGAAAATTTTTGGAAATTCTGGTAAAATTAAATTGGTTTAATTAACAATGGAAAGTGCAAAAATTCAAATCGGAAATCTGGAAGGAAAAGGTAATTGGCAAACATGGAAATACAAGGTGTCAATAATGGTGAGAAGTGTTCCTGGAGCAGTTGAACTTTTAGATGGTAAACTGAAAAAGCCAGAGCCACCAGCTGATGAAGCTATTGAAATTGTCAAAGCTAAGTATAAAATGGATTCTGATTTTTATAATAAGGCTGATACTAACACTTTTTTAATTTTAACCACCAATATGAATGAAGATACACTAAGAAAAGTAATGCGATTTACGTCTGCCAGAGAGGTGTGGTTAGAGTTACATAGATTGTACGATGGAGTGTCAGAAGATAAAGCTTATAATTTGTGTATTGAGTTCTTTAGTTTTAAGAAGGACCTTTCAGACGATATTGCTGGACATATGTCAAAATTGAAAAATATATGGGAAGAAATGAAATTGGAGATCGGCAAGGAAGGAAACTTTAATCTTCCTGAGATATTTTTAATTTGTAAAATTTTAGGCTCTTTGTCTGACGATTATTTTCCTTTTAGGTCAAGTTGGATGCTGATGAATAAAGCTGAAAGGACAGTGGAAAATCTCACAAATCAGCTATGTGCTTTTGAAAAGGCACTAATAAGCAGAAGTATAGGTGAAGAATCTTTAACAAGTCAAGAAGCATTGGTATCATCAAATGAATCAACAAATGACAAGTATAAGAGGAAAGGACAGAGGAGAGGTTTCAAGTGTCATTACTGCTCCATGCCCAATCATAAGATATGGCAATGTGAAAAATGGAAAGCTGATGGTAGGCCAGCAAGGCAAGATAAACCTGTAAGTTCTTCTATAAATAATAGTGATAGTATGACTCTTAGTATTGAAACATCTGAGGTACTGTTAGCAGAGAAAGATTTAGATCATTGGTATGTTGACAATGGTGCTACAAATCATATTACATCAAGAAAGGATCTATTCCGTGTGTTGAGACCCTTCAAGGAGACACATTCAGTAATGACTGCAAGTGGAGATGCAGTCAATGCTGTTGGCAAAGGTGAAATAGAAGTGATTGCTGTAGTTAAGGGAAAACAAAGGTCTATTACACTTGAGAATGTATGGTATGTACCTGGTGTAAAGAAGAACCTGTTCTCAGTTCTACAAGCTCATGATAAGCATCCAATAAGTACGTTTATTTCATACCCTAAATCTTGTAAATTAATCATTAATAGAAAAACTGTTGTTATAGGACACAGAATAAACAATGGAGGTTTATATAAATTAGACATTGAAAATATTATACCAAGAAAGTGTAATGAAATTAATAGTTTGTCAAATAATAATTTACTTCAGCTGTATCACGAACGGTTGGGACATCAAAATAAGAAGCATGTGAAATCACTTATTGAACGGGAATTTGGAATAAAAGTTAAACTTGATAGTGAAGTATGTGAAGGCTGTATGTATGGCAAGGCACATAGATTGAAGTTTGGAAACAGACAACGTGCTACAAAACCTGGTGCTCATACATACTGATGTTTGTGGACCGTTTGTTCAATCCATTTCAAGGTATCAATATTTGTACTTTTCAAGGATGACTTCAGTGGCTATAGATATATTTACTTTATTCGAAATAAATCTGAAGTGTCAGAGAAATTAAAATTGATGTTAGCTGAAGTAAAAACTGAAGGTCATGTAGTCAAAGAACTGTTAAGTGACAATGGTGGTGAATTTGACAATGACGATGTAAGAAAAATTCTTAACAACAATGGCATTAAACATAGATTGACTATGCCATACACTCCTGAGCAAAATGGGTGTAGTGAAAGGGAAAATAGATTTGTTGTAGAGACAGCAAGATCCTTAATGCACACACATGGTAATCTACCACCAGGTTTGTGGGCAGAACTCATTAATACTGCTAGATATATTTTGAACCGCGCAGGTCCATCAAGAGTGGAAGGTAAATCACCATATGAACTTTGGACAGGAAAAAGCCAAATTTGAAGAATTTGAGGGTGATTGGAAGCTCTTGTTTTGTTCATATACCAAAACACTTAAGAAAAAAAATGGATAAGAAAGCATGGAAGGGATACTTGGTAGGTTATGATAATAATGATGGATATCGCATATGGTGTAAAGAGAATAATAGACTCATACGTTCTCGTGATGTGATATTTCAGGAAGAACACCTGCAAGAGAAAGTAGTTGCAGTGCCACTCCAGTTAGGTAATGTGGAAGAAACTGAGAATATAACATCTCCTGTTGATTCTCCTTCAGAAGTAGATGTCCCATTGGAAACAAAAGATACAATTGAAAAAGGGAAAGAGATGTGTTGTTTACCTGAAGAAATCACAATGAGAATGATAATGATACATCTGAAGTAGATCATCCTTTTGACTCTGATATCGATCCGAATGACAAAGAAGATAGTGAATCTATTGAATTAGGGAGGGATAGTGAAGATGACCGATTTTCGGAAATAGTTAGCGATAGGGTTCTTAGAAATCGCAGTCTCCTCAAGAAACCAGAAAAATTCAAAGATTATGTCATGTTAATAGGAGCGGATCTACAAGAACCAAGAACCTACAAGGAAGCTATTGAGAGTAATCAAAACAATGAGTGGAAGAAATCAATGGATAGTGAGATAAATTCATTGCATGCTAATAACACTTGGGTCTTGGCAGAATTGCCAAAGGGAAAGAAACCAATACCATGCAAGTGGGTTTTTAAGGTGAAAACTAATCCTGATGGAACAATAGATAAATATAAGGCTAGATTAGTTATCAAAGGATTTTCTCAGAAGAAAGGTGTGGACTATGGAGAAACTTTTAGTCCTGTAGCAAAGACGGGAACGATTAGAGCATTGATTAGTGTAGCAGCTAGTGAAGGAATGTCTCTTACACAAATAGATGTCTCTACAGCCTTTCTATACGGGGAGCTGCAAGAAGAAATATA
Organism: Microvelia longipes; assembly: GCA_018340805.1. NCBI lineage: Eukaryota > Metazoa > Arthropoda > Insecta > Hemiptera > Veliidae > Microvelia > Microvelia longipes. Next base: position 39,306,045 of record JACMZG010001913.1, read on the forward strand.
CATGCGTCAGCCAGAGGGATATGATGATGGTTCGGGTCGAGTTTGTCGATTGGCAAAAAGCTTATACGGCTTAAAGCAAGCACCTCGATGCTGGAACAAAAGAATCAGTGATCACTTAATAGTTATGGGTTTCAAACGCAGTGAAGCAGATCCATGTTTATTTCTTAAAGGAACAGGAAAAGAAGAGAGAATTTTATTAGCACTATATGTTGATGATGGACTTATTGCATGTAAAAGTGAAGATTTGGTAAGCGAGCTTCTAGATGAATTAAGAAAAGAATTTAAAATAACAGTCAAACAACCTGCAACTTATTTTCTCGGAATTGAAATAGATAAAAATGAGGATGGATCAATAAAACTCATCAAAAGGCTTATGCGGAAAGGATTTTAGAAAGATTCAACATGAGTAGGTGTAATCCTGTAACTACTCCAATGCTTAGTGAAGAAAGTGGAAGTTCAGAATCAGGGAAAGAAGTTGAAAGTTTCCCTTACAGGGAAGCAGTAGGTGCTCTTATGTACCTAATGACAGGCACCCGCCCAGATATTGCATATGCGGTTGGTGTCGTTTCAAGAAGTCTTGAGAATCCATCTAAGCAAGATGTCATTAAAGTCAAAAGAATTCTAAGATACATAAGAGGTACAACGGACTATGGTATCACTTATAAACCTTATTGCACTAATAATGTTCTTGAATTTTAGTGATGCAGATCATGGCGGAGATAATACAACTGGTAGATCAACAACTGGTGTCATTTGTAAATATGCTGGAGGAGCTGTAACATGGCTTAGTCAGCGTCAAGTATCAGTTGCAATCTCCACTACTGAGGCTGAGATAGTAGCTGCTAGTGAAGCTACAAGAGAAGCAATTTGGCTCAAGCGGTTATATGAGGACTTGTCTGATATGCAGAAAGTTCCAAATCTACACGTGGATAATGAAGCATCTGTTAAGTTAGCACAGAATCCAGAATATCATCGGAGAACAAAGCACATCAAGATTAGACATTTCTTCGTCCGAGAGAAAGTTCAAGAACAAGAAATAGAGATTAGAAAAATCTGCACTCAGTTTAATGTAGCAGACATGATGACCAAGTCTTTACACAAGCCTAGATTAGTAGCTCTGTGTAAGGAAATAGGGGTTGATTGACCAGTATTTGTTTGATAGTTTTTTGTTCAATAGTTGTTTGTATGTATCTATTCTTTTGGATTATGATTGAATCGATGGTTCACGTTGTATGATAGTGTGCAGATAAATGTTCATTCAAATTAGGGAAAGTGTTGAATGTATGAATGTTAAAATTTAAATGAACATGAATGACAGTTAATAAAGAACACTGGCTGACCAGTGACGTACAGTTATTTTTATATTTATTATCTTATTGGTTTTTAAATTATTAAGAATATAGTTAGTGTGATTTAACAGTTTAAACGGTCTTATTTCTTATAACTTTAATAATTATAACAACTGATTAATCTCTAAGAAAACCTAAATTGTATGATATAGCAACATATAGCAAAAGAAGCTGTACAATTCAGTCGAACTGCTGGCACGCTGCTTAGGAGAAGAACCCGATGATTGCCTCTTAATTTAAATAAGGTCCTTTAGAATTGCTAATCTAGCAACTTCACTTTGAAACGCCTATGACCGTCTCAATCCAAAACGGACATGACTTGGTCCTCCCTACTAGATTTCACACTGAACGCATAGCTATCATGTATTGATGTTTAGTCTAACGATAAATTTTGTAGGCGTTTTTCTAAAATAGTTCATTATCAACAATACAAGATGACCAGCTACCTTACTAGAGAATAAGACTTCTTGGGTCATGTAAACAAACACAGCAGAAATGAGGCATGAAAATCACAATGGTCCATCTATTTGAGGTACTCAGAAAGTTGAATAACTTAGACATCATTATATTTATATAAATACATCTAAAACGTTTCTATGAAACACGAAAACTTGCGAATCCTTTTTTTAATTTGAATGAAACTAGGTACAAATATTAACCTTATCATTGTCCCAATATTGTTAAGAAATTTTTATGACGTCATTAACCTACAATAATGTATACTCAGCAAAATTTTCAAAATTAACTAAGCCTTGAAAAGTAATTTGATCTGGCTGAAATTGAATATATGCACATTCTACTATGTGAACACAACAACAAAGTTACATTTTTATGTTTTAATTAATTTTACACGCTTCATTTTATTCTTGCCTTGTCTGAAAATTCAGTCATTTACTAAATAACAAAAGATTTAAATTCTAGGTTAATAATGATTATTATTATAATAATAATAATGCCCGTTTAGAGCCTTGCAGCTCATCAGGGATAAACCCTGCGGGAACCACCTCGGGTGGTAGTAGCAACCGTTAAGCTCAAAGTTTATTCTAAAGTTGGCGATAATTTATCTAAACAATATAATTTTATATTAACTGAGAGCGTAACCTGGGATGCGAGCCCCAGACCTCCTTGGGTGTCAAAGGTCAGTGTAAAACGACCTCGGCCACGGAGGCGGTGATTATTATTAATATTTATATTATATATTAATAATAATATATAATAATAAATTAACAGTCCAATAAATATTTTGTTAAAAAGATTTAAATATTAATCGGTATGCAAGCATGTTTCTCATTAAATGTGAAAAAAAACATTAGGCAGTTCTTCAGTACTTTAAATTCCCCAGTCATCCAAATGGTGGTGATATGATTATGGTTTTATGCCCCCCCCCCTGTTTTGATTAAAGCAACAGTTTTGGTTAAGGATTAAACCACCCCTTATTTTTTTTATTCCTACAATTTTTCATTCAGAGTAGAGCTCAAAAAACTAATGTGATGGTAAAATTATGTCGCTCTGCTGACTTTTTTAACAGAATGTCTATTGAACAAATTTTATTGATGTTATTCCTAGGGTTGCCAGGCGTTCCAAATTCAGCGGGTATTATGTCTTTTGTTTATTTTATTTAAATTCTGTCAGTTTGTCATGTAATAAGTTTGTTATGACTTTAAAATAAAAAAAATACAGTTAGTTCTCAGTTTTTATTTACTTTAATGACATAATAAATCTGGCGAATAAACTTCGCACCATGGAACAACAACAGCTCAACTCTTTGATCGGAGCATTAACCAGCTTGGTTGCATCTCTACAACAAGCACCAGGTAATAATCAAAATACTTCTGTTAAAGAACAATTAAAAACTCAATCTATACAATTTGAAAAGTAATGAAACTGTAGAGAGCTTTGAACTATATTTTTACTTTAGAAAATTATTGCTTTGACTAATATATAACTACAGATGAATAAAATTTATGGTTTAATAAAATTGCTTGGAGGGAAGGTTCAACTCTTAACAAATCTCACATCAATACACCGGATAGTAAAACATATATGGAGAACTAACAAAACTCTTAAAAGACCATCTAGCTCCTAAAATCAACATATTAGCGCTACAACATAAGTTCCTATCTAGAAAGCAAAGACCGGATGAACAAATAAATCAATATTTACCGAATTGAAAGAACTGATCAAACCATGTCAGTTCAAGGCTAAATGTGAACAGAAAGATTGCTCTGTTTCTATGATGAACCAACTCTTAAGAGCTCAGTTTATACGGGGACTGCTCGATACAGACATACGTCAAGCTATTTTGCAGTGTGCAGAAATAGAATTTGAAAAAGCTCAGGAACTAGCGCTAGCTATCGAAAGCTCTAAAGTACAGAACTCAGAAACATTCAATGAGAACCCAAGTACAAGTAGAGATGTTTATAAGCTCTACCAAAATTCGAGATCTCGATCTAGGTCTAACTCTTCTCGTGCTACTTCTTGGACAAGACAAAGCAGCCCTCAGCAATCGCCTAATCTGATTAGAAAATTAGGGTTGCACGGTCTCTGCTTACACTGCGGCCGGACTTCTCATCGTACTACAGACTGTCAAGTAAAGGACAAGCTGTACTGCTCTAGCTGTTCAAAACGCCGACATGTGGCAAAAGTATGTATCACTACTCTTAAAAAACAGCTTAGTCGAAATGTGCGGAACATAGACCATGACTCCGACTCTGATACACCATCAGTCACCTCTGAAGATGACATTCATAATGTTATTGACATTTTTACAGAATCAATTACACATAAGTATGAACCAAAAATGATGATAGAAGTACAATTAAAGAAGAAAAACTTTTCTTTTGAATGTGATACGGGTAGTCCTATAACTATTATTGGTAAGACAGATTTTGATAAGTTACAACTCAATACACCGTTAGAGCCAACTCCATTACAACTCAGATCGTACACAGGGCACATTTTTAAACCCTTAGGATACATAAAAGTCCCTATAACATTTAAGAATACACACATTACAGGAGACTTATACGTAGTACCTACAAATAGTAGTCCTATTATGGGCCGTAATTGGATAAGAGCTTTGAACATAAATATACAAGACATTTCACACATTAAGAAAACAAACATACAACAATCAAACACACAACCCACACATGCACCGTCATCAATTGAGCAAGTAATAAATGAATATGAAGATGTGTTTACACCAAAAGTTGGGAAGTTACCTGATTATCTCGGATCGTTACGCCTAAAGCAGGATGCGAAACCAGTTTATATCAAACCTAGGCCAGTCCCCTATGCATTAATTGAGAAAGTGGAGGAAGAACTCGATCGCTTAGAAGCTGAAAAAAATAATTGAGAAGACAGATCAAGCAGAATGGGGAACTCCACTAGTAATAGTCCCAAAGAGTGATGGGAAATCAGTCCGCATTTGTGCCGATTACAAAACAACAGTTAACCCGCAACTTCATGATAATCGTTACCCAATACCAAAGATAGACGACATTTTTCCTAAAATGAGAAACGGAAAATTCTTCTGTACTTTAGATGTATATAAGGCCTACTTACATTTACAGATGGATGAAGACAGCTCAAAAATACAAGCCATATCGACACATCGAGGGTCATACCTTACTAAGAGACTATTTTTTGGTATTAAAACAGCACCAAATGAATTTCATCGGGTGATGGATCAGGTATTGGCAGGATTAGATGGTGTTGCCGCATACTTCGATGATATTATCGTGCAAGGCTCTACTAGAGAAGAGTGTATGAAACGATTACTACAAGTATTACAGCGATTAAGAAAACACGATTTACACCTCAACAAAGACAAATGTAAATTTTTCCAGAAAAAAATAAAATATCTCGGACATATTATCTCAGAACATGGACTTGAAAAAGACGAAAGTAAGGTAAAAGCTGTACTCAAAGCACCTCAACCTCAAAATTCAGATCAAGTCAAACAGTTTCTTGGACTCGTTCTATATTACTCAAAATTTTTACCTGCGGCGTCTACATGGCTACATCCCTTAAACAAACTTTTACGGAAAGGAACTAAATTTATATGGTCAAATGAGTGTGAGAAAGCATTCCAAAAAGCAAAAACAGAAATTGCAAGTAACAGAATACTAATGCCATTCACACCAGAGCTACCAGTTACACTTGCAACAGACGCTAGTCCTTTCGGAGTATCGGGAGTTTTATCACATAAGTTACCTAATGGTGATGAACGACCCATTGCTTTTGCGTCTAGATCCTTGACTAAGGCGGAACAAAATTACAGCCAACTTGATAGGGAAGCTCTTGCCATATACTGGTCATTCAAAAAGTTTTTTCAATTTATTTATGGAAGAAAATTTACTCTTATCGTTGATAACAAACCCCTGTCCATGATATTTAATCCTAGCAAACAACTACCGGTCTTATCTGCAGGAAGAATGCTACGCTATGCTCAATTCATGTCTGGATTTGATTACACAATACAACATCGTAAATCTCATGAACACCAAAATGCTGATTATTTTTCTAGGAATCCATTAAATATTAACAATAACACGAACACTTATAATGATGAGGATTACATTTTTCTAAAAGCACAAATAAATCATATTACCACAGACACAATAACATATAGACAAATCAAATTAGAAACAAGTAAGGACGCTAACTTATCAGACTTAATACAAAAGTTACTAGATGGGACATTACGTGACCCTGAATGGACTTTACAAGACGGCATTATTTTTCGAAGTCACAGAGTAGTGATCCCACGCATACTACAACCAGCAATGTTGAAAGAACTTCATTCGACCCATATCGGAATTGTGAAAATGAAAGCTATCGCAAGAAGGTACTGCTACTGGAAGGGCATCGACAGTGATATAGAGGATCTAGTAAAAAGTTGCTCTGCATGTAGTAAAGTGCAAAGAAATCCGACTAAAGCTCCTCTTCATCAATGGGAACCTCCAAGCAAAAACTGGCAAAGGATTCATATAGACTACGCTGGACCCTTCTTAGATCACCAGTTCCTTCTGATTGTTGACGCCAAATCTAAATGGCCAGAAATTTTTTGCATGAAACGGTCACCAACATCCATTTCATCTATTCAGTACTTGAAGGAAACATTTAGCAGACTTGGTTTACCAGAAATACTAGTAAGTGACAATGCTTCAATATTTAAATCCGAAGAATTTAAGCAATTTTGCTATGAACACGGAATACAGCATAAAACAATAGCACCAGGACACCCTGCAACCAACGGTCAGGCTGAACGTTTTGTTCAAACTCTAAAGCAGAAATTAAAAGCAATGTCATTAGAACCAGGCACGTTACAAGAGAAATTACAACACATTTTATTTAAATACAGAACCACTCCTCTAGAGGACAACAAAACACCTGCAGAACATCTTTATGGACACAACTTACGAACTAAACTTGACTTAATCCAGCCTCCTGACACTAAACCCTCAGATGTACGACCTTCTAGTTTTAACAAATCATTTAAAGTGGGGGAGAGAATTATGTCCCGAAACTATGCGGGATCTTCAAAGTGGCAGTTTGGTGTTATACTCAAAAAATTAGGTAACCTGCATTATATTGTTCAACTAGACAGTGGTTACCAGCTAAAAAGACACTATAACCAACTGCGAAGTTGCAGGGTTAGCCAGAAAACAGAAAACCCAAATATTGGTACGAAAAAAGTACATTTTAATCCCACAGTCACGTACCATGAACTTGAAACGCAATTGCGTAGACCAACTGACCAGTGTGACACCTCCCCAGAAAGTCCGTCTACTCCATCACCCAGACATCAGGTCCATCAACCTGGGAGACAGATGCAGAATGAACTCCAGGGATTAAGGCGCTCCACTAGAATCAGAAGACCTCCTGAGAGACTGATGTATTACCACTAGTTCAATCTCAACTAAGTGCCGGAGAATCTATTATGTCTTTTGTTTATTATTTTATCATTTAATGTCATCTGTCAGTGTTGTCATGGTAATAAGTTTGTTATGACTTTAAAAATAAAAAGAAATACAGTTAGTTCTTGTTATACCATTAATGAAGACATTTTTTATTTACTTTAATGTAATTAATACATAATAGCGGGATAATATATTATATAATACTGCACATTTAGAGCCTTGTGGCTCATAAGAGATAACCCCTGCGGAACCACCACAGGAGGTTGTGGCAATCATTACACTCACAGTCTAATCTAAAGTTGGCAATAATACCAATATTAAAACATCTGTCCGGCTCAGATTGAAAATACTGCCAAAACTAAAGATACTCTGCTAATACATATTTTAGATGATTTTTTCAATAATATGTGCCAGCGTATTATATCAGCATTTTGTTAAAAAGTAGCAATATCAAAGGAAGGGATTTATATTTTTAAAAACTTAACATTATTTTTAAATCTACGCATTGGTTTTTTTTTTAGTTTCTTTTCATAGATCAGATTCAAACAGTAAATGAGAGAAACAATTTCTTCTGTGTTGCCTTCAGGGTTATAATGAATTCAATTTGGAGACAAATCGAACCCTAACAACTAGGTGGCAACCCTATGTTCCCAAAAGTATTATAGGTTGACCATATGAAAGAATGAAATTAAAAAATAACTCAATAAAAAAGAAAAAAGATACATTCATCTGTTATAAAACAGATGCATTCATATTTATCACACAGTCAAAATAATTTTATTATAAAGAACACAATAAACTGTTTAACATTTATATATTTTAATTTAACATTAAGTTAATATGCCACATAAAACATGTCTATCACCACTAATTTAAAATTCTAGCTAATGATGTGTTATGCATTTTTATAAAGCTAACTTACTCCGTTTTTATACAGAGTGCTTATAAAAATACACAACATAAGAGTTATGTCTATAATAATCATCACTCAATGTTGTCATGTCAATACTTAATGATGTACATCTGTTAGACCAATTTGATTTTCATCTAACATTTAGTCTCTTATTTGTTATTATTGTTTTTATCATGGTTAGTTTATTGCAAAGAGAAGTATAGTAAGGCGATTCTCAACCCTTATGTCGCAGACAATTATTTTTGAATCACAAGAAAATTAGTGGTAAAAGTATTTCTAAAATTTTTGTTGGCACACTTTTAAAAAATGTATAAATTAAAAATATTTGACTAACTTTATTTTCTCGAGCTTGATTTGGCTTAAACTTGTAATAGTAACTTGAACAATAATATTACACGACAAAATACTAGTGGCACCATTCTTCAAACACTCTCCCTAATTTTCTAGAGCCTAACATCTCCAATAAGAAATTAAAATGTAATAAAACATCTTGACTACGCAATAGAAATTTCAATTTCCATCAAAAATTTGCTCTGATAAGGAAGCTTAGTTAGTCCAACTCACTTGAATGAAGTACAACTTCTTCTCACATATCAAAATAAGTTCATCGAATATAAAATGTATTATTATTAATAAACACAGCAATTCTCTTAGTAAGATCCTTTCTACTTACAGATGGTTTTTTAATTACTTGTATTATTAACTAATATATTAATATTAATTAAAAATAAAATAGCTTGTCAAAAAGATCTTATCTTTAAATCAAAGATGACAAAAGTACAGAGATAAAAGCTAGTAGCACATTGTATTAACTAGTAACTAAAGTACAACACTGATCTATCAATAGATGTATAGAGCGTACTCAAGTTTACATCATAATTATTAATTTTACAACATTTATTACATTTGTATTTAGTTTACCAAATTCACTAAAACTTTACATAAGAAAAATCATTTAATAATAACATTAGGCCTATTATATATTTTAAAACTATAATTTTAGTTATGAAAAAAATATATTTAGCAGACTAAATTTGAGTTTTATTAAAGGATTAAAAATATCAGTTGAACAGAACCTCGGAACTTTGTCTTATCTTATCAAATTCTCTATACTCATCTTCAAATACTCTTTTCTCATCTTTAGATTTTGAAAAACTCTCAGTTTATATAGCAATTATGTCTCCAGACTAGCTTCACTCTTCTTTTGACAGAAAATAAATACATTTTATTCCCAGCTGTAAACTACACATGAATTAACCTCAATTGATTCTGCTTCAAAGCAGAATCAAGCAGCAATGCTTGTTTTTTTGCTTTAAAGCAGAATGCTTTTCTGCTTTAAAGCATTGCATGGTTATAATCAGTTGACAGCATGGGAAATAGTGTTGCAGAACTAATGAGGTTGGTCAGATATGAAATTGTGCGTGGTTTGGTTTAAATCCAGGACTGACCTAATTGGCTCCCTTGCATTATTTTACCACGCTGTCAACTGATTATAACAGTGTGTTATCCTATCTAATAAAAACTATAGATATATAATAAATATTGGAGTAAAAATGTGAGTTCTTCTTTATTAAACAAAGGAATAAACTCTAACCAAATTCAACACAATTGGACATTTTTGGAATGTAATTATTTTTTTGTCATTCGAAAACATGTCATTTTATAAGAATTGGACTACTAATGATAATGAGATGAAAAGTATATTTGTTTGTCTTACATACATGCTTACCAATTTGTTGCATTTTACAAATTTTTGAAATATTTGCTGAGTAGATAAATATTGATTAATAAATGACATTAAAAAAAGATAGTTTCTAAAAAGTACAACTCAACCCATAAGATCAATTCTTGCTTAGAGTTTCAACTCTTAAGCCAATGAGAGCTACAATCATAACAGAAAAAAACATTTAGTGCATACATTTTTTCCACATGCCTACGTTATGAGGAAAAGTAAAAAACTAATGCAGCACTGTTGTAAAGAGAGATTTTATTGGCAATAAAATTTGTTAACTGACCAGCAAAGCAAGGCAATAATCAATATCCAAAGAAAACACTTTAACTAGTTTAAAAACAGCAATGCATACTTTTGGGGCCAAGTTGATAAATCAAATAATTAATATTATTTAGCTCGACCAAAAAATGGTTGATGGTTACAGTTTTTCAAATTTCATTTAATGGCTTGATAGAGTAAAGTGAAAATGTACTTAGCATGTTTAAGGCAGAAAAAATTCTACTTTACCCCCTCTCTCTCTTAAAGATAGGTTAGTACAATTGAAATTCATATCTTAAAAAACTATTTAGGTTTTATTCACAAAAAGTTGTTTCCATTTTATATTAACAGGTACCAACAATTATATAAATAGATCCTGTATATAACAAATAAATTATAAAATAAATATTAATTTATTTAAATAAATAAAATTATTTATTTTAACTGTTGCCGAGAGTATAGCCTGACCCCCAGTCATGTCTTCTCGGTCCGCCTGTCTGGGCTCCAGGTTGTGTAGTAGGTTGAGTCGGTGTCCTCCACGGAGTGGCTCCAAATCCACGGACCACTTGACGATTTGGGAAAAAATTGTACCTGTAAAAATATTAATATTATGAAATAGTAAAAGATGAAGTCAAATAAAAAGAACTTTGATAGAATTTTGGGTAAATAGTTTAAGATTTTAAACTTTACAAACACCCTCCTATGAGCTACCCCTCTGTATTCAAATGGAGCTGAATCCTGGAGAGAGACTGAATCGGTTTCCCTTACTTTCACAGGATGTTGAGATCAATAATGCCCGACAACCAAAAAATAGTATGAGGCCCCCAAAGAATAGGGTACTCATAAAGTTGGACGAGTGGCTCATCCCTCCCTCTAACTACTGCCACTTTATCTTCCATGGTAATTCTGAGCCTTATACAAATTGTATGTTCTCAAGAATGCTTAAATTTGATCAAGAAGGGATAACTTAACAGAATTAATGCAAAGATGTTTGGGCAAACAACTACAATATATTCTAAAAACAAGAATCAACTCTTTAGAGACTGACTGACTTTAAATAATTAAAGTGACTTTAATAGTTAAATAATAGTTAAAATGAACAAATGTTTTCTCAGGACTCCTCAAATACGACTGACTTATAATATTGACTTTCTGACGTATGAAAATATCTAAATCACAGGTAGACACGTAAGTTGCCAGCTTGACAGCTGTCAACCTGTTCATTCATAAATTGTGTTCATTCATTAATGCGTCTTACTTTTCAACACAACTTCTCATCTTTTTCATCACAAACATTAAAATTTTCAACAAAATTTATAAAAGTAGTCTACCGTCAGAGTGCTGTAACTGGATTGTTTACCTAACCAGCCTCTCACGTCAATGAAACTATATTAACTCTAATACTTATAACAATGATTGTTGTATTACTCAAAATGAAATATCATAAATGCGGAAAATTTATAACATCAAACAAAATGTTTTTGAACTTAAAATTGATCAGTTTGCCATATTCAAACGGTATAAAATATGAAATAGAAAATGTTAAAATGAAATAAATTAATTGATATCACGAAAATCTAATATTTGTTTTAAAATTAATCAATTGCCCAGGTTTATTTAAAAAAACATAAATATAGACCCTCAAGACACAAATATTTGGTTGTGATGTTATTTCGGTAATTCTGGAATTCCTCAAAAATAATTTCAAAACTAACCAAATTTATGATAAACTATTGTTATTATTATGATCAGAACAACATTACTTTCATTTAAAAATTTCAAATCAATAATCTGAGACTTTTGCAAGAACAATACTCAACTATGTCTATTTTTTCTCTAAACGTGACCCGTTTAGAAAAACTGGTAACAATTTTAAAGCATTATAAAACAATATTGCTTCAGTAAAAAGTAGAGTTGTGGAGTCCAAATATAAGGAAAAACAAGAAACATGTCTCCACTGATGTTTACATCAGTGGAGACACTTGTTTCTTATTATCCCAAGATTGCTTTAATATTTGTTAAATTATTTATTAATGTTTTATTAAAGTGATATCAATGAATTATTTATACTTTTGCCTTTTTAGGGAAGTATGAAGTTGATTCATACTTCCTTGATTTTTAACATAATTATTCTGCATTGGTTATAATATACATATATTTATACATTTCTATTTTGTTTTATCTTTATTTTTAATATAATGTGTTTTAATGTGTTTGTTAATTATTATTTATATTAAATTATTACTTTTTTGAAACAAAGGTTTTTATAATAAATATTTTTACATTTTAGTTTTATTTATTAAATGTTTTATTGTGTATTCTTAAACCTACTAGAATGAAAGTTGCAAAACTTTTAAATATATGAATCTAGTATAACTTACAGTATGGAGGGTGTTGATAGAAATACTTGTCCACCCATCTCTTGTGGATACGTTATAGTGAAGAAAGTATAAACATGACCGACTATTATACCAACTAATTCCATCAGACCACTGCAACATTAACATAACTATACACTACCACAGATTATTCTGAGCAACAGACTTATGTGTTAAAAGGGCTGCAAAAATTAGGGTGCACTGGAATGCCCCCACGATTCGACCTGTTTATTTTATTTTATTGTTTTTCTTGGAAAAAATATATATATATAAGAAATAGGGTATAGGGTACCTTGGAACTTTCCCACACCAATATAACATCAGTTTTGCTACGTCATCCTCACTACTTTAAACTTGCTTTGCTCATCCATAGAATGAAAAATTGAATATGAGGTATCATGGAACTTCACCGATCTTTATGGCCCTTATTCAATACACCTAGATGTTTAAGGGCCCCATATAAAGCTTAGAGCCCAATGTTCTGGGCCCTAAAGTAGTACAAATTGGTGGTTTGATTAAATATTACATTTAAATGAACAGATTAATTAATTTAAATTTATACTTAATTTTTATTTCAGTTAATTGTTATTTTACTTAATTTAATTTTTATACTTAATTATTTATTCGATCAAGTTTATTTTAATTTACTTAAATTTTCATTTTCTTCGTAAATTCATTTTCATTTGGCTTAATTTAATTAAATATTAAATTACATAAATGAAATTAAGCTTGCTATAATCATCAATACTACTCTAGTTAAAAGTGGACCTCTTTACTTGAGAAGCCATATAGGACACCCCTCTTTATTAGGCCCCTTGAGATGCAGGTTTGGGCCCTTTCAGATCAAACTCCCCTAGAGCCTTTTTGGCTCAGTCCACCACTGACCACTAGCAATATCATTTGAGTATGGTAAGTCTATCAGTTTTATGGTATGAAAATTAGGGTCCACTAGAAGGACACTATAGACAACTCACTGCCCAAATACAATTATGTTGAAGGCCAATAAGGCAGCTTACCCTCCAGATACTATCATGTTGAAAGCCAATAAGACCCAAGGTAAATACATAGCTTTAAATCTTGAGCCAAACCAGAAGTTCACTATTAGATCTTTATTTAGCTGACACCATACATAGAGAACCGATAAAACCATTGGATCCATTAAGTACTGCAACATCGTAAAATATACAAGATATTAAGTAGTTGTATTTATATATTGAATGAAATACATAATACAAAAATTGTGTACGGGGTACCTCGGAACTTTTCCTCATCACATCAGATTCACTACGCTCATCCTCCCTACTACGGACTCACTTGGCTCGTCCTCAGAATAAACAAATCCTTAAATTTACACTGCTACACCTCTTCGGATTCTCTTCGCTTGTCCTAAGACCGAAAATACATTTGTTTCATTTCAAGCAGTCACCCATCCAGGCACTGACCAATGCAGCTTACCTTATATGCTCCAACAAAACCCAAAGACATACTTATGGTATTGAAACGAAACTTGGTGTACTTATTTATTACGTAAAGGTATACACTTGTATCAAATTTTAACTCAATTGGATTAATTTCCAATTTTTTTTAAAAAACATACGCAACTCATTTGATAACAATTAAACTAATTCTGATAATGAGATGGCACTTGGCAAATATGATAGTCTTATACATGGCTACATCCATGCAAAATCTCAATTCGATCGCAAATTAAAAGATTAAAATTAAATTTAAATCTCAATTAAAAAATCTTTTTTAAGATTTTTCATAATTTTTGCCGAGTCATCACTGCAGGTTAATGACAAATGAAGAATACTTTCCAAATAGCACAACTGCATCTATAGAATGATTTCTGTACCAAGTTTCAACTCTCTAGAATAAATACACTGGGAGCTACGAATATGACACACATACTACTTTGTGAAAAATACTCAGGAGGTCTTAAAAAGACCAGAAAATGAATAATTCTGGTGTCATCCTAGTTTAGGATTTTTCGCAAACACAATACTTTTCCTATACCTATGGTATAAATGAGGAAAAGTAAAAATAAATAAATAAATAAAATATAAAATAAAAAATACAAACAACATTGATGTACTCATAAACACTATTAAATAATAATAATAATATCATACAAGAATGTAGACCAAGGATCTTGAATAAAGGGGATGAGGCACTGAGTCGATTTTCTGTGTATCAAAGCAACCACGTTGAGGATAACATAAAATACAGAAGGATCCATCATAAAACATGTATCAAAAACATACTGCACATGCTTGTTAAGAACTGCACATGCTTGCTAACAACTGGACATGCTTGTGATAATTACATTAACTGCACAAGTCTTGAATTTAAGATAAATACTACTTACTTATATTTGTAATGTAATATTTTTGATGAAATAAAGATATTATTATGATTATTATTTAGAGGCAAAATTACCTTCTGACAAAAGGTTTTCTATTCTAAGTTATAACCAAACAGTGAAAAATAACACACTTTATTTTGCTTGTTACCATTTCTTGCCTTAATATTTTAATTACAAATAATAAAAGTTTCTCATTTATATGTTTTATTTGCCCTAAAGTGTTAATATATGCTGAACTCGTCCTGTCATGTTTCATACCTACATAACCTGCATTCAAAGGTAAGGTAGGTTTGCTCTTATTTCTCCCATGTAATGCCCATTTCTAAAATGGGCATTATTATTATTATATTATGTTCATGGTGTTAGCAAAGTCTTATTGGGCTGTCTCCTTTATACAAAATCCTTGAAGTGAAGCAAATCCTTCAAAATCCAGCAAAGATTAAATATATAGATTTTCAGAATCAGCATAAAAAATAACCTATGTTAATTTCAATAATTAGATGCCCCCCCCCCCCTCTAATAATTATTTGTCTCCAGTTTGTAGGTTTTGATACTCACAGGGCAGTGAAGATCGGTGGATTCTTCAAGAGCCAATTTCAAATTGTTTAAGAATGAATCATTTTCCTATCTGGTTTCGGTTTAGTTTAACAGTACTATAAAGCCGTCAATAGTAAAAATACAAAAAAACTGACGACATAATTATATAACTTTATAGTGTTTTTACTTATACAGGCAGTAGATCAATTTTATTAATAATATTAATACAATACTCACATGTAACTCAGTGAAAAGACCAATCATGACGCAAAGTAACCAATTTATAATTAACATAAACAAGTAATCAGCTGGCCTTCCATCAAAATGACCTAAAAATCAAAAAATAATAATTTTCAAATTTTAAGTAAGATAAATAAAAAAGCAGGTACTTCATTTTATACCTCAGAACTTCTTCTCACCACAATGGACAGTACTCAAGCAGTAAATATATTTGTTTCATTCTCAGAGGTTACCCATCCAGTCACTAACCTAACTCGATACTGCTTAATACAGGCCCATAGCCAGTCAAAACTTGTAGTGGGCAGAGGGGGGGGGGGTGAAACTAATCTCAGAGGGGGGTAATATTCACAAATTTATAAGGGTCTTCCACTGAAAACTACTCCGTCAGAGGGGATGAAATTTTTTCCAGGAGGGATGATACTCCCTCCGATCCCTACCTAGATATGGACACTAGACGTTACAGCGAGCCATTTGGTTAACACTTCTAGTATGAATAATTACTGTATAGGTATGTATTTGAGAGAGAGGTGGGGAGTAATATTATCGAGTCTCCAGCAACCAATAATCGAGAGGGGCTCGTCTCTATACAATGTTTCATATCATAATAATATCAATATAACAGTCAATCAAACATCAAATAAGTGTTTTGAAAATACTTAACAACCTACACCTACTTTTTCCAAAATATTTTGATTTTGCTTTTATTCACTAATTATGTAGTTTTATATTTGCCACAAAAAAGAAGATTTTTTCGTTTAAAACATTTAAAAAAAGAAATAACACAATTCAACAGCCTAACCAAGGAGAAAAAATAAATTTGCGTATAAACTTTCTAATGCAGATAATAACTGAGAAACTCATACACAAGAACAAAAATGAAGACACAACAACAAGACAATTCTTTTACTGAATTAAAGTAAAATAATAGAGATAGAAGTTATCTGACATCAAGTTGTCTCTTCATTCATTGATTCAAAGTAAAATAATTGAAATAGAAGATATATGTCATTAGAAATTAAACCAAAATGTAATATGAAGCAATGTATAATTTAAAATAAAATAGAATCATATACAGAGAGAAGAAAACAATTTATTTCAGTTCTATAGAATTAAATTACTTTAAATTTATTTTTATTTATTTAAATTTACTATATACATATAGATACAAAAAATACGTAACACGCATAAATCGGAGAACTAGACAAACATGATGATCAATTGATTAATATCAATATATTAACCAATTAAGGTGATGATTAAAAGACAAGTCGCTTTGCGAGGCAGAATAAGGGAAGAACTGTAAAATGTGAAGGGGTAGAATAGAAAGAGCTTGTGGTTGACGAGAGGTGGGGGGACTGGAATCTTATAACTAAGTTCCTATCTCATTGCGAGCTGAAACAACTAATATAATATAAGTGTTAACCAAATGGCTCGCTACAACGTCTAGTGATATGGGCTTGCTGCTTAAATGATCCAACAAAAGCCAAAAATATACTTATCGTATTGAAACGAAACCCACCATACTTATTTATTACAAAGAACTTTACACTTGTACCAAGTTTCTGAGGAACTTGCATGAAATTTCTGAGGAAATGCATGAAAAGTTTTATTAATTATAAAAAAAAGTATAAAAAGGAACTTTTTTAATTCTTGAAATTAAAAGTATATTATATTCTAATAATAAAAATGTAAATGATTTTTAAAATAATTGATTAATTTTTTTCCAATTAAATAAAAAAAATTGGGTAATTCAAACTGGAGCTTATTTCGCGGGCTTTGTTAGGTGACATCATAACCATGGAGGCGTGGCTAATTACATTACACCAATGGGGAGTGGCTAGTTTTTAAATTAATTAGTTTAATTAATTAGTTTTTAATTAATTAATATTTCTCATCATATTTTTATTTTAATTATCAATTTCTTTTCATAGTACTAACTGTCATATTTGTCTGATTAAAACGATATATAAACGATTATCAGGGATAAATTATTAATGATTTTATTGAGAAAAGTTTGGTAAGGCAGATGTATAATGTATGTATATAAATGATCAAGTTTTGTTTTAGCCACGCCTCCATGGTTCTGACGTCATGTGGCTGCGCCACCGTCGCTTTTCCAGCCTTAAATTTCTTTAAAATAATTAATTTTAAATACTCAAAAAGCTTAAATTGCTGCATTTTTGGGTTTTTGCAAATTATATAATTATGCAAATTGTAGGCCGTCCATTCTAAACCATTTCCCAAAATAATGCAAGTTCCTCATTGGATTATTTTTGGATTTTTAGCAATTTTTAAAAACATGTATACAAGTCATTTGATAAAATTTAAACTAATGCTGATAAACTTGACACACATGTTGGAACAATACATGACTGACTACACGTGTGCTAAATCTCAAATCAATCTAAACATTTTTCTGCATTTAATTGTTGCTGAGTCATTAATGATGTCAAAAAATATTTTCTGGATAGCACAACTAGACCTAACATTTCTTTACAAAGTTTCAACTCTCTATCATAAAAACACTGGGATCTACAATGATAACTGACACACACATACAGACAGACAAGTTTGTGAAAACCACTCAGGAGATCTTAAACACAAATGGAACGGATTATACAGGCAAAATTCTAGTTATGATTCTTTTGCAAATAATACTTTTCCTACATACCTATGGTATAAATGAGGTTAATAAAAATGTAACAATGAATAGAAAATAATAAACTCGAAAGTAGGTGTCTGGGTGTCATGCTAAATCGTGCTTATTTAATATTATTTATTTACATTTTAACAGGTTTCCCCATTTTTTACAAAAACAATAATAATAATACAATTATTATTATTATTACTATTATCTAAAATTTGTGGTAACTATATAAAATAGCATCACTTCTTCAACATTTTCCAAAATTCTAAACAGAAAATTCCTTTATACACAAAAAATTCCTACTTTTATACAAAAAGTATAAAATAAATTTGTAAATAAAAAGGATTGTAAATTTAGAAACAATCTTGCTTATTAATAAATGCACATAAAAATTGCTTATTAAGTTACAAATAAATATCAGAAATTTATTTTATTAACACAAATATTTTGTATATTGGTAAGAAAAGAATATAAATAGATAAATGAAAAGTAAACAAAATACAAAAAAGTGAGTACGATGGATATAATTTTGGTTTACATTCACACAGAGTTGTATGTAATCATTTTTACATTAAAAAATTACAGTTAACTGTTCTATAATTACAATAATAAGTAATTGAAAATAATAAATAAATAATTTTCTATATTTTTTAAATTAGAAAAAAAATTATAATTAAAAACTTGCAATTGTATTTTTTATTTTTAAATTAGAAAGGTTATATTACAAAGGTTTATAATTTTATAAACAAAAAAGTAGAGGATAAAATTAAGAGAAAGTAAGAGAAGAAAAAAATACCGCCAATTCGTTATGAAATATAGTTAATGGCAAATGGCATGTCCACTGGCATATCTTCTACTTTGGGACCTTATCTATAAATATAAAGCAAAGTTTTGAATAAGATAAACACTTTTAAATAATGCCACATTTTTTTGCCAGAATACCTCATATTTTTTTTTTTTTTATTCCGGAGGAAATAATTTCCTAGGTACTAAGACCTCGTGTGTGGGTCCATTGTACCTGATACCCCATAATACTATCAATAATTAAAATATATAACACACATGCAAATTTACATTAATAAATATTATAGTTACATTAATTTTATATTTAGAGCAACGATCTAACTTTCACCAGAGCGAAAATAAACTTTTTTCTAAGCCCCAAAAGCTTGAGCTTATGTGTTGCATGTTTATTGTAAATACATAAGCTTGTGAGCTATGTGTTTACTCTCAATTCAAGTAAGATTTGAAAACATCAGTTATAGCGTACATAGATATATGAGATGATCAAAGAAAACATTTCTATGATAAAATTTTACAGTAATCTCTAAAGCCATAAATGTTAAGATTCACTGAAGTTGGCCAAGAGTAATAATCTAAACAAGTTGCTTCTAATGGGTTCATTCCATGACAAATCAACACAAAAAAAAGTACATTTTTGGACTCAATGACACCGATTTTAATATAATTTGGCAGACAGATAGGTGCCACAAAAGGAAGAATAAAATCCATATTTTTGGCTCTTTTGGAGCAGCCATATTACTGCATTAGGGTGGTGAATTTTCCAAAAAAAAGTGATTTTTCTATATTTCTTTGATTACAAAAATGGCTATATCTAAAATTTTGCATAGGGTGTGAGTTCTATTTAGAAGGTGTTTGAAAGCTTAAACTTGGCCCTTTTAAATTGATTCTACAAACCTTGGGATAATTAGTTACAAGTTTTTATTGTGAGCAAATATTAAATAAAAATGCGTATATTTCAATAGCCAATTTTTAAAGAGCTTAAACTGTAAGTATATGTCCACAAAATTTCATTTGGGACTGCCAAAGGATTGAACACAGTAGCACATAACATGTGTCAAGGTATGTCAAAGTTTAAAAAAATCACTTTTTTAATTTCTATCAATGAGTATGGGATAAATCTTAACTTTCTTACATATTCTTACATTCTTGAGATATTAGCATTTTTATTTTATATTTGCTCATAATTAAAATTTGTAATAATTATCC
This sequence comes from Microvelia longipes, assembly GCA_018340805.1. Lineage (NCBI taxonomy): Eukaryota > Metazoa > Arthropoda > Insecta > Hemiptera > Veliidae > Microvelia > Microvelia longipes. The sequence continues at coordinate 39,326,401 of JACMZG010001913.1, forward strand.
AAAAGTATGTAGAATCTATTTGAAAGGGCCAAGTTTAAGCTTTAAAATGCCGCCAAAGTAAAAATCATACCCTATGCTGAATTTTAGATACAACCATTTTTATAGTCAAAGAAATGTTGACAATCACAAATTTTGGAAAACTCACCACCCTCTGCGGCAATAATGCAATACCAATACTGGGGCAATATGGCTGCACCAAATGAGCCAAAAATTTCAATTTTTGTCTGCCGTCTATGGTGCCTACCTGTCAGCCAAATTATATTGAAATTGGAGATATCAAGTGTTTTTACCTGTGTTGAATTGATATGGAATGACCCTACTGATAAAACTCAATTATACCTGTTTCAAGTCGAGATGAGTAGTTGTAGAGGAAATAACAATTGATCAAGAAATGGAAACCAGTCCTCGGGTTTATAGGGTAGTATAGTAAGCTTGTGAATATCCTCCAAATCTATAAAAATGCAACACAAACTAATAAATTTGTCATTGTTAAAAAATGTGCGTCAAACGAAAAGAAAAATATCATTGGTAAAAACTTCTAAAGGAAATTCAATGAAAGAAATGGGGCACCTCGGACACTTTTCTCACAACATCAAATTGGCGACACTGATCCTCACTACTCTGGAATAGTTTCGCTAGTCCACAGGGTACAAAAATCACCAAATATAGTGCGTGCTCCACTATATTTGTCTAGGAAGTTGAAATCAAATTTTAACTCAATTTGATTGTTTCTAAACCTTTTATAATTTTTTGAGTCATTCTATAAAATTTGAACTAATACTGATAATGTGATGAAAAGTTAGCAAATATGTCTTATATATGACTACATATATGGCCAAATCTCAAATCAATCTTTTGTGTTTTATGTATTTTTGTTAAGTCATAATTGCAGGTTAATGAGGTCATAAAAAATTATTTTGCTGCATTATTAGTCTGCACATGGTTTGTGTTTTGATTTGTATTATAAATGTTTTACTATACAAATTAATGTAATTTTGTACTCTTTATCCTAGAGATATATACTAGAGGGGGCATAGCCTATCTAAATACATTGAGAAGCCTGAAACATCTTTTTGGGCTCTCAGGGGCTCTGTGTAACCCTATTGAAACCTCTCCAAGAATAATAATATCTCTATACAAAGCAACAAATAACGCTAAGTTCAAAAGGATCTTGCAATAACACCAAGCGATTGGTCTTAAAAATGCCTTGTTGACCTAAAAGTACCAAACCCTGTAAGGGAAAAGATTTTATTGACCCTTAGACCAAATAAAAGACAAGGAACACATAGAATAGTTCCCCTTGTATGGTTTTGGTGCTCTTGCTAAGGCTAACTCTTAACAATTAGAACTGTAATCCATTAAAATGATAAAGATTGCTATAAAAAAAGGAAAATAGTGTTGATGGACTAATGTGGTTGGCCTGATATGACATTGTAGGAGTGGTTTGTCATCTAAGACTAACCTCATTGGGTCCTTTGCATTATTTTCCCTTGCTGTCAACAGATTTTGACAGTGTTTCATACTATTGTACAACAAAGTTAACACATCATTTACAAGTTCTGCTACTTTAGCAGCTAGATAGAGAACTTTTTGGAATTCTGATAATAGGAAGCAAAACCTAGAAATAGACTTTTTGGTATCGTTGAAAGCCTTGTAAGCCAGTAAATTTAGAGTTTAAGATAAGGTAAGCATGACGACTTAAGGAACCTGTAACGTAAACATATTTGGTTGAATATACCACTTAATGGGTGGCTCAATATCATAGATTTATTATCAAGCGTTTAGTGACAAATAGTTTACCTGAAATTTATTAATTAAGAATTCCCAGTGTAAGATAACAGAAACATATGACACGACACCTATTCGCCCTAATAAACTCAGTAAAATCGTACCACCCATCCAATACCTCGTAAATAGAGGTATTGTATTCACGAAACTACCAATATCACTCATTTTACGCTAAATAATCTGTCGAAACCGGTCTGTAAGATAAAAATTAACTCGCCCAAATGCAAAACAAACAAACCCGATTATCCTATTCGGGGATTCGAGATCAAAGACAACTATTAATTAAACACAACAGATCAATAATCTTTTAACATACTCATAAGTAATCTATTTAAAATTTAAACATTTAATTCGAATCATGATGAAATGTAATGAAACGGAAAAATTTGTATGCTCCTTTTCAAAACATTACGTGTTCTGATGATGTTGTTGTTTTTATTTGATGACCATAACTTAATACACAGACAAAAAAAACTTTAATTTTTATAATGGTTTGATTTTTGTTGAAGCAGTGATGATATTATGCTGCTGGGGCAGGAGTTTATTGATGTTCTTGAAAATATTCAAAGTTGATAATATGTTAAGTTCCCTATTTCTTTATCATACAGTCTTGATATTTAACCACAGTATAGAGACAAAGCATTTAGTAAAAATTTGTCAAAAGACCACGTAATTTTTAATTTGGTTTATACATATTCTATATCGTTTGCTATTGTGCCTATAATTAATAGTATGATGCTTTTTAGTTTACTTTAATTAGGTTTTAATGTATAAATATTAATAAAGGAGTCTTGGTCTGTGCACCCTTTGTGCACCTTGGTGGTTGGTGGTTACTCCAACCCGCAACCTCTAAGGTGGGGGCAACCCCCAACCCGGTTACATGGTTTGATTGGGCTCCTTGAAACGTCCTAGGGTTAGCATGTGTTTCTAATTATGTAAAGGTTACTGTTACAAGCTAAAGTACCTAGTATCAGCTAAGGCGACTTTACATGCTAAAGTACATATTTACTGGTCCTATACATTAATTAAGACTTGGAGGCAAAGTTTTATAAATATATGTTCTATTTATTTCGGTCAAGTTTTATACAGAATGTTAGATAGACTAGTTATTTGAAAGAATTTTGAACTTTATTAGATTACTAACACGTTTATGGAATATGGAAAAGATCGCCCACAACTTTAAGGGAATTATTTTTCGGCTAACAAAATGGCACTTATTGTAATTAGTAATAGTAATTATTATAAATAAATAAATAAAAATGTATCGTCTTCGTGTATATTTTGTCAAATATGCAGTGTAATACAAATATAATAATCTTTGTTTAGAATAAGAAAAATTATATATTCAGTTATTCAATATTGGCAAGACTGTTTTTCAAAAAATTGTCTTCTGTTAAAAATGTCGAAAAATTATATTCGTGAGTCAATAATTTTTAAAGATATTTGTCGTGAATGCTACGAGTGAATGAATAAGAAAAATTTGTTTTATTTATGAAAATTAATAGTTATTGAAGCTTTCTATTATGACTAATAAATGAGAAAATTCGTTTTTGAAACGCAAGTCAATTTATGAAAAATAAAAGCCTTCGACAATTAGTATAAGAATGGATTTTAAATAAAAGGTAGATATTTACTATGATTGTTACTTTATAAATGTTTAGTTTAAGGATATGTACCAGAACGGTTTATTTGGTTTATACTTTTAATTGAAATTATGAAATTCAGTATGATTGCTATCAGAGAAATAATTGCTTAGTAATGGTTGCGCACATGAATAGGCTAGCTTAGAACATGGATGCTATGATTTTTCCCGATTTAACTTTTATAACCTTAACCTACTTCTACTTTTTTATGAAAATAGGTTATTGTTGGTTAGTTGCAGTATACTAGATGCTCTGTTTTATTACACACACATACATATGTACAGTATGTATGTGTGTATATATACACACACATTATTGTACATATACATTCATATATATATATATATATATATATATATATATATATATATATATAATATATATATATATATATTATATATATATATTATTATAGACATACTTATTTTTATTACATGATAAATTGATTTTTGTTTGCTCAACTTTAGAAATTGTCAGCATAACTTATTACCCTTTTAATGATTGATTTCATCAACCGTTTTGGTTATTAATTGTTTTTTTACGTTCTGCAATGTAATTAAACTGGAGAACCTAAATGTTGAAGGTGAGTAAAATTTTAGCATTGTAAAATTTGTAAACATTTTATTATAAAAACCAAAATTGTACCTTTAGAAGACCAATATTTTAAGATGTACATTCTGGGGGCGCGGTTGAGCCTTAGCCTAGTCTAGGGGAGATGACTAATAACTTTTAGATTTTACAGAAAGAAATTTTTTTTATCTTATCGTATTTTTTTAAGGGATATCAAATATTTTAACTAAAGGAGGTTATTAAGCTGATCAATTGCTTTATATTGTAATACAACCAGTCTTGCTTGCTATTGATATCTTAACTTGTGTGTATGGGCATAGAAGCCCAAGTGGAATTGCTACTCACATACCTATAACTCTTTTATACGACTTGTCCCATAAAAATATTTCTATTGAAAATTTGTTATAGGAATAGCAGCATGCCTAATCTTCGGGACATATTCCAAAAATATTTCCTCTATATTTTAAAACTTCCCCAATTAATTTGTTTATTGATTAAACTCAAGAAATGTTATTTTGTGACGTCATAAATAACTAGTTGAAGCATCTTGCAGATAAAGTGTCCTTGTAGATTACATATTAAACTTTTTAATTATTTCTATGGTTTTTGCTTTTACATATTCAATCGATTTCGGATATAACCCCCGTCTAAGTGTGCAAATAAGTAAATAATCTATAAGTAAATAAATGAATAAGTAGATTGAATTAATATATACCAGTCAAGGCCTTTTTAAATCACTGCGTGTTAACTATTTAACACCTTCAGCTTAGCCTCGTCAACAACTTTATTAATTATTCAATCAAATATGACACAATATTAGAGACTTAGAATATTGGATTTTAGTAACTACCCCAACATATTTTTCTTTGAATCGAAGGCAGTAAGGATATATATGCTAAAATATATAAAAGTATATAGCAAAAATTACTATTGAGAGTTTATTATTTATTTAACGTGCCTTCTATTCTTTTGTAATCAAATAAGAATGATGTAAAACCCATTTTAGACTTCTTCTTCTAAGACTTTCAAACACACTCTGATGCTGAAGATTCTAGTTTCTAAAGATTTTTGTTATCATTCTTTGAAACTATTTGCTCTTCGTTAAAAAGAATTTAACTCGAGAACTATGGGAATGGGAACACCAAAAACATTGCGGATCAAATGAATACTGTGACCGCAGTTTGGGGAATCGAATAAAATTTTCGCGTAATAAAATAAAATAATGAGTGACATCACTAGCTCACTTGGTAATCCTAATTAAGTAAAATCAAGATAAGATAACTGTGAAGTTGACGATCCATCATCAGTTTAGAAAATAAATACTGAATTTAATTTAAATTTAAAACAGTCTTATTATAATTTATTTTTCCCTCATTTATACCGTAAGTATATAGTAAAAGTTATTGCAAAAAGTCCGAAACCGGAATAACACCGGAATTATCCGTTTGAGGTGTTAAAAAGACTTCCAGAGTTGTCTGTCTGTATGAGAGTGTGTGTTATCATTGTAGCGCCCAGTATATATACCCTAGAAAGTTGAAACTTTGTAAAAGTATCACACATAAGCAACATAAATTTTTATGAAGTCATTAACCGACATTAATGACTCAGCAAAAATTTTAAAAAATCATAAAACGCGGAAAAATGATGCGAGAAAAATGTTTTGAGATTCAGCCTGCATGTATAAGACCAACATGCTGTTAAGTTTCATTTCATTATCAGCATTTGTTCAATTTTTATCAAATGACTTGTGTACGTTTTTCAAAAATTGGAAAATAATCCAATCGAGTTGCCGATTTTATTGATTGACAAATATAACATAATGACCAACTCTTTTAGCGAATTTTCATAATGAAAATGACGCTTATTAGGTTGTTCGGATGACGGAAGTTGAGGGTGGGAGTGAGCGGAAATCGGTTCCTATTGGCTTCCTGATAACAAAAATATATGTCCGAAATAAAGTTTATATATATATGTATATATATATATATATATATTAATATAATATATATATATATATATATATATAATATATAATATATATAATGTATGTATATATATATATATATGTATGTAAGAGTTTCTACCCTTTCGTATGGCGAACGATAACTCTCGAAGGCGTTCTCAAATTGAACGAAACTTTGCAAATCGCGAGATGTTGAGGAGGTTACGAGGCCTATTGTTTATAAAAACATTATGACGTCATCAACCAAAGTTATGACGTCATGAAAAAAAAAATTTTTGAAACTTGAAATGGCTTTAAAACAAGGTATTTCGTGTTTAGACGGCTTTTCGTGTTTAGACAAGGTAGACGGCTAGCTGAATCGATTAAGACCATTTTCAGCTTAATCGAACCATCACAAATGGCGCAATCGGTATACATATATATATAATCTTGTATATATGTATACGTCCAGGTCAAAGACTTGTACGATATCTGTTGGGTTTAGTAGTGCTAGAGGGTGGGGATATAGTATAAAAGATGGACCTCTACCTCTTGCTCCACCTGGTAAGCCTGCTGTCCAGAGAGACAGGACAAAATGGCTTCCACTAACCACGCCGAACAAAGCAGGCCCGTAAAGCGGAAGAACTCGAAGTAGTCTTTATATGGTCGAAGTCATTCTAAAACGATTGCGACCGGTTTCAGCTCAATCAGACAATCCAAAGATAGATGGTTCACTCCCGAGTGTAGTAGGAACACTCAATTGACAAGTTTGTGTTTATGATTTAAGTTGGAGTCTCATCACTAGAGTCTTGAATAGCGCTAGTAGTAAAAATATATTTGCTCTATTCACTACTAGATTGTGCTGTAGTATTTTTTTTAAAAACAAACAATTGCCAATCGTTTAGTAAAAATAAAATAAAAGTAAAACAAAGATCTATGTAAAAAAAAATATGTGACAGTTTCACGCTGTCACCACTAGACTGTACTACTTGAGCCTCCTGCATCCCATCAACTATTTTTTTTTTAAATCTTTGAGTGAGCCATCTATGTTAATATTGTTTATCTATGATCCTAAGTGACGGAAACGGTATTTTATTTAAAAACAAAAATCATGAATATATTTTTGTTTATAATGCTTGTTAGTTTTAATGTTATAGCATACTTTTAATAATAAAGTATTAATAAAATCTTAATTAGTAAAATCAAATTTGTGAGAAAGCCTCTCAGGCCCGCGAAGCGGGCCTGTGTGGAGAGGCTGTGAAAATTCGCTAGGTACATGGCAAAATGCCATGTAACAAGAACAATAATGAAACAACACATCATACAAAACAACAACAATGTGGCCGCAAAGCGGCCACAGGGAGGTCCCCGGGCCGCGAAGCGGCCCGGTGGGCCGACGCTGCGGAGCGGGACGAGGCGCGAAGCGCCGGGCCGCGTAGCGGCTACGGGCCGAAGGCCCGTATTTTAATAATGAGATTATAAATAAATAAATAACACCTTTATTATTTTCTAGGTATAAGTATGCCACTTATATAATCTCGAAATATCACGCTTTGGGGGGGGGGGGGGCGCGATGCGGCTTCCAATGACGACGCGGCGTAGCGGCGAATAGGCCGATGGCTTGTTTTCTTTTTCTTCTTTCTGTATTTTTAAAGAAAATTGATTCAAATAAATATTCTTTTCTCTGGATCCACCAAACCAGTTTAAAGCGAATGACACCGCTGCTTACCATAGCCATAGTTTATGGCAGTACAGCTGAAATAGTAGAGGGCCTGTATAATCATACATGATTATACAGGCACTCTAGTAATAGCCCCTAATAAATAATATTTTGTGACGTTAATTAAATTTAAAATATTTAGAGAAACGTTTATATTTCTACAACTTAAAATAAGTTGAGGTAGATGTTAAAATGGAATCTATAATAAACACAAAACATCTATCGTGAGGTTTTGATTCCTGTTAAATTAATAATGGGCATCAATATAAAATCAAGGTTTCATCGCAAGCCGCTGGTAAATCATTTATGTTTTGAAGCGTCTAAAGGGTCACATTGCAACAGCTTATTCAATCAATACGAATTTATAAATCTTCAGGTGCGAAAATTATTAGAAAAGGTTTTCAGTCGCTTTCGGGCTTGCCTTTTAGCGGGAAAAATATTACCGAATTTTTTCATAAGGCATCTTTGTTTGTTTATTAAACTTAACGGCTCTGTTAGATTACTAAACAGATTAATTTATTATTTTCTTAATTAAACGGCTGCATTGTTTAGTTTGTTTAATTTTCCGGATTAATGGTTTAGTTAATTAAATTTAGGGATTTAATTGCTTTGTTTGGACAAATTTAAAGTCTTAATTACTTCATTTATTAAAAGGCTACATAGCTTATTTTATGAATCGTATCTTATTAAATAAATACTTATTTTCATATTAATTAATTAAGGACGTTGTCGGTTATTTTTGGTGTACTTAACTATTTTATTATCTGTTAAATTTAAATCAACTGTGTATAACTTACTTGAAATTTTTATTTAATTTTACTGTTTTACGTCCATTGAATTTATATTGCATTACAACCATTATATTAAATGCACAAAATTCATTAAAACTATACAAATATTTAATTTAATACTACTAAATTTTACTGCACATTTTTGCAAATTTTTTTTAAATATTATACTTTTAACGTGTATAACAAAATTAAATTATAACACAATATATAAAATAAAAAAAATGTGATTACAAAATAATTATGAATATATATTACTGATATAAATTTATTAAGTTTAAAATTCAAATAGTTTATCTTTAATTGTTTAACGTACAGCATTTAGCATAAATGCTATTGGACGCTATACTTAACATTTTAGAGCAAATAATTCTTGTTTTTAACGCTGTTTACTATCTGTATGTTTTTGGCTCGAAAAATATAAAATCTATCAAATATTTAATTAATTATTAATCACAATAATTTCAACTTTATTTAACTTTGTTTCTACTAATAATTGATTGTTTAATATATGAATTAAATAATATTTGATTTTTTTATAAAATAAACGTGTTTAAAAAAATTAAAAGTTAGTGGTTGGTAGAAAAAATAAACAGGGAATTTAGAGATAGTTGTTTTATATAAAACAAATTGAACAGGTGCATAATACTTTAAATTCTCTCAATTAATTAAAGTAATTGAAATTAATTTATTTTTGAATAAAGAGTAATAGTTGTGTTGAACAAATAATATACGCGTAATAAACAAAGTAACTCATTTGATTAATTAATACATTATTTATAATTTTGCTCATAGGTGAAATTGAAGCTACAATTTAAATATTCAACTATAAGAACGAACTATAAGAATGGTGAACAAAACAGATTCGACAGAGCGGTTGGAGGCAGATTTAGAGGCGGTGGAGAGAAATTTTAGTGGTAAGGAAGATCCTAATGCACCAAGAAGATCAGCAAAGGCTTGGTCCTCTCAAAGAAGTGATTCCAGGTGATTTTATTTATTTAGTTTTGGATCTTTTCTGCCCCCTTCCCCCACTTTTTGTCAGATTTTACTACTTTTTGGTTTTTATGGTCAATAACTATCTTCGGTAATCACGGTCAATCACCTTCAATCAAAAATAACCGACCGCGAAAAGAATGTAGGTTCATAGTGGTTTATATTGACATAGAGATATATTCCTAGAGGAGGCATAAACTATCTTAATACATTGAGATACCTTAAACAACATTTTAAGAGAGACACCTAGGAAATGTAACAAGCAAAATGCCAGCGGTAAGAGAGCACCGCTCGTCTCTGGTAAATACTTCACATTATATTCTTCTGAATTAATTGAAGGTCAGAGTGAGTTCAGGCTCTGTCGGCACCCTGATGAGTTAGATGTAACGAAACAAAGTGGGACATGACATTATGTCGAGCCATCAATGATGATGAATGTCGAATGATGGAACAGTTCCCAGATGTAGCATTGCATTTTTCTTGTTACATTTCCTATGTGTCTCTCGCACAATTATATAGTGTCAACTATTAATGTTTTGCAAAACTCGGTAGTATCAAATGATATATACTCTGTATAACCTTATTAAAACCTCCTCCAAGTGTAATTGAGGGTTAGAGTTGTTTTCGGCTGCCTACACATTTTTTGTATTTTAAACTTTCTACCCGTCTCTGTAATTTTGATCTAATTATTTGATTATAGTAATAGTTGAGGGTGGTCAGGTTACGTTTTCGATGATTCAAAATTCAACCAATAGTCAACTAATAGTCAACCAATAGTTCTGGTAATAATATTGTTATGATTTGTTAGTATTGGTTAATTGTTAGTTGTTAATTGGTTAATAATGGTTATTAAAAGTTACCAATAGTGATTAGTGAAATTTGCTTTGACGTCCAAAGTTAAAACGTTCCTATTAACTACAAAGTTAAAGGGAAAACAGAAAAGAGCCTTTACAGTATTTTTTACAGTGTCATGAATTTACTTAAAGACGAAGTAATGTAAATATTTTATTTCTTACGTAATTCGCATTTATGCCAAAAAGATGGGGGTTTATTTCAAAAATGTTTAAACATTTAAAGAACGCAATTTTTTATCTTTTTTGCGCACTTTGTTATTATATTTATTAGACTTTTATTATACTTATATTATTTGATATTATACTGTTTTAATCTTTTCGAACAGTGCTATAAGTCTTGGTTTGAAAATAAGATTTAGGACGAACTTGTAACAATTATTTTTTCAAACATATTATAATGTTAATTTTTGAGCATTATATTAAGTCTTGCGGTTTAAAATACAATTTTGGACCGACTTCGAAAAAATTGCAAAGTTGATTTTTCAGTATTATAAGTCTTGACTTATAACCATATGGAAATATGGTTTTGGACGTACTTCAAAAAATTGTATTGGTGATTTTTGACCATAAGTAGCGCAGGACTATTCAAATTGAGATTACTCTCTCTACCTCAACTGCCTACCTGTTTTACTTTTATTTATATTTTATATTAATCAAAGTTAATTGTTATATTAATAATTAAATTACTTTTAATAATATTTAATGTCGACACACTTGCAAAAGTAATACAATTCGGTCATTTGTAAAGTATAAATTATCATATTTAAGTAAATTTTATGACCTTTAACTCTCATTTTAACGAAAGCCTTGTCTAAAACAATTAAAACTATATTTTGCACATTTTTCCATTTTCGTCGCTATTTTGAAAATCTAAAGGACCATTGGTTTTATAGGTTTTATAATTAATAATTAATGCCGCGTATAATTCATACGATGAGATAACTTACAATTAATTTAATTTTAAAGATTAATTTTTTTATTGCGTTAAAAACCGACAGTGGGTTTAAAAAATAAATATTTAAATATTTTATTTATTAAATTAAAGTGGATGTATAAAATTTGATTTTCGTCAACTATCTTCAAAAAAATATAACATAGATTAAATTTACCCTACTGTATTTAGTCATTTTAATACAATCATTTTAACCGTCAATGACCTGATAAAATGACCGCGTGAACTTACACCCCAGACCTGACTACAAGGCCGTATTGCTATCAATAACAAAATATTATTACAATTATAGATTATATACATCTTATATTAATTATACAAAATTTTCGAAACATTATATAATTAGTATCTAAAGCCAGGATTCTTTATCTTCTGATATTTTGTCCAACAAAACTATAATTTTACATTCCGCTACTCATATAGTAGCGGACAGTACTCAAGAGCCGGACAGAAAACTGTGACTCATTTTATACTACTTCAAACCAAACTTTTCTAGAAATATACCTTAAATTATGAAGAAAAAACAGAGTCCTGCTATCCAGAGTGGAGCCCTTTATATGATTTCGCATGCTCACATTTTATAAAATCGCACAAATTTCATTTTTCTTGAAATAAGTGGTTTCCTGTAGGTCGTGTGCAAAACACGAAGAGAACATTTGTTAAAGGTGATAGAATGTTCCATAAAACGAGTGTTTAATCATCAAAATCGGATAACAGCAACCAAAGTTAAGGCTCTTTCAAAAACAACAAAAAATAGTTAATTTATGCATATCAGCGAATTTCTTTGGAAAATTGTTGAGCTTTTTTTTAGAAAAAAAAACAAATAATATTGTGGTACGCTCCTTCTTTTTCTTGGTTTAATTTTTATGTCTTTTAACATAGAGATATTATTACTAGAGGGGCCCAATCAATTGAATTTTGAAACATCAACAAACTAACCAGAACCCCCTTGAGTATTAAAATGATGAAGTAATTATTAAAAAAATACATTAACTCATATAATGCAACGTTTTTTATAGGAAACAATGCGAGAAAAGCCTACAACGATTAATTTGTTATAACTGACTCTAAGAGGAGGTTTCAATGAGGTTACACAGTGCCCCTGAGAGCTCCAAAAATATGTTTCAGACCTCTCAATGTATTAAGATATGCCATGCCCCTCTAGTATATATCTCTGTGTCTTTTAACTGATTATGTTAGAGAATGCTGACTGTTTTTTACTAACTTCTTTAAATGTTTTTGGACCTCTTCTATTGAAGATAAAGTTACATTGAACACAAACAAACAATCCTTAATATGTATTCATATGCATGTTGCTGTGAATAAAAGAGGTGCAGATAAATAATAATGCTAATTACACTTAAAAAAGTTATAGTTTAAAACAAAAAATTATAATAATCATTAAATCTTATATGAACCAACTTTAGGATAACTAACTTTTGTGTTCTAACTGTGTAGACCAGAGATAACTGTGTATACCTGAACGGTATAGACTAACTTAAATTTATTAATATGCTAATTTATGTGTTAGTTTATGAATGCGGTAAGCTCTGATTTAACTTATCAAAGTTACCAAAACTTGCCAATTTTTTATTTGGGTAATATGGTTACTAAAAGTAATATTAGTAAATAAGAACTGGAATGAGTCAATTTTTTTTGGGGGGGGGAGAGGGAGGGTAGAGACTATTTCAAAGATCATGGACCATATTTTCATCTTATTTAAAGGAGTTATTATTGGTGCACCTGAATTGCTCCACCTGTTATACACTTTTTGCAACAACCAAAGAGTATAGTATTAGAAGAGGAGCAATGTATCTTTAAAATACGGGGAATGATGTGTAGTACACACAAGCAACTATAGATGGCTACAGGGTAGAAAGTTAGTTATTCCTCTTATCCAACTGATCGCGCTACTAAAACTCTACTTGAAAACATTCCACCCTTCGAATCTGAGATGGTAAATAATCGACTAGAGAGTTGTCAATTATTGAGAGCACTTAATCAATTCCCTTTACCCAACCTTACCAATGCACCCTTTCGCCTGCTGTAACAACCTTCAAATACTATGGTATATATGCCATATGGTAAGGCCTGTATTCAAAGACGTTTTCCTAACATTCTCCTAACATTTTCCTAACATTCTCCTTAAGGAGAATGTTAGATTTAGGTAAGGAAAATGTTTTTAAGCCACGAAATTTAAATGATGGTTCCCGTGTTTTAAAAGTTTTTTAGAGGCTTCGCATGATTTTATTTAGTAAGAACCTAAGGTATTTAAGTCAAAAAGTGATACCATTGTAAGTAACGTAATATATCGCAAAATATCAATGTTATTAACTTATTACCTGGATTTACAACACACTTTGTCATAAACAACAATGCGGCCTTGCTTTGGCGAATGTTAAATATATTGGAAACTTTATTTACATATTTTTTCAGTAAACAGTAGAGTTAATTCAAATACAATGTTCAATTATTGTAACAGCTTTCATAAATAAAGCAGTATCAAGCGTTTCAAGTTTGATCGTGGACTGGTTGTACGAACCAAAGGTGTCTAAATGAAGACCTGTTAATCAGTGCAACACGTTTAATTTTGCTAAATCATTTACACAATTTGTTATTCCGTATTTTGTCAATCAAATTCATTTTTGTTTGTGTAAAAATTTTTTGGTATAATAATGGCTGAATTATTCACTCGGACCAACTGAATCCTCTTTGAATCGATTGCCCGCCAACAACAGACCATAGAAAATAAAAATCTGATTGTGCGGGCCGCAGAAAAGAAAAGGCTTGGGCGGAGGTGTTAAAAGAATTTCAGGGTAAATTCCCTAATAGTAAGGTAAGTGGATTAATAGTAACTTATATTATGTAAATTTATGTAGATAGTTATTAATACGACAAAGTGTGTCGTAAATCCAGGTAATAAGTTAATAACATTGCGATAAATAAATCATGCGAAGCCTCTAAATGACTTTTAAACACGGGAACGATCATTTTAAATTTCGTGGCTTAAAAACATTTTCCTTACAAAACCTAACATTCTCCTTAAAGAAGTAATGTTAGGAAAAATGATAGAGAATGATTATAAAAAAGGAAAATGTTAGGAAGAATGATTATATGTAGGCGAGAATGATTATAAGAAAATGTTAGGAAAATGTTAGGAGATGATTATAAGAAATGTTAGGAAAATGTTAGGGAAATGATTTTAAGAAAATGTAAGGAGAATGATTATAAGAAAATGTTAGGAAAACGTCTATGAATACGGGCCTAAAAGTCGTTGACGCCATTTACTCCCGTAATATAGGCCCACGAAAAACGCGTTAAATTCAATATTTATTGTACATAATTTTATAATTAAAAATAATGAGAACTTTGAAGTATTTGTGTTTTAGCTAAAGTTTTTATATTTATTTTAATTAATTATATACTATTACGAATACTTATACTATACTCCTTACTACAACCTTCCAATGCGAAAGCTTTCCCTAACTTAAAATAAAAAGATATTAAAGATATCTAAAAATCTTTGCATACGAAAGCTTTCCTCTTTTGAAGTAAAGAGTAAGGAAGCAAAATATTGCCATCTCATTACCTAAAATATTTCTATGCCAAATGAAAAACTATGAATTATTAACAGCGTAACGTGCCTAGTTAGGATACGCTAAGCATTAAAGCAGATAATGCAAGCAATTATCATTGTATTCAAATGACCTTAGTTTTGCAATTATAATAACAAATAATCATACTTAATTATACTAATAGCTGGTAAATTCTATTTGAAATTGAATAAATTATTTGATGTATTAGGCCCTGTCAATATTTAAATTCCGGTTACCGATGAGGTAAAACGAATAAGTATTATTCGATGTATTGTGCTGGAGACTTATCATGTTTTGCTAAACTCGGTAGTATCAAGTGACAGATAAGGAAGTATTAGTTATCAAATCCCTTTTTGTAATTAGCGGTTCCAACGCTTCCCTTCGCCAACTAAATATTTTGGGGTCTCTAAAATATTGGATGCTTTTTGGTAAATTGGACATATATCTGGAATACGAACAAGTATTATTAGTTTAAAAAGAGACAAAGCAGTGGAATTAACAAGTTGAGTTGCACAAATATTTACTTAGGCCCTAGCTAATTACGAGGTTATGTAAACATCTTATCCGTTATACATAGCCATATAGCGTCACGCATACAGCTATTATTACTAGAGGGTCCTTATTGGTTCAATTGTGAAACATCGGAAAAGTAATCTGACCATTTTTGACTATCAATATAATCTAATAAACAGAAAAAAACTACAGTAACTTATTCAGTAGAATAGACCAAGAGCCCAGGGGTGTTTTGTTAATAAAAAGTGTAATGGCTGGAACCGGTCTCAATTTTTCGTAAATACCTTCCTGAACAAGGACTGCAATTCTGCAGACTCGTATAGGATGGGTGTCCCCAGGCAGAACGCACTTTAGGGGTCAAAGTTCTGCCTGGGACACCCATCCGATACGTGTCGGCAGAATTGCAGATCCTTGTTCAGGAAGGTATTTTACGAAAAATTGAGACCGGTTCCAGCCATTACAAACTTTTATTAACAAAAACCCTTGGCTCTTGGTCTATAATGTTTAAAATTCAAATCAAAACACAAACAATGAGCGGGAAGCCAAAAACTTTATGAACGTATTTGCTTTAATAGTTTAAGTGCATATTTGGGCAAAAATAACATTTATACTTAAGCAGGTTAATCCTACATTAATTGCAAACAGGTTCTTCCTAGGCAGGGCCAGGCTTTGTATATATATAATATATATATATATATATATATATATAAATATATATATTATATATATATATATATATATATATATATATATATATATATATATATATATATATATATATTATTTATTTATTTATTTATTTTTTCACATCTAATTGGTCATAATGGCCAAAAGCCAGGTTAGCCGAAACGATGCCACAGTAATTTTAGCTTTTATTATCTTGTTTTGGACCTTAAAAATTATAAATCAATTAAAAGGGATATACTGCAACGTTTTGATGAACTTTTTACAGAACTTGTAAATTCGCTCTAAACTTGTATCACAATACGTTTGGGTTGTTGTATCAGATTGTTTTTAAATATCTGAAAGTGCCGAATAATCTTTGATTAATGACTTATTTTCCTATTTTAATATACTTCAAGTTGGCCTCTACTAATAATTTTGAAAACAAAGATTAAGAATTAATAATCATTAAACTCACAAATAAACTTCATTTAATCCTGAATATAATGATTAAATTATACCCAGATGATAAATATGTTGTTGACCTCGTCTCATACTTTATATGCAAGGACATCGAGTTCAACTTCATCCTTATCCAACCTTGCATGCGTATTTAAAGTAAAATAGTCCTCCATTTTAAATTTAAGGACATTTATTTGAAATGAAGTTAATAAAATTTAATTTTTTTGAGGAAGTGAGTAGTTGTATTTATTGAGGACAATGAAACCTGCTTTAAGATACAACAAGTTTTTTAATCTCACTTGTATAATCATAATGTTTCTCATTAAAAAACCGGGAAAGGGGTACCTCGCAACGTTTTTTAAAATATCGTATTTGCTACGCTCATCTTCCTTACTTCAGACCCAATTCGCTCGTCTCAGAGAGTAAATACATTGGTTTTATTCCAGCGGTCACTCATTCAGATGATCAGACACTGACCACGCTCAATGCTGCTTAACTTTTAGGATCTAATTAAAACCGTTGATATACTTCTCGTATATATACTTGTACTGAATTTAAACTCAATTAAATAATTCCCTGATTTTTTAGAATTAAAAACAAACGTATACAAGTGATTCGATAAACATTGAACTCGATAAACATGCTGATAATAAGATTAAAATTGGTACATATGATAGTCTTATACATGGCTTTATGCCACCATTTCCTCATTAAATCGGATTCGCATGGATCATCCTCCCAGCTTTGGACTCGCTTCGCTCGTCCTCAGATTGTAAATAGATTCGTTTCATTCAAACGGTCACCCATCCAGACACTGACCACACTCGATGCTGCTTAACTTTTATGATCTACCGAAAATCATGAATATACTTGTCATATTAAAAACAAAATTCGATGTACTTCTTTATGACGTGAAGAGTATACTATATACTTAAACCAAATTTTATGACAATTCGATTATTTCCCGATTTTAAAAAAACATGAACAAGTCATTTGATAAAAATTAAATTGAACTGATACTGATAATGAGATAAAATTGGCACATATGTTAGTCTTATACATAGATACATGCAGGGCAAATCTCGCAAGCTAATATATATATATATATATATATATATATATATATATATAATATATATATATATTACTATATATACAGAATTTAAATAGGAACACTAAGAAAATACTTACATAAAATTGTAACGTTTCGAACTATGTTCTTCGTCTGACAGAGAGGGACTGAAGGTAGAGGGGAAGGAATTAAAGGAAAGGAGTGTGCACGGTGGGGCAGGTAGAGTGGGTAATACAAGGAGGGTGGTAGATAGAACGGTATATACATAACGTATACAGTGCCAAAACGCTCGAAGATACTCAAAAATCTCATACACACAAGCAAAACATACCGCTGTAATATAAATACATATACTCTTAGAAACATAGTCAAAATAAAGAAATGATTTAAGAAGGTGATAAAATAAGAATAAATAAAAAATACATTAAGAGCAATAAAAAAGACATTAAGAGCAATAAAAAAGATACAAACTTAATAAACAGGATTAATGTTTATTAATGCCAGGGGGATGTCGGGATCTCAGGATAAGTTGGTAAGCGAGTTCCCAGTTTCGTCGAGCTGGGGTGGAGGTGTCAAGAGGGAGTTTTCTGAGGATTTGGGCTTTAAATAGGTCATTGAAAGTAGAGGATTGGTGGGATCTTGCGTGCACTGCAACTGGTAAATCACTCCTTTGGTCACGGCACGATTGTCTGTGGTTGTTTAAACGTAGGTTGAAAGGAGTAGACGTTTCCCCTACGTAAAAACAAACAACAACAAACAATTCTTTTCACTCTATATATATATATACAGGGTGGAACATTTCAGATGCACACCCCTGCTAAAATGGTTAAATGGAGATAGAGAGTCGGGAAAAGTCTCCACCCTAGGTAATCGACCTCAGTGACCTCAAATATGTCATTATTTTTTGGTAACTATTTGGCAAATATGGTAATTTTATTACCAAAATAGTAATTCCTCGGTAACTTTAAAAAAGTTAAATTAGAGCATACCATGATATGAACATTTTTGAAAACTACATTATGTTTCTGAGAAATTTGATACCAATATCATAAAATCCGGTAATTTTTCTACGACCTATTGTGTACATACATACACACTTTTATGCTTGAAAATTGCCATATTTTTGGAACAACAAAATGCACCCCCTGCTAAAATGGTTAAAAATGGAGATAGAGAGTCGGAAAAAGTCTCCACCCCTAGGTAATCGACCTCAGTGACCTCAAATATGTCATTATTTTTTTGGTAACTATTTGGCAATATGGTAATTTATTACCAAATAGTAATTCCTCGGTACTTAAAAAGTTAAATTAGAGCATACCATGATATGAACATTTTTGAAAACTACATTATGTTCTGAGAAATTTTGATACCAATATCATAAAATTCCGGTAATTTTTCTACGACCTATTGTGTAAACAGATTTTTTAAATGATAATTTAGATAACTATAAAGTCAACCTTAAAATTAAAAACCTAATCCTGAATAGTGGATAGTTTTATGTTGCATGTTTTTATTATTGGTTTTTTCGTATTTATTTTATTTAAAAAAGGCTGTTTTTAAGTAAGACAGTATTTTGTTATAACATTGATATTTATTTGTGAATAGCACTTTTAAAGGATTGTATAGTTTTTTTATATGTATTTAATTTGTCATTTATTTAATTCCTGTAAAAGGTCAAAAAATAAAGATATTATTAAATATTTATTTATTTATTTAACATACATACACACTGTTATGTTTGAAAAATTGCCAGAAGGGTAAATAAATTTATTTTACTAGTAACTTACATATTATTAACTCTTGAAGAATAATTTTATATGTTCGGGATAAATTGTTGTGTTTTTATTTTTTTAAAATGGTTTCTATAATATATTATAAGGTAATAGTTATTTACTCAACTAGAAAGGGAAGGACTCTTTACCTCGAGGTCCAGTTGGAAAATTGAGTTTAAGTAGAAACGTTATTAAGGAATTGGTAACGTTCCTAATTGGTAACTTTTGCTTGGACTTTTACGTATCACATTGATGTTAATACTCCCTGATTTAAATTATCGATTTCATTTATGAAACTTCATTTGCTGTTTGCTAAACATTTTCAACAACCGAATGCAAGGCTAGTTAAAAAACAACAAACAAAAAATATTTGGCGCGAAGGTGATCCTAATCAAAATTAGGATAGACATTATTTTTGGCTGCTTGTTTTATTTATTTGCAATATTTATTGATAAAGATATAAGTAAACTTAGGAAATTATCTTATTGAGATAAGGAATGTAATGTTTACTTTCAGTCGCTATTTTTATAAACTAATTTACTAGACCCAACAAAATAAATTTAACGCTTATAATTAATTGACCCTTGTTCTTGTTTTTAAATACCTAATAAATACTTTTGATAATAAATAAATTGTTTTTATATGAAGAAAATAATTTAATCTTTCATCAGACTCTGTTGAAAGAGGTTTGTTCACTTTTTTATACATTTTGCTCTTCACTTTTGTGCATCTTTTATCAATGCCTTCTTACTCAAGTATTGAGTTTAGAGATATGCTTGTTGTGTATGGAGAAGCTAGATTAAGTGGAAGAGCTGCAGCTCGAATATATCGAGAGCGGTATCCTGATCGGCGCCATCCTCACCGGCAGTTGTTTCGCCGCTATACGAGAGATCGGGTATAAGTGGTGCATTTGCGGGCATACGAACCAAAAAAGACCACGGCCTTCCCGCAACGACAACCTTGTTACTGGTGTTTTGGCATACGTTGCGGCTTATCCTCATGCAGCAGCAGGGAGATAGCTGAGGAATGTGGTAGCAACCACACTACCATCCAGCGAATTCTTCGTGGAAATGAATTTCATCCTTTTAAAAATACATCTTCACCAGGGCTTCACCCCAGGTGACTACGTTAAAAGGATGGAGTTTGTGAGTGGGCCGAGAGAAGCTGGAGGCAGATAAACACGTTTTTTAGTAAACGAGTGCTATGGACTGACGAGCTACATTTTTCAGCGATGGTAGTGTAAATAGACACAATTTACACTATTATAGCGATGTGAACCTCACTGGCTGAGAGAAGTGGATTCAACACCGGTGGTCTGTTACACCTGGTGTGGATCATCAGTGGCCAGATAATTGGTCCATATTTTTTTGACAGAGCGCTTAATGGAAGAATGTTTTTAGATTTTCTGGAAATGAACTTCCAGTACTCACTGAGCACCTTCCAATGCGTCTTCGTCAATCAATGTGGATCCAACTTGATGGTGCGCCGGCTCACTTTCTCGGGGAGTTAGGGAGCACTTGGATCAGGAGTTTCATAGAAGATGGATAGGCCGAGGAGTACATGTGCATGGCCCCTAGATCTCCGGATCTACACCTTGGATTTTACCTTTGGGGCGTCTTAAAGATATGTTTATAAGGAGAGACCAACAACTCCAGAAAATATGAAGAGGCTAATAAGAAATGCCATTTCCTCACTATCCTGCCGCGAGATAAATTTAGCCCTAAGATCATTTAGCAATAGAATCAGACGATGTCAGCAAGAAAATGGGCAACACTTTGAACACCTTTCCTGAAATAACCTAAATTTCTTAATCCTTTCCTATATCTTATATCTAGTAATCCTAGACCTCTCCTCAAATCCTATCTAAGTCCTAAATTTTATTTATTCTAAAGTTATTAACCTATCTATAAAGTTTACCGTATCCATCTACTCCCCTCCCCAAATCTCTTCAAAACTAATTTATAACTATCTAATCTATCTCAAATATCTCTATCTACTCCCTCCCCAAATCTATTAAAAACTAAATTTATAACTATCTTAATCTATCTCAAACATCACATCTATCTACTCCCCTCTAACTCTTTCAAAACTAATTTATAACTATCTAATCTATCTCAACAGCATCTATCTACTCCTCCCCCAAATCTATTTTAAAAAACTAATTTATAACCTATCTAATCTATTCAACATCAATCTATCTAACTACCCCCTCCCCAAATATCTTCAAAAACTAAATTTTATACTATCTAATTATCAAATATCACAATATCTACTCCCCCCCCCCCAAATCTACAACGAATTTATAAACTATTTATCTATCTCAAATTGAATCTATCTACTCCCCCCCCCCCAATCTAATAAAAAATAATTTAAAACTATTTAA
>JACMZG010001913.1:39352114-39552114 GCA_018340805.1 Microvelia longipes
AAGTCATTTCATCGATAGGCAAGCAAATCGGAGGTATTATGCTTCATTGACTGCACTAAAAAAATTAATGAAAAAATTAGATTTTTTTACATTATGTCAATTAAATTGTTTTCCTTGACATATATATGTCAATCAATAAAACCGGAATTAATACTGATAATGAAACGTATCTTGGTATTTTTGAGTACCATGCTTAGTAGTATATGAGTAAAACATTTCAGCCCTATCTAAACACTATATGAAGATTTGGGATTTTTTTAAATGTTTGTGGGGTCATTTTTGTGAGTCGACGACGTCATTAATACTTCATAAACAATAGGGTTCGGGGCATTAACAAGGTTGAAACCTCGGTTCTGGTTTTAAGTGCCAACACAATACTTTTCACTCTATATATATATATAATATATATATATATATATATATATATATATATATAGAGTGAAAAGAATTGTTTGTTGTTGCTTGTTTTTACGTAGGGGAAACGTCTACTCCTTTCAACCTACGTTTAAACAACCACAGACAATCGTGCCGTGACCAAAGGAGTGATTTACCAGTTGCAGTGCACGCAAGATCCCACCAATCCTCTACTTTCAATGACCTATTTAAAGCCCAAATCCTCAGAAAACTCCCTCTTGACACTCCCCCCAGCTCGACGAAACTGGGAACTCGCTTACCAACTTATCCTGAGATCCCGACATCCCCCTGGCATTAATAACATTAATCCTGTTTATTAAGTTTGTATCTTTTTTATGCTCTTAACGTCTTTTTTTGCTCTTAATGTATTTTTTATTTATTCTATTTTATCACCTTCTTAATCATTTTCTTTATTTTTTGACTATGTTTCTAAGAGTATATGTATTTATATTACAGCGGTATGTTTTGCTTGTGTGTATGAGATTTTTGAGTATCTTCGAGCGTTTTGGCACTGTATACGTTTATGTATATACCGTTCTATCTACCACCCTCCTGTATTACCCACTCTACCTGCCCCACCGTGCACACTCCTTTCCTTTAATTCCTTCCCCTCTACCTTCCAGTCCCTCTCTGTCAGACGAAGAACATAGTTCGAAACGTTACAAATTTTATGTAAGTATTTTCTTAGTGTTTCCTATCTAAATTCTGTATATATAGTATATATATATATATATATATATATATATATATATATATATATATATTATATATAAGCTTGCGAGATTTGCCCTGCATGTATCTATGTATAAGACTAACATATGTGCCAATTTTATCTCATTATCAGTATCAGTTCAATTTAATTTTTATCAAATGACTTGTTCATGTTTTTTTAAAAATCGGGAAATAATCGAATTGTCATAAAATTTGGTTTAAGTATATAGTATACATCTTCACGTCATAAAGAAGTACATCGAATTTTGTTTTTAATATGACAAGTATATTCATGATTTTCGGTAGATCATAAAAGTTAAGCAGCATCGAGTGTGGTCAGTGTCTGGATGGGTGACCGTTTGGAATGAAACGAATCTATTTACAATCTGAGGACGAGCGAAGCGAGTCCAAAGCTGGGAGGATGATCCATGCGAATCCGATTTAATGAGGAAATGGTGGCATAAAGC
Source organism: Microvelia longipes (assembly GCA_018340805.1). NCBI lineage: Eukaryota > Metazoa > Arthropoda > Insecta > Hemiptera > Veliidae > Microvelia > Microvelia longipes. The sequence goes on from JACMZG010001913.1 coordinate 39,353,707, forward strand.
CATGTATAAGACTATCATATGTACCAATTTTAATCTTATTATCAGCATGTTTATCGAGTTCAATGTTTATCGAATCACTTGTATACGTTTGTTTTTAATTCTAAAAAATCAGGGAATTATTTAATTGAGTTTAAATTCAGTACAAGTATATATACGAGAAGTATCCCGTCAGAAGATTACTTTAATGTGATCATATCAATGGGATCATAGTGGTTAAGCCAGTTTGGAATGTATAATCTTCTAAAAAATTACGATTTAAAGAAACTTTTTTTTTTAATTTTTAAAAAAAAAATGCCTTTTTCATGATATTTCAAAGAAACAAAAAAATACGCAAAAAATTGTAGAGATAAAAAATATAGGTAGTTTATTAACAAAAATTTTGGTTTTTTTTTTTTCTTTCAGTTAAAAATTGACGGAGATATGACTGTTTAAAGAGCACGCGGTAGTACAATGACAACCTATTTTTAGCCCTTTGACCCTTCGCCATTTGAAAACGATGGGTTTTACACCATATGTTAATATAAAAATGTTTGTAGCTCTTTTAATTACCTTCAAAAATAGTTTTTGTAGACTGCGCTAGCTTAAAAATTGAAGGAGGTTATGGTCAAAAACAAAATGTTTTTTTTTTAAAAATTGGTAAAATTTAATTTTCGGAGCTCAAAAATTTCGGAGCTGAGTGAAATAAACGTAAATTGTTTGTATGTACGTATATATATATAATATATATATAATATATATATTATATATATATATATATATATATATATATATATATATATACGTAAACATATATGCTGTGGAGACAACTGCGAGAATAACTCTCCAATTGACCAAGAAGATTACGACAGCGACTCCGATCCTGAATAATGAACTTATGATTTTTGTAAAGTTGTATCCATTGATTTCTTGTACTAAAGTTATTTTTATGTTGCATTTAATAAATAATATAATAAATTTATTATTATCATTCAAAACCGATTAATATAAGTAAAAAAAAAATAATTAAAATTTAATTGAAAAATAAAATTAATAAAATAATAAAATTAATTTTTTTAAAAATACATTTTGCAAATTAGGGATGGGTTTTCGGGGTTGAAACTTTAAACAATTTAAATTCATGTGCTAGAATATAAATTACACGTGCTATATAATTAAATTGTATGACAATATTTTATGTAAAATATAATGGTATGAAAATAAATTTTTAACATTATTTTAAACTTAGGGGTTGTTTTTAAGGATTGAAAAGTTTAAACATTATGATACTCATTCTTGAAAATGTGAAACGATATTAAAACCATTTTTCGGTCATAAAAAGTAATATTTAATTTTTTTTAATTTAAAGGTTGTTTTTAAATTGTACAGTTTTTTAAGGGTTGAAAGGGAGTAAAACATCAAATGATGTTGGAGAACGTGAAAACAATATTCACTCTGCATTTAAATAATTTTCAGTTAAACAAAGTAATTTTTATTATTATTTTTAATGTATTATTATTTTTAAAAGTCGTTTGTGGGGGTTGTAAAATAATTTAAGGGTTGAAAAATGGTTCAGTATATAATAATCAAGTTAAGTAATAATAATAATTGTCACACATTTTGTTTTAACAAGTTAAATGCCAAATCTGAATTTTTTGATAAAGGGGTGGTTTTCACCCCTTAAAAATAAAAAGCACCCTACGGGCCAATGTCACCTTTGAAGGTAAGGGTAAGATAAGCCTAATTCCAAATTTTCAGGTAAATCGGTTGATAGGCAAGCAAATCGGAGGTAAGGCTCGATTTTCATCTTCAATGACTGTACTATTTGGTTTGTACAAATATAGACATTTCAATAATGTATTTAATACATCAAAAAGTGTTTAGATCGGGCTGTTTACAGAATTTTGTCTCGTATTTACAAGGTCATAGTCTCTACTCCTCCTCCAACCTCCAGTTTGCTATTAAGGAGGAGTGTTGATGTAATACTTTATTTGTATTGTACATCGTGCCTTCTTATCAAATATAATATTTGAATTTTGAATCAATGCGTCATTTATACGGTCTGTCAATTTATTCGATTAACATAGACCATTGTTAACAAGGAATGGCGTGGACATGATGATACAGATTTGATATTCCTGAAAATAGAGAGTATAAAACAATGCCAGAATAAATTCAGGGTCAAATAAACAATGTATACATTTTTCATTCATTAAATTCGTATAATTTAAATGTTTATTGATATGTTTTGTTAATTTTTTCCCAACTTGCTATTAAGTCGTGATTCCCAAAACCAAAAAACATCATTAGACAGAGTTGTTTTATATGATTGAGTGATTAATTAACTGTTCTTTACTATTAATATCATCACTCAAATTATATCCGTCATTTTTAATATAATTGTTTTGAGAGGGTTTAAAGCCTGCCATAGTTACCTTTGCCTTTCATTAGTTTAAGGAAGGCCTTGGTGTTTTCCCTTTGAGGAGTCAATTAAAAAATATTTAAAAAACGTATAATGAACAAAATATTAGGTTATGAACTAACAGCTCATTCAACTGGAGAAAAAAGTTAAGTTATGGTCCGTGACCAAAGGAGTGATTTACCAGTTGCAGTGCACGCAAGATCCCACCAATCCTCTACTTTCAATGACCTATTTAAAGCCCAAATCCTCAGAAAACTCCCTCTTGACACCTCCACCCCAGCTCGACGAAACTGGGAACTCGCTTACCAACTTATCCTGAGATCCCGACATCCCCCTGGCATTAATAAACATTAATCCTGTTTATTAAGTTTGTATCTTTTTTATTGCTCTTAACGTCTTTTTTATTGCTCTTAATGTATTTTTTATTTATTCTTATTTTATCACCTTCTTAAATCATTTTCTTTATTTTTGACTATGTTTCTAAGAGTATATGTATTTATATTACAGCGGTATGTTTTGCTTGTGTGTATGAGATTTTTGAGTATCTTCGAGCGTTTTGGCACTGTATACGTTTATGTATACCGTTCTATCTACCACCCCTCCTTGTATTACCCACTCTACCTGCCCACCGTGCACACTCCTTCCTTTAATTCCTTCCCCTCTACCTTCCAGTCCCTCTCTGTCAGACGAAGAACATAGTTCGAAACGTTACAAATTTTATGTAAGTATTTTCTTAGTGTTTCCTATCTTAAATTCTGTATATATAGTATATATATAATATATATATATATATATATATATATATATATATATATATATTATATATATATATATTATATAGCTTGCGAGATTTGCCCTGCATGTATCTATGTATAAGACTAACATATGTGCCAATTTTATCTCATTATCAGTATCAGTTCAATTTAATTTTTATCAAATGACTTGTTCATGTTTTTTAAAAATCGGGAAATAATCGAATTGTCATAAAATTTGGTTTAAGTATATAGTATACATCTTCACGTCATAAAGAAGTACATCGAATTTTGTTTTTAATATGACAAGTATTCATGATTTTCGGTAGATCATAAAAGTCAAGCAGCATCGAGTGTGGTCAGTGTCTGGATGGGTGACCGTTTGGAATGAAACGAATCTATTTACAATCTGAGGACGAGCGAAGCGAGTCCAAAGCTGGGAGGATGATCCATGCGAATCCGATTAATGAGGAAATGGTGGCATAAAGCCATGTATAAGACTATCAATGTACCAATTTTAATCTTATTATCAGCATGTTTATCGAGTTCAATGTTTATCGAATCACTTGTATACGTTTGTTTTTAATTCTAAAAAATCAGGGAATTATTTAATTGAGTTTAAATTCAGTACAAGTATATATACGAGAAGTATCCCGTCAGAAGATTACTTTAATGTGATCATATCAATGGGATCATAGTGGTTAAGCCGGTTTGGAATGTATAATCTTCTAAAAAATTACGATTTAAAGAAACTTTTTTTTTTAATTTTTAAAAAAAAAATGCCTTTTTCATGATATTTCAAAGAAACAAGAAAGATACGCAAAAATTGTAGAGATAAAAAATAGGTAGTTTATTAACAAAAATTTTGGTTTTTATTTTTTTCTTTCAGTTAAAATTGACGGAGATATGACTGTTTAAAGAGCACGCGGTAGTACAATGACAACCTATTTTTAGCCCTTTGACCTTCGCCATTGAAAACGATGGGTTTTACACCATATGTTAATATAAAAATGTTTGTAGCTCTTTTAATTACTTCAAAAATAGTTTTTGTAGACTGGCTAGCTTAAAAATTGAAGGAGTTATGGTCAAAAAACAAAATGTTTTTTTTTAAAAATTTGGTAAAATTTAATTTTCGGAGCTCAAAAATTTCGGAGCTGAGTGAAATAAACGTAAATTGTTTGTATGTATACGTATATATATATATAATATATATATATATATATATATATTATATATAGTAAAAACATATATGCTGTGGAGACAACTGCGAGAATAACTCTCCAATTGACCAAGAAGATTACGACAGCGACTCCGATCCTGAATAATTGAACTATGATTTTTGTAAAGTTGTATCCATTGATTTCTTGTACTAAAGTTATTTTTATGTTGCATTTAATATAATATATAATAAATTTATTATTATCATTCAAAAACCGATTAATATAAGTAAAAAAAAAATAATTAAAATAATTTAATTGAAAAATAAAATTAATAAAATAATAAAATTAATTTTTTTAAAAATACATTTTGCAAATTAGGGATGGTTTTCGGGGGTTGAAAACTTTAAACAATTTAAATTCATGTGCTAGAATATAAAATTACACGTGCTATATAATTAAATTGTATGACAATATTTTATGTAAAATATAATGGTATGAAAATAAATTTTTAACATTATTTTAAACTTAGGGGTTGTTTTTAAGGATTGAAAAGTTTAAACATTATGATACTCATTCTTGAAAATGTGAAACGATATTAAAACCATTTTCAGTCATAAAAAAGTAATATTTAATTTTTTTTAATATAAAGGTTGTTTTTTTAAAATTGTACAGTTTTTTAAGGGTTGAAAGGGAGTAAAACATATCATAATGATGTTGGAGAACGTGAAACAATATTCACTCTGCATTTAAATAATTTTCAGTTATAACAAAGTAATTTTTATTATTATTTTTAATTTTTAAAAGTCGTTTGTGGGTTTGAAAATAATTTAAGGGTTGAAAAATGGTTCAGTATATAATAATCAAGTTAAGTAATAATAATAATTGTCACACATTTTGTTTTAACAAGTTAAAATGCCTAAATCTGAATTTTTTGATAAAGGGGTGGTTTTCACCCCTTAAAAATAAAAAGCACCCTACGGGCCAATGTCACCTTTGAAGGTAAGGGTAAGATAAGCCTAATTCCAAATTTTCAGGTAAATCGGTTGATAGGCAAGCAAATCGGAGGTAAGGCTCGATTTTCATCTTCAATGACTGTACTATTTGGTTTGTACAAATATAGACATTTCAATAATGTATTTAATACATCAAAAAGTGTTTAGATCGGGCTGTTTACAGAATTTTGTCTCGTATTTACAAGGTCATAGTCTCTACTCCTCCTCCAACCTCCAGTTTGCTATTAAGGAGGAGTGTTGATGTAATACTTTATTTGTATTGTACATCGTGCCTTCTTATCAAATATAATATTTGAATTTTGAATCAATGCGTCATTTATACGGTCTGTCAATTTATTCGATTAACATAGACCATTGTTAACAAGGAATGGCGTGGACATGATGATACAGATTTGATATTCCTGAAAATAGAGAGTATAAAACAATGCCAGAATAAATTCAGGGTCAAATAAACAATGTATACATTTTTCATTCATTAAATTCGTATAATTTAAATGTTTATTGATATGTTTTGTTAATTTTTTCCCAACTTGCTATTAAGTCGTGATTCCCAAAACCAAAAAACATCATTAGACAGAGTTGTTTTATATGATTGAGTGATTAATTAACTGTTCTTTACTATTAATATCATCACTCAAATTATATCCGTCATTTTTAATATAATTGTTTTGAGAGGGTTTAAAGCCTGCCATAGTTACCTTTGCCTTTCATTAGTTTAAGGAAGGCCTTGGTGTTTTCCCTTTGAGGAGTCAATTTAAAAATATTTAAAAAACGTATAATGAACAAAATATTAGGTTATGAACTAACAGCTCATTCAACTGGAGAAAAAAGTTAAGTTATGGTCTAACAGCTCATTCAACTGGAGGAAAAAGTTAAGTTATGGTCTAACAGCTCATTCAACTGGAGGAAAAGTTAAGTTATGGTCTAACAGCTCATTCAACTGGAGGAAAAAGGTTAAGTTATGTGCTCATTCAACTGGAGAAAAAGTTAAGTTATGGGTCAGCTCATTCACTGAGGAAAAAGTTTAAGTTATGGTCTAACAGCTCATTCAACTGGAGGAAAAGTTAAGTTATGGTGTTAAACTGGTCCATTCAACTGGAGGAAAAAGTTAAGTTATGGTCTAACAGCTCATTCAACTGGAGGAAAAGTTAAGTTATGGTCTAACAGCTCATTCAACTGGAGCTAACAGCTCATTCAACTGGAGGAAAAAGTTAAGTTATGGTTTAACAGCTCATTCAACTAGAGGAAAGAGTTAAGTTATGGTTTAACAGCTCATTCAACTGGAGAAAAAGGTTTATTATGGTCTTACAGCTCATTCAACTGGAGGAAAAAGTTAAGTTATGGTCTAACAGCTCATTCAACTGGAGGAAAAAGTTAAGTTATGGTCTAACAGCTCATTCAACTGGAGAAAAAGGTTTATTATGGTCTAACAGCTCATTCAACTGGAGCAAAAGATAATGTTATATGTACTATCAGCCTATTTTACGTGCAAGTCAAAACCTCCTATTGCTCATAAGTTTATTTGCCAAACTGATTATTCAGGATGCAGAAGAAAAGAAGAGAACTGTGCCAATAACCAGAAAAATCAGGTACGGGATACCTCCGACTCTTACTCATACTCGTAAAGTAAAGTTAACTTATTTATTGTTATAATAATATTAATCAGTTTTGTGCCAGATATAATTTAGAGAAAACAAGACGACAGTGGCGCATTCTCGTAGTTGGCATGGCGATCTACTAAATTACACACTAGCACTCCTGTTAACTGGCTACAAAACTAAATAGCCTTTAGTCAGTTCCAAAATAATAAATGAAACAGCAATAAAGCATATTATTCTTAGGTCTTCTGCCATTTGCCATTCCCAAGGTCTTGTGCTTAAACGAGGGTAAAAAAAATGTGTCCTTCGTGTCAAATTAAAGACATCAATAATTGAAATCAGTTGAAAAGGTCGTTAGTCTTACTTCAACTTTTCCCTCAGCTTTCTCTAAACAAATAATTTACTTCTCTAATAACTTTTCTTTAATTTTTATTATTTATCACCTTCATGTTGCTTTTCCATTTAACAATCTATAATCTCCCACTATGAAGATTAAACAAAGAAAATTCGACCTTAAATCTATTTAATTATTTATACATCTCACTTGAATAATATATTTAATCGTCTATGATTTAAGTAACCTCTTAAGTATTCTATTGATGAACATAAATACCAATAAACTATAATGATATTAGCTGATAAGAGATAACAATAGGTTTATTGATTGTAATAAACGGAAGTTGTAATATTTTTTCATTAATAGTTGATTGGAGCGAGGGTATATGAGTTCAGTGTTGTAAGAGGATTCAACTAGTCCCTATTATTGATAGTTTGGAAAGTAAACACTATCTGAATAAGTGTCCGGTAAATGTTAACATTAACGTTCGGAAGGAAGTGAAGTGTTGTTTGCAAACGTTTTAAATACGATCCGTCCGGAGTGGTAAAATCCAAGGATTTTTAGGAAATGAAAAACTATTTCTTTTTGTGTTGGAGAGTAAATTTCTGTTTTGAACTAATTTGGTACCGTGTTAAATAATTGAGAAGTACCTATTTGGGTTTAATGAACTACTTTTAATTTTTTGACTTAAAGGCAGTGAATAAAATCAAAATATTTATTAAATTTGTGCTTTTTAGAAAAATAACTGAAGAAGACTTCAAAATAATGTTGTGTTGGCTTGCGTAGTGATTTCGAAAGTTAAGGTAATAGTACGTTAAGGTAATAGGTAGTTGCGTTTTCGTTTTAAGGTAATAGTAGATTCCGCCCTTTTATATCCACCCAAATTTCGAAATATCTAATTAATGTTGATGTGTGTGTGAGTGTATATGTGTAACAAATAAACTGTTAAACAATTCAAAAAACTGTTAAAATTTTCCATCTAATTTATGTCGAAATAATGTCTACGAATGTTTTAAATCGAAAATTTGTCATGGAATTAATGTGAAACCGACGGATCATTATTTTGCACCACGTTAACAAACCTTGTATTTTTTGGCTGAACTTCGGTATACGGTGCACCCTGTTATCAATACTATGTATCGATATATTTTTAGTTTAGAGATGTGACGTAGGAATAATCGATATATGCCTTTTCTTTTACGTTTATGAATATATTTTATTATTTTTTTAAATGTTTTTTGTTGTTTGTGTTTTTTTTATTTGTTGTAAAATGGTTTATAACTATTTTCATATTTTTTTTTATGTTTTAACTATGTTTTCATAAGAATAATCGATGATACACCACATCTAATTTTATGTTACGCGTATTTTTTACGTATTTTTATGTTATTTATTTTCAGGTTTTTTATTATATTTTTTTTGTTAATGTTTTCATTTATTTGTTGTATGGTTTTTTTAATGTTTTAATTATAATTAATAATTTAACGACGCTGCTTATCTTTTAATTGCTCAGTTCTCGTTTACGTGTCGCGTAACTAAAAATATATCGATATATAGTATTGATAACAGGGTGCACCGTATACCGAAGATTTACCTATTTTTTAAATATAATTTTAATTAATAGTAATAATACCATATTTGTAAAGACAGCAATTTTGAGATAAATTAGAGTTTCTAGACGATTTTTGTGCCTCCAGTATGTGAAAAATTGTTTAAGTTTTTGAATTTATTAAATACTGCAGAAAGCCATGTTGAAACAGCAAACAATTAAATGTGGTAATGAGGAAGATACGTGTTTGCTAAGTATATTTTTATTTAAAAGTGTACTACATTGTTACATTTTTTTAAGTGTTCCAGTTGATTTTAATTAATATTTAAATTTACTGTTGTTGTTGGGGCATGTTGTTAAAAAACTTAAATAACCTTTGATGTACTGAAAATACAAAATTAGTTCTGTAATAAAAAATAGGGTATTTAGGTAAACAAGCAGAAGCGGACTGGCCATTGAGGGCGAAGGCGGTAATCATCCTTGGTCCCCTCAGCCATAAACTTTAAAAATTATCAACTAAATTAATATTTTTAAATTTATAGTATATAGATGTATGTATTCATTTTAATTATGTAATATAGTCATAACAATAGAGTCAAAGGGGCCTAATACTCTAAGGTAGGGCCTAAATTTTTTTAAATCTAGGGACTTTAATTTATTATACCTGGGGGTTTAGGCCCCTATACCGCAAACTATGGCCATGAAGGGCCCTAGCAAACTTGTTCTGGACTCTATAGCAGCATTAAAAGGCACTTATATTTTATAAGACTGCCTCCTAGGCCGTGATCGTAAAGGCGTTTGATTTCGGCACCGGAGATCCGGGGTTCGAAGCCCGGGCTATGCTCTAAGATTTTATGAATAGTATTTGTATTAAAAAGATTCGCCAACTTTAATTAATTCTTAGAGTGTAGTAGATGCAACCCACCTGAGTTGGTTCCCTCAGGATTAATACCCTGATGGACTGAAAGACTCTATAACGGGCATTTTATTTTATATTTTATAAGAAATTAAAAATGTGTTTTAAATTTTGATCTTTATGGCCCTTATTCAATATACATGGACATTTAAAGATCTTATACGAAGAATAGACCCCAATGATCTAGGGTCTAATTAATTAAATTAAGCTTCCCATAATCATTAATCCTACTTTCTTAATAGTATACTAATAGTCCATATTGTTTTCAAGTAGAGTGGTGTATAGACCACTCTACTTGAAAACAGTAAGGACTCCCTCCCCCTCCTTTGGCCCCCTTGAGATATAGGTTTGGGCCCTTTTAGGTCAACTCCTCCTCGAGCCTTTTTGGCTCAGTCCGCTACAGTAACCAAGGTTTGTTGAAATGTTGCAAAATAATGATTCAACGTTTAAAGTTAGTTTTAACTCACTAATATCACTTTTAACACATACTTTTATATTTTGACTCATTTTATTAAACCCATGTCAAATTTTCGATACAAAACATTTTAAGACATTATTTCCACATAAATTAGCCCGGAAAATAAAAAAAAATACGAATTTTAAAGGAGGTATTAAAATCATAACCTTACTTTCGAAACCCGGGTGGATTTTGAAAGTAACCTTTCTTGTGACATCAGATCTAATCTACTTAATCTTAACCTTCTATTACCTAATGAGTAATTACCAGTTAATCACATTGATTAGTTAATTAATTCTTTTTTTATTTTTCTTAATTTTTCTAAAAAGCTTCTAGTTTGATTCTTAGTTTATGAAATTTCTATTTTTTTTTAACTAACAATCCATTTATTTAATTTAAATACAATAGTTATAGTACATGCACATTAATAATTTAAAAAACATACAATAATAATAATTTTGATTTCTAATTTTCTAGTAAATAAAACATTTCTGATAATACATTAATTAAAATAAATTAATAACACATCTGACTATTTTAGTGAATTTTATCGTGTAATCATTTATTGAACAATGAGTGATGGTGAAGATGCTGATATTAGCATAATCAGCGACACTGTTAATATTGTGGATAGTATTGCTGTAGCTGATAATGCACCCGTCCATTCTGATGAAAATAAGTAAGTTCTTATACAATACAAAAATTGTTTTTTAGCATGTTATTTTTTTTTGTTTTTGTAACAATTTGTGTTTTTAAGTAACTTTGCTTTTGTGAAAATAAACCAATTGTTTATTTATTATTCTTATTTTTTATCGTAATGGAACCAGAGTCAAAAGAGATAATAAATAACAAGAAAAATTAGTTTTACAAAATGAAAAACACAAACGAAATATTAAACCACAAAATTAAAACAAATAATAAAACACAAAAATTAAACAAATTTAAGTATAAAAATTAACCACAAAAAACAAAATAACAACAGATGAGACAAAAGATAGACACACTTTTTGTTTAACTGTCTTTCAGATGTGAGCCATGATTTTTAATATCTTCTTCTAATATATTTTTTGAATCTTCCATATTCAGTGTATTAACTCTTTCTACATACTGTTCATAAATTTGTTTTCGTAAATAATTAGTAATTACTTCTTAAAATAACCTGAACAAGCTTAAGAGGGATGTGATAGATCTTTATAATCGCATGTTTTACCTGACTTGTTTCTCACCACCACTCATCAGGTGAATTTTATCAAGTAAAACTTCATAACTTATCAACTGATCATAACCGAGTGTAATAATATTGTACGGTATATTACTTTATATGCCTATAAACTTCAGCAAAATCGCCTGAGTTATATGGGTAAAATAATATAATAAATTTTAAATAGTATATTATATGCTACTAGGCTGTGATATATATATATATATATATATATATAATATATATATATTATATATATATATATATATATATATATATATTATATAATATATATATATATATATATATATATATACTACTGGGAAAATGCGAATAAGATTAAGAATAAGATGAGCAAAGAGATTTCGAAGATTGACTACAACCTAAAGTAGGTGATTTCCATATTTTGAGACGAGCGACGCGAGTCCTGAGGTTTAGTGTAAAGCGAATTCGAAATGTTCCGAGGTACCCAGTACCCGATTTTCCTCTTCCCTACACGACCAGTTAGCCATTTGCCCTTAAAAGATGATGATGATACCTAATTGTTACAGTGTTCTTAATAAAGCCAATACCAGACACGTAAAGTACTTTCAATGTGTTACTTAATAAGTCAAATATTCTGACATATTTCGGTCAGAACAAGTTTTTTAGTAACCTTAACCTGCACTAAGTGTCCTCCATTATAAATTCTAACTTAGAAGATTCTAACTTTTCTGTAAGATATCTGAGCGAGGAAACGCAAAATATTTTTACTATGCAACGATTGTTACTATAACATCAGCCACAGTTAGATTCAATGCAAGTTGGGTCAGCTTTAAAAGTAACTTTTTAAACTTATTACTTTCTTCTGCTTTCTAAAATAATTAGTACAACAACGGCATGATCTTAGTTACTTGTATTAAAAAATTATTTAAATTACTTTTTTTTATAAATTAATATATGTAATCTCCCTGCCGGCCACCGGGAGGCGTGGGGACGCGAAGCGGCACAGGTCTATATCGCGGGGGATAATAGGAATGAATTTTACTATCTGAGATCGAGCGAAGCGAGTTCAAGGAAGTGTTGCAGCATAAATTTAACGACTTGTGTATTCTGAAGACGAGCGAAGCGAGTAGGAAGCACGGAGATGTGATGAGGAACGTTGTGAGGTACTTTGTACCTTATTCTTTATAATCAATTGTTTACTCTCTTGAAAGGGGCAACCTGTAAATGTTATAAATACTTATAGTCCAAGCCAGGCTTGGAAAACGCGACTTATTTTGTACTACTGCAAATCACATATTTTCTGAAAATATACCTTATGAAGGAAAAGCAGTCTGCCTATCCACAGTGGAGCCCTTCATATGAATGCGCTCTCTCGTAATATTAGAAATTCCCACATATTCCAGTGATGACATTCGTTAAAAGGCCAATAAAAATACACAAAAAGCCAATATTTTGTTCAAAGAAATTCGCTGACACTGCATATGTAACCCATCTTTTTGGTGTTTTTGATAGAGTCATAAATTTAGTTGTAGTCAGTCATCCATTTTTATGACTGAACACTTGTTTTATAGGACATTTTATCTGGTTTAAAAATTGTTGTCATTATGTTTTGCACTCGACCTACAGGGAACCACTTATTTCTAGAAAACTGAAATGTGTGATATTTCTAAATGTTGGGCAAGCGCAATCATTTGGAACCCTTCACTTTGGCAGGCTATGTTTTTGTTCATACTTGAAGGTATATTTCCAAAAAAATTGATTACAAGTAGTACAAATTGAGTCACATTAGGCCTGGCTTTTGGACTAATATTATTATGGACGATTTGAGTACTTTGGGTAAATAAATTATGTTTTATCTCAAGACGGTGTATAATGTTAAGTTTATTAACTGGTTTTTAGGGAGTAAAGAAGCACTTACTTTTCACTCCCTTTTAGTAAAAAGTAACTTTTTCTCCCTTGGGAGTAAAAAGTGTTTCCTATTATTGGGATATTATATTTACAAGCGAAGGTGGTCAGGTTACTTTTTCGATGTTTCAAAATTTAAGGTATAGGGCCCTTCTAGTAATAATATCTCTATGGTTTCAAAATTCAACCAATAGGGCCCCTCTAATAATATATATCTCAATATCTCTATGAAGTCCTGAGAGGTAAGGGCTCTAAAATCCACCGTTGAATTAAAAAACAGATCATGAAATCCATCGCGTGACGTAATTCCATCCGGTGAGCTTGAGGTGAATCAAAAGACAAGCTTAATACATAACGAAGATCTCCAAGAGTTACAAAAGTTATAATATTAAAGTTATAAATGTACAAGTGTTATAAACAAGTTGACTGTTACGTGTAACGTCATATTTAGTTGCCTAAAGGCAATTTATTTTGAAAATAAGTATATTAATACGAAGTTAATAGCAATAGCAATGTTTCATCCTACTTTGATATTAAGGCAATACTAGATGTAGCCTGGAACATTATTCAAATAGTATTTGAACCTTAGTGTCACACGAGTTACAAACATAAGTCAACAAATTTTAAGCTAACACTATCAAGTTTTAGACTTGTCCATTCGGCTAGTTCTTCTAGAACGTCTTCGAATCCCTACTTCTTAAGCAAGGAGGTCTTCCACTGACCCACAATGACGTTTGTAAAACACTCAGGTCGAAGAGGGAGAACCTATCCGAAGGACATTTCCTGCTAAAAACCCCCAGTAATACCAATCTGTGGATTTCCCCACTACCCGACATCAGGTTAGAAGGATACTCCAGTCTAGGCCGGGTGTTCGCTGTAAGCGTACCTCCTTTGTAGTCCCCGATTACACAGAATCTTCGTCCCTCCGAACTTATTAAAATACAATCGGTTAACCCGAGGTGCTTTTTCATACATTTCTCTAGAAAAGTGATTTTGTTTTTGTGACTTTAAATCGATAAGGATTTTCAATATTTTGTGACGTCACGATACTTGATCTAAGGATTACATCACTACAGGTGTGTTAATACCCTTCTCTATTTATAACCTTATAAATACTTAATTTTTTTTATATATGACTATCTATATCTTTTATTTACAGCTTAATAAAACAACATAAATACCAAGTTTTGAATTATCACGACGTTAAAATTATTTTTAAGTTAGATTAATCTACTATTTATAATTATTATTAGATTATATGATGTACGTATATTATAATTAATATTCACAAATCATATTATCTGTTACTTAATGTTACCTCATATATTTCGTTATTTTTTGACTTACTATTTTTGTATTGGTAAATTCTAACTTTTCTCTGAACGAAGTTTTACGTTTTAGAAGCTGTTTAGTTTGTGGTCAGTTTGTAAAAGTCCCCAACCTTCTGATTTTGGACCCAAAAATTGATTACCCTGCGGCCCAATTCTTATACTTTATATACGTTCCTAGTATTTTATATTCAAGTAAGTTTGGCGGGCTTAGTATTTCGTTAAATTTTGAATTATAGGCATATAGCTATCATTATATATTTAATTTATATTCAGTTTATACAAAACAGTTATTACTGAGAAATGTATTTCTTACTAGATTTAATATAATTGTCCTCAGGCGCTTATCTTGTTAGTGCACTAGACAAATTTTGTGAATTGGCGACCGCAAAGAGGTTAAATGTTGGCAGTGTTAGGCATATTTCTTCTGTATTGTAGATTCTTAGCCTTGTTTCTAAAGTTGGGTCCTGAACAGTCAGACCAGATCATGATTAAATTTATTCTATTTTAATTTTTAAGACGGGAAACGCAAAATTAGGATGGGGAGTGCCTTAATTTTTCCTTTTTCGTGAATACAGCTCTATAGGGGTCGTAGTAATATGAATTTAATGAAAAGCGTAAGGTAACTATCAAATACTAGGGAAATATCCGACTTAATTATCGACATTGATACAAATTTAAACATGGTAAATCTAAAAAAGAAAAATCGGGTACGGGGTACCTCTGAAATTTTCCTCATCACATCGGATTCACTACGCTCATCCTCTCTACTTTGGGCACGCTTTGCTCGTCATCAGAATATAAAAGTTATTAAATTTACGCTGCAACACATCTTCGTACTTATTTCGCTCGTCCTAAGATAGTAAATGCATCAAGGGGTTAAAAATCGCTGATTTACAGCAAAAAAATGGGTCCAGGATATCTTTGAACTTTTCATCGTCTTATCAGATATTCTAGATTAGTCCCCAGAATATAAGAATTATCGGGTACGTGGATCCTCAGAATTTTTTGTTTTTCAAGCGAATTTCCGAAGATAAAATGAGCGTATTTATAAATTGGCTTTTCTTGTCCTTAAGAACAATGTCAGATTTATAATTTAGTACTCTTAGGATACAATCTTTTCGCCTTGAGGAAAGATAGGTTTTATTACTTTCAGCGATAAATCGTCCTAGTACTGACATCGCACCTTGCTGCTCAACAGTAACATGATCGGACATAAACCGTAGTTTTGCTAGTCGTCAAACTTAGTATACCCATTTATTGCATTAAGAGATGCGCTAGTGTCAAATTTCAGAAAATGTTTACATGATAAATTTCGAGTCGATCCGATAATTTTCTCGTTTAAGCATTCTGCATTCATAAATATCAGTTTATGACGTCATACAAAAATATTTTCCGGACGGCACTACTAAATCTTAAAATTGATTTTTAATCTAATTTTCAAGCCTCTAGCTTGAACTCTGGTAGCTTCAATGATACAAGAAATCCTTGGTAAAAACCACTCCGGAGGTACTGCGGACACCTGCATGGAATAATTCGTTTAAAATACATGTTTTTTACTTTTTTTGCAAACACTGTTATTAATTTTTTATGTAAATAAGAGGCATTAAGAACCATTATATTAATATTGTGGTTCTTATATCATCGGACTCGCATGGCTCGACCTGTTTAATATTTCCTGAATATTATAAGTCCTGAATTTAAGACACTTGTAAGAGTACTCGACTATTGTACTTAATAGTACTTGTCCTACACTGTAAAATATCAATTTCCCTTCCAATCTTTCTGGAAGGGAAACGAAAAATGGAACACGATAGTGGCGAGACATGAACTATAGATAATTATTTGTAATATCGAGGTACGCACTCGTGCCAACTTTTAACTCAATTAGACGGTTATTTTTAAATTATGCACTTAATTTAATAACAATTTACATATGAGAATTATAATTCAAATCAAAAAACGTGTTTGATAGTTACCGTGATTTAAAATGCCGGAGGAAACAATGTACATATATACATATAAATATATGTACATATATATATATATATATATATATATATAAATATATATATATATATATATATATAATATATATATTATATATATATATATATGTGTGTGTGTGTGTGTGTATACTAAATATAAAGAATTAAGATAGGAAACACTAAGAAAATACTTAGAAAATACTTTCTTCGTCCGACAGAAGGGACTGAAGGTGTATATATATATATATATATATATATATATGCAGTACGTACTATGTGATTTTATTCTATCAAAGGAAACTGGCCAATACATTTTAATGATTAGCAACAGTGTTGTAAATAAGGGGGAAAATGTTGTATTAGGCTGACTTAGATAGCATGAGCATTGATGGTAGCTATTAGGATAAGTGTAACAACTTCTTATTATTAAGTATAAACCCAAAACGTTGGGATTGTAAAGTGGAAAAAAAATTCCAAAGAAACTCACACCCCTGTGGTACTGTAGCGGCAGAATGGTTATTTGTGGGGATTGTCAGGCTTTTCAGGTTTTGTTTGGTATTGTTGTGTGCATGTTTCCAATAAACTATACATGAGTTTTATTACTTAAGTTTTAGAAAAATTGTTGGGGTAAATATAAAAATTC
Source organism: Microvelia longipes (assembly GCA_018340805.1). Lineage (NCBI taxonomy): Eukaryota > Metazoa > Arthropoda > Insecta > Hemiptera > Veliidae > Microvelia > Microvelia longipes. Next base: position 39,370,937 of record JACMZG010001913.1, read on the forward strand.
CTACGAGTTAACAGAAAATCACTCTGTTACTATTTTATAATCCCTTACTTGGGCTCCACCCAGGTAAAATTCTGCATTGACCTTATAGATGAGGTCATCAGTTTATTCAAACTTAAATAAAATTGTAAAGGGATTAGGATTTGGATTTATTCTGACACCTCCTGACAGTATTTTTATTAGTAACTGGAATTATTTGTATTAATCCGACTGAGTGGTTTATCCTACCATTGATAAAGACTTCCTTAATATATAAACGTTTGCTGTTAGCTCCTCACAAACTTTTGCTATTTCTACTTAAGAGTTGGAAAATAAAAACATTGGTTTCTCGCTAATCGCAATGCTTTGTAATCGTTTCATGTATACCTGTCCATCAAAAAATGATCAATAACATGCTTCTGACTCGCTTCGCTCGTCCTCAGAATAAAAAATATCAGTTTGAATCCCAGCAGTTACTCACCTGTCTCCTGCCCAGCTCGATTCAGCTTAACGCTCTTAAGAAACGACAAAAACAGCCGAATGATAATCTGTACCCCGTGTGATGGAGAAGTTTTCCTCTCCAAATCGGACTCGCTTCGCTCGTCCTAAGAAAATTTAAGTCCGCAAACTTATATACTGCATAAAATCTTTGGAGACTTCCTTTACTCGTCCTCAAATAATACTTACATTAGTTTTATTCTTTGCGGTCACCCACCCGGGGCATTAATCTTGCTGGACGTGCTCAACTTTCATGATCCAATATTATCTATATTAATACTTGTCTTGTTGAATGAAACTAAATACACCTATTTATTACAATAAGGGATATACTTGTGCTAAATTTCAACTCAATTGGATTATTTTGAGATTTTTTAAAAACATATACAAGTCATTTGATAAAAATTAAACTTATGCTTATAATGAGATGAAACTTGACACATATGTTGGTCTTATACATAGCTACATGCTCTCTAACAGCATCATATCATATACATATGATATGTATATTTATGTTTTTTTATGTGTATGTATACTTTTTTACAAAAACCTAACAATTGGAAAACCATTGAATTGAGTATAAATTTGGCATCTGGCATAATAAACAAGATTACGGATTTAAATAGATACTATATGGTCTGTTTTTGTCGTTTCTCTAGTGCGTTTAGCTTTAACTTAAGCAGGAGGTGGATACGTGGCATTTGAGATTTAAACTAATATTTCCTATATTCTGAGGGCGAGAGGAGCGAGTACGAATTAATACTAATTAATAAATATTAATTTATTAATTTAATTCTAAATAATAAGTACTGTTATACTTACAGAATAGAACGTTTATATCGCAAAACAATGTGCGGATAGACCACGTTGAATGATTTATAATAACCTTAACGTCATCTTAGAGTAGGTTACAATGAGGTTACACAGAGCCTCTAAAATATAATTTATGCCTCTCAATGCAATGACATAGTGTATGCCTCCTTTAGTTATATATATCTATGCATTAGAATTAATAATTTGTTTTGTATCTAGTTAAATTTGTTATGCTACTTAATATGAGATGCTAGGGGGTATACGATTCCAAGTTTTTTCTTAAGTTTATTGCTCCTAACAATATTTTTACAAAAACGGTAAAATTTAAGGTTAACATTTTCGTCCGAAGAAAAGTCGGCACTCATTTACTTTAGTGCCCACCCCCTTAACATCATTGTTGGGGGGGGGGCACTGAAGTAAATTAGTTTTATATTAACAACTAATTTACTTAAGTGCCCCCATCAATAAATATCTCTTGTAGTCTTTCCCTATATTCTCACCCCAATTAAAACCCCCATGCTTTTTACATCCCCAGGTAAGATTGTAAAATTGTAAAATAATATATTTTGTAGTTTTCCAAATTTGATGCGTTTATACCTGGGGGAACCAAAATACATTAGATATCAGTGTTATTTTCTTTACTTTAGATCCCACTATAGGAGGGCACTAAAGTAAATGAGTGCCGAAAAGGCAGTATTTGCGTTTTTGGTGCGCAGTATCGAATAAAACTGGTCCGAAGTCGATAGGGACTACTCTAAGCTGACCGAAATGTCGAAAAAACAGAAAAGCTATAAAGGTCGTTATAAGGCTTACTTAATATTTTACTTTTCCAAAAAAATGCGCTAAAACTTAGCAAAATTGGGCTTCATGTAATCTCAAAGAATACTAGCCGTGTAATGTATTATCTATAAGAGAAATATGCCCATTTTCTTTGAAAATTGGGAAAAATTAAATAAGTTGTGACACTACTGCTCAGGTTAGTAAACAAATACCGAAAACTTAAACGAAAATTGAATAAATAAGCAAGGAAGCTTTAGAAGTGAATTTGCCTGGCTTTTGGACCTGAATAATATGTATGTTAAAATATGGTGTGTTGTTCAAAGATGCTATATATTAGATAGGCTTCATTGTCTAGAGAGACAGTAATTAAACTATATTGTCATCTTAACTAAGTGAATGTTTCATGCTAAATTTAGACGACACTTTCACTCGTAGCACTCACTTTAACACATATGCACTAACTCACTCACACAGACTCCTACATTGTTTTATATTAGACTAATCGAATACGGCCATAGTATTCTCATACTCTTATTACAGTTAATTATGGTATTAACTATGGCTTGACTAGCTGAGTGACGACTGTCAGTCTAGAGAATGGACATATCGAAGATATTGGTATTATTTGCTTGTACTCATTAATGTGAAATAATTACCACCATTTCAATACAAATTAAAAGCAACAAGTTTGGTTTATAAAGGTGAAATAAAAATCTATAATGTTTTGAGTTATGCGTGACAAACATGATGACAGCAATTAAGCTTGTCCTCCCTTCCTTACGTGTGAAACTAATAGTCCCCGTAGATTTCTTGTTTGTTAGGAAATGAGTCTAGTTTTATAGGTGATTGTCCATTTCAGAATAGAAAAGCCTATTTCACGTTTGACCTTACCTGCCGTCATATGTTACGTTGTTTGACCTCTTTTAGGACCATGTTACGTTGCTTGACCTCTTTTAGGACCATGTTACGCTGTTTGACCTCTTTTAGGACCATTTTACGTTGCTTGACCTCTTTTAGGACATGTTACGCTGTTTGACCTCTTTTAGACCATGTTACGTTGCTTGACCTCTTTTAGGACCATGTTACGTTTGACCTCTTTTAGCCATGTTTACGTTGCTTGACCTCTTTAGACCATGTTACGTTGCTTGAACCTCTTTTCGACCATGTTCGTTGCTTGACCTCTTTAGGACCATGTACTTGCTTGACCTCTTTTAGGACCATGTTACGCTTGACCTCTTTTAGGACCATGTTACGTTGACCTTTTAGGACCATTTTACGTTGCTTGACCTCTTTTAGGACTATGTTACGCTATTTAAACTTTTCTGAGACCAACTAGGTCTCTAAACTACGATAGTTGTCTTTTTCTGAGACCATGTTATGTTGATTGACCTAAACCATTTTACGTTAGTCGACCTTCTCTTATTCTAGTTATGTGTTAGCTTATCTAGAGGCCATATTGCCAAAAACTGGGTTATCAATATCAGGATTTTTAATTTTATCGTTTGAAAAAGGAGGTTTAGCTATTAGCGGAAAAAGAAATAATATTAAAAATTGTTTTTATTTTTAAAAAAATGCAGTCTTTAAAAATAAGCATATAATAATACTGTTGTAATTATATTACATATACAAGTTGATGTTACATTTTATGATAAAAACCTTTGTAAGTGTAATGTTCAAAGAAATATTCCCTAAAAGTGCCTGGGCTAAGTGGATTGACCTTAGTTAGCCTAGAACTAAATGTGTCTAGGGCTAAGAGTTTAGTACTGGAAGTGCCTAGGTAAGTGGTTTTACCTTGGTATGCCTAGGACTTCACCCAAAGCTGCTGTATAGTACTGAAAATATTGCGTCATTGGATTTCATTCAATGTTACGTAAAATGCATTATTTTAATTATTGGATTCTATTTACTGTTGGGAAAACTCTCTATCTTAGGTAATGGATTCGATTTACAGTTAAAAAATTATTGGAATCTATTTGCAGTCCGAAAAATTATTTAAAAGTCTTGTTATTTATATACATGATGTAATTATTATAAGTTTAATTGTTTAAAAGAAGTTTATTTTGATTGCGTATGTATAGGTCCGGTAAATTTCGGTCTGGTCCGTGTTTTAGAAACTCCCCGAAATATGGATTTGCTTTTAGTTGGAAGGCATAGATCCCCTAACTCTTCTCTATATGCAATCAAACCTAAATAATAATAATAATAATATAATAATAATAAAAATGATAATAAATAAAAAATAGTAATAATATTAATAATAATAAAGTAATAAGTGGAATACATAATGAACATGATACATGATAATGCATAGTATACAAATACAGTAATACGTATAATACAATAATATAATAATGCAATAATATATTATAATGTTACATAATGCATAATGTATGTATGTATGTAAATGTAGTTTTGTGATATTGTAATATAATGTATTAATTGTAATAATAAATGTATATGATCTCTTGTAAATAAGAATGTACTGCATGATCTATGTATGTAAAAATGTAAAAAAAATAATGTACGACCTGAATGGCAAAATTAAGACAATAACATTGTTAAATCTGTATTATAAAATTTATGAATCCAAGCGCCTGTAGTACTATGTGGAGCAGGCGCTCTAAATAAATGTATATATAAAACCAAACCTATGAGGTTCTCTTTCAAATGAAACTTAGCTAAGGATCTTAGCTCTAGCAGCAAGAAACCAATGATTGCGTGATAACAAAATTAGGTATATTTCCTGGTTTCTAAATATCATGAGTATTTAAGTTATTTTTAAACTATTTTATATATTAGGATTTTTATATAAATTTTGATAATCGGACTTATATGTCAAGCAATAATGTAATCAAATGTTTTACTCTCCGAAAATACTTATTAGTTAATAATAATAAGTTATTATTAATAATAACCTTTAAATGTTAGTAGCTGCAAAAGTATCAACATTACGATGTATGTGTTAGTCATGTACATTCACAATTAGGCTCTGAGTATTAGATATTGTAAGCATAAGCTATTCTTTTCATTTACTAGGATTCTATATTGAATATTTTTTTGCGAGAGAAGGTTTAAAAGACAGGATAATAGAAGTGTGGTATTAAATACCTCTGGCAAAGGCTTGTGAGGTCGAAACCGACGCGAGATGATTCGACTGTCTTGCAATGGGCTATTATTATGTTTACTAATGTTAACCTTGACTTCAGCTTTAATATCTAGCATGCATAGTGCACTTATACCCTGTCTTACTGGATAGTCACGTGACTCGTGACGACACATAGTATTTATTAGATATTGTCTTGACTGACGTCACAGAGTCACTGGCAAGTTGTTTGGTTGGTAACGCAAGCAATTATTATCAAACGAAAGGGTTATTTAAATGTCTTTAACCTAATAAACCGATTTTACTTTGCCTCTTTTATACCGTAGGTATATAGGAAAAGTATTGTTTGCAAGACCTCCTGAGTAGTTTTCACAAAGTTGTTTGTCTGTATGCATGTGTGTGTTGTCATCGTAGCTCCTAACGTGTTTATACTCATGAGTTAAAATTTAGTACATACCTTAACATTATAAATTAGTACACCAAGTTTCGTTTTAATACGGCATGTATATCAATGATTTTTGTTGGATCATACAAGTTAGCGTGACCTCTTGGAATAAAACAGATGCATTTACTTTCTGGGGACGTGTAAGGGTAAATTTGTTGCAAACTTGTTGCAGTCTTAATTTGACTTTCATTTTTTGAACGATCGAAGCGAATCCAATGTAAAAAGGAAAGGTTCCGAGGTACCCCGTACCTGATTTTTTATTGTTGTACAATTTTAACTGTACAGTTTACTCAAATTTTGCTTTGAATAAAATAATACTGGGTATCTCCACTGAAGAGACCACCACCAGCGCTGGTGAGCAGCAAAGAAAAGAGTGAGAAGATAATAGTGAATGTTTTGTCTCCGGGTTGCAGATGACTCAGCTACAAATCTTTCTCTAGACTAAACTGTATTCGCTATCTCCTGATTATTTTCTTCCCTGGTCACCTGCACTGATGATGATCTGTTAAGATTGAAAGCTGGATATTTCAAATATATATCATTACTGGCGAGACCCAATCATTGCTATCATTGCTTGTAACTCCACAACTCATTTTTCTTATTTTATTTTTAACGTTAATTACAAAATATAAACAACAGTCTCTCCACTAAATGGAGAGACTCATTTAGTTGAGAGACTCATTTAGTGGAGAGACTCATTTAGTGGAGAGACTCATTTAGTGGAGAGACTGTTGTTTATATTTAATCATTTACTCCACAGTTCAGCGTTTTATTGTTAATTACAAGGAATTTATATTAAAAATAAACAAGGACGAATTTAGAATTCTGTATACACTAGCGCTATAAAGCGGAGTTGCTTAACACTAACAACTTCTTCATCTTAAGACTTCCTCTTGTATTGTGCGAGTGAACGTATTATTATTGTGTATACTATATTATATGTGAGGTTCTTCGTCAATGTTCGTAAATGGGTACCTGTTTTACAAGCTTTTGACATTGAATTTTAATAACAATTAATTAAGCGCATGCGCGATGGTCAGGTATTAACTCAAAGACTTTTGTGAGTCTCTGAAAGAACGATTTCCTGAATTTAATTCAATTCAACAATTATTTAATTCTGCTTTTCCTGTTTATTTTACAAAGACTGCGATTGTTCGTGGTATTAATGAACACATTAAAAGAAGTTTGCTTTACAATCAAGTAAAAGAATTAAGGATTTGATTTTTTAATTTTTCCTGTTTCATGTTTATAGTAAGAATTATTACTTTTCCTTATTCATGCCGTAGCTCTATAGGAAAGGTACTGTGTTAGCACTAACAATCCAAAAGTAAATTTTTACCTGAATCACGCCTTTCAGGTATTTTTAAGACCTCTTGATTGGTTTTCACAAAATTCTCTGTCTGTAATGATCGTCTGGTTATAGTATGCATGATTTTGAGTGTCTCTTATCATGGTTGCTCCCGGTGTATTTATGCTAGAGAGTTGAAACTTACATCGAAATTCAATCTTTAAGACTAGTTGAGCTGTTTGGAAAATCATCCGTGCAATATTTTTTATAAGTCATTAACTTCCAATGTCGACTCAGCTAAAAATTCTTAAAACGTGGAAAAATTTTAAATAAATTTAAAATTTAGCACACATGTTTTCTTGTATAAAACTATTAATTGTGCCAAATTTCGTCTCATTATCAGTATTAATTCAATTTGTATCGTATTACTTTACGTTTAAAAAAAAAATTAAAAATCGAAAAATAGTTTTATAGAGATAAAATTTACATAATTAATATGTATACAAAGTTTTTTTCAATGCGGCAAGTATATCTACGGGTTTTTGAAAATTAAGTAGCATTGAGCAAGGCCAGTGCCTGGATGGGTGATCGCTGGGAATAAAACAGATGCTATTACTGTCTGATGACGATGAAACAGAGTCCAGGATATACTGCAATATAAATTTGCACAAAACTAAATCAAAATAATAGTTATTTATGCCATAAGGCTGAGAAGTGTGCATGTCTTTATATCACGGCAATTAGATTTACCGACGAGCGAAGCGAGTCGGGAAAAATTGCTAAGACATAAAGACATTCTCAGCCGGATGGCATACACTATTTTTTTTTTGAGGTAGCACTCATTAAATGAACTGCGCTATATACTTAACTGAAAAAAAACAAACGTAAAAAAATAAATACATGTTTAATTATAATGAAAAATAAACAAACAAATGACAAATAAATACCTGTTTACAATTCATCCATAGCTTCACACTTTTACTCAAAAATGTAAAAGCTTTACAAATAAACACACAAAAATTGTCAATTAGAACAACTTTTAAAAACGAAAAAAAATAGTCTACGAACAAAAACATAAACAAAATGAACGTTTTTAAAGAAACCTCATGATGGTTTTACACAGATTGTTTTTTTGAACACGCTACATTACAGTAATGGCGGCAATATATGAATTACTTTTACGTCCTAGGAGTTTTTTTTACATTCATTATTGTCCTCGGAGGTGAAAAGTACTAAATAACCTCCTATAACAATAATGATTGGCTTCTCATCCTAAAAACGGTCCAATAAAGTGCTCAATTACGTACTACCTAAAAAAATTGATTAAATATAAAACAAAATTTAAATATAAAATTGGTGATTTCCGTGTCCTGAGGAGGAGCGAAGCGAGTCCGCAGTTGTGAGGACGAGCGTTGCAAATCCTTATTTGAAAGCAGGGAGGAGTTCCGAGGTACCTCGTTTCCGATAATTTTCACGTGCTCTTAATAATAACCGAGATCAAATGATAGTATGAACATTTTTGTAATTTTCGCAATTTTAATCATATTACAATAAATATTTTACCATTTCTGTAAAAATATGTTACAAAAATAATAAACGTATAATTTAAACACGGATTACCCAAGGATAACTACTAACTCAATATTTATTTACTAACTCCAGAATTTCCTTCCTATTAAATATGTTCGTAGATAACGTCAACCCAACCTTAGTTCCTGCTTAGTTATTAAATCATTAAAATGGTATTCGATATGTGATTTTATTATATTATATCCTAATTTGTTCATTTTATGATAACTATTTGATTGCTTAAAATAATATGTCAACCATATGAATAATATTTTTTTTATTTACTAGTCAAATCTAGATAAATCATTAATATATATGTTCGTAAATAAGAGCGTATAATACACAGATATAAAATGGATTTAACGTGTTTTTCTTAGATAGTTTATAAATAATTTTAAATAAAATAATAAATTCTTTAATTGTTGTATTATTATTTTTTAAACAATTGACATTTGTAGCGAGTTCTCAAAGGAACTTCATTAAATTGTTTAGTTTTATGGAATAAATGTTTTGTGTAAAAATCCTGAATTTCTTGCTAATGGATGTAATTGATGTTTTGTTGAAGAGCGGCCATCACAGCAAATCTAACTAATTGATACTCTGATTGATTATATACAAATGCCTTTAAATTACTTCCTTGTTTTTAGAGATGGAACGATTAGGTGGTGGAAAATAAATAATAAATATTTTTAAGTAGCTTCTTCGGAAAAATGGATATTTGCAGGTTTCTTAATATCTGCAGCACACTATTTTGTTTCTATCTTATAAAGCGAGTTCACTTAAGACGCGTTGTTTTAGCGGTATTAGTTATGACGTCTTCTTACTTATTAAACAAATACGGTAAAAGAACCAGATCGTATTAAATGCGTATGGAATACGATCACCACTTAAATACGCTGTGTGTACGTCTAAAAACGTCATTTTTTTTAAATTGTATTGTATTTTATTGTTAATTAAAAAATTTCACATTAGTAGACTACTTTTATGAAACTTTTCAAATTTTAAAAATATTTTAATAAAAATTTTAATCCAGGTGAATCAAAAATTGCAAATATTCAAACTACCTTTATCAAACATTGAACATTTTTGGACAACTTTTATGGGAGATAGAAAACTTGTAAACTATCTTTATTAAACAATTTTACACATCTTGTTGGAAACATTATTAACCAAACTATTGTTTTTAACTAAATATTTACTCCTACTTGTTAGTCCTTGAAAAATAAAAATAATTCATTTAAAAACAATATTTTTATAACTCTACACTCATATTATAATTACTTTATTAAATTTATAAATATTTAAGTAGTATTTGGTATAATTATATTTTATTCAATGAAATATCACTTATTAAATAATTTATGTATAAAATTTTATAATATTTATATTTTTTATATAATTTTTTTCATATTTTTTTGTACACATTATGACATAACTAATGTATGTATCATATGTAGTGGCCTAATTAGTTGCTATGTTGCAAGTCACTTTTAATGAAAACGTAGAACGTCAGAGTCGGCACAACACAAATATCAGAGTCCGAAGTCGGCATACAAAAAATATCTAGACTCCAAAGTCGGCATAAAAAGTACCAGACTCCGAAGTCGGCATACAAAAAATATCAGACTCCAAAGTCGGCATAAAAATATCAGACTCCGAGTCGGCATCAGACTCCGAAGTCGGCATAAAAATTACTCGACTCCGTCACCCTGCCTATACTTTTATGAAACATGTTTTATTTAATATGTCTACCTTATGATCATACTTGATAGTTTTTTATTCTTGTTGTACCGAGAACAATGACTCTAAATGACCCCACTGGCAATGACCCTGACAATTAAATAACTATTTTTACCTAAATAAGCAAATTTGTAAGTATTAGTGTAAGAAATAAAAATAGAATATTTTATTTGTATATTCTTTAATGATGTATATTGCAGCTGGTGATAAGAACAGATGGTACTATCGTAATAAAAATTATTTCATTCTAAATTTTATATTTAATAATATTACATTTGCAATCAAAACATAGTAGGCTTGACTTACAACATCATTTAGGAGGCATATTAGGCTTGACTAAGGATCAAAATAATTTAATAATTTATGATATTAAATATATAAATAAACTATATATATGATATAGTTTATATCATATATAAACTATATATATGATATAGTTTATATTGATTGACTTGTGCACATTAAACAATTAAAAAGCTTCTGCGATTTGTGCAAAACCCAAGTTTTATTATCAGTTAATAAAAAGAAAAATGTTACATTTGACAAGCATGATGAACCCAAAAATTTAATCAACCTACTCCATTTTGCCGGAAAACCCCTAACTAAGATTAAGCCCTAAGAACAGGAAAATATTTTGGAGCTTAAGTTGATAGATAACAGCTGAGTCTTATCAATGGATTCATAAAGTACTCCCTGTTTACTTACAATAAATACTGTTATGAAGGTGTCCTTATGAGTAATCTAAATCCTAATCCCTTTACAATTTTATTGAAGTTATAAATAAACTGATGACCTCATCTATAAGGTTAATGCAGAATTTTACCTGGGTGGAGTTCAAAAAGGGATTATAAAATAGTAACAGCAATTTTAACTCCTAGGAAATTTTTATACTTATATACCAAAAACCTGTATAAATCATATTTTAGTTGAGTGGAAACTTCCACACAACAGCAAATGAAATGTAAAAAGCCTAACACTCCCTGCAAATAATAATTCTGTAGCGTTGGTCCGCAGCTAGTGGAATTTTCTTCAAAATAATTGCTTCTTTCTAAATAATCCAATCCTGCTAAAGTTGACATTTTCTGCTTTATAACTTGAGCAATTTTGCATTTTTACTTGTTACTCAAAGTTTTTTTGGGGATTTTTGAATAATTATTCTAAACTTCTAAACTATATTCATCCTTTTAAAGCTGGCACAGCACAGCATTATTCTCATTTGCTCAGTGTGTGTATATATAGCTGTGTATACGGTCCCATTTAGTCCAGCAGACGGGCCTGAAAAAATGTGAGTAATTTTGCACTACTTCAATCCAAATTTTTCTGAAAATATGCCTTTAATTATGAAGAAAAAACATAGTCTGCCTATACAGAGTGGAGCCCTTCATATGATTGCGCATACTCAGAATTTTATAAAATCCCACTAATTTTAGTTTTCTAGAAATAAATGATTCCCTGTGAGTCGTGTGCAAAACATGAAGAGAACATTTTTTAAAGATGATAAAATTTTCTGTAAAACGAGTGTTCAATGATCAAAATCGGATGATGGCTCTTTCAAAAACAATGAAAAAATGTTTTAAAATAATATAAAAAATATTGGCTTTTTGTTAATTGTTTGGTCATTTAACGAATGTCATAACTTTAGTTATACATATCCAATTTTGATTAAAAAAACCTTTGTTTTATAGCAAATTTTATAAGCTTTAGTAAGTGGTCTCTTCATATATTGCACACGACTCACAGGGGGTCGGGGGTGGGGGTCTCTCCACTTATTGCAAGAAAACTGGACTTTGTGCGATTTTCCAATACTTTGAGCGAACGCATTCATATTAAGGGCTCCTTTCTTGATAGGCAGACTATGTTTTTTTCTTAATTTAAGGTAGATTTTCAGAAATATTTGGTTTGAAGTAGTACAAAATGAGTCACATTTTTAAGGCTTGGCTCTTGGACTAATTAATTTGCCCCCACAACTCCCTGTGGCTGATTAGAAGCCACATGGTTTATCCATATCAGTTCGTCGTTATAATAGTTAGTGGCACAATGCCATGATGTAAGCGAGTATGCAATTGTATCAAACAAAATCAAATACAGGGTACCTCGCAACTTCTCGTCAACCTATCGGATTTGCTTCGGTCGTCCTCAGAAAGTGATTACATTATTTTTATTCCTAACCGTCACCTATACAGGTGCTGACCTTCCACAAAAACCATAGATATACTTGTGGTATTGAAACGAAACTTTGTATACTTATTTATAACGTAAAGAAATACACTTGTACCACATTTCCGCTTAATTCGAATTTTTTGAAATTTTTTAAAAACATATATATACAAGTCATTTGATAAAAGTGCAACGAAAGCTAATAATGTTATGAAACTTGACCCATATGTTGATCCTATACATGACTACACCATGTGTGCGAACTCTCAAACCAATCAAAACAGTTTTTTACGTTTTTAAATTTTAAAAATATTTGCTGTCATTTTTGCCGGTTAATGACTTAATAAAAATATATTTTGCGGATAGCTCAACAGACATAGAGATATATACTATAGGGGGCCTATTTTAATAAACAGAGAAGCCTGAAACATTTTTTTGGTTCTTTCAGGGGCTCTGTGTAATCTCAATGTAACCTCCTCTAAGAGTAAGTTAAGGTTATAACAAATGAATCGTTGTCGGCTTTTCCCGCATTGTTTTGGTTTTGTTTCCTATTATATACGTTGTGTTATATAAGTTACTGTATTTTTTAATGTTTATTTCATCATATTAATACTCAAGGGTGTTCAGGTTACTTTTTTGATGCTTTAAAATTCAACCGATAGGACCCCTCTAGTATTAATATCTCTATGACTACAGAAAAATACACAGTAAGAAAGTATAATGGCAGACACACACGCATACGCTGTACGTATACACCCAGACCTACACACACAGACTGACAACTTTGTCAAAACCACTCAGGAGGTCTTCAAAAACAACTGAAATGGATAATTCTGAAGACATCGTGCTTTCGGATTTATTTGCAAAGACAATGAAACGGATGTATTTACACAAATATATCCGTTGCACAAATTCGGTACAAGGTATACACTTGTACCAAATTTCAAGTTATTGCATTATTTTTTAATTTTATACAATTATTTTAAAAACGCACACAAGTCATTTAATAACTAATGCTGATAATAAAATGAAACTTGTCATATATATTAGACATATACGTGGCCACATGCGTTCTAAATCTCAAATTTATCTCAAAATTTTTCAACGTTTTATGATTTTTCAAAAATTTTTCTTAGTCATTATTGCGAGTTAATGAAGTCACAAAAATTATTACACAAAAATTATTTGAATATCACAACTACTCCTATAGTCTGATTTTTGTACAAAGTTTCAACTCGATAGCAGACACACACTTACCATTGAAAAAACTACTTAGGAGATCCTAAAAAACCTGAAACGGATTGTTCTGGTGACATTCCGGAATTTTTTTGCAAACACAATACTTTTCCTCTATAGGCTACGGTATAAATTAAGAGAAGTAATAAAACTGTAAAATTGTTGAAATGCTTATCAGTATTGTATTAAATTTCCCAGTTGACTAATTAAATAAATCTGTTTGTGTACGTATACTAAATAACCTATGGGTTTTAGTTACTAAATTTTCTCTATAACTAGAAAGAACGTTGCTTTGGCAAATAAGTAGAACCGGTCTTAGCGACCTGATTTCAGTGACAGTTCATCTTTATTTCCTGTTCATATGACATACTGATAATGACCTAACTATACTTAGACCCGCATTTAGATTCTGTTAAAAATCTCTTTTAGGTTTTTTAGTAAGTATTACGCGCTTGCAAAGAGCTTAGTCATTTTCACCTCGTGGCGATATACGCTTAATTTGTTATAGAATAAATTTTGGCGCGGTGGGCCGCATGTCGGGCGAATTTCCTTTGAAATGTGTGTTTCCTTGCTCAACAATGCATTTATTGTTTAAGGATCCGGTTTATGCTTTATTATTTAAGCTGTTACTCTATTACCAAGTACTACTCGTAAATAATTGTATTCTGTATTTTTTAAGGGAAATGCGCATAATTATCCCGTTGGTTATACAAAATTATACCTCTAAAGCATAGCTCACCATTATTTGCACGAGTTCAATGCTCAGTTGGTTTCATGGATGGGTTTTTAAAAAGGTTTTAGCGCATTTCTTTTGAAAAATACTGAAAAAATGAGTTACGAATAGTGCTTGATAAATGAGTTACTGCGCTCAAGTTATGAAGCATAAAGCGGATCCTTAAGCAAGGAATAGATTGTTAAGCACGGAAATAAGTAGTTTAAAGGAAATTTATTCGACATGCGGACCACCGTGCCAGAATTATTTGTGAGTTATAAATTTATATAATGTAATATCGGTAAAAAGTGACCATCTCTACAAGAATTCGAACCCAGGTACCTTGGCTTTTAGTACTCGAATTAGTAGTATCGACTCTGGACCACTCTTATTCAACTCACAGGCACAAAAACATCAAAAACAACTCCCCACTTGAAATGTCTTGTTTTGCGGCCGTATTTGAGATTTTCTGGGATTAACCACTGTTTTTTCAAGTTTTTGGTCATTTAAAGTTGTCGTATCGACTTCGGACTGGTTTAATTTTAATCAGCTCTCGAAAATACATAGAAAAAACATCCTACACGAGATTTAATTTTCATCGACCGTAAATTTTTATTCTAGTAATTTATTTTTGGGTTTTTCGACTTTTTGGTCACTTAAAGTGATCATATCGACTTTGACCGGTTTTATTCGATTTAGCGCCAATATAGGCGAAAAATATTTGTTCCTAGACGCTTCAATGGGACACGTTACTTTCGAACGCTTTCAAGAAACGAAATAAAATTTGAAGCAAAAAGCTGCCTCACTAATGCCCCAAAGCCTATCATTTTAAAATATGTAGTACGTCATTAACCCGCAATGATGACTCAACCAAAATTTAAAAAACCTTATACCAAAATTTCAGAAATATATCTCAACCAAAATTTTATACGCATATTCCACTATCAAGGTGTTTACATTACTTCTTGCTACTACTATGTATGGCTAACATATTCATATAAGTACAATTAATTCACAGCATTAGCTCCGGTTTTATCGATTGGCGCATATCGATAAAATAACGTTATTAGACTAATACATTTGAAAATTCTCTTATTTCGTGGTAGTATGTCACTTATATGAACTAGTAATATGACAAACTTGTGGCCGCAACTACCATGTGGCCGCCAAGCGACTACAGCGCCGACACCGTGTAGCGGCTAATGCGCGAAGCGTCTTGGCTGCGCACCAGTTAAGAATAATAATGCTTTGTGGAAAATTAATTTATGGTTAATTTGAACCTCTTGCTATGTTTACTTTATTTAAATATATTTACTTCCATTTAAATCTATTGTAGTGTATTGTTTAGTTATTTATATTCTAACGTAAAAATGTATAGGAATTTTATATTCTTAATAAATCTTAATATATTCTTATTTTAGTTACAATTAGCAATATATATGCGTACGAATATCCAAACACTCAAACCCTTGCAATATTTACACAATACGTATTACATACAAGAGGACGCTAGGTGACGACGTAATCAACAAGGTCTGAATACTTAATTTAATTTTTTTCAACTTACATTATTGTAAAAAAAATAATTATAAACCATATCGAGTGAAGAGTTTAATAAAATGTTGATAATAATCATAACTAGTTAATTGAAGACTGCAGTCTTTATAAAAAAAAATTATTTAAATCATTTACAAACTAAAAGTTTCGCAGAGTGAAACTATGCATCAACAGTAGTAGAATATTCTAACTATACCAGCACCAGATTAACAAAATATTAATAACCATACACCATAAATACTGAAATTTAAAAGAAAACGATGTATAAAGAAATACCAACTAAAATAAACAGATTAAAAAAAATTAACTAAAATAGTGATTATTTTAAGAAATAATAAGCTTATAAGGTTAAGGTCATAAGGGGGATGTAATGGGGGGAGGTTAATCCTAGAGGGAAGGGGAGGCTCACTGGTCTCACACACACACACACACCCATATATATATATATATATATATATATATATATATATATATATATATATATATATATATATATATATATCGTGATAAAACTTAATATGATACTAAATGATTTAAAAAAATGAATAAAATACTGTAAAAATGCGTAAGCTATATTTTATTAATATATATACATAATACATATACACACACATATATATATATATATATATATATATATATATATATATATATATATATGTATGTATGTATGTATGTAAGTATAAGATTGCCGCACAGATATACCGAAACCCCCCCCCCCTAACATTTTTACCTAGAATCGCCTATGCTTGAACAAATTCAAACTCTGATACTACTACTACTAAAGTTAATGATGTTTAGAGAAATGAATACTAAATTATTAAAGTTTTAAAAGTTTGGGCAAATTCATACTCTATTATTAAAGTTAAAAACGTTTGGACAAATTCATACTCTATTATTAAAGTTAAAAACGTTTGGGCAAATTCAAACTCTTTATTAAAGTTAAAAAAAAATTCATACTCTATTATTAAAGTTAAAAAATTTGGGCCAATTCATACTCTATTATTAAAGTTAAAAAAAGTTTGGGCAAATCCATGCTCTATTATTAAAGTTAAAAAAGTTTGGGCAAAATCCATACTCTATTATTAAAGTTAAAAAAGTTTGGGCCAATCATACTCTATTATTAAGTTAAAAAATGCTCTATTAAAAGTTAAAAAAGTTTGGGCAAATCCATACTCTATTACTGAACTTAAAGAAGGCTGGACGTAGCTGTAGTAGTGACTATCATATTTGTAAACATTTTTAAGATTCCTAGCAAATATTTGTACAACCTCCTGTGTATTTGTTGTTCTACATAATCAATAAGTATTTGTCCATTGAGTAGTAAATATAGAGTAAGTTTTATTAGCAGCTTTCACTCCGTGCGCCAAGGTCTAGACGTTACTGTCAGATGTCTTTAGTCCAGGTCACTGTGTTACGACATCCGTCATACTACTGTCTTTGCTATGCCAGGATCTGCCTTATGGTTCATACGGTGGTGTTTAAATCTAAAACGTTTTAACAGATTCCTTTACAGTTTTAAATATTGCATGACTAGTTGGAATAATTATATGCATAGAGTATAGAACTATAACAAATTATGTGATATTGAGAGTTGACGTCTAAATATGTATATTTTTCGTTTGAATTTTCTTGTCCAAAGGAGTTGTCCCTAAACAACAAGCTAACAGAGTTTATAAGGTGATACAATGGCCCCATAGTTGTGACGCCGCGATATTTAACTCTTATTCCATATAAACTTAAAATGAATACTGCCTCATTCAAAAGATTCTTTAAACTGTGTTGATGTTCGAGGCTGCCGTGAGTTTTCCAGACCATATGACGGCCTGCGAGTATTAACAATAAATAGTTATTAAAAGAAAAATAACTTTTCCTAAGACTGCAGTCATGAGGAAAACCATTAAAAATCATTTAACAGTCGTAAACGCTTTTATCAACAGATGACGTGTTTTACGACAATTTACATCACACACGAACTTATTCAAGACCAAACGTTAGATTTTATTTTTAGGAAGATCTATATTTAGAATGAGTGTAAAATACTTATATTTTTAGGAAGATCTATAATTAGAATGAATATATTACTTTAGCTTACTACGAATATAATACCGCTTCGCGGAAATAAATTAATTAAAATAAAAGATAAAAGATATATAACGAAAAAGAGGACTAATATAAATAGTTGGCATAGAAAATAATTCCTATTTAAAATTTTATATCCCCTCCCCATTAAAGCTTAAGAATATATAAAATTGTTTACAACATTTTGCATTATGTAGCTGCTGCAAGCGCTTTTACTCGATCCTGCTACCGCTGCAAAATCTCGCTTATCTTATAGAAATGTATTACTAGAGGGGGTATTACTATATTTAGAATGAGTGTAAAATACTTAAATTTTTTAAAGGGGCATAACTTATCTAAATACATTGAGAGGCATGAAATATTTACATGGAGCTCTCAGGGGTTCTGTGTTACCTCATTAAATCCTCTTCTAATATTGGGTTAAGTTTATAATAAATCAATTGCCGTCTGTTTTTTTACATTATTTGTGTATTGAAAATAGTATTGTAAAGGTTCCAAATAAATGTTTTTATCTACTCCTTGTATTGTAAGTTCTACTTACAGTCTTGTTATCTGACACTGTAAATGTACTTTAACTCCCTAGGGAAGAAAAATGAAAGTGTTGCCAACTTGACAAAATGTTTTAGTAAAATTTTTAGGAATTTTAGGAAATTTTTAGGATTTTTTTTCGGTGTTATGTTGGTACTACGGGTAGAATATACAATATATACACGCTAATGTTTAAATTACAAATATAGTATTACACATTATTCTACTGACAGCTTACAATAAAATAATGTGAATAAAGTGGCTTTATTCTCTCTTCATCAGAGTAATTGACATGGTAAGAATAAACTAAACTAACACAATAACAATTAAGGAGCTGAAGAATATATTAATAGTTGTTACTATTAGTTCTCTAGTCGTAGATAAAATTTAATATGCAACAAGGGATGAAAGTTTTCAGCTCTCGTATTATCTCCCTCGTCAAGCCTCGGGAGCCAAAATGTTAGTTAGCTCCCTCGACAAGCCTCGGGAGCTTACTAGTTTATCTCCCTTGGCCTTTTATTATTTAATATTATTATTTATTTTGATTTTTGTAAATATCCTAAAACTTTATTTAATAAGGTACACGTCACTTTTTTTAATGTCTATGCTTCTCTATGTAGGAGATAAGTGAGCACAAAATTAGATACTATTTTACTGGTGTAACATTTGTTTTTCCTTCATAGATTTATATATTACTAATAATTTGTTTGTCTTTAATTACTCAGGCGAGATTTGACCTGCAAAATGCTGTATTGTACCTTGTATTACCTGAAGGTCGGTTCACTGTCTCATCTTTATTTAAATATTATATTTTAATACGATACTGTTTATTCTTCAATAGAATTTGATTACTTAGCAAAATCAATGCACAATCTAATAATAATGTGAATAATAATTTTTATTATTGCTTGCTTTCTATTATTTAATATTTTTCAAGTATATATAATATCCATATTATTCATTATAATATAAATGTAATTCTAACTATATATAATTTTAGTTTTAAGAGCGTTGAGAAGTCATAGAAATACACTTTAATTTTAAATATATATATTAATAAAATAGCTTACGCATATTTACAGTCTATTTTATTTATTTTTTTAAATAATTTTAGTATTATATTAAGTTTTATCACGAAATAGAACGTTATTATTACGTATTTGTGTCGTATTTAGTGTTATTGTATTTAGCTTTTAAGTCACTCATAATAAATTATTTAATTACATAATTTTACATATTTTTAATGGATATCAGAATTTTATGTTTTTATGATTTATGTTTATTTAATTTTTCCTAGTAACTTAGTTTAAATTTCTTTTTGATTTATTTAAGTCATGTATTATTTTATTTCAGTTTGTCTATATATGTTTCATTTATGTTTTTCATTTCATTTTTATTAATTTTTATGTGTATGTTTTTTTTATTTGTTCTTATTCTTGTTTTTATTTGTTTGTTACAGTGTTTTGCATAGTCACATTGCACTAAATATTAGCACTTAATAGCAGTAACACGCACTCGCGTTGTAGTGTTTTTGTGTAAGTGAATGTGTGTGGTGTAAACAAGAGAAATATTCAAGTTTAAAGTCACCAAATCTACCAAAATGCTGATCACGTAAGTTTTACTTATGTTCTTATTTCTTAACGAGATTATATGTGAAAGAATGAGACAGGTTTGCTACTTAGTTAATTGCTTTACAGGTTTTGTGATTTAGTAGCAGGGTATGTATGATGGCGATTTCCTAATGCTAATGGACATTAGTCTAAAACTTGCCACACTCTGGTGGCATTAAGCTTTTCCTTAATTTGACCTTTCGAAAAGAAAAGAGATAGCTTTGCACCATACCTCACTAATATTAATAAGATTTGATCAATTGTTACATTTGCTGTGTCACCAGCAGATTTTCCGACGAGGAATCATGCCTAATAGGCTGCCTATATCTTATACTGCAGTGGTTCTTAACCAGGGGGTGCACCAGGTTTTTGATGGGCCATTACCATAAATTCAATAATTCGTGGTCATTTGATGAAAATACTTAATTCAAGATAAACCAAAATTTTGGGTGCATACTCTGACTTACTATATACAATTATCAACCACGGCCATTAAGGCTTATGACTCTGCATAAACAGGATGCTTACTGACTTCAGTCACAAATGTATCAAGATAATAATCTCTTAAAATCGTTTTAGCGAATTTCCTTTGGAAATAAAATTCGCTACTGGGATAGGCTTCATGGCGGAATTCGAACCTCGGACCACGACACAAATCCGTTTTAGAGGTTTCTTGTAAACTCTCTATCTTTCGAACGGATTAATATTTTTAACCAAACTTTGCACAAAAATCGTCCTTTAAGAGGGCACGAACCCTATTGAAAACCAGGTTTTGGTGACGTCAATTACCCGGTTTGCTCAGTAAGCGAAATTTTCAAAAAATTGGCAAAACTCAGAGTTAATATTTTTGGCCACGAAAAAGGTTAATATTTATGTTTCTTGAGACGCTGAATCAAATGAAACCGGTCCGAAGTCGATACGACCACACTAATTAATCTAAAAGTCGAAAAAACCATTGTAAATGACCAAAAACCAAAATTTAGGTCGTTAAAAAGTAAATTTTGAGTAGGGTATTTTTGGGCGCTGAATCGCATGAAATCGGTCCGAAGTCAATACGACCTCTCTAAGTGACCAAAAAGTCGAAAAACCACAAAAATTTATCGAAAACCAAAATTGCGGTCGATGAAAATTAAATGTCGAGTAGGGTGTCCTTAAAACTATAAACAATATATTAAATTATTTGATGTGTTAAATATTTTATTAAAATAGTCAAAATTTATATAAGTAAGATTATTAGCGGTCACTGAGCCAAGTGTTCGAGGTCGAAGTAATCTATAGAGGTCATTAAGGTCAAGGTCCGTAATTCTGATCTCTGCAGAATTCAATTAAATTTAATGTTATATAGAGAGATAATGGTTTCATTTTATGTTAAGAATCTTCTTCAGTTCTTTAACTGACTTAGACGGCACTTGTTTTCTTATTTTAAATTTAGTCCAATGCTTTGAAAATAGCATGGTTTTATTAGCTAAACATTATTGAAATGCAGCTCATGTCAGATCACGCCCGTCTGTAATGGGTCATTCCAAATCAAATTAAAACGGGTAAAAACACGTGATATCTCCAATTTTAATATATTTGGCTGACAGGTAGACACCATAGAAGAAAAAAAAACTTAGGTTTTCAATTCTTTTGGTAAAGCCAAATTGCTGCAGTAGAAATGTGACTTTCAATATTTCTTTGACTACAAAAATGGTTGTATCTAAAATTCTGCATAGGTTTTAATTTTTATTTAGGTGGCGTTTGAAAGCATAAACTTGGCCCTTTAAAAAAGTGTCTGCATAATTTTAAATAATTAGCAAATAAATGAATAAATTAGCCAAATTGCTGCAGTAGAAATGTGATTTTTCAATATTCTTTGACTACGAAAATGCTGTATCTAAAATTCAAGTTACAGCAAATACAAGTTTTTATTATAAGAAAATATAAAATAAAAATGCTTTATCTCTAAAGCCAATTTTTAAAAATTTTGAAAAAAATACTAAAAAGAGCTTAAACTATTATTAAAATGTCCACAAAGTGTCATTTTGGAACCACCATGGGATAATAACCACGTTATGCGTTTCCGTGTCCCAGAAACGCATAACGTGTGTCAAGATTTGTCTATTTCAAAAAAGTCACGTTTTTGCAATTTCTATCAATGATATCCGATAAATCTTAACTTTTGCATTTTGACATAGCTTGACACACATTATGCGCTACTATTTCTGATCCCATGGCGGTTATTATTTTATAAATCAATGATTAATTTATAATAGAACACAATAATTCAGCAACCGGAAATATTGAAAATTGAAAATTGTATATTGTAAAGGTGGCTGCATTACTAAGACCACCAGTGAACCAACTTGCTGTTATCAGTTATGCTCCTTCTACATATAGTATTATTCTAAGCTTAGCATACACATGAAGGTTCTTAACCTTATTGTTTAAAAAAACATTGGTGACGTCATTAACACAACATGATAAATTTTAAGAATTAAAATACGGCGTCAGCCCCTTTGGACAGCTTCGCCGCCACAGTGTTGTTACTTCGTGTTATTATTATTTGTTGGCGCATAGCGATTTGCCATAAATTTTTCAAATTTACGTCGCCTCGCTTTACAGACCTGTTATGGCCGCTTCGTGTTCGCATCAGTGTTGTTTTAGTATTTACTGTCACACAGTACTTTGTATTTATCTAGCGCATTGTTATCCAGAAGATTTATGTATATACAGCAAGATATATGTAGCGTTGAACAATTATCTAACATAATTATCTAACACAATTATCTGACGTCATAATTAAGTTATTAGCCTCGCAAATGGCCACTTAAGATGGTTCGTTTAAGCTAAAATTAGTCTCTAAAATTATAGAAATATGTGAACTATTAGTTCTTAAAGAGTTCATAAGAAATTGATTATCAATCAGAGAAATATTTATTGATCTAAATATTTGCTTCGTGCGGCGATGCGACCTCGCTCCTGTTTCTTTTGCAGCAACTAGTTTGAATAGGTCAAAAAATAAGGTCGTTTTTGCGACCATATTTAGTTTTGGATGAGAAATTAAAATTTTAGGTACCTTGGAATTTTTTCTCATTTCATCGAATTGCTACTCTAATCCTTTCTACATTGGGCTCGCTTTGCTCGTCCTAAGAGACAGAAGACATTTTTTCTCAGCGATCACCCGTCCTGACACTTATCTCGCTGGATACTGCCTGACTTTTATGATCCTGCAAAAACCGTAGGTATTCTTGCCGTATTGAAGTGAATCTTAGTATACTTCAATTATATACAGGGATGTACTTAAAAGCCATTTCAACTCAATTAGATATTTTTTTGATTTTCCCCAAATTTTTAACAATCGTATAAGATAAGAAATAAAACTAATACTATTAATGAGTTTAAACTTGGCACATATGTTGGTCTTATGCGTGCTCTACATTACGCTACTTTACATGCGTCCCTAATCTCAAATTGATCGAAACATTATTTCGGATTTCTTCATTATTTCGGGTTAATGATGTCAAAAAAAAGTCTAGATAGCACAACTAGGCCTAAAGTTAGGGTTTTTACCAAGTTTCAACTCTTGCTACGCTGAAAAGGAACGATTATAGAAAGCAGACACACACACACACAAAATGCCTTTGTGAAAACTCGAAAGAAAGAAAACTCTTTGAAAGCCTTGTAGAAGGTTCTAAATACACCTGAAACGGATAATTCATATGAAAGCACGGTTCTAGATTTTTTGCGAACACAATATTTTGCAAAAATCAGTCTATACGTGTAGTTGTGTAATACGGAAAATATTTTTATGACGTTATTGACCCACAATAGTGACAGAAAATGATGAAAAGAATCCGACGTATCGCTTCCTCTGTGGAAGCGAAACGTCGGATTCTTCATCTACATTGACGCGGTCACCACTGGAAGACCTAAATCATCATGACAATAACCGCGGAAGCCTACGCAGTTTAATAATGACAGAGACAGTAAAATTTTAAAAAATAATAAAAGGAGGAAAAATATTAAGTTCAATTTGAAATTTGTCGTGTAGCTATGTATGCACTAACTCGTGTGCCATAAGCTTCCTCTCATTATCAGCATTAGTTTAAATTTTATCAAATGGCTTGATTACGTTTTTTATGATTAATTTGGAAAATCCAATGGAGCTGAAATTGGGTACAAGTACAAGCCTTTACTTAATAAATAAGTACACAAAGTTTAGTTTCAATACAACAAGAATTTCCCTGATTTTTGTTGGATCATAAAAGTTAAGCGACACCGAGCGTAATCAGGCGACCGTTGGGAATGAAATTCAATAAATAAATTATAAATAAATTATAGATTTATTTCCATCCTAATGAACTATTTACAAATTTTAACATAAAGAACTTTAAAATGCAAGAGGGAGGAGGCTGCCTGTACACCTTTTAGGCTTTATTACATTCAGCAATTGTTTACTAAATTTAGTTTATTTAATTACTTGAATAATCTGAGGACGAGCGACGCAAATCCTAAGTAGGGAGGAAGGATGAATGTAGCAAATCTGATATAATAAGGATAAGTTCCGAGGTACCCCGTACCAGATTTTTTAATTAGTCTATGGAGGGTTATAAAAAATAGAAGTTGTTAACAGTTGTAATAGCAATGTTTTTAGTTGAAATTGTTTTTATCTATTAGGCGATTGTTAAACCATGCTTAGTGCTTGCTTGGCACTAAGTTCCTTGTTATGATAAGTTTACTATCAAAAATGAAAATCTTAAATAGTTTATTTTTACTCCTATACTATAACTTAGTATTACCTTAACAAATAATTACTCTATTGCGTAAATTATGTATAATGTATAGTATATATATATATATATATATATATATATATAATATATAATATATATATAATATATATATATATATTAAATAATATTATATATAATATTTATCAAATATATATTTATTAATAACATGCAAGTATATTTGCATAGCTTTCTAAAACAATTTCAAATATAGTATAATTACTTCAATAAAACAATTATATGTCATGCTAAAACACTGGTCCCTATGTCAATTAAACCAATTTTAAATTAATAAAAACCATTTCAATATTATTTATGGATCTCTGTTCCCTTATCATAAAACCCCGTTTTATTTGAGAATGGACCTCAATTTAACAAAGAAGATCAATAGTTTTACTAATATGTTACTCTTAACCTCTTTTTTCTTTTATTTTGAATTGTATCTAAATGAGACTTAAAAGATGACTATTCTGTCCTATAAGTACTTTAAGTTTAATTAATATTTATCTAGTCATGATTGGTCAAGTAGATTCAGAGGTGAGGCTGTAATCAATAAGAATTTGATTTAACACTGTACCTTATATTATTTAGAAACAGATCTCGATAAGCATAGAAAGCGTTTTTTCTGACCTATGAGTAGCTGTAGTTTACTCATGATCCGTCAATTAGATTCTGAGCAAGTGTGAACATTTGGTTCACACTGCTCCTATTATTTTAGAACACAACATTATTATTTAAAGTATGTAAATATTATTATTTATATTATTTGAGGCATAAAAGTTGTCCATGTAATCAATCATGTGTCTAAATTTAAAGCTAAGTCAAGATCTATCGATTAGATTTAATCTGTTGGCACAGAACATTTTTTTATTTACCCCTCATTTTAGATCAGTTCTTGATGAGGCGTAAAGTATTTTCATTCTGATCTATGAGTCGTCTAATTGTAAATTTTAGTAAAAATCTATATCTATTAAATTCCGAGCAGTCAGCTTTCAAAATTTTAAGTTTCACTTAACCCTTATTATTTTCATACAGATTTCGATGAGACTTAAAAGGTCTAAGAACATTAACAGTAGTCTAAGGACTACTTAAGTACTCAAACCTAAGAACATTCTAAGTGTGAACTTAAGTCAAGATCTACCCATTAAGTTCCGAGCTATTATATAGTATTTAAATTTTATTTCCTAACACTAACCCTCTATTGATATATTATATTGTTATTGATAACGGATCTCGGTGAGTCTTACGTACGTACGTTCGTAAATACGTACATGCGTACATACAATTACCTCTTTGTTGTGGTGTTGTTGACTGCAAATAATAAAATTTGTGCTAATTTCATTAATACATTCAAAATATAACACAAATCAGGTAGATAACATTGACGTCTAACAGTAGTTACGTATGTACCAAGTTAGATTAAAAATAAATCGTTGAGTGAATGTAAATACTCTTTGAGATTAACCAAAAGAGCGTGCAGATTACGGAAATAGGCTTCATTTATCACAAATCCCGGCTAATTACTGAAAAATTTTGAAAAAAAGGTTATAAAAAAAGTTTGGTGATCCAATTTCCTAGAAGGCGTGGATATTCGACCCGCCGCCTTATAACACAGGACCGTAAACACAATGTAATTCCACTGATAACACGAAAGCCAGTTGAATGGTGCACCTAAATAATGCTACCAACCTGTCAACAAAACATTATTTTAAATATGTGTTATAAATATCTATTATTTAAGAAAGATCGTAAAGAACAAATATAATAACTTAAAACACCTGCTGAGTATTTAATCAAACTGGTCTTAGATGGCAAAAGAGTGGCGAAATACAAGAACTACATTTAGTTGACGAGGACTACTATTATTATAATTTAAAACCTAGAGAAGAGGAATAAAAGTGTCATAGGTTTTGTTTTGTTTGGCTCTGGTTACTATAGTTACCTAACCTTCTTGTTTTCATTATAACCTGCCTATTTCCTTCTTTTATTTTTACATCAGTATGTTTTTGTATAAGATAGAGTAGTTTAGTTTTAGCACTATATTTCTATTATTATATTTCGGCAATAGTAGTTCCAATGCCAAAGAATGTTGTGCCAATTTTTTTAATGTCCGATTGTAAGAATAATTTAATTTATTAGTTAAATTGTGTATTTTTTCTCAAAGATTGTTTTCTGTTAATGTATTCAAGTAATGTAGTTATAGTATAGTAATTTGGAATTAATTTAATTTTGAAGATTTGCGTACAAGATAAAATATTTAGCAGGTAAGCCGAACGCAGTCTGTTTTACATCTAACTTATTTACAGTACGGAAATATTGTCTGCTTTAATTAAAACTGACCAAGCAGTCGCTAGCAGTTTATTAGAATAAAATTCTTGCGCGGTAGTCTGCATGTAGGGCGAATCTTTGTAATGCGTGTTTCCGTGCTCAACTATCTATTTCTTACTTAAGGTTCCGGTTTATGCTTTATAACCTAAGCAGTTACTCAATTATTAAACACTACTCGTTACATTGTTTTGTATTCAAAGGAAATGCGCAATTACTATTCTTGGTTATTTAAAACTATATTTTTAAATGCGCAAAACCTTTAAAGATAACTGACTAACTTAAATATATAACTAAGCTTAAACTAGTGCAAAAATAGCGCGTAATTCTAATTTTTTTAGAAGCATAGTTTGTACAACCAACTGGATAATTATGCGCATTTCCTTGGAAAATACAGACAAAATGAGTTACGAGCAGTGCTTGACAATTGAGTAACTGCTAGTTCTAAACAGAACTGGATCCTTAAGCAAGAAATGGATTGTTAAGCACGGAAACACGCATTTTAAATGAAATTCGCCCGACAGCGGACCACCGCGCCGGAATTATTTTTTTAGTAGTTGAAAACTTATATAATGTAAAAAACTATAGAAATTATAATCCAAAGGAAATTTGCCCCGACATCGGACACCGCGCCGAATTATTTTTAGTAGTGAAAACTTATATAATTAAAAAAACTATAGAAATTATAATCCAACCAGATTTAAGCACGAAACACGCATCCAAAAGAAATTCGCCCGACATGCGACCACCGCGCCGGAATTATTTTTTTATAGTTGAAAACTTATAATGTAAAAACTATAGAAATTATAATCCAACCAGGATGTTAAGCACGAAACACGCATCCAAAAGAAATTCGCCCACATGCGACCACCGCGCCAGAATTATTTGGATGTAATGTAGTCAATTACAGAACTAGTGATTATCCCAAATGTCAGCTTTAAAGTTTTTTCTTTTAACGGGAAAACGGAATGTTAAGAGTATCTTTGAAACGGCAATTGTCCCGACAATTAAAGAAGAGATCAAAAAGAAAGAAAACAAACTGTTCTATAAATGTTTCCTCTTCCATTTTCTTCTATTTCCAATAAAGAAAGGTCTCTGGGAATACAATGAAAATTTGTCCGAAAAACATACAAAAATAACAATAACATAGGAAAACTGTATGTATATGATAATATATATATATATATATATATATATATATATATATATATATATATATAATAAATATATATAATGGCAGTGTATAAAATGGCTAAAAGTAATTTACAAACAAATATACTAATCACATCCCTTGAACAATGATTACTAAGATTAAAGATAATAAAAACCGATTATAGTGCGATTAAAATCAAAAGCGATTAATTTAAACGACTAAAAGTCTTTGTTTAATTAACAAATATGCCATCCAAGGATGTTTGATTATTAATTATCCCGCTAAAACACAAAAGAATTGCGGGGATTACGTGACAAGTTGGCGCGCTGCGAAATGACAGTATTCTACTTTCTAGTTATTGCGATAACAAGTGTTAATAGAACCTCTGATCTTTTGGCTGTATTAGTGCCAATTCTTTCAGGATTCCAAAAAAAATTATGTTTTTTTTGTAAAGAAATAATCGAATTTTCTTTTACCTCGTGAATTTTTCCCTATATCGGATTTGCTTGTTTCGTCCACACCTCCGACCCGTTTCCATGCTTTAGTCCAGAAGCCGGACCTGAAAAAATGTGACTTATTTTGTACAACTCCGACTATAATTTTTCTGAAAATATACCTTAAATTATGAAGAAAAGACAGAATCTACCTATCCTGAGTAAAGCCCTTTATATGATTGCGCGGTAGACTGATTTTCGTACAAAGTTTCAACTCTCTATACTATAAATACACTATAGAAGCTACGCTGATAACAGACACACACACACGCACACATAAAGACTGACAACTTTGTAAAAAACCACTCAGGATATCTTAAAAATCCCTGAAACGGATAAATCCCGTGACATCTCGTTTTCGGATTTTTTGCCAACACAATACTTTTCCTATTTCAATACCTAAGGTATAAGTGAGGAAAAGTAAAAACATAGTTTGACTATACAGAGTGAAGCCAAACTTGGCTTCACTCTGTTTGCGCAGACTCACAACACTCTCATCAACACTCTGATTGCGCATGCTCAAATTTTTATAAAAACGCACTAATTTCAGTTTTCTTGCAATAAGTGGTTCTCTATGGGTCGGGTGCAAAACATGAAGAAAACTTTTTTAAAGCTGTTAAAATTGCCTATAAAACGAGTGTTTAATCTTCAAAAACGGATTACTACAACTAAAGTTATGGCTCTTTCAAAAACACCGAAAAATGGTTAATTCATGCAGTCAGAAATTTCTTTGAAAAATGGTTGGCGCTTTTTTGTGGATTTTTTCCCATTTAACAAATGCCATAACTTAAATTAGTTAGTTGTTGTTATCCGATTTTAATGAAATCGTTTTATAGGACATTTCATCAGGTTTAAAAATGTTCTCTTTATGTTTTGCACGCGACCTACAGGGAACCACTTATGCAAAAAAACTGGATTTTGAGCGATTTGTTATAATCCTTTAAGCGCATTCATATTGAAAGGCTCCATTCTGGAGCCCTTCTGGATGGACAGACTATATTTTTTTTCACAATTTATGATATATTTTCAGAAAAATTTAGTTTGAAGTAGTACAAAATGAGTCACATTTTTAGGCTTGGCTCTTGGACTACTAGACTCGTCACAGGATGTGGTATTACCTAGTTTATACTGTACGAGTATAGTACATTATTGTCTGTACTCAACTGATGTATGCTCCCTCTATGTATTAATCACTTTGGTATCCAGGGTGCGCAGGGGTGATTTTCTACGTCATCACAGAGATATATTACTAGAGGGGGCAAAGCCTATCTTAATACGTTGAGAGGCATGAAACATAATTTCACGATGATTTGAAGGTTCATTCACAATACTGCTGTAGCGATGCGTCCGTCCGTTGCGTGCGGTGACTGCTCAAATTCCAACCTATGTAATCGTATGGGTCGTTCTTAAACAACTTGCGGTAGCGTAACAGCTTAGCGGTGACGTCAAAAATGTAATCACGTCATTTCACGAAAATTGAACTAATACTAATAATGAGATAAAACTTGGCACATATCTTAGTCTGATACGTGCGTCCTAAATGTCAAATTGATCGCAACATTTTTTCGCGTTTTATAATACATCGAAGTTTTTGGTGAGTAATTATTGCGGATTAATAAAGTCACTGATTTTTGTACAAAGTTTCAACTCTCTAGCAGTGGGAGCTATGATGATAAGAGACACAAACACACACACATACATACAGACCGACAACTGTGTGAGCCCTTAAAAACACCAGAAACGGAAATTCCGGTGACATCCCGGATTGTTTCCCGATTTTTTTGCAAACATAGTATTTTTGATCTATATACCTATAGTATAAAAGTTCTATAAAAATGTTTTAAATAAAAGTTGTAATACTCAAGAAAACCAACTTTTTTATTTCGTATTTTTTTTTACCAACAATGCTTAATTTTTAAGATGCAGCCACCTTCTGCCTCTAAACTAGAGTTCTAGTAGTTTCAGTCCCTCTTCCGTAATATACATTATGACATGGTGACACACCAAATATTATCTTAGATGGTACGCGGCGACAAACTATTTGAGAACCCCTGCTCAACTCTGTCGTCCTGTAAATCCAATGACCAGTAGCGGACTGAGCAAAAAAGGTCCGATGAGGGTTTGGCCTAAAAGGGCCAACCTACATCTACAGGGGACCAATAGTGGTGGGGAGATGGAAGGTTTCTTATATTGGCTTCTAAGTAGAGGGGTCTACTATTAACAAAAGTATTAATCATTATTTTAATTTATTTAATTTAATATTTAATCAAATTAAATCAAATGGAATCATTTTATTTACATAAATAAAAATAAACTTGAGTTAATATATATGTAAGTATAAAATAAACTTAAGTAAAATTACTACCATACTCTAAATAAAACTTAAGTTTAGTTCATACACCATTTCATTTTTAATCTCTAAGGCCCTTTTGCACTACTTTAGAGCCCTGATCAAGTTTGTTAAGGGTTTTATGTGGCCCTAGAATTACGTATTGGTCTTTAAAAGGCCATTGTTTAAAGAATAGGGGCCTTAAAAGACCTAGATTTAGGTAACTAATTGACAATATTTTAAGTACTTCAAAATATCAATCTCCAGGGCCCTTTTCTGTTGCTTTAGGGCCCTGAACAAATATTTTAAGATCCATCATTGGCCCTTGTCTTCGTATAGGGATTTTAAACGTCTAGGTATAATGAATAGAGGTCATAAAGATTTAAAATTTAGGATATATTTTTAATTACTTAAATACATTAATATTTAGGGTCTTTTTATGCTGCTACAGTACAGAGCCCTGAAAAAGTAATCTAGAGCTGTTTTGCTTAGTCTTCCGTATAGGGCCCTTCAAAATATAGGTTGAATAAATAGGGACCTTATAAAGGCACTAGATTGGAAAACTTTGTCTCTAAGAGCTCTTTAGGCCCTACCTTAGAGTATTGGGCCCCTTTGACTCTAGTGTTATGAACATTTTATATAATTACAATAAATAAATATAATGTATGTATTATAAGTTTAATAATATGTAATAATATGACGTAGACAATTACCCTTTGGCTCCCGGAATATAAGACTTTTTTGAAGGTCTAAAACCTAATTGTCCGTCTAGAATCTAATTGCATTTCATCCAGACATACAACGTGGGAAATTTCCGCACTCCTAAATCTGATAATAATATAATAAATATGTTACAAATCTTAGGCTTTTTCGTTTAAATATACCAATCGATGAGTAATCAGATTTGAATCGCATTCTATTATATTTTATTTATTGTATTATAAAATAGTTTTATGTTTTTTAGTTGTTGCCAATTTTTTTTTTGTTTTTTATATTTCTTTGATGTTGTTTTGTCGAGTTTTAATTGTATTTTTATAGCGGGCACTTTTGAGTTATTTAGGCAAATAGATTTTTTTTATAAATATGTAATTGTATTTTATACACAATAGGGATAAAATGATAATAATATAATATTAAACTATTACAATATGTAACCTTGCACTTGTAGTTTTACGTACAATCGGTTATTGTTATCAGTTTATAAAATAAATATCTGTCTAAGAAGCGAAATTATTTTAAAAACTATGCATGCATATCCTAAACTTGCGTTGGTAGAATAATCTTTGAATTGTCAGGAATTTTTTACTTTATTTTGGTGATCAGCTAATCACACCGTTAGATTTGTGACACAGTCAAGTCCAGTATCTAGTCTATTAGCATCAATGTCTTTTATGCTCCAACTAGATATATATTATTACTCAGTAGTATATTATAGTAGTTATTATAGTATAATTATATCTTAAAGTATTTATATTATATCTTATTGTAGACTTATATTATATCTTAAAGTATTAAATTATATCTTATAGTAGACTGATATTATATCTATATCTTATATTATACTTATATCTTAAAGTATTTATATTTTATCTTATTGTAGACTTATATTTTATCTTATAATAGACTTATATTATATCTAAAAGTATTAAATTATATCTTATAGTATGCTTATATCTTTTTTTAAACAAATGTCTTTATTTATTTAATTAATATACAAAGTAAGTATGAAAATTATACATCTTAAATCCTGAAATAAAAATTAGTTACACAAGTCATTTTAGGTACAACTGTATCTGAAAGTATTTGTATTAAATCTTATAGTATAAATATTATATCTTATAGTTGACACATTATATCTTATATGTATTAATATTATATCTTATAGTTGACATATTATATCTTATAGTATTAATATTATATCTTATAGTAGACCTATATTATATCTTATAGTAGACCTATATTATATCTTATAGTACTTATATTTTATCTTATAGTTTTTTTTTTCTCTCTCTCTCTTCAATAAAGAAGATATATTATTTCCTGCATGTACCGTCGTGACGACATAACATTCATGATCAATCTTCATCGTATGTTATTGTGTATATATCTTATAGTAGACTTATACTATATCTTATAGTATACTTTCTTTATCTTTATAGTAGACCTCACCCCTACATTACTCCATGATCCTTAGCTCATTTTTATCTTCGAAAATTCGCTAAAACAATGTGTTAAAAAGCTGCTTTTATTCTATGTTAAGTTTTTATTATATGCACTTGTGCACTTGACTACACCCGTTTGCTAAAAAGTTATGTATTGTTTAAGACGAATTAATGTTATTATAATTACTCTTCATTAACAAATGCGAAAACATTACATTACATGATAAGCTCTGTATATGTTTATGGTTATCTTGAAAACAACAATGTCTTGTGCTGCTGTTTTAGCACTAGACATTGTTTTTTTTTAAAAAAAAAAACATTAGTTTTGTTTTAAATTTATATACGATGAATGTTACATTTCATTTTATTTTATGTCTTGAAACAATAATGACTGACATATATTTCGTGTTAGTGTTTATGTTTCGAAGCTGAGCCAATACAATCCAACCAGACTAAGTGTTATTGATTATTATTGTTTTCTTATCATTGATAATAATGCAAATAAATCATTAATTTAACAGTGTTATTATACGTTTAGACCAATAAATATTTAGTGAACTAAGAACCCTCAGAGGGTTTACGTAGACATTTAATCTGTAGATTCTGTTGACGTTTTTAATATCACGATTTCTCGCGTTGGAGATTTTTCAAATATTTTCAAAATTTAAATATTTGAAGAAGTAAAAATAAAGTATTATTGTGATCTCTGGAAAAACTTTTGATTGACGTCAAATAAGAAGATTTTTTAACATTTTTGACATCGCGATTTTTTGCGTTCAATACTTTTAAAATATTTTTAGCTTGTGAACATTTTAAGAAATCAAAATAAATTGTATATATTGTATTATGTTTTATGATAAAACATAAACTTTTTATTGACACCAAATTAAAACATTTTTTAACGTTCTTGACATCGCGATTTTTCGCGTTCGATATTTTTGTAACTTTTCATTACTTATTTAATACTAATTATTATTTAAACTGTATGTTTTGTTGTGTAATTCATTGATTCTTTCGACATTTATCTTTTCAAAGAAGTTCTGTTTTGTTCAAGGAAGGGTTTGTACAATTTACGACGGGGGTGTTTGAGTCCTGACCAGTATTTTTGAATATTTAGTGTCAGTGAAATTAAACTTATAGAGACATTGATTATTGTTGTACATAAGTGTAAATCATAAACATCATAATATTATTATTGAAATCAAAATTTTGACTTGATGTTGATACAGATTGTATTTGTAAACAACCTGTTGGTTCTGATTTGTTCAACATTTCCGTGTGTTTTTTAAAAGAATAACTGATATAATTATTCTTGTGATACAATTTTGGGTAGATAAATCCTATTTACTACTTATTTAATTTTTGTGAAAACTGTTACATTTTTTCGTTTTTAGTCTAATTATTACAAAAGCAGTATGAAAAATTATTTAATGATTTAATGATCAATTATAAATATTAATAAGTAATTATCTAAAACTCGTTGTAAATATGGGTTAAATTACTTCGTTTTTCAATACCGCTGACTTTACTTAACTTTTTGCTTGGAATGGATAACTTGAAACTGATAGGCAGTGGACTGACGGTAGCCAGTATTTTGATATCGAAATATATCGACGATTTACTTTCGAAACAATCCGGCGATTGTGTTCAATCTTCCAGTGATGCGAAGAGAATAAGTTCCCGAAATAGGAGACAGTCAAAGCTGGATGAAAAGGGTTCAGGACGAGATGAAAATTTGGAAATGAGTTTACTCTTGTATGAGAGTAAAATTTCCGATAGATGGAGGATACGGAGCAAATTTCGGTTTGTCTATTTTAATACTACTTTTGAGAGACTTATTCCTATGAAGATGTCAGAGATCTTAATAGTGCTATTAATACTTAATAATAACATTAAACATATTCCAACATAACTTTAATCAGATTACATGAATACAATAAACATGATACAATGATATTTATAAATCATAATAAACAATCCTAGGTAACCATGGCAACTCTCCTAACATCCCCCTTACCTAAGATAGTAGAAACTAAGTATATGACTAGGTAGGCTTATACCGATCAGGAGGTTTAAGAGTCGACCTGTCTCTTAAATTATAACGAGTGGGCCCGCCCACTCTCGGCGCCTTCGGCGCCAGTCCCTCTCTATAAATATTAAAGTTGTGCATGCGCCTTCGGCGCAGTATATGACGGCTGCAGCTTCGCTGCAGCCACATGTAAACAATAATATATAAGACTGCGCCTTTGGCGCAGCCTTGCAGCTGCAGCTTAACTGCAGTCATGAGTGCACACAAATGCATAGGATAAATATTCAATTGTACAATATTCAATTCAAAGATAATTATTCAGAATTGTAAAATCATACGTTACCAAAGTAGATTCAACATCATTCATTACTTTAATATATAAAAAGTCATAATTAAAGCATTGAATAAAAAAAATATGGAATAACATCCTTGGCTCGCTTCGCTCGCCTTTGTATGTTTATTTATCAAACCTATCATAAATACTTAATGATAATATTAAAATAATATCCTTGGGCTCGCTTCGCTCGCCTATGTTTATTTTCAAAAATTAAAGCATAATATAAAATAATATCCTTGGGCTCGCTTCGCAATAACATAGAATATAATAATAAATATAAAATAAAACCTTGGCTCGCTTCGCTCGCCTTAATGTGTTTTTTATCAGTACCTAAATTAAAGCATTTAATAAAATAAATATAAAATAATATCCTTGGGCTCGCTTCGCTCGCCTTTGTGTGTTTATATATCAACACCTAACATAGAATATAAATAAAATATAAAAATAAACCCTTGGGCTCGCTTCGCTCGCCTTTATGTGTTTATTTATCAGCCCCTAAATTAAAGATTGAATAAAAAAAATAAAAATAATATCCTTGGGCTCGCTCGCTCGCCTTGTTGTGTTTATATATCACATCTAACATTAAAATACTTAATGATAAATATAAAATAATATCCTTGGGCTCGCTTCGCTCGCCTTTATGTGTTTATTTATCAGTACCTAAATTAAGCATAAAAAAAAATATAAATAATATTCTTGGGCTCGCTTCGCTCGCCTTTGTGTGTTTATATATCAACACCTAACATAGAATATATAATAATAAATATAAAATAAAAACCTTGGGCTCGCTTCGTTCGCCATAATGTGTTTATTTATCAGTACCTAAATTAAAGCATTTAATAAAATAAATATAAAATAATATCCTTGGCTCGCTTCACTCGCCTTTGTATGTTATTTATCAACACCTATCATAAAATACTTAATGATAAATATAAAATAATCCTTGGGCTCGCTTCGCTCGCCTTTATGTGTTTATTTATCAGTACCTAAATTAAAAGCATTAAAAAAAATATAAAAATAATCCTTGGGCTCGCTTCGCTCGCCTTTGTGTGTTTATATATCAACACCTAACATAGAATATATAATAATAATATAAAATAAAAACCCTTGGGCTCGCTTCGCTCGCCTTAATGTGTTTATTTATCAGTACCTAAATTAAAGCATTTAATAAAATAAATATAAAATAATATCCTTGGGCTCGCTTCGCTCGCCTTTGTGTGTTTATATATCAACACCTAACATAGAATATAAATAAATATAAAATAAACCCTTGGGCTCGCTTCGCTCGCCTTTATGTGTTTATTTATCAGCCCCTAAATTAAAGCATGAATAAAAAAATATAAAAAATATCCTTGGCTCGCTTCGCTCGCCTTGTGTGTTTATATATCAACATCTAACATTAGAATACTTAATGATAAATATAAAATAATATCCTTGGGCTCGCTTCGCTCGCCTTTATGTGTTTATTTATCAGTACCTAAATTAAAGCATTAAAAAAAATATAAATATCCTTGGGCTCGCTTCGCTCGCCTTTGTGTGTTTATATATCAAACACTAACATAGAATATATAATAATAAATATAAAATAAAAACCCTTGGCTCGCTTCGCTCGCCTTAATGTGTTTATTATCAGTACCTAAATTAAAGCATTTAATAAAATAAATATAAAATAATATCCTTGGGCTCGCTCGCTCGCCTTTGTGGCAACACCTAAATAGAATATAAAATAAATAAAATAAACCCTTGGGCTCGCTTCGCTCGCCTTTATGTGTTTATTTATCAGCCCCTAAATTAAAGCATTGAATAAAAAAAATATAAAAAAATCCTTGGGCTCGCTTCGCTCGCCTTTGTGTGTTAATATATCAACATTAACATAGAATACTTAATGATAAAATAAAATAATATCCTTGGCTCGCTTCGCTCGCCTTTATGTGTTTTTATCACCTAATTAAAGCATTAAAAAAATATAAAAAATATCCTTGGGCTCGCTTCGCTCGCCTTTGTGTGTTTATATATCAACACCTAACATAGAATATATAAAAATATAAAATAAAAACCCCCTCGCTTCGCTCGCCTTAATGTGTTTATTTATCAGTACCTAAATTAAAGCATTTAATAAAATAAATATAAAAAATATCCTTGGGCTCGCTTCGCTCGCCTTTGTGTGTTAATATCAACACCTAACATAGAATATAAATAAATATAAAATAAAACCCTTGGCTCGCTTCGCTCGCCTTTATTGTAACTAAACTTGTAGGAAAAAGACTTTGAAATAAAAGTTGTTCAGATAGCCGATACAAACAGTTAGAGACTATTTTACTCTAATATCTTTATAAATAGCTGAGATAGACCCCATTAAAGTTTTGATATAAAATCCAAGATGGCGGCCAAGCCGGAAATGGCAAAAATATTTCCCTCGACAGATTTTTAGTCCTGGTCAATGCCCAAAGAATGGCTATCTCAGAAATACAATTTTCAAACATTTTAGTTCCTTAAGTATAGCCGGTTTCCGCCAAAAATAAAAAAATTCCCGCCATTTGATCAAGTTTAAAATATTGCTACTACACCCAGAATATTGTTGACTATTTAAAACGGCTAAAAGTTAAATTCTAAGTAGTGTCACAAAAACGCCTTTGCTGACCGGCGTAAACACCTCTTTAAAAATGGCTCAAAAGTCATGTTAAAAAATTCTGGCGGGAAAACGAAAAATTTTGAAAAACTTTTATTTATCGGTCCTTTTAGATCACGTGACGCCTCAAATTACGTATTTTGTCCCAACTCTCTACCACCAACCGGAACGGAGTTATAGCGGTTTGAAAGTTAGTGACCCCATAAACGATATCAATAGTACATGGCACAAAATTGTTACCCACTGCAATAGGTAGATAATTAAAAGTACTAACTCCGTGTAATTTAATTTTTTTCTCTATTTCTAATATTTTGCCTTCCACAGAGTCTCGAAAATCCGAAAAATCGCCGCCATCTCTATTTTGCCATATAAATGCCAGGATGGCGGACCGTGGCATATGGCAAGTATTTTTTTCCATAAACTACACTAAATAGAAAAACTAATGCAAGTTGTCCGGTTCAATTATCTCAAATAGAAACCGAGATATGATTTTTGAAATTTCGAACGTTTTCTACCGGAAATTTTATTATGGCGCCTAACCGGAAATTTTAAGACAAAGAAATTTTAGGATATTGTAACCAACCGATGTACCAACAAAACCGCATTAAAAAACGCACCGATTTCGGAATTTTTTTTCACACTTATGTAATTTTCAAAAGACTTGAACCCGAAAGTATCAAAACCGGAAATGCCAGCGTTATGATTGTCCGTTCCGAAAATGCCAACCTATCGACTAAACAACCGCACCGGTTTCAAAAAGATCGGTTAAAACGCCTACATCCAACGGCTATATCACATTTGCGTGTCGGTCCTAAAATTTTGAACTTAAATTATCCGAAAATTTTTCGACTTTGGAAACTTATATCTCGGAAACGAAACATAGCTAAGAAACGGAACCGGGGTGGATCGATAGGCCCTTTTGTGCACTAAATACCCCAAAAAGCCCGATTTCGAAATCTCAATTTTAAGCTACTTTCCGGCGGAAAAACTAAAAAAGTCCAAACGTCGAAAATCGAAATTTCTTTATAGCGCCGCCCCCGGGGGCCGTAGGCGAAAATTCTACGGATAAAAGTTGTAGCCCATCCCCGAAATAGGGGGGGTCGCCCATAACAACGGAAGCGCTAGCTCCAACCCTTGACCCGGAAAAACGTTGTCAAAGTTTGTCAAAATCTAGAAAAACTTCAAACCGGATTTTCTGGTATACCGGAAAACATTTTCATACCCTTGTCGCGGACTTTTTTATTCACCCGGAGTAGCTGAATCGAACGTCACTTTTCCGGTTTAAATACGACGTTTCCCCGCGGCTCGGCACGTAATCGAAAATCCGGAGTCTGGACCGGTTTTTTTACGTTGACGGGGTCACTATCAGAGATAGACCCCTAGTGTCAGCGGGGACGTCCCTTCATTTTCCGTCATATACACGACCCAATTTGAATTTTCCGGATCGAACGACTTTTGCAATTTAAACTCGATTTCCTTAAATTTCCGTAAAGTTACCTCCACTTCCGGTGCTCACCGGAAAGCCGAAATTCGGCCGGAAAGCCATGAAATAGTAATTTTCGGAAAATTCAGAGTCTCCGGAAGAGAACGCACCCGGTCCCGACCCGCTACGACAAAAATACGCTGAGAAATCGCTCGCCGGAAAAAAAACGTCGGAAAACACCAAAAGCGCTATGTGAAAAAGTAGGGAGTAATGTGCACCACTTAATTGTTGTAGACGACAGGAATACCATTATCCTTACACCCATTTCCGTCATCTCTTCCTACAACAGAGTTACATGCACTAAATGACCTATCTGGTGTTGTGGGCACTAATCTGATATGTTCTCTATTCCGTCTATAACATGATCCTGAGCTATTCTGAACAACATATGAGCGTGGTGAACTATGCTTATCAGTTACTGTACCCTTTTCCCACTTTTCCTTACTGCTACCTGATCTAAACAAAACTTTATCTCCTACTCTTGCTGGTGGCAAATCCTTAGCATTACGGTCATAAAATCGCTTTTGTTCTTCCTGTTTTTGTTTTAATTTCAAACGAACATCTTCAGGTTTATTATGTTTTGGTCTCAAGAGTTTACTTAAAGTTGGTATTTTATCTTTTAACCTACGACTGAACAAGAGTTGAGCGGGAGACAGACATAAACTCACAAGTGGAGTGTTTCTATAAGCTAGCAGTTGGTTGTTAATTGTTTGAATGTTTCCTTGAGACTTTTTTAAAATTAGTTTGCATATTCCTACTGCCTTTTCAGCTTGCCCATTGCTTCTAGGGTAATGAGGACTGGAGGTTATATGAGTAGCATTTATAGATTCCAGGTATGCTTGAAACTGGTGGCTCTTAAAAGGTGAATTATCAGATATGATGACATCAGGATATCCATGTACTGCAAATACTCCGCTCAAAGCGTCAATAATGGAGTTAATGGATTTAGATTTTAATGTAGTCATTTCTATCCATTTAGAATAGTAATCAACAATTACTAGGTATGACTTACCACCATATTCCATTACATCCATGCCTAATTTCTCCCATGGGCGGTTTGGGATATCATGAGACTTCAGACAAATTAGGAGCTGAGAAATCTAAGATATTTGGGGTTCTATAGCAATCCATTATCTTTAACTAATATCTGTCAATATATTTTCAAAACATTCATCAATTTTTAGTTTAATATATCATTAACTTTATTTTGTTTGATATAAACATTAAAACAACAAAAAAATCTTACCTGACACCATGTCAGAGATCTTAATAGTGCTATTAATACTTAATAATAACATTAAACATATTCCAACATAACTTTAATCAGATTACATGAATACAATAAACATGATACAATGATATTTATAAATCATAATAAACAATCCTAGGTAACCATGGCAACTCTCCTAACAGAAGAATGACTTATTCTTTTATTAATCACTTGCTTGACGTTGATGACTAATACGGGGGAAGGTCAACAAGAAGTTCATCGTGTACTGAATAAATCCACAGGGGGGGGGGGCATAAGGGCAAAACAGTTTCGCCACCGATTTCAATCAAGGAAAGTAGATGGACAACTTGTCCCATATAGAGTTTAAAAGTATTAAAGAAGCGTGTGAAGTTTGTGTTTTTCACTTTTAAGATCTAACTCGCTTAATGTCAACAGACTTTAAGTATAGTATTTTTTATTTTATTATTTAGGATTCATAACTTTATAATCTTAAACAAGGTAATAATAACATGGCTGCATGGTTCTAGTCAACCAATGCCAAAAAAAAAATCAAATATAGTAAAAAAAAATAATAATAACATAGTAGTACAATGAACTACTACGCAATCTTAGAATAATACTATATATAGAAGGAGCACAGGACCGTAAACACAATGTAATTCCACTGATAACACGAAAGCCTGTTGACTGGTGCAACTAAGTAATGCTGCCAACCTGACAACAAAACATTATTTTCAATATTTGTCATAAATATTTATCAATGAAGAAAGATCGTAAAGAGCAAATATAATAACTTAAAACACCTGCTGAGTATTTAATAAAAACTGGTCTTAGATGGCAAAAGGGTGGCGGAATACAAGAATCTACATATAGTTGACTACTTTTAATATAATTTTAATTAAAAACGTTAAAATACAATTTAAAATGCTTTAAATATTGTAATGCACCGATATTTACATTAGTATTTTATGAATAATCAATCATTAATTAATAATAGAACATAATAATTCAGCAACCGGAAGTATTGCCAACTTTTTTTAGAAAATTGTATATTGTTAGGGTGGCAGCATTACTTAGGTACATCAGTAAACCGGCTTTTGTGTTATCAGTAGTGCTCCTTCTATGTATAGTGTTATTCTAATTACACAATCATAAAGAATTAAAACTTTTCTTGATATGTTTAAAACCTGACGATATAGGAAGGATGTAGTAGTGCTACGAGTGCCAGAGGGAGTAGTGGTGGGGGTTGGAAACAAACTTCCCTTTTAAGTTCCTTGGGTTAATCAGAAAAGGTTGTGTGTTGTGGAGTGGAATAGAAAAAACATTACACACCAAACAGGAATTAAAAAATATGTTTCAACAGCAGTAGTCAAAGTCTTAAAAGGACTTTTGGAATGTCGCAGGTGTGGTGCTAAACTTTGCATTTCAGACTTATCTCCTTATCAGATTGGTTTCTTATGTCCATAGGAAAGGCCTGATCGGATAACATTAGTGTCTTCTCTGATTGAAAATCTAAAGGTTTTCACCTCAATATTGAACAAAAATATTTTACCATATAGCGAGGAAAAGGGTTGAAATACTCAGGTCGATCCACTGACCG
This sequence comes from Microvelia longipes, assembly GCA_018340805.1. Taxonomy (NCBI): domain Eukaryota; kingdom Metazoa; phylum Arthropoda; class Insecta; order Hemiptera; family Veliidae; genus Microvelia; species Microvelia longipes. Next base: position 39,413,575 of record JACMZG010001913.1, read on the forward strand.
GTTACTACACTAAATTAACTCGCTAACTGTCATAGTAAGGAGTATGTTTATATGTGTATATGCTATCTATATATAGTAGGTATATATGATGTGTATATGTAGTAGGTATATCTTATGTATTTATAGTACAGGGATATGGTCCTTGGTTATAGTTCAAGATGTGAATGGGGTCATTTTGATCTCAGAACACTTCAGCCTACCTATAGGAATTATTTAAAAAATAAATATGCTTTTCTTTTAAAATTTAAAGATTAAAAGGTCCAAAAATTCAAAATGGCGGACATGTTGATTATTTTGAGACACCATGTCACCGGGACATGGTGAAAAACTGATAAGTTCTTGCTGTTAAAATAGGTACGCTTACTTTTTTGAAAAAAAAACATTAAAGTTATTCCGATGCGGGATCGTAGGTACGCCCTTATCTTTTAGGGGTCGACCCGGAAATATGTCTTGAATCCGTTTCTGAGGCCCCTGATCGCGACAAAAGAGGGTTTAAAAACTTAATAATAATATATATATATATATATATATATATAATATATATAATATATATATATATATATATATATATACATATATATAATATATAATATATATATATATATATATATATATATATATATATATATATATATATATATATATATTATATTATGCATTTATTAAAATTTTAAGCTTTATATGTTAAAGCGTGTAAAGAGGGTCAAAATTAGGTAAACTTAAATTTAACTTTGAACCATAAGTTTGCTATCAACATGAATCTAACAAACTATGTAACTACTGACTGGTAGCTCATTCGTATTTAGATTATGTTTATCATGGTTAAGTTCTTCTCCATGACTTAGATCTATTTGTCCATTTTTCATGGCTGCTTGACTTACGTTATGTTTTTGATTTGACAGGGAAGGAGGAGGCGTCGACAACCCGGCTATGGTGCGAGACGACGAGGGAGGTATGGATGGTGTCGTTGTGGAACCGGTCACCCAACCACCATCTGCCCCAGCTCAACCTGCTAATGGTTCACGTCCACCATTAGAAACACAGAAATCGACAGTATGGTCTAGAAGACAGAATGCTGTTTCAGTTCGACATGCGTACAAGCATTATGGCACTGCAAAGAATCCTAATCATGTTTTGTCAAACCTCAACATGACTGTACAGAAAGGAACCATGTAAGTATTTATCCTTATTTTTTATTCTTAAGACATAGAATTCGATTTACCCACGATAAAAGACAATTGACAATTATATTAAATTTAGCCTGGGGAGAATCAATGTATTACTAAAACACTATTTACTAACAGAATTAGAGAGAATTGAATGAGAAAGCTAGAAATCCCCTAACAAACTAGAAGTTGAAATTGACCAGACAGAGAGAAGTATGCAGTAGTTAGTTCATATTACCATCCTCTCACGGTATCGATAAGTTCAGCCCCAATCCTTTGCTCTAGTAACAACCACATCAATTGATGCATCAGATACAATATAAAATTAGATACGATTTTGCAGTTATTTTATTTATTTATTTTTTTTTACAATTAACAAGTAGAAGGCTGGAAGCCTGTATAAATTTGAAATATAAAATAACAAGAAATTATACAAGTAAGAGGTACAAACATCTAAATAAAAAATAATAAAAAACAACTAATATTTGAAAAGGTTTAAAATAAAAATCTAGATCTCTAATCTCTCTATCTCTAGATCTCCCATTTAAGGTCCTTATTGCCCTCACATCTTAACTCATTTATGTTGTATAATATTTTATTTATAAACAACAACCATTTTAAAATTGATGCTGCTCAGTCATAACTACAGCATCATACTCATACTCATAACTATAGCATATTGTTTTAGAATGAGCATAAATGGAGTCCATCGTAATATTACGAAAGAATAAAAAGCTTTCACAGTTAATTAACTGTAGAGAGACTTTTTATTCTTATTCGTTTTATTATGGCATATTGGTCTTTTAGTTTAAGGCCCATTTTAGGTTAATTATAATTCACCTTTTAGTTTAAGGCCCATTTTAGGTTAATTATAGTTCACCTTTTAGTTTAAGGCCCATTATAGCTTAATTATAATTCACCTTTTAGTTTAAGGCCCATTTTAGGTTAATTATAATTCACCTTTTAGTTTAAGGCCCATTTTAGTTAATTATAGTTCACCTTTTAGTTTAAGGTCTACTTTAGCCTTATTATAATTCACATTTTAGTTTAAGGCCCATTTTAGGTTAATTATAATTCACCTTTTACTTTAGGTTATTTATTTATTTATTTATATATTTATAATTTACGGCGTGAGCCAATATACAAAGATCAAGAAACAAAAATTTACAAAAGTCATGCAGCTCTTTTGAGCCTAATTATAATTCACCTTTTTCTTACTGTCCATAATAGCATTTTATGATTCACTTTTTACTTTAAGGTCTATTTCAGCCTAATTTTAATTGGCTTTACACTTTAAGGCCAATCATAAGCTTAGTCACAATGCATCTTGTACTCAAGGCCCATTCAGCATAATTATAATTCACTTTGGACTTCAAGGCCCTTTTTAATTAAAAATTCTTAAGTTAGACCGCACACTAAATAAAGTTGATTCTGTGTTCAGAAGTATGTTCGATTATTATTGATTTTTGTTGGTCGTCAGTTAATAATTTTGAAATCGAACGCACTTTTACGGTTATTGAAAGATAGCATAAAACTTGTTAGTATGATACCTGTTAGATAGGTTTTAAATTTCTATGAAGTCATGCTAAACAAATTAAAACTTTTGACGCACATATCAGTGAAATCTGCGTACTCTTACGCACCTAAATACGTCATTAGTTGTGTTTCTATGACGCGCCACGCCGCGCCACTTGTATAAAAATCATTATATAAAAGCGGATCTCAAACCCGTCTAAGCTTAACTTATAATTATTTATGCACAAAAGAAACAATCATAAAATTAAATATGCCAGACAATATTAAAATAAATGCAGATATAATGCATATAGTATTGGTTGCTTCACGTCATTTTTGTATTATTAATTATTTATATTTTTTCATTAAAATAAATACTTATGTTATTAAGCATTTAATGTAATTTATATTAAGCAAAATACATTCTATTTCGGGTATAAATAATGATTTTGCATTATTTTATTTTTTATTTAAAGAACAGGTTTTTCCTACTTTGAGGTTGGAGTTTAAATTTTTGTTATTAAATTTTTAATACGAATTGTAAATTTAATACCAATAATTGTAATTAAAAATGCCCTAAATTAATTAGAGTTATGATTTATTTAAAAAAATATTATTTGAAGATAACTATTGTTTTTTAACCAGAATTTATGTAATGTTATTTACGAACATATATATTTGTATTTATTAATAAATTGATAGAAATCATAACTAAATTTGAGACCGGTTTGAAATTGCAAAATTTCGCGTTTTCAATCCTTTAATAATTATTATTAATCGTTCTTCCAAATGATTTTTAAATCGATTTTGATTGGTTACTTGAATAAACCAATAAGAAGGCAATATATGTTGTTTTAATGGGAGGTAATTAATATAATTACCGAGGAATGTAATTGCTTTCGGTTATTATACGAGTTTTGTTGAGTGTAGTCTTGAATAAATTTTATGATTTTAGCTTATCGAATGAACGGACCAATAGAAACCAGGGGATGTAGATGCAGAAAAGTTTAAACTGTTTTATCTGGGACTGAAGTGTTTTCTACTTTATAACTAACTGGTACATATAAATAAATCTATAGGCCTGATTTTGCAGAATTTTTGCGATGGAGTCAGAGAAAGCCGTCAAACTAGGCTCAAACGAACTTCTTCTTTTCTCTTGGACCTTTTCGTGTAAAATTTCGCAGCTGTGAAAAATGATTAGATATCATCCATAACTTGCGTAATTCCTAGGTTCTTCCGATCGGTATATTCGACAGCAATAGCTTTTTATGCACCCAGGGAGTAAAGAGTTCTATTATTTCCCCGAGCAGTAAGTCGAGGGAATCATTACATTCAACTCCCGATGCGAAACCAAGGGAGTTATAAAAACTAATGAGGTGATTTCTGCGTGAGATATTATTGTGATTTATTGGTAATTTATTTTAAATGATTAGAAATTATTGAATACAAAATTTTGCATACTAAATTTTGTCTCCAGACGTTGGCGCCATTAATTATTGTCATTTCATACATTTTGTGATTTTTTATTTTTATTATTTTGTTTGGTCATGGTGCTCCTTACATATTTTTGGGTGGTGTCCCCCTAAAAAAAAATAATAAAAAAAATATTGCTCTTAACCAATTTTTTTTCTGAAATGGATTTAGATCCAATAAGATTTGGGGCCTTTATAGACCCCAATTATAAATAACACTTTTCAGTCTCGAGAGAATAAAAATGTACTTTTTCTCCCTTGGAACTGAAGTGAAGATCGCTTCTTTACTCCATAAAAACTAGTCGTTAAACTTGACATTATATACCCTCTAGACCTGTAAATGCCTAATTTTTCAATGTCCAAACATGTTGCAAATACCCGTGATCATCAGTTAGATTTAGCTTGGACAATGAAGCTCTTGACGTACTTTCTGCCCGATTTTTTCATCTTGTTGTCGATCGTTTCTACAACAACTAAGCTTTACACATTACTCCCTACTTTTTCACATAGAGCGCTTTTGGTGTTTTTCGACGTTATTTTACACTTAAGTAAAATATCTCTGTTCCCCAGTAAAAAAAAATCTAAGACGGCACATGTATATTAGATTTCGGTACATTTTTTAACTTGTTTTAATTTTATAGACTTGAAATACAAGCGCGATAGTGTCATTTACAACACACTTCTTGATTTGGTAGCTGCAACATTTGCAACTCTCCGGTTTTTGCTCTAAAAGTTAGCAGCTGAAAAATGTGCTTTAAAAATGGCTCTTAAAATGTGCAGACTTGAAACAAAAATGAAGTGTTGTCCTAAATTGATTTATTTTGTGTATAACTGAAGCTACTTATATTCCCGCAGTGCTTATTAAAACGTGATTGGTATTATTCTATTACGTTTAATATTAAATTATCACGTATTATTAAATAGTATTAAGTTAAGTTTATTGTAGTCTCATTAATTTCATTAAAAAGTCTACATAGCATTTCATTTAGACAGTATTATATTAGAAGATGGAATATAGCGTAAGCATGTTGACTTATGGTTAGACATAAAATATCCAACACTTATAAGTTTAAGGAAACCAAATGAAGTTCACCTTGGCCCTGTTAAGGTCTGTGTGTACTAGGGTCACCTTGCAGGGGTCACCTCGCAGCAGACAGTAGGGTCTGCTAGAATTTCTTAATATTATTATGCAATTAAGTTAGAAATTATATTAACCTTGTATCTCACAAACCATCATTTCTTGTAGTTCCTTCAAATTTACGTTTTTAAATATTGAAGTTTAAACCTTAACAATTATTTGCTAAGACTCGTTTAACATGTAGGCTGTAAGACTATACCTGTTGACTATAACCGGGTTAAGCAATCTGTGGTCCGCGGAACCATTTTAGGGGGCCCGTGAGCTAATGGGCAAAATATTATATAATATATTTAAACATTAATTAATGAAATTAACATTAGTTAATTTCTGTTAATTAATAACAGTTAATTAATAATTCAGTTAATTATTTAATGTTTACATATTTGTTATAATATTTTGTCCTGTTTACATATTTGTTATAATATTTTGTCCAGTTTACATATTTGTTATAATATTTTGTCCAGTTGACATATTTGTTATAACATTTTGTCCTTTTTACATATTTGTTATAACATTCTGTTCACACTTTACATATTAGTTATAATATTAGCTCACAGCCTCCCTAAAATCTTTCCAGGGACCCCCAGTGTAGTTTAGTCCACGGACCACACTATACGTAACCCTGATGTAATCTACTGTAATACTTTTCAAAGCTTCAATTAACCTTAAGTTATAACACCTTCGAAATTTGATCTCTTAATAATATTGTTATTGAGCCTTGCGAAACTGAAGCAATACTACCTTGAGATTTGATTAATCAACACATTCTGAGAACGAACGAAGCGAGCCCGATGTCATGATACCCTATAGGCTGTGAATCAATATTATATTCTGATAAAAAGCGAATCGAATCCGAAATCATGACACCTTAGTCTTGGTGTCACTATTTTATTCTGAGGTCGAAGTTATACTACCCTAATTGTATATATACATGACTTACATTTGTATATACATGACTTACTGAGAACCAGTTAAGCAGTTCTATGTAAATCGTAGCTGAATTTTCTATCTACTTACTTACTGTAGAAAAATTCAAAATTACTTTGAAGATAGACGTGTTGTATTTTTATAATATTCTGTTTTAAACATTTAAACCCTTCTTGAAACAAATAATCCCAATTTATTATAAGAAATAATTTACTCTTTTATTGAGTGGGTCAGTAATGTCAGTATAGAATAATATGCCAAGAGACAAAGAACTGGGATATTACTAATGTGTAGATATAGTAGCAGGCACTTGTCTTACATAATACTGGACTGCAGGTACACTGGGCAGCTATGACATGGTACAGTAAACTCGGCCTGTATATTATCCTACCCTTGACACATATAACATCATGTATATAAATATTGTGACTGTGTACCAATATATTAACTATTGAAATTATCTGTTTTAATTACATTCACACTGATGTGATATTGAAATTACTTTTGTTGATTTCCGGTCGGTAATAATAGTTACTGCAAGAAGGTTGATAATGACGGTACGGTAGTATGTAGTACTAAGGACAATAAAGGTGTCGTGTAAAACACAGACTACATAGACCAACACGCCACGTGTCGTAGACGTTTGTTTACAGGAAAGATTTAAACATGATTTTTTACTTTCTAGTATAAGTACTTAGTGTATCATTTGATACTACCGAGTTTTGAAAAACATGAATGTTGTGTACAGTACTTAGTACTTTAGATACTTACTTCCTAAAAAAACGGCTTGATAAGGCTCTAAAAACTTAAACAATTTTAATGATGTATATCTGTATTATTTGATACTTTCGAATTTTGCAAAACATGAATAGTTGACACAATATAATTTTACTAGAAACACCTAGGCAAGCAAAATGCAATTCTACATCTGGGAACTGTTCCATCATTCGACATTCGTCATCATTGATGACTCGACATAATGTCATGCCCCACTCTGTTTCGTAACATCTAATTCATCAGCCTGAATCAGACAGAGCCTGAACTTGACATAAATGGAACAGTTCCCAGATGTAGCATTGCATTTTGCTTGTTACATTCTCATGTTACTGTTGTTACATTGTCTCTCACACAATTATATTGTGTCAACTATTCATGTTTTGCTGAACCCTGCTAGGGTCTCCACGCAGCATTGCGATTTGCAAAATTGTATTGTATTAAATTTTAAATTATTATTTGTATTACGTATATTTGTCTTGTATTTTGCAATAAATGGATTATTGTATTACATTATATTCATGTTTTGCAAAACTCGGTAGTATCAAATGATATATATCTGTACTAGCGAATGTCATGTCATTCGGTGAATAGAATCACCGGATCTCGAATTATCATGAGTAGGAGGGATCTTGTTCCCCTATGAAATAAGAGCTGGTGCATTCCTTAATAACTAAACACTGAAAGACATATAATGACAATAACCTAACAATAATATATTTGGTTATAATTTTGCTTGATTGTTTGATTTGTTACAGATACGGTTTATTAGGAGCTTCAGGATGCGGTAAAACAACTTTGCTTAGTTGTATTGTAGGTAGAAGGAGGTTAAACACTGGTGAAATTTGGGTACTCGGTGGCAAACCTGGTACTAAGGGCTCTGGAGTACCTGGCAGACGTGTCGGATACATGCCTCAGGTAATTTACGTCCTTAAGTTAACTGTTTAAAGCATATGGATATTCCCGTATAGTATATATACTCCTTCATAGAGATATATACTAGAGGGAGCATAGCCTATCTGAATACATTGAAAGGCCTGAAACATTTTTAGTGGGGCTCTCAGGGGCTCTGTGTAACCTCATTGAAACCTCCTCCAAGAGTGAGTTATGTTATAATTAATCAATTGTTTTCGGCTTCCCGCAGATTGTTTGTGTTGTGATTTGTATTTTAACTACAATCACACTCTATAATTTACTGTTTTTTTGTTCTGTTTATTTGATGATAATGATAATCGAATGTGGTCAGGTAACTTTTTCGATGTTTCAAAATTCGACCAATAGGGCCCCTCTAGTAATATATCTCTATGTACTCCTTGATATTACTCCTAGTAAGGCTGTATCGGTTGAATTTTGTAACATCGTAAAAGTAACCTGTATACCTTCGACTAAAGGAAGTCGATACAAAGGGTGATACCATAGAGATATATACTAGAGGGGGCATAGCCTTTCTCAATTCATTGACAGGCAGGCCTGAAACATCGTTTTGGGGCTCTGTGTAGCCTCATTGAAACCTCCTTCAAGAGTGACTTGAGGTTATAATATATCAATTCTTTTCGGCTTTCCGCACATTGTTTGTGTTTTGATTTGTATTTTTATATATAGTTAGTTATAGGTATATTTATTTATGACGTAATAATAAAAATTTATAAAAACATGGTTATCACTTTATAATAACTCGTAAAGTAGCATTGCCTCCTTAATGTTAATTACTTTTACCTTACAAATTGTTTTATAAATAGACCTCTATTTATTTAGTTCTATTTTATTTCTAGTTTATTTAGTAGTATATATTTAGTTCTATTTATAAAACTTTGGTTTTAATAATACAAAACTTCTATGTTTGGATTCTAAACAATCCCCCAAACTATCCTTTTACGCAAGAATCTTAAAATAAACTGTTTTCTTCATCAATAAAAACTACTTAAAAGTACATTTTTGACATAGCTATTAAGTTTTTTATATTAATTAGTCAAAACATGTGAACTAACAGTTATAAGTGGAAAGGAATTTAAAAAAAACCGGGCACAAGGTACCTCGGAACTTTTCCTCATCACATCGGATTCGCTACGCTCATCCTCTCTACTTTGGACTTAATTCGCTCGTCAGATAGGAAATACATTCGTTTTATTCCCAACGGTCACCCATCCAAACCCTAACCTTACTCGATGATGCTTAACTTTAATGATTCAACAAAAACCGTAAATATTCTAAGACCGTAAATATTCAAATAAAACTTGCTACACTTAATTATACTTGTACCGAATTTTAACTCAATTAGATTATTTTCCGATTTATTACAATTTTTTTAAAAAAAGCGTATACAAGACATTTGATAAAAATTGAACTATTGTTGATAATGAAATGAAACTTGGCTCATATGTTGGTCTTATATAAAAAACTACATGCGAGCCAAATCTCAAAACGATCGACATATTTTCTGCGTTTTATAAATTTTTATAACTTTTGATGTCCCATGAAAAAAAATCATGAAAAAATGTTCATGCCCTATTAGGCAAGAGTCTAACTCTCTCTCATAACTGCACTGGGGACATATGATGATAACAGACAACTTTGTGATAACCACTAGGACCTCCCATGAAAACACCTGAAACTGATAATTCAGTTGAACTTGTTCAAAAATAATTTGGATATTTTAGCAAACGCAATACTTTTCCTATAAACTCGCCGTATAAATGAGGTAAACATATGATAAATGAAAAAAAATGTATGAATTAGAGATCGCTGGCAAATTTAACAGTGTTGCTATCAGATCTTGTTTACTTTACTTCAATCGTCTATATGCTGAGGTTCTTGTACACTCGTGTCGCCTATTCTACGTGTATTACTTATTCATGCTCGTTCATCTATGTTTACAGGAAATAGCTCTGTATGGAGAGTTCAGTATCAAAGAAACCATGATGTATTTCGGATGGATCTTTGGTATGGAGACACCTGAAATCAACGACCGACTTCAGTTTTTACTTAACTTCTTAGATTTGCCATCCCAGAGTCGTCTAGTCAAAAATCTTAGGTAAGGTTATCATTATCCTACGAAATGAAAATCATTGCCATATCCAAAGTTGTTGGGTGTTGATATCTGGATCTCTATTAACTATAATTAACCACAATGTAAAGAAGGGGAATTATAAACAATGACCTTCGGCCATAGACCGCTCCACAGTGTGGTCCGTTCTGGCCTCCTCTATCTCGTAGCATGTATGTTCCATATATTATTGATGAAAAATAATTAAATTAAGATTAAATTAATGATTACTATGCACTTCGAACAAATGCACAAAATGTTCAAGAATCAGAAATACGTATTTTATTAGGCTTAAACAAAAGCATTTTACATGAATAATTGGAGATATATTCAAAAACTTTAAACATCATAATCGAATAATAAATTAAAATGAAATTTTATCAGTTAATTTATCGAGTTTAGAAGCATATCTATACCAAATTTAACGACTGGATATGTTTTATATCTTTTTTAAATGTACAAAGCGTTTGTATTCATTATATATATATATATATATATATATATATATATATATATATATATAATATATATATATTATATATATATATATATATATATATATATATATATATATATATATTATATAGTATTATATATATTAATAATAATAATTCTCTAAAACGAATAAATGCTTACCCTATAGTGACTTTTTTTTAAAAAATTCGTTGTATGAAATATGTTGCTTCAGCTACAAAACGTTGTTGTTTTGTTGCTGAAACAAATAGAATGCTAAAAACCAATAGACATTAATATTTGTAACTGGCTCTTCTTCCGACATAAGTGAGACTCTTTTATTTGCCTTATCATTAAGAACTTGATAAAACATTTTCGTCTTATAGCAAGTCATTTTTATAGGTAGTAGTCATCGTTTTTATTTATTTCAACTAGATATATATGTTTTAATAGTATTTACTAATTGAATAAACTGGACACATTTATTATAGCTATGCTAGTAGTATTAGTAGATGTACAAAGTGGGGAGTCTGGTGAGTAGACCACAGCTTTAGAACCGTTTAACCAATTCCAAAAATATTACTACAACATTAACTTTTTATGATAATGTTAATAAGCAGGTGGAAATGAGAATGTTCTGCCATCTTTTGTAGTCAAGTTTGCACCGATCATTCAAACCTACTTTACGTTATTATTCTACTGTTAATTTAAGACATTTAAAAATGTGCTTTTTACAGTGGTGGTCAGCAAAGGAGAGTATCGTTTGCTGTAGCACTGATGCATGATCCAGAGCTGCTTATCCTTGATGAACCCACCGTAGGAGTGGATCCTCTTCTTAGACAGAGGTATTGTTATTTTTTTGTTGTTGTCATGAAACCAAATAGACAGACATATAATCATTCCTCTTTCCCTTCTTACACTCTAGAATTATGAACAGTCTAGAGGAAAATAGGAAACAGGAATGAAGGTTAAGTCTAGTGGCAACTCAATTCAACTTGAAGTTAATTCTCCTCGATTACCATTGCTATTAATTAAAATTTACAGTGGGATCAGGCAGATTGATATTATGGTTTGTCCTGCTGTGTTTGGTTCTCAGCAAGAACGATTCAGATGTAAGATTTAGGAAAAAGCTTCAGCATTCTTGCCATGATTTTTTTTATTACCTTCCTTATTTAATCTTAATTCTAAAACACTGAAAATTATTTTGCAGTGCTGATTACTTTGTGTTAGTTCGTTAAAGAATCCGTGTCGATATAGATCACGATTTTACCACAATTACTTTACTCCCAATTTTTTATTATCTCTCTGTTATATTTGAATTTATTTGTAATTTTAAAACTAATTTACGTCATATATTATTATTTTTATGTCTTTTACAGTATCTGGAATCATTTAGTTCAAATAACAAAGGATGGAAATAAAACTGTTATCATTACAACTCATTACATTGAGGAAGCCAGGCAGGCTCATTGTGTAAGTATATCTTTTATCTTGATTTAACTTAAACTGACTAACTTTTAGGCCAACCTGACCAGTCCACTGGTCTATTCATAAATAAATTATTAGTTATGAATTTATTTATTTTAAACACATTTTAATTAATAGTATTATTATAGTGTAAAACATGGCTAAAATCAGTTGACAGCGTTAGAATATAACGACAGGGAGCCAATAAGGTTATTCCTAGAGGTTAAACCACGCCCACCTCATTAGTTTCTCAACACTTTTTTCTGCACTGTCAATTGATTTTAGCCATGTGTTATAAACTATATGGTTTGATGTACATAACTAAGTTTATATAATTACTGTCGCAGGAAAATTTACAGAAGAAAATTTATGAATATCAAATTATTAGCTGGTGTTTATTGGAAGTTATAAGCATCAAACAATTGTTTATAACTTCTTAAAATTAAAATTTTGGACTAGGAAGTTTGGATTTGTCTTTTTAGCTATATTTTTTTTTAAATTATGAATATTAAATCATTTTTTTGGTTGATAATAATTTATAATGTCTTGTTACAATCTAGACTCATGCTTTCTGGTCTTTCTCAAAATCTAGCGAAGACATATTGCCCCTGAGCAGGAGAACTTGCAGACTCAAAAGATATCTGCATCTAATGGGTCTCTTCAATAACAGCCCAAACTGCAGATTTTTCAATTAAGACGATGCAAGGCCATCACGTCTGATTAGGTCGTGTCCTGCTTTGAACTCACTACGTTTACTGACCTTTAATGTATTTACCTTTACATCCAAGCAACTTAAAGAAAAAGAGATTGACAAGTTAATAAAATTTTGCCAATTCACTTCAACTTTTAAACAAGTAGGGTTTTATAGCTTACTCAATTTGATTGTTATTCATCTATTGTTATTTATAAATAAATAAAAAGTTTATTATTTTTTTCTTACAAAAAATCACATATGTATGTTTATAAAAAAGAGGAACTAAGAAAATAAATAGAAGGAGAGGTTCAGGTATCTTACCTGTTCTTCCACCTCTCCTGTTTATAGCTGCAAAAAGATTAATTAAAAACCAAAAAAATAAAAAGAAACTACTAAAAAAGTAATACAATTACTAAAGAAAAATTATTATTAAAATTATAATCCATCTTTCTTTATTTATATCTAATCTTATATAATAATTTCTCCAGAACAGGCATATTGGACCATCATAAGAAGTTACCAGAAATAAATGTCTTTATAAAGGTTTAAATAAATATTAAATCTGTTTTGTATTATTGGATGGGTTAGAATTTTGATTATGAAATATTTTTTGTTGTTTTAGAATGTATGAGCATCAAATGATTTTTTCAAACTACTTAAAATTAATAGAGTAGGAGATTTTGGAATGAAAACTGATTTCTTACTTAAAAGCCATGAAAAATTACTATTTGCTAGTAAAAACTTGAACTTTAGCCCGAGTGCAAATTACTAATGTATTATTTTATTTATTTCAGATTGGTCTGATGCGTAGCGGTCGTTTACTTGCCGAGGAATCTCCTCAAGTTCTATTGCAGATGTACAGTTGTCAGAGTTTAGAAGAAGTTTTCTTGAAATTATCTAGAAAGCAGGGCCAGGAAAATGCCCAGACACCAAACACTCAGCTTGATCAGGATACTAACCTATCTAATAATATCGCTTTGGTTGGTATTTTCATTCTAAATATATTTCTTGAAAAGTCAAAATTCTATCTAATTAATAGAAATATTCTCTAATAATAAATTCTCTAATAAATATTTGAGAGGGATATACTTTTATTTTGAGGGTGCTGGGCCTGATCCAGGTTGGCCTGTAGAAACTTATAGCTGTACGAGCTATAGAAACTTATAGTAAAGTTATGGCTCTTCTATAGATTAGCCCCAAAATGCACGCACTAGGTCTAATAAGGTACATCACTATCTTCTGTCTAAGGGAGTTAGCAAAAAGGGCCCAACAATGTGGCCTACTTTCTATGGTGAAACCTTTTTAATACAGATTTTAATACCATGTGTTAATTCAATATAAAAATAGAATAAATCTGTCAATTTATACCTAAAAACCCACCGAAAGTTTTACAGCACAAGAATAAGGTTTTAACTAGAATAAAAATAAGTAAGCTAAAATCCAAAAATCTTTAGCAATTGAGGCTTAGCAGAGGAAAATAAATCAGTTATCACCCAAGGCTTTCCAAAAGTGCTGACTGTATTTTGACTCCCGAGGCTTTGCTGAGAAAGATAAACTAGTTAGCACCCAAGGCTTGCCAAGGGTTATAACTTTATTTTGACTCAAAAAATTTAATTTAAGAAAAGTAGATAATATAATTTCAGGAATACTTTACACTTGAGTATGTATTAAATTTGATTTACGACTTTTTAATTAACATTTAATGATCTGGACTCACGTTAACTTCTTTGAACTTTAATGAAGATAATCACATATTAATAATATTAATTATTATTATATAATATTAATAAATATTAATTCCAAAATAATTTTATTTTGTAGTGCCAATCGACTTCTTTTGAAGTTAAATGGATTTGGACACAATATTAGTTTGTTTATTGTCTATAATAGTTGCATGCCACAATTTAATTTATTTTTAGGCAACACTAAACTGGACCAAGAAAGAGCAGCCTGTTTATATGACTGAGGAAAGTGGAGTTGTTGGTCTTCAGTTCCATCAGAATAAAGATGCTTCTCTAGTAAACACTGAAACTAACGGACACTATACTGTAAGTTTAATACTCTTAAAATCTCTTGATTCTTCATATATACTGATCAGATACATCATCAATACTTTCTTAAAAATGGTTCTAACATTAAGACTCTTTTTTAATCTATCTGTCTTGTGGATCTGTTATAAAGCCTTTAAGAAAGTGTTCTGTTCTGTGTATGTTCTGTTACATAAAAAAATATATGTAAAAGAATTTTTAAAAATTTTTTAAAAATTTTGAGTCATGGTTGTATTGGTATCAAATGTCTTAGATTCAATGAAATTAATTTAATTTTTCGAAGGACAAAATGACCATATTTGGGTAATAGTTATCAAGAAATAACAATAAATGTTAACTTGTAGAAGTCAACCTATTTGGGGTCGAGAGTTGAATGCCTAGGACTCTGATTCTCATTATTTGTATGTTAAGTTTCCTAAAATAGATAGTGAGTGGAACATATTATAAGGTGCAATGTGTCTACGGATAACATTGCCCATGTAAATGATAAAAAAATTAATTTTTCGAGGAAATGTTGCCTTTTTTTCTGCTCGTTGTAAAATTAACATTTATTGCATTGTTAAGTTTGCACTATGAACCTTGTACTCAAAAAGTGCATTTCTTCAAAAAGTGGTCAAGGAGGAACTATGTCTAATGACAAATTGTTATTTAAATATAAAAATGTTTCTTTTTTAAGGTAAGGTTAAAAAGTTTTAAAATAATTTTTTATCCCTCTACCCTTCTTAATATTGACTCCCTATCAAAAATAATAAAATTCATTTATTAGTTATAAAATGTATTAATTCTTGATTAATTAAACTTTTCTTTATTTATACCGTTGGCTTATTTTACTTTTCCTCATTTACACTGTAGGTATATTGGAAAAGAATTGCTTGTAAAAAATCCAAAATCCGGACTTTACCTGAATTATTTATTTCAGGTGTTTTTAAGACCTCCTAAGTGGTTTTATAGAGTAATCAGTGTGTCTATGTGTGTATTTGTGTTACAAAATTGTAATTTTTATAACTTGTATTATTATTATTGCAAGTAAATACATTTATTTATTTGTTAATTTGTATATTTTGTCATGAAATTTATACTTATTTATGTATTAATAAAGAATTGTTGTTTAAAAAAAAAAAAAATAAGAATTATATTTTTTCAACAAAAAAATGTAACATACTTTACTGTTGATGGTTATTATAAGGTTAACAAATTAATGGTAATTATAAGGTTCAAGGTATAAAATGTTAAATTTTAGCAGAAATTTGTTAAAAACAGTTATCATAATACAGTATAAAGAAGTTAAAATTATTTAGAACTTTAAAACTAACTTCTATTATTACAATAATAAAGTAAGGGGTTTTTTTTATTAAATAAACGATTTAATCATTTTGTTTTTTTTTTCAATTTATTTGTATTAACATTAGCATAGACTTAGTTAATGTAAATGCAACTAATTTTATATCTGCTGCTATGTCCGTGGGAAAATATATATTCAAATTATTAGTTACATAATATATGATTACTCTTTACCAATTCTTTAATTCAATTATTTTTATTTGTATGTAATTATCAACTTCCTTTTAAATACCTGACCAATTCTTACTGCAATAATAAAACCTTTCCAAAAATATTAAGGTTGAAAAAATTGTAAGGTTCGTCATTACTTTACCCTCACATGGTATTTAAGTCACTAATGCTGCTAAATTTAGAGAAAATGGTTTCGCTGAATTTTTAAAATGTAATGAATGATTTGTGTTCTAAGCCAAAAATAAGGCATTTTTACTTTTGGCAAATTATTTCTAATGTCAATACTTAAACTTCACTTTTGTGTTAAAATGTCTAATTTTTACACTTTGAGTACTTATTACCTCCAAAATAGCAATCTTAGACAAAAATACATTAGAAGAAATGTCTTATATTTATCCCTAGAATCCAAATACCCCAATAAAATTATACCTTCCAATTTACTTTTTTCTATATTTTTTTTGGAAAATCCAGTGTTGCATGCCATACTCCTAAGATTATGGAGTATAGTATTAAGTGGTATACTTAATTTAAGTATACCACATTGGTAAACTTAGTATTTGTTAAACTTAGAACTTCCCGTTACACAAAAAAACAGTTTTTATTTATTAATAATAAATTAGTACACCCTAGGTTTTAAAAATTTAAGAGGGGGAGGGAACCAGGGAGACTTTTGATATACCCTGTGTTTATATATATATATATATATATATATATATATATTATATATATATATAATATATATATATATATATATATATATATAATATATATATATATATATATATATATGTGTATATATATATATATATATATATATATATATATATATATATATATATATATATATATATATATATATATATATATAAACAAATAAGGGAGAAAACATGGTTTGGTTTTTATGTTAAATTAGTTATGAATTTAGTTAAACAAAAACTAGAATAGTAAACTAGTATTTTAAATATATTATGGAATAAGAAAAAGTAAATTCATCAATATAAAGCTGTTGTGAGAAATAATTCTTATACTAAGAGTACTAAACAAATAAAAAAAATAATAAGTAAAAAAATGTATAAAATATTATATACTTTAAAAAAATCAGCTATGATTAATGTTTTTTGTGTTTATTATAATTTTTAATTTATCGTTTGATTTATTTGGCATGTTTATTTGTATATATTTTTTTTCTCTTTTGGTATTTAAATTGTTTTTGATTTTTTATTAAACTTACTCAAAACAATTGAAAATGATGCCGTGCTAGGATGTGTAGAAAAGGGGTTGGCCTTGTTTTTCTTGTTTTTTCTCCCACTATATCTTCATCGAATATTCTTTTTTTCTGTAAAGAGTTACTTAATACCAGTTATTCCTGAGTCTCTAATTATGAATTATACCTAGTGGGTATTTCTTATTAACTGGGGTTTTCCTTGTTTAAGACTTTTAACTTTGAAATATGTTTGAATTGATTTCTTGTGGATTTAATAAATGTTTGTTATAAACTCTCTCAAAATATTTAGTAAAATTAAAAAATATTAGTACATTGTTTTATAAAATTAAAAACTTTTTTTGCAAACATTTAAAGTAAAGTTTTATGAATAAATAAATGTAATATCTTAATTGAACAAAATTTTAATATTATTTGTAAAATCATCAATAAAGTAAATGAACAAAAAATATATATTTGCTAATCATCATTTAAATTTAAAAAAAAAATGGTACAGGGTACCTCGGTACTTTTCCTTTCAATTTCTGACTTCCTTTGCTTTTTCTTCGATTGTTATGATTGTCCAAAGTCTAAGGTAACTTTGGACAAAAACTCAAGTTTTGAAGTTCTTCTACCTTGAGACTCACTCGGTTTCATGAATTTGACTCACCTCAGGATTTTGTGATTACTCAAAGTTTTATGTGGTATTACTTTGGTCTTCCTACGCTCAACTTCATAATAAGTGATTATCCAAAGTATCAGTATAGTTGTTTATGAGAATGTTAGCTCTACATTTTATCAATATATCATATGATTTGCTCATTTAAATTTTATGCGGTAAAACGTCATAATTTTGACAGATTTAAACAAACTGTTTCATATATTTTTAAGTGTCACACCAATAAATATATGTATTCTCAAAACATGCACATTAAATGTTAAATAGTTTTGCAATTTAGTGTAACACACAACTTAAATCAGTTGACAGTGTGGGAAAATAATGCCAGGTTGCCAATGAGGTTATTCCTGGATGTTAAACTACGCCCACCATTTCAAATCGGACCAACCTCATTGGTTCCTCAAAATTATTTTCATGTGCTGTCAATGATTTTAGCCATGTGTTAAACTATACTACTGCCGATTCATTATGTGTTTCTGAAGATATGTTGAACATCATAAAGCAGTAATAAAATTAAAATTTATAGGTCATTACAATTTGGAAATTTATCTGTCAATATTTTTAAAAAAGCGACCGTTTATAGATGTAAATTTGTATTAAATTTCAACTCTATCAAATAATTTTTTTTTTCGATTTTTTTATGACTTAGTGATGTAGGAAATGTAGGTTATTGTAGACTGAAAAATATAATCTTCCAGGCAGTACCACTAGACCTAAAGTCTGATTTTTGTGCCAAGTTTCACCTCTGTAGTATTAACACAGTGGGATTTATGCTTGACAAAGACAAACGGGCAGCGTAATGAAAACCACTCGTGAAAATGTTTAAAATGGATAATCATGTTGAAACCTTGGTTTCGGATATTTATGTGAACACAATACTTTTCAATAATTTAGTTGTAACCTAAATTTAATTGTTTAAGTAGTATAAAGTTATAAAATAATTAATAATCTGTAGTTATTATAATATAGTTTAAAAATTACAATTATTTTTTATTAAGAAAAATAAGTGTAAATAATCATGTGTGAAATCTTATTAATTAAATAATACATTAAATCGATATGAGTCGTAAATTACCAGATTCATTGTTGTCACGGCAACAAAAAATAACGTTTGTTCGCAATGGACTACCACAATCGGTTAGGATTGATCAAAATTTAAATCTACAAAGTGGAAGCATTGAAGATATTGGTCTTTGTAGGGATTTGGGCACCGCAAGACCTCAACAGCTGACACGTAGACTCCACAATTTACAAATCGTACCTTTATCTTTAACTGTAAATATTTTATTATTTTCTTAAAATTAGAAGTCTTTTCTGTCCCCCCTCATGTCTAATTTAAACGTTTAGGTATGTTTTAAATATAAATGGATAAGCAACCATCACCAATTGCCATTGTTAACGTCTTGTAACACACGATTTTAATCAGTTAGCAGCGTGGGAAAATAGTGCTGAAGAACCAATGAGGTTGCCCTGATATGAAATTTTGGGCGTGGTTTAACGTCCAGGACTCACCTTATTGGCTCCCTCACATTATTTTTCCACACTGTCAAACGATTATAATTGTGTCTTATACTGTAACCATCAATCACCAATAATAATCACCATAAAGTAGAAATATCCTAACATTCTTTTACATAGTCTTCATAAGATTTAGTGTTTATTTTTTTGTTATTTTTGGTTAAAGATAATTAATTTTGGTGGTGGTGATTATTTTTGGTTATTCAAGATGGAAAGATTGGTCATTTAATATTTGTTTTTTGTTGGTAAGATTTTAATTAAATAATTTTATCTAATAATTAGTATAAATTTGAATAATTAGAGGGTTATTAAACAAATAAAAAATATTTCCCAAAATTAGACAAAAAAAATTGGGGGACAGAAAAGACCCAAACTAGTGTTATAGGTATATAATAATTTTTATCTTAAATTGGTATTAGTTATTTTATATTTCATAGTGTGTAAGAATTATTTTTTTCTTATTTAAAAAATATCATTATTTATAAAATATATTACAAACATAACCTTGTGCAGCAAAATGGATGAAGCATATCAACCATATGCTTAATTTCTCTCTGTGTTTTACTCATAACACAAAGCAGTCATAAAAGTTTCACTCAAAAAAAAAGTGTAATATATATACTTTTATAGGACATGATAAATATTTATGTAAAATATAATTAATTAGAAAATTATGAAAAAATGTAATTTATATACTTTTATAGGACATGATAAAGATCTAGATTACATGCCGTATTAAGTTAGCGTCCAGCCCGAAACACATCAATATAAAGTATACCTAGAGAACTTGTTCTATAAATAAATCCATGCTTCGCCTTTATATCCTCATATATATTTTTTGTTTTTAATTTTATCTTTGCCTTTATTTCTAGTCTGGAAAACCAAATGAAAATGGAATGGAGCAACAACAGAGTGGAGCAGACAACAGTGGAGCTTGTGCAGATTTCTGTCAGCTTACTACTAGAGGAAAAACTAGAGCTTTACTTCAGAAAAACTTCCTCAGGATGTGGAGAAATGTTGGGTGTGTTTAGTATTCCTTATAAAGCCAAATAGATGAATTACTTGTTGAGGTTAAAATCAAATATTATTTTGAATGAGATTCCAAGAAGAGTTTCTCCACAAAAAATAATTGTTTATTGGCAAATAGCTTTCAATCTAACATGTGGTCATCATCAGTGCCATGAAGATAAAGATGAAAGTTATAAATACATAAAACTATTTTCTTTTCCGAGATGGTAACAGCTCGGTGAGTCGAGTAAGACTAATTGGTGGAGGGGGTGGCACTTTAATTAGAGTGGTGTGCGGCGTGCTCTACTAAGAGTGCCACCCCCTCCACCAATAAGTCTTACTCAACTGTTCAAGCTGTTACCATCTCGGTAAAGAAAATAGTTTCATGTATTTATAACTTTCATCTTTATCTTTATGGTAATTTATTTTTGTATTTATTTGCTGTATTTGTTTCACATTTTTCACAAGATTTATTTTATGCATTTTATTTATTTAATATTATATTTTCTATTATTCTATTTCCACGTTTCTGTTTAAGTATTTTAGCATTTTTGTGTTTCTTTTTTATTTCTCTTTGTTTGGCTTTTCTGGTGTAATTTGTTTTTATTTTGTTATAATTTTTGGTAACACTTGTACAGGCACTGATGATGGCCTCATATTAGGTTGAAATCACATTGCCAATAAGATATTAATTTTGAGGAGAGACTCTTTTCTTCATTTCGTAATAAATATTCTTTGGTTAAAAAAGAGTTTGTATAAAACAAAACAAAAAGGGTGGTAGGGAAGAACAGTTGTAAAACTGACTACCCCCCATTTTTTTGTGCAATTTATATTTTTTGTGATCGTTTGTACAAAATAATAAAGTGTTTATTTATTATTTATTTATTTATTAAATTATTTGTTTAACTTTATTGCCAATAATAATTACATCAAGTAAAACATAAAACATAATATAATTTACAGCAATCCCACAAGGTCCATATGGACCTGTGTGTGGGGTATGACAGATATTAATAACAATAGGTTATGGATTGGTTGTAGCAGAAGAGAAAAGAAAAAAAATGTATATGTAAAAGTAGAACAAAAGAGACAAAAAACAAATAAAAGCAACAGTCCTTAAAAATGAAAAAAATCAACACTTAAATAAAACATTAAAAAAAATACATAAAATTTACTAAAAAGGCAGATAAAAAAATAAAATAAAATAAAAAAAATAAGAAAGAACTAAGATCTTATTGAAGAGATCATTACTTATCCATATCAAGTATTCTTAATTTATTTAAAATAATAGTTGTTAATTGTAGGAATTAAAAATATTTTATTTATATACATTTATACACACATTTTATATACATACATATACACACACATACATACCTGTTTAATATTGTATTTATTGAATATATTATTGAATATTATCGAATATTTATTGAATATATTATTATTTTTAAATGCATTAGGTACTACTTAGTAACTTAAGATTATCCTATTATATGAGGAACCATAATTAATCATATAAGTATTTAACACTAGGGTTATTAACATAATATTTATTAATAGCTATTATCTTATTAAATATTTATTTATTCATATATTTATCTATGTGGAAAACCAGATGA
Source organism: Microvelia longipes (assembly GCA_018340805.1). NCBI lineage: Eukaryota > Metazoa > Arthropoda > Insecta > Hemiptera > Veliidae > Microvelia > Microvelia longipes. Next base: position 39,435,809 of record JACMZG010001913.1, read on the forward strand.
TAGATTGAAAAGGTCAATATCAATAACTGTAACATCAATAAATTGAAAAGATATTGATGTAATACTGTAGATACTTTCAATCATACCCCTAAATTCTGAAAATGAATACTATTAGCACCCGATCATACCTCATCATATTAAATGTGTTTGGTTCAAATATTTACCTGTTTTTATTATTTGTATTGTAATACTTGACAGAATATAATAGAAATATACAAATAATCTGTCTGATAATTTGTTTTCATATTGCGGTACTAGACAAAATATTTTTAAAAAATTATAGTGTGTATTTTAAAATTATAGTGTTTTATTTATTATATAAACTGTGTAATTATCACAAAGTCATTGTTGAAACAACAAAATTTAAAGTAATTTGTTTTACTTATTTAAAAGGCAGTGCAGAGAAATCCTGTCTACAATGAATCTGATTTTTTTTAGTAAATATCATTTATTTATTTATTTATTTATTATAATAAACGGTATAAACCTATACAAAATACAAAAAAATAAAAATAAAGAGTAATAAGTGGCACATAAAAATGAATTAAGAAAAAAAGTAAAAAATTAACAAAAATATGATAACTTCAGATTATTATAGAAAAAAATTAAATTGAAAATAAAAATAATAAATCAACAAAGATAAGTCGTAAGTTGATATTACAAAATGTGATAATGAAATTAAGAATATTAAATTACAAATTAAATAACGTAGTTAAGAAATAAAAATAATCCAAGTATAAAAACTAAACAAACATACTTAAGCCATATTGGTATTTTAATAGTTTATCTGATTATTGAGTCAGGCTGCACCAGTTTATCTGGTATCAAATACAATCTTTTAATAATAACATTTAAATATTCACAATTTTAAAATTAAAATATGAAAAAATAATATTCTAAATAGAATTCAATTAGATGAAATAAAGTTCTCATAAAGAAAAATAAAATAAACTTAAACATGGATTAAAATTATAATGATCACATTTTCACTTACAATAAGATAAGAGGTATGTAAAACAGAGATTAAGTATTTAAATAAAATATAGCACTAAATATATTGCTAAGTCTTACATTAAAGTAATATAAAATTATAATTTAAATAAACTGTCAATAATGTACTATATAATGAATTAAAAATAAACTTCATTATATTTAAAGCTATTTAGGCCATGTAAGATTATAAAGTTTTTTCTTAAAACTTGAAAACTTAGAAAAAAAGTCCAACTGTTGACGTAAATCATTCTTTGCATACGTGTCAAAGTTGAATTAATTGAAAAATTAGAGCTATGGTGGCCCATTTCAAATAATCATATAGCTGTTGTAAAATTTTAGAGTATAACAGCATTTTATGTTGTGACCTGTGTACTGACAAATTTAGTATTTACTATGTTGAATTTATTGTCTCTTAAAAGAACTTGTTCTACTTTAACCCTTGACCTGTTGAAGTCAACATCGTCTTATTTGTTTCAGTGTTATGCTGTTCATTTTCGCTCTACCCGTAATGCAAGTAATCCTGTTCTGCCTTGCTATTGGTCGAGATCCAACTGGACTTCACGTAGCTATTGTTAATCAAGAAATGAATTGGGAAACAAAGGATTGTCCTGTATATCATAATTGTACATTCCAATCACTCAGTTGTAGATATATAAATGCTCTACGGAATGATACTCTGGTTAAGGTATATAATTCAATTCTATCATCTATTAAATTAATTAATTGAATTCATTAATTTTCGTTTAGTAATTTTAATTTATTACCTCTGGGTTTCAATACTTTCTGGAATCTAAATTTCATTTGCAGTCCGTCCTATTATTTTTACTAAAACTTGATAATTGTTTTTTATTTTATATTTATGCTCAGTATCAATAAACATATTCCTTTTTTAAAAAAAAAAAAAGAGTTGAGGCACATATACATACACTTACCAAATTGTTGAAAAATGTGCAACAAATGATACTAAAAATTGTTAAATCATTTGCAGTCAACTTATAAACATTTTATTTATACCTACTTATAAATAATTAAAGCTTTTTGTCATATTTATAAATAATCATTTATTTTTAATAATTTATTACATTATTTTATACATTCATTTACATTAATTTATTACATAGTATTTATAAATAAAAATTTTATTTATACCTGTAGTCTTAGTTTTACGTTTACTAAATAATATTAAACTGAGTAATTTGATATTATAGGGTTTTTTGACGAGTTCTCTATTGATAAAAAAATTGAAATAAGAGACTAAGAAACTAGAAATATTCACATTTAAATTTGTAACATATATTAGTCAATAGTTTGCCTCCAAATCCTGTTATTTTATTATGTTTTTGCCTACCAAGGATTATTATGAAGACATAGAATCAGCGATTGAGTCTGTACGGGACGGTCGCTCTTGGGCAGCACTACTACTTGGTAAAAACTACTCACGTGAGCTTACTGCTCGTGTTATATTAGGTACCGATGCAGATCCCGAAACACTCAGCCAGTCTGAGGTTAAAGTATGGATGGATATGTCGAGTGAGTTTTACTAAGTGTCCACTTTGTGTCTTTTTGCTGATATACTACCTCTCACTCTTATTATTAACCTTATATAGTATCACCACAAATTATCTATCTATAATATTATCTATATCGTGATTTAAATCCTAGCAATTTTTCAGTGAATTCTTACTTTAATGCAATTAAGATCAATCATGCAAGCTATAAGAAATCTAAGATGTTTCTTCAATTGTACTTAAAATTTTCACTATTTTTAAAGCTTTTATTAAATAAATAATAAAAAATTTATTTACACAATTAATTTAATTAAAACACAAATGATTTTGTTAAATAAATAATTATTAAACTTACTTTCTATAACAAATGCAAACTCAGCAATAACCCGTCGTCCCAAAGCCTTATTAATTACCTTGTTTAAAACAAGGTTTCAAGCTATTCACCTTCTTAGACGATTCTAAAAGAGACTAAAGCCCTCCACCCAAAAAAAAACATAATTTATTTTTTAACATTCTTTTTTAATAATTTATTTTTGTAGCTTCATTTTATTTAAAAGTTAAAAATAGGAAGATAAGTAATATTGGTAAATCGTCGTTATTACTAAAAGATAGATTCAATCTTGTTCAAAAATACATTCTTATAAACCTTTACAAATATATATATAAATATATAAATACTCTTAATTATAAAGAAAGATATAGAAACATTAAGAAAACTTACAATAAAAACGTAACGTTTCGAACTGTTAAAGTTCTTCCACAGACGAAGAGAGACTGAACGGTAAAGATGAGATAGGATCTACAGGAAATGGATTAGGAGGGGTATTAAGAGAGGTGGGGTTGGACCAATGGGAAGGAGGTATACTATATAGCACGGTACCGGGACATGTACAGGAATAGACTTGCTCGAAAACACTCTATACGATCATACATTAATTTCACACACACGTACCGTCATAAAGACATATTCAAAAATCAATCATTCGTACAAAATAAATACAAGGGAAATATCAAAATAAAAAGACAGGAAAAAATAAAATAAATAGAGAGGGAAATTAAAAATATATATAATAAAATAATGAAAACAATATAATAAATGAATAAAAAATATATAAGAAGGAAATATAACTAAATGAAAATAAATGAAAGCAAATATAAATATATATATATATATATATATATATATAATATATATATATATATATATATATATATATATATATATATATATATATAATATATATATATTGTAAGTGAGCCTAAGTCCCTCCCTAACATTTTTTCCTAGAATCACTTGTGTTCACCTTTCTCTTGTTAATTGTGTGGTATTGTTTTTTTAAAATAATTTCACCAAATATTATTTTCCATTTGTTGATTTTATTTTGATTCTATTGTTTCTTTATTAATGTTATATTTTAATTTGATTTTGTTAATTTTTATTTTTATTACACATTATTTTGTTTTGTCTCACTTGCTGTTTGGTGCACCTGACAGGATTTCTATCGAACGCCGGATGAAGCTATCGAGGCAGTGAAGATGGGTGATGCCTGGGGTGCCATATACTTCACCGATAATTTCACTGATGCTCTTGTAGCTCGTATGGCTCTTGGAAGGGATTCCGATGATGAAACACTCGACCAATCAGAGATGAGAGTCTGGCTAGATATGTCTAGTTAGTAGCACCTTATAAATTTTTACATGATAGAACTTCACTAATAATTTATTATTTAAATAAACTAGTTTTAAATCTTGAAAGGTCATTAGTGCTGTATTAAAGGACCCTCTGAAAAGCTGACCAGATTACTTTAAGCTTTAAAAATATGAACCAGTAATTTAATAACTGGTACAGTTACTGGTCATTGATGGCTCCATGGGTCATTGAGACATTCCTCAGGAACTGTCCCCTTTACATATCCTAAGTGGTTGTTCTACCTGGACATTCCTAAAGTAGCAGAAATTTTGTCTAGCTATTGAAATGAAATAGCTAAAACAGATAATATCTGAGTCTGTAGAATTGTTCCTAGGTCCATGAAGCACTTTTTTCTGTGTTTGCAATTAGTTAAGTGAGTGATGACCTTAACTAATCAGTACAAAATTACCGTAACTTATATAGGAGAACGTTAAAAATACAAATCGGGAGGCCGAAAACAATTGATTTATTATAACCTTAACTCACTCTTAAAGGAGGTTTCAATGAGGTTACACAGAGCCCCTGAGAGCCCCAAAATGATGTTTCATGCCTCACAATGTATTAATATAGGCTATGCCCCCTGTAGTATATATCTCTATGGTTCCACCTCTCTGTACTGTGTTGTAATTGTTTGTCATTATGTTTGTCCAGATCAACAGATAGGTTTGATGTTAAACAGAGATCTGCAAGTAGCCTACAGAGACTTTGCTCAGGAGTTACTTCTCAGCTGTGGTAATAATCCTAAACTGGCTGATATTCCTATTCAAGTATGTTTTCTTCACAACTTCAATTTTAATATGTTAAAAAATGATTTAAATAGCTACTTTTTATACCGTGCTTAACAATGCATTTCTTTCTGTAGGTTTCGGTTCATGCTTTATACCTGGAGCAGTTACTCGATTATCAAACCCTACTCCTTACTAATTTTTGCTGTATTTTTCAAAAGAAATGCGCCTGATGTTAAACAAAACTATGCCTCTAAAATTGATAGTGCACACCATTATTTGCTCGAGTTTAATGCTCTGTTAAAGTTTATCTTTAAAAGTTTAAAGCATTTCCCTTAAAAAATACAGAAAAAAAATGAGTAAGGATAATAAAAGCATTCATAAATTGCCTCTTAGAATGGATAAAACTGTAAAATGGTGCCAATAAAATATTTAAAAATACATTTATTTTTGTATGTTGATTTGTGTTCTTTAGTGAAAATAAATTATGTTTTATACTTGGTCAATTTTCTTTACCACTAATACTTTGCCCCCTATAAAAAAGCAAACATATAAAAGGGGGGCCAAAAAAATTAGGGTTGAAAATAAGAGCCTACTATTAGTGTCGAAGAAAAATATTGAAGTATAAAACAGAACTAATGCTGATAATTACATTAAACTTAATCCTTGTAATAAACTTACGTAGTAGTTTATGAATATTCAATTCAGCATGATTTAATTATTCTTCACTGTCTAGAAAATTGTTTAAAAATTGTCTTATCATTATTGTATACACGATAGAAATTGTTTCAAGTTTCATTCCAATCCCAAAAAGCGTTTGTTTTTTAATCTAATTTGTTTGTTGTTTCAGTTTAAAGAACCCATCTATGGAAGCAACGAGCCCAGTTTTACTGACTTCGTAGCTCCTGGAGTCATTCTTACGTGAGTGGTTTTGGTCAAATGACTATTATTGTATTAGTTTAATATATCGTTATAATATTATGCATCTGGAGTAATAAAAACAGAAAGATGGTTATACTGTTAAAAGAGTGTAGTCATCTAGCAATACTATCTAGATGACTACACAGATAGTAGGGCCCCCTCTACGGCCAACTCAGGGCCCCCTGACGGCCCTGAGTTGGCCATGAGGTAGGCTTTGTAGTTTATTTGCTGCTGTATTTGTAAGAAAACAAAAATTGAATGTAAATAAAGCTTTTCTATTCTATTCTATTCTAGCAATACTATCTAAGGCTCTACTACAACAAGAATGTGACCTTCAGCGCTCCTCGTGGCAAATATATGAACTCCCAGCTGTACAAAAAAACTCTTATTTTTACAGTGGTTACCTTATATTTCAAACTAAAATTACTGAATATTTAAAATTAGCAAAAGAATTGAATGTACAGTGTCTAGTAAATGAAACCATAAGCATGCCTGTAATCATTGCTAGAGCGCCCAACAGTATAAATGACTTAAGAGAACTTACAAATTTTCTTAATAACATGTATACAACTTTGCAGGGAGTAATACTTCTAGATATGTGCTGTATTGTTTAATTTTTTCTGTCAAGATAAAATTAAAATTAATTAGAAAAGAAAAATTGTTCACACTTGGCACATAGTGTCCACACTACTGTTAACCACTTCCAAAGGGAGAAATAAAACCTCAATATAATAGTCCAAGAGCCAGACGAAAAACTTTCCAAAGGTTTTGCTTTTTTTGGCTCTCTGAAAAGGGATCAGGCGGTCTTTCAGATTGGGGAATTTTTCAAAGTTTGGAAAAATGGGTAGAAACATAAATTTTGCAATAATTCAGCCTTATATGTCAAACATTAAATCATCATATACAAGACCTGTGTTTCTCTCTTTATCTAGAAGAACTCTATATTACCTGTAATTTGATAGGATGTGCTTGATTTTTTAGTCTGCCTATATCTTAAACATGATAACATAAAAAAAACATACAATTTTAACGTTTTAGGTTGTAAATTAGTGATTTGTAGTAATATTTGAACAGCTATATCTCTGGTTCTATTGAACCAAATTCGATGGTTAAAACATCGATGTGTCACAACTTTAATGAACTTAAAATAGACCTCCTTTACCTTTTTTGATAAAACCAATAGGAACAGTGCTATTGGTCAAAAACTGATTTTTTGGGCTTAGAAGGGACCCAGGGTCTGAAATTCTCTAATGACCCAAGGACCCAAGATAAATCAATCTAGGAGGCTAAACCTTTGGGGCTCGACTCTCACATTCTTTGTGTCTGGAACTTGGACTGTAATTAAATATCTTTATAGTTGGTATAATCTGTGCAGAAATATGAACAATTGTCGAAGACAAATCAAAATCAAAATATCCTTTTATTGTTTTTTCTTACAAATACAAATATTTAAAATAGTACAAAAAATAGTAAAAAATTTACATAATGTTACTTTTAACAGAATAAAATGAAATAATGTACAGATTGAATTCCACAAAGAGTTCCTATTAGAAAAGATTCAATCTTAGTGGAGAGAAGAGTAGGCTAACTTCCTTAACTAGCAGAGAGCTTTCTACACATGAAATGAATTCATCATTTAATATACAAGGAGCTTGTGTAATAAATGTATTTTAACTCCAAATGTTGATGGTGAGTGATAACAAATCTATTTGAATGTTACAGAATTGTCTTCTTCTTGGCTGTTGCTTTAACTTCTTCAGCTCTCATTATTGAGAGAATGGAAGGATTACTAGACAGATCCTGGGTTGCAGGTGTAACACCTTTAGAAATCTTATTTTCGCACGTCATAACACAGTTTGTAGTTATGTGTGGACAGACTGCTTTAGTTCTTATTTTCATGATATTAGTGTTTGGTGTCGAGTGTAAGGGAGACATCTTCAGTGTTATTATTCTGACCATTCTACAAGGATTGTGTGGAATGTGCTTCGGTTAGTACCATTTTACTTCTAACTGTCTAAATGAAATGTTTCAATGTTTTTTACTTTTCCTTATTTACAGCATAGGTATATGGGTAAAGTATTGTGTTTGCAAAAAAATCCAAAACTGGCATGAGACTGGAATTATCCATTTCAGGTCTTTATAAGACCTCCTGAATAGTTTTCTCCAAGTTGTCTGTTTGTATGTGTGTGTTTGTGTCTGTTATCATGGTAACTCCCATATTTATGCTGAATAGTTGAAACTAAATACAAAATCAATCTGTAGATGTAGTTGTGCTATTAGGAAAATAATTTTAAAGACAGCAAACATTTTGATAAATCATAAAATTTAAAAACATGTAGTACAAGTGGATGCCTCTATAAAATACATAGTCAAATACCTTTATATATATAGTCATACCTGTGTGACCAGTATATCTATGATTTTTATTAGATCATAATAGTTAAGCAGCATTGAGTGTGGTCAGTGCCTAGATGGGTGACCACTGGAAATGAAATGGATGTATTTACAATCTGAGGATGAGAGAAGTGAGCCCGAAGATGTGTTGCAGTATAAATTTAAAAATAAAATGCCCGTTTTAGGGCCTTTCGGCCCATCAGGGTATTCACCCTGCGGGAACCACCTCAGGTGGGTTGCATCTACTACACTCTAAGAATTAATTAAAGTAGGCAAAATTTTTTTAATACAAATACTATTCATAAAATCTTAGAGTATAACCCGGGCTGCGAACCCTGGACCTCCGGTGCCAAAATTGAACGTCTTTACGATCACGGCCACGGAGGCAGATTAATGCGCATAACGTAACGCCTCATCTCGATGCAGCAACGTCAATAGCACTTCCTGCTGTACCTCTTGTAATTTCATTTGTGAATTATACTTGCGCTCCAGGCACCCTACGACTTCCTTGGAGGTCTGTTGTGTCTCACACCCCTACTTTCAGTCGTTCTTTCCCCTGCAATACGGGGATTACGCAAACCATTGAAAAATAAATAAAAATAAACATAACTTAGCATTGTAATTTCACTTGTATAAATTTAACCACTTGTATATTCTGAGGACGAGTGAAGCGAGTTCAAAGTAGGGAGGATGAGTGTAGTGAATCTGATGTGATGAGAAAAAGTTCTGAGGTACCCCGTACCCAATTGTTTACTATTATTATTATTTATTAATATTCTACGAATTCTAAATGTATAAATTCAACTATTAAAGCTAGAATTATTTAGAATGTTTTCCATTTTATGTTTTATAAATGTTAAGTTTTTTCATATAACTAACATTTTGTTAACATCTGATCAAACATTACTCAGCATATTTTTTATATTATTTTCTGAATAAAATAGAATACAAATTTATTAGAGCTTTGAATACATTAAAAATGTAAAATTGCTTACATCAATCAAATCAGTTACGCAATACATTAAGTTTTAACATTAATTATACATATGGAAATAAAATATCATGGTTAAATTATTTTTTACACTTGCATAAATTAAAATAATCTTTTAATTTTTTTAAATTGTAAACAGTAGTCTAATCAATAAACAACTTTTTTGCAGTTTTAAATAGTTAAAATGTTATTTTGGGAATCTATTTGGACATGTTTAGGGATACCCCCCAAAACGTTTCTTAACTTTGCTTCAAAGCTGTGATCATAGTGGACCAAAACGTGTCCCGTGTTTTATGCCTTTATTAATATCTTGGTAGGAATACAAAATATCAAAAATTCTTTTAAATAAAGTTTGAAGCTAAGTAAATTGTCAAAATATACGTTTTTATTGGTTTACTCTCTTTTTCAAACCCTTAACAAAGGATTTTAAGTAAAAAATCAACCAATTTTCATTTTTTACAACATAAACAAACTAAAAATTGTCACTTTGACGAGATATTATTCCGCATTTACAATCATAACTCAACGCCAAATCGATCAAATGTTATGATTCTTGGATATGATTTTGGTTCTGTTGTTTAGTCAACTAAAAAACAAGTTATTACCCCAAATTACTGTTTACAGTTTATTTATAACCGCAGAGCGCTGGGTTGGTAAATGTTTCTAAGGATGGGAAAACAGAATTTCAACCATACCTTTGAATCGGCCATTATCTTGACAAATAATGAAAAGATCAAAAATAAAGAAGACAAACTATACATGTTTCCTCTTCCAACAGATAAAAAGACCCCTGAGAATGAAAATTTGTCCGAAAAAACTCACAAAGCTGTCAAATATTTGATTAAATTCACTTTTTTCCTATGACATTTTTCTTTTTGTAGTAAGTAATTTTTTTCAGTTTTTCAATTTCTTTTCATACATAATCAGGCTCGTTGCCTGAAGCTTGTTGGGGGGGGGGCGAAACCATCAGAGGGGGGTAACATTTTTCCCTGGGGTTGTACAGGCCTGCACATAATTCTTTAAAAAGTTTGTCATTATTCATTACACTTTATTTGGTTTATAAAATTTTATTTTAAATTACTTGTAATTTATTTCATATTAATTTTTTTTTTACTTTGTATTTTTTTAATATTTATTTATTTTTTTACTTTTCATTTATTTCAGTAGTTATGTGATGTATTTAAAATTCTACTCTTGTCTGCCAGCACTTAATCTCATTTTATTACCATTAATCAGATGGTTTGTTGGTGACACTGTTAAGTTACATGCATGTTTCGCAGACCACACTCGCTTTGGGTTTTCATGTACAGTTTCTTGTATTATTTTATGGAAATATAATTTTTAATAAGGGTTTTGTAATAAAATAGTTTCTGATATACTTTTTCATAAGTGTATCTTTTTTTATGCAAACATAATTAGTTATAATTAAGTAATTTATTTTAGGTTTTTATTTTATAATTGTTTGTTTAGGTTTTGTTATCTCTGCTATTTGCGAGTTGGAAAGAAATGCTATTCAGTTAGCTTTGGGAAGTTTCTACCCAACTCTACTTCTTAGTGGTAAGTGCAGTTAATACTATGATTAACTTTATTATCAGAGTAAAAAGAAAAAAAAACAGTCCACCAGGAATTGGGCCCAAATGAGACACCTGGTAATATTAATTATTTATCGCCATATTTTGCTCTAAACACAGAGCATTATCAAGCAAAATTATTCTTTCTGAGAGCCAGTTCTTTTGTCAGATTCCCATCTTTCTTGATCATCCAACTCTGTCTAACCGAGTGTCATTAACATTCAATTATGGAGACCAATAATACAAATGATAAAAAAAAACAATTTTTAAACCTTTTGTGATCCAACAAAAATGAATTTTGCTACACTTATTTATTACATAGGGTTGGTAGGGATATACTTGTACCAACTGAAAATAGAACCAAATGAAAATAGTATATTATTCACTTGTGCAATCAATCTTAATGTATGGTATTATTGGGTGGGGAGGAGCCTCTCCAACCCACTTAAATCCTTTAATTATATCACATAAAAAGCTTCTTAAAATTATTTTCAAACTTCCCATTCAATTTTCTACTGAAGACTTGTACCAAACAGTAGGTCTGTTAAGCATTAAAGCACTTTATTATAAATGTAGTATTTTATATATTTCTAAACACCAACTATGTACAACTAATCCTGTAAATACTTCATATAACCTGAGAAATAGCTCTAAATATAATGTTCCTTATTGTAATAAAAGTATTGGTCAACATCACATAACTTTTATAGGACCTGTTTTGCTAAATAAACTTCCATTTGATGTAAAAGAAAAAATAACTAAGTCTTTTAAAAAAAGTATACATAGTTGGCTAATCTCTTACTCTCAACAGGAGCTAAATCAGCTAGGTCACATTATAGAGCCTAAATAAAATTAAAAAAAACTTTCAATGTTCAATAAAAATAAAAATAAAGATGTGTATTTTTATACAACTAAAGTGATATATATATTTTAAGACTTGTTTTAACTTACTAGTTATAAATGTGATATTTATGATAATTTACTATAGACTGTTCAGTCAATTTTTAAAAAAAAAATTTATTGTTTTAATTTATATTCTTTACTATATTTTGATAATTTTTAATGCTCCTCCACTCTCAGCTTAGCCTTGTGGTGATGTGCTCTATTGAATGTTAGTATTAAGAAAATTTATATATATATATATATATATATTGTATAATAGCTAAAAAATGTACTACAAAATAAATAAAAGGATTTTTGAATTTGAATTTGAACTGTCAACTCAATTGGATTATTTTTAACATTTTTCAAAAAACTTGAACAAGTCATTGATTGAAATTGAACTAATGCTGATAATGGCTTAAAACTCAGCACATATCTTGGCCTTATTTATGATAACATGTGTGCTAAATCCCAATGCGATTGATAATTTTTCCCCGTTTTATGAATTCTAAAAAGTTTTGCTTGGTCATTATTGCGATTTAATGACGTCATATAAAAATTAATTTTCTTGATAGCTCAATTATACATAAATATTGATTTTTGTACTAAGGTTCAACTTTTTAACATAAATAACCCTGGGAGGTACGGTAATCACAGACACACACACACAGAAAACTTTGTTAAAACCTCTCAGGAGGTCTTAAAACATCTGAAACGGATAATTCAGAGGAAATCTCAATTTATTTTTTTTAAACACAATACTTTTCCTTGATACCTACACATAAATGAAGAAAAGTAAGAAGGACTCTAGGGGGCAACGTTGGTGGAAAATAAAAAAGTTGATTTCTTCTTCATTTTTTTGTTCTCAAATGTGTGTTAAATCTTAATAATAATAATTTGCTTTATCATTGTGTATAATTGATTTGTAATGTCACTCAATCTCATTAACTTAGTTTATGTCATCAAAACTTTTAAAATCCCTGCCCTGGTTTTTTATTTCTTAAAATTGTTTATTTGATCTTTTTAGGAGTTATCTGGCCAGTAGAAGGAATGCCTCTCGTTCTAAGGTATATCAGCGCATGCTTGCCTCTTACCATGGCTACAACCTCCCTCCGTAGCATGCTGACCCGAGGTTGGTCCATCGTGGAGCCAGACGTATACATGGGCTTCATCTCGACAATCATCTGGATAGTCTTATTCTTATCCATCTCACTCGCAGTTCTTAAATTTAAGAGAGGCTAAACAAATCAAATTTTGACTAAACTTTTTATCAATTTCAAAACGTACCACATCACATATTATTGTAGCATAGTTGCTTAGCAACCAATTTAATTGAAATTTTGTTACAATGATTTACGTATTTTTCAAATCAGACCAACAAAACCTGTAACTTATCAGTTAATTAGTATTAATTACATATTTTTGAATGTTCAAATTATTAAGTGGTAGTTTTTATAGCATTGATAAACCATAAAATGTACTAGTTAATTTCATAAAAGATTTATTTTTAAATTTCAATAACGAACATTCTGTTCATTTTTAAAACTATAATTCTTTTATCATTTTAAAAGTTTGACAAACTTGATACTGTCTGATACAATGACTGTAATGAGAGGGAGATGATGAATCGCCCAGCAAATAGGCGAAGTTATCAAACCCTTTTTGCTAATTTCTTGAGATAGTATTATGTACATTATGACTCCAAGTATTGATATTTCTTGACACTATTTATGTTAAAATAAATTATTACATTTTAAGGAAACCAAAACAGCTCTCTTATTAATTTTGATGCAATATATTTTGTATTATATTAAAAGTTGAAGTCTCCCGGTGGAGATGACGCCATTGTACATGATGAATCCGATGTTTCGTTTCTACTGAGTGAGACGTTTTCAGGGGATGTAGGGCATCATGGATGAAAGCACATACTATTCAAAAATGAACTAAAGAGAGTTTAATTTCATCAGAAAACTTTAGTTGAGTTTTGTAGGGCATTGAGTTTTCATCCATGATGTCCTACATCACCAAAGATGCCTGCCCACAGTGGAAGCGGAAATATCCAAATTGACGTGATCTGAAGATCTAAGTCCGGAAGACCTAAATCTTTATGACTACAACCAGAAGAAGTCTATAAAGTTTATTATTTCATATTAGAAACTTTCTTTTACTTTAAAGTCAAGGAATTTTAAATATATTAAAAAACTTTTTTGTGAAGTTTAAGGCAGACGTAAATATTCTCTTTGCTAAATAGTAGATGTATGAACACAACAAAAAATATATAATCCCAATCACACTCTAATGATATAATACTCTACCCATATACCTCCGTAACTTGTCGATGACTTCAACTTATATATACTTTAAGGTAAATGACCAAAATTATAAATAATTCTGAGTGGTTTTTTTCTTTGCAGTAAAAATAAGCAATACAAACTATATTGAAAACTAAGATTTTTTTAACGACATGACTTTATGACAATTTTTAATTAAGATCATTTTTTACTACTTATCATGATTATAGCACTTATCAGGATAAATATTTTTAGACTATACAATTCAAATTTTATCAATTTAAAAAAAAAACATTCCTTTGTTTAATTGATAAATAAGTTTTAGCATAATCATGCTTTAAAAGAATTTCTACTGAACTCACCTAAGTGCCCAAAAATACTTGCTCACATTTCTTTTTTTATTATTTATTGTTTTATTATTTTGTATGTAGTTTTGATTAATTATACAACTATTTGACCATAAACAACTGGTTATGATAATATATAAAAAGTGTTTTAACTCTAGGTAAAGCACTCAAAAGATTTAGCCAATTTGTTAGTTTTTTAATAAGTACAAAACTTTGTCAAAGATGATAATTTGAATATTAACAATTTGATTTTGGTTTTTAATTATTATTAAAAAAATTGCAGGTGGTTAATGATTGTCATAAGATGAAAAATGGTTGTATGATTTGTTTTGTACATTTTTTATATTATATTTACTTAATTACTTGTTATAGTTAGTCCTCAATTTTTTTTGTAGGTAAATACAAAATTTTATAGTACTTAGTATATTTTAGTAATATATTAAAAAAAGAGAGAAAAGGAAATATTTTAAATTTAATGTTGTGTAATACTTGTTTAATTGTTTTTAGGGTGATATTTCAGAAAAATGATTGTGTTTGAGAGGTACTTGTGCATGTTAATGACGTAGGAATAAGTAACATTAAAACATAAGTTCTATACTTAAGTTCGAGTGATACTTAAGTACTTAATGTAATTTTAATTACATAACTTAACTTACGTAATTTTCTTAAAAACACAAAAATTAAACCTATGCAAGTTGCATGAGAAATAAACCTATATAATTTTATTGGCTTCATTCTTAATAAAATTCTAAATCTATTTTTTCTTTTCTCTTTCTTAAAGTTAAAAAAAATCATTTAAAAAAAGTTAATAAATATATTGTATTTAAATAAATTATAAAATGTTTAATTATTATTACTTCATTAGGTTTTATTATATTTAATTAGTTTAAATGTTATAAGGTGATATTTTATTATGGAGGTTAAACCCCCCCCCCCCTAAATATTTTTATCTTATACTTCAATCATTACTTTTTCTGTAAGGGAAAATTTAAATGAGAAATTAATTAAAACTGTTTCATTAAAGTGTTATGGAATATCAAGGCATCAACAATTTTGGGATGAAATAAAATTTGAAAAAAAACACTAGAAACAACCTGAGTTCCTTTATTTTTTGTTGATTTGGCAAGAGTTGCTGTTAATTAAAAATATTAACTTCATTGGAATAACTAATCATTTGTAAAGGTTTAGTACTTATAGTTCTGACTGCTTTTAAGATGGATAATATTCTGCCATCACAGATGCTTATGCCACAGGTGGATGCATTTAGTTTCTTTCTCGTTGAAAATTTTCTCTCACAGATCAGTGGTAATTAGAGATATTTTCCTTCAAATATTTAGAACTTGTCTCAAGATATTAATAAAATATTTTTTTAGTATAATTTTTATACGCCTCTAATATATTGTAACATTTGATTTGCAAGATATTGCTGAAAAGTTGGTCATGATAGGTGTTTTATTTAAACCTATTCTTTCCCACATATTTAATTTGATTAATCAAGAAGACCTGTTTTACTTCTTTTGTAAAGAAGCTTTGTGTATTAGTACAATATACCTGTGACTTACGCAAAAAAGCTATCAATATTTTCCAACTCAAATAATCTATGTTTTCATTGCTGCAGCTCTGATTTTGAAGGAAAATACCCTAGTTATTTATTTTTAATATTGACAATGTAGGTTTATAGCCTACAGGTAAGATCGAAGATGATATACCTACCTAGATGGACCACGCTGAGTGTTAGTGTCACTAATTTGAAAACAACATACAAACACGCCCCTTTTTGAGTGCTTGAGGAAGCCCCTACTCTGAGGACAGAAGTAGACCAATCAGAAAGTTCTAGTACCGACTCTCCCCTAAGTATTAGTGTTGTCCATAGGGAAGGTATACTATGTGCTGTCATCCCATTAACCAACACTGAAACTAATTATGTGGTCTCTCTGGGTAAGTAGATACTTTTTGAGTAAGATTTTAAAATAGAAGTAAAAAAGGTTACTGGCGCTCAAATTTGGCTATAAATTTGGGGCCTGAAAGCTAAAATTGACTAGTTCTATTTAATAAATTGAAACTTTTTTTACTACTTAATTGCAACTAAAGGGATATTTAAAAACATCACTTGTGTTAAACTTATTCCTATGTTAATATAAAGGAATAAGTCTTACTCAAACTCAAGCAAGTAAATGAATTCAACCCTTGATAAACTCAATTTGTTTCTTTTCTGCAATCTGATAAATAACTGCAGTAAAATTTTGTGTTGGATTAGTTAAAACTTTTTTTGTTTGATAAATTTGTAAAACAAAGTTGTCTTTCATTGAATTTCCTTTGAAGCAGTTTGTTAATGGGATAAGTGGCACGGTAGAAGTTGAAATTTTGAAGGAAAATTGTTTAGCTTTCAGGTATTTAATTTCTGAGACATACTATCCTTCCATGCCTTTTTTTACTTCTGTAAGATTTGAGTCATTTTGATATATTTAAGTGCAATATTGGCCTTAAACATTGCAAAATTTTGACTTGTTAGAAGTGCAATAAGTAATAGTTTAATTGAGGGTCCCAGTAGATTTTTGACAAATTTGTTATAAGAATGGTTTATGGACAAAGGAATTGCATAGTCAAGTAATATTCTATTGTCAAATAGACTTAAATATGCCCTTAATGCTCACTTGTCAATAAATCTATTTGACTAAATTGTAAATCCACCGGAACTCTCAGCTAAATGATTACCGAGCAACATAATGTGATGGAATCAATATTAACATTTAGGTGCAATAAACATTTCATTTCTCTTATTTCTTAGGAGCGAGGATGTTTTAGTTTTGTATAATATTTTTAAAAACGTAGAATATAGTGATATTTTTGTGAAACTTTTATATGTAATTTTGAGCCATCATGTTTAATAAATTATTTGTTGTAGACTTTTTTTCTTTTTATTTCTCTTTTACATTTTACTTATGGTTTGTAAAATTTAACTGGTTTTTATATATTAAATAAACAGAACTATTGATCATATAGGCCTTTATCAGAGCTTAAACCAACAACAGCCAGTTCTATTGTTCAGTATTTAATTCATGTAAAGAGACTGTTTTTCTTTAACCTATCTATAATTGGTTATATCCCTTAAATCTGATAACCATGGATGCTAACCAAGAAGTGATGAAAAAACATGAATTAAACTGAAAAAATTTTATGAAGCTTTTATAGACTTCTACAATTAAGCCTAATACAGAGTGCTTCTCTAACTCTCTTGAATTTCCGGTCAAATTTTATTTCTAAAAGAAAATTTATTTGGAAAATTTCTAGGTTAATTTTTAAAATAAATAACAGAATAATAAATCATTTTTCAATATTTTTATTACAAAAATCTACACTAACAGTGAATTAAAGCTCTTAATTAAAATCACAAATAATTTAAAACTAACAAGAAAAAATTCTAAATATGAAAAAAAGGTCAGTTTATATAAGTTGATTATAGCAAATTTTGATAAAGTAATATCATTATTATTGATTATGATCAATATTATCAAACAAATATTATTGATATTATTTCATTTGATAATCAATTATCAAATAAAATTGATTATCAAAATTTGCTCAAAATAATTGAGACATCTACTAATATTCATAAAGAAAACTGAATCGGTTAAAGCTTAAGGTCTTTATGTTAATTACTTTTAAACAATCTTTATGTGCTAGAAAAAATAGAAGGCAAATCAATATCTGAAGATACATTTTTCCAAACTCAAATATTTGATCACATAGAATTTTTTAATAAAAGCTGCCAAATTCAGAAATACCCAGCATCGTCTTATTTTGAAAATGTATTCATAAACAGTCTTTAATGCATTGAATCCATAGATATATATTACTAGAGGGGACAAATTGTACATTGGGAGGATTTTTAGGTCTCCGTGTAACCTCATTGAAACCTCCTCCCTAAGAGCATAGAGATATATTACTAGAGGGGCCCTATTGGTTAAATTTTGAAACATCGAAAAAGTAACCTGACCACATTTGATTATCATTTTCATCAAATAAACAGAACAAAAAACAGTAAATTATATAGTAGAATGTTCAAAATACAAATCACAACACAAACAATCTGTGGGAAGCTGAAAGCAATTGATTAATTATAACCTTAACTCCCTCTTGGAAGAGGTTTCAATGAGGTTACACAGAGCCCCACTAAAAATGTTTCAGGCCTCTCAATGTATTAAGATAGGCTATGCTCCCTCTAGTATATATCTTTATGCCTAAGAGAGTATAAAGGTTACAGAGACAGACAGTAGAGACAGTTAGTAAATGTCTGACATATTAATTTTAAGACAATTAAATCGACTCTAAATCTCCAATTAAATGCGAAAGAAGAAAAAGAAGATTATAACACTGTCGGCTTTTCCCACTTTTATGTACTTTTTTATATACTTAAGACTTTAAACTTTGTATGATATACATTCTATTATATAATTTTTTTGATTGCATAATAATCAGAGGTGTTCTAGTTACATTTTCAATTTTTCAAAATTCAACCGAAATTAACTCTTACAATATATTGTTGTAACAATATCTTTATGAAAGAGTATTTTAAGATTTGAATTTTTGTGGGAACTGTGTTAGTATAGCCACCATATAGCGAGGTACCTTGTAAGCCACAAAGGATAAAATACACTTCAAACTGTTTTATAAAGTGAGTACAGCTGCTTACTATTTGAATGAGGTTTCTGTTATTTAATTTATTTATTTTTTTAATCTTTCTTTATTTAATAAAAAATGCAAATGATTAATCTAGAGAATATGCCTCACTAGAGGCATAGCCTATGCTGTGATATAATGCATAGGCTATGCATAGGCATAGCCTATGCTGTCAGTATAAAAACTGACAGACTCTTGTTTTAAAACTGTCTGCTTTATGCAGTCAATTTTAAAATAATAATTTGTTTGCACAGCTGTAAAGTAAGCACTTTACATCCTCAAAAAAGTAGGTGAAATGTGTTTTTTCCGTAAGCGACAGTTTCATACTTTACGTCACTGGTAAAGTTCCTCAAATGTCCACTAGGGGGTGGGGGGTATTAGTAGTTTACTATAAGGTTATTCGCGATTCAAAGTCTGTAGCAGCGCCACCGTTCCTGATAAGAAATTGATAACGGAAGGGTGATCGTTGTTAAAGTCCTGATGGGTGTTTTTAGGTTTTTCTTATTTGTGATGATTATTTCTTTAAATTTTTTCTTAAAGTGCTTTAATTTAACTAATTTTAGGGCGTATGATCTCAGCAGGATCACTATTTCACTGAAAAATAGAGTTTTAATGGGTTGTCACGAGTATTTAAATTGAGTGATAAGAAGGTGAAAATCACAATATAGTGTTTTATTTTATTTATTGTTAATTAATGTTACTTTTAAATAATTTTAGTTTGCACAAGCGTACAAAATTACCTTTTTATTGCATTAAATTGTTTAAATTAGTTGTAACAGGTATTTAAATTTAACTGATAACAAGCTGATTTTCACCGTGATGGTGTTTTAATTTATTAATCAATTTTATTTACACACTAAAATAATATAAAACTCAATAAATTCACTTTTATGTAAAATTTTAGTTTAAATTATACGTTTAGGTTTTATTATTTCTGGGTTAAACTAGTTAATTTTAAGAGGAAGTGGTCAATAATTTTATATTATATTTCTGGGTTAAATCGAACAAATCCAAGTCTGAAGTGATAAGAGCCTGATTCTATATTTAAAATCCTGGATTAATCGAAATATTTATCTATGAAATATTGGCCATTTTTTTTAGCACCAACGGTTGTTCTATTAATTTTTACCTCATTTACCACAAATTAACTAACAATAAAGACATAAAAGAAGAATTTTTATCGGCTCCAATAATCCTATGATAAAAAAAATTGTTCACCCTTACGTTTTCCCGCCATTGGTATTGCTAACCTTACAACTATCTCTTTGAATCGGGAATAATATTACCTTCTATTTTCTTTTATTAATCAAAAGTTTTTGTTAACAAAGGTTTGTTATTTTTGGAAAATAAGATATTAATTATTTATTTTCAAGAGTTCATTAATCATGGATAGTGATTCAGAAATTGAAAATGCGCCACCAGAATTGAAACTTTTGACCAATGAGGCGATTGAAAGAAGTTTAGCGTCAAATTGTATACATTATACTGTTTTTCTTCTTTATAGTTGTTTACTTTTACTATGTTGGAAAAACATAGCATTATGCTACACGAATGGGAAGAACTTTTTTACCTTGGCTACTTGGTAGTAAATATATTTGCTATGATAAAAAAAGACCTTCATAGTCTTGTAACATAATACTATTAATCCGTGAACTGTAATTATTCTCAAAATTTTTATTTTTCTTCCACCAAGATACATTTTCCTTACTTTTTTTTGGCTTCATTAAAAGGCTTCAACAATACTAGGCTTGACCTTAACTTAAATATATTTTAAAAAGTGAAGGGCAGAGGGAACCATATGATTTGAAAACAGGTCAGGAAAACTGAGAGGTGATCCAACTTGACACTCTTTATTAGATCTTAGATAGAAATATAGTATTACACACAGTTATAATCAGTTGACAACAAGGGAAAATATTGATAAGGGACCACCAACAATAAGGTTTACCTTATATAAAATCGTGGCCGGGGTTTAACATCAAGGACTAACCTAATAGGTTAAAATATGCAAAAAAATAGTCCAATTGGAAAATTCTAAGTTTGGTGTCACAGGGTGCCATTGGGGTGCTGTGCTTCTAATGGCCAATGCTAAAAAATAAACTTCATTATACATAATAGAGATCCCACAAGTTTCAAAAATGTATCTTTTGAATATCAGGGTTCAAAAAAGAGGGGGACCTTTGGACCACCTAGAATTTATTTTTTCCATCTTTGAATGGAAAAAATAAAAATATGCAGAGATTTAAAGATGGGTCATCTTTTTATCGTGTGATTTTATTATGATATTTCATATGGTAGGGTTTGCATGAGGTTGTTTCCCAACAGTTCCTGTTCATGTAAACAAAAATAAATGTCTATTATATGTTCTCTTGCAGATTTCAGTCCGAGACTAAACTAAGGCTAAAACACGCTAGAGTGTGCAGAAATTGGTCATCAATGGGTAAGCCACTTTTACAGACACATTCTACAGTACAGTTCCTTCTACCTCTTCTTAACTCTTTAGTATAAAACACAAAAAATATTTAAAAAAAAAACAAATAGAATTTGAAAATGCATTAATGGTGTTACAAGGTTTAAAAATCTTACAGGCTACTTTAAAGACATTTCAGGTTTTTTAAGATCTAAATAAGATCAATGATTTATCTATTCAAATAAATAAAATCGGTTACAGAGTACCCCGGAATGTTTCCTCACCTTATCAGTTTACAAATTGATAAAAATCATTCAGGTCTTAAAACTACCTGAAGTGTATCAGATAAAATCTTGGTTTCAGAATTCTGTTTTCATGAATACATTCAAAGTAAGTGAGGAAGAGTAAATATCATTAAATACACATTCCTTTAAGAATAAACAATATATTTGCTACTATGTGGATAAACATGTATATCAAAGAATATAATAGGTATAGAATATTGGCAAGTATACGAGAACACAAGACAGAAGGTGGGAGTAAACATGGTGCTGGCATCTAGAGGCAGCTCTGGATCTAACCCTATTTACCATGACATTCTTCCCAATTTTCTAGGTTATTAATTATGAAGTTATCTCACTCTTTATTACCATTATAAATGGCAAAAGTATTTACTTGAAATTGGTCATTCTTACATAAAGAAAATATTTGGATTAAAGTTGAGTAGAATAACAAGTGAACAGACCCCTGATATTGAAAATCAATATTTAAAAAAAAGGTTGAGTTTTCTCAAAATTTGTAAAAGATAGTGTTTTCTTAATATTTTTAAAACGGTTGCCACTCTGTAATGCTATTTAATGTGGCAGCCACTCAGCACTAGCATCAGTCTAATGTATTGACCACCCTCTCTATTTAAGTCTGACATCCCTGCCTAGGACCATTTTACTTTGCCTAAATATTCTTTGATGTTTTTATTAATAAAGAATCATTATTTAACCGTCTCTGTGGCCAAGGTCGTCTTTACACTGGACTTTGGCCCCACAGAGGTCTGAGGTTTACATCCCATGTTACGCTCTCAGTTTAGATAAAATTATTGTTTATAAATTATCGCCAACTTTAGAATACACTTTGAGCGAAATGGTTGCTACTACCACCAGAGGTGGGTCCAGCAGGGTTCATCCCTGATTAGCCACAAGGCTCTAATCAGGCATATATATTATTACTTAAATAGTTTTAAACTAATAATTTAAATGATTAATTTAATTCTAATTTTATACTTATAACTAAATACTTTTACTTTATTATACTTTAACTGTTAATAAGGGTAACAAAAATAATTAGTTTAAAATCAAATAATTAAATCAAAAACTAAAATCAATTTGAGAGGAAATTGAAGGAGAAGAGCAAGTCTACTCACTTTGGAAAAATGGGGGCATGAAATAACAAGCTAAAGCACAACTTGTGTGTGAACCCGCACCTCATTCATTTCTAATAGTATAACACACGGCTAAAATAAGTTGACAGCCCAACAAAATCTCAATGCTTTCAACCCCCCTTTAAAAATAATCCCTTTTTAAGCAACAAATAAAATGCTGGCTTTGTAAGTCAGGTTATGTTTTGAATCTCATCATTCGATTTTATTTTACATCATATTTTCAGGTTTGTTTTGAATTCATCATCGATTTTAAATCATATTTATTTCAAAAGATTATTTATTTACTTTTTAAGTACAAACATTGTTGTATCTCTTAAAATTACCAATTACAGTGTATCGTTAAGTTTAAAAATCCCCAAGGTCATAAGCATTTTGGGGATCGACCAATCAGAGAAGCCGCTGCCAACCCCTCTCTTGAAAGAGAAAAAAAATTCCCTACTCCCATAACTCCTGTAGGGAAATAACCTTCTTTCCGGCATTTGTTCACTTCGTTTGTGGTTCTTTTTGTGTTTACATCGTTTTGTGAGTTTTTGTGTTGTGTGTGTTCTGTGAATTGTGTTTGTGTTGGACTGTTAACATTATTTTTGCACTCAAATATTCTTTTTTATAACTTAAGTAAATAAAAGCATAACTGAAACTTTTATTTCAAGGCTGCCATTTATGCAGCAATTTTTAAGAGCTGTCAAAACTAGTAAACATACAATTCTTTTTTAATGTAAAAACATATGAGTACACTTATTATTTCCCTTCACAATTCATTTTTTTTCACATTTGCATACTTCCTAAATAATAAACTACACAAAGAAATGTAGAAACATCGCCAAGAAAACACGGGTAACATAACCTGATTTGTTTACAAAGTTTTTTCCCCGCTGCCTTTTAGTAGGGATTTTTTTTTTTAGAATCGGTGGTGCCTAAACTGAGCTGTCAAGATTTTTAAAGTCGTCGATACACTGTAAGTTTTGTTTTGACTTAGTTCGGAATTATGAATTAAGTAGAGTTAAAGTTGTTAATTACGGAATGCACAATGAGGGGGAAATTTTTAAGCATTTTTAAAATCAGTGTTGCCTTTTTATGATTTTATTTACGAAAAACATAATTTTGTATACTGAGGTTGGCATAAGGTGAAGGGGAAAGGGGCGTGGTCGGTCTGAAACAATAGAATTCTTTCCCTCTCAGACTTTTTGGCGCAGCATCAACTGATTTTAGCCGTGTATTATACTACACCACTCTAATTGTTAAAAAGGAAAAAATGTGCAGAAACAAGCAGAACATTGAGGTTCTATTATCTTAATTTATGATAATGTTGTTAGAGATAATATAAATTCTAAAATAAAATGTTGGGTATTGTTAATTTCTTTTCTTTTTTTAAAAAGTTAAACATGTTTTTAGGTACCAACATTCTTAAATATAATTTAAAAGTTATTCAGAATTTTAAAATTGAAAAAATAAAGATAAAAATTGAAATTATTAGAGCAAGTAGACTGCCTCTTCTCTTTCCATTCCTCCCTCTCAAAATGACCACCAAAAACTTAAGTTAAAATCAAATCACAGTAATATAGTCACAATCACAATCAAGAATTTGTTTAATTAATAAAGCTTATTTTAATTTAAAGAATTGTCTCAATTTTTTTAAAAATTATAGTCAAAAGCCTGAACAAGAAGTTAAAACAGTGGAAATTACAAAATACAATTTTAATATTGCCTAGGCATACAATTATCTATTTATTTCCAGCAGGTAATACCGGTTGACAGTTTGGACAGATGTAATTTGAAATCAAAATGATAGTCATTTTTCCACTAAGGAAGTAAGGAATGATATTATTTCCCTGAGCAGTAAGTTGATTTCTAAGGCAAAAGTCAAGAGAACCAAAGCATTTACCTCTCCAGACCAAGCCGAGGGATTTATGTATTAAAATACATAAATAAAGGTAAAATACTTAATACATGACTGAAATACACTTAATACAGTATCAAGTGGTTCCCATTAATCAATTACTATAAAACCTTTTGGATTACCTTTGTCTTGTTTCCTTTTATGTTGTTCAGAAAGGTAACTTCCCTCAAAACTAGAACTCCCTCAAATTAGAAATTACAACAAAATCTATACATTGCATAACACCAACAAACATATGAGATATGTTATTTGACAAATAAATACTAAGCAATCTTTATTTTCCCTTGCTAAATAAATTTTCATGGACTATGAAACTCCTTTGTCCAAAATTTATTTGACAAAGGAATATATATATGCCTACCACTGATTAGTACTATATATTCCTCTATGATGCCTACCTATCCCCTACGTTTGTCGGTAATATACAATGAACAGACTTGTTGACATTTATATAATTTTGAGTGGAGTTTTCTCTCTACAAATTATTAAAAGGAGTAAAACAAAGTGAAATAGCATCCACTGGATGCTTTTTTAGTTTTTACCGAGTAAAAATCTCGTTAAGGGTACTAATACTATGCTGTAGTTCCTGGTGGTGCTTTTTAAAAGCATCACACATTAATTCAGGAATTCTGGGTCTATAATTCTGCCTTTATCTTATGTTGTATGACAGTCAAACTAAGACTGGCTTCTCCTCTTCTTTTAGATCTCTAATAATCTTAGCAAAACACATTATCTCACTATAAGACTTCATGTTTTTGTTCCTCTTCGTTTGAAGAAGATAACAATAGGACAAATTATTTCTAGTCCAAAGACAAATTAACAATAGCTTCAAAATTACTATTACGTTATTAACAATAAAAATTACAAATATTATAATATACTTAAATAACAAAAACTAAATCAAAGAAATAAGGATTTAATAAAGATAATGATAAATTTGAAATAAGTACTGAAATTGAGTTAAAAAATTAGTGTAAATTGCACCATAAAAATTATTTTTTCCAAAAGATAAATATGAGTGCACAACTCACAACTACCCTGTTTATGTATGGTAATGTACAAAGTTTGAAGGCGTCAGTTATTATACTGGCCTTTGACACCACGGATGTCTGGGGTTCACATCCCAGGTAACACTCTCAGTTTATATAAGATTATTGTTTAAATAAATTATTGCCAACTTTAGAATAAACTTTGAGTGTAATGTTTGCCACTACCACTTGAGGTGGTTCCCACAGGGGTTATCCCTGATGAGCCACAAAGCTCGGAACAGACATTATTATGATAATGTACAAACCTACGTTATAAAATTATACCAAATATCTCAAGAAGTAGATTACATTTTCTTAAGAACTCAAGGGTTACATGATTAAAGTAAATATGATCAAAATTTTGACAAGCACACAAGAAAATAAAAGAGGTTTCACAACTTTTTCTATCTAAATCTTTATCAATATAACAATGGATTTTTTTTAACTACTTTAGAGTCATATACTCCGGGTCAAAGTCTAGTGATAGTCAGTAAGGTGACACAAAATCGTATAAATACCCTTTAATATAAAAAGTTAATTTCTTCTAAAGAAGAAAAGATAAATTAAAAGGAATTGAGTGGTTTGTTTTCTAGTGTTGGTCATAAACTTAGAATAATACTAATATAAAAGGAGCTTAGGACCGTAAACTCAATGTAATAGGACCATAAACACAATGTAATTCCACTGATAACACGAAAGCCAGTTCACTGGTAGTCTTAAGCAGGGTTACCACCCTAACAATAAAACATTATTTTAAATATGTGTCATAAATATCCATTAATGAAGAAATTTTGTAAAACCAAATATAAAAACTTATATTTACATTTAACTAAGTATTTAATAAAATAGGTAAAAAAAAAACAAAAAGGTTAACAGAGTCTACATTTAGTTGACAAGAAATACTTTGAAATATTTTTAATTAAAAACGTTAAAATACAATTTAAAAGACTTCAAAAATTATAATGCACCAAAATTTATGCTAATATTTAATGAATAATCAAGCATTAATGATAAGTATAACTTAATAATCCAGCAACCAGAAGTATTGTAATAAGAATATTGTATATTGTTAGAGTGGCAGCATTACTTAAGACCACCAGTGAACCGCCTTTGCTGTTATCAGTTATGCTCCTTCTACATATAGTATTATTCTAAGGCCATAAATAAATATAAAAATCGGTGTTATTGGGATTAGAATTGTTAACCTATAAAAAGCCTTTCCTTAAATTAAATCAGCTGATTACACATAAAAAACTTTGTCACAGAGTATAAATGTCACAACATTTAATATACAAAAATTTGTACTATTTGACCAAAGGGGTGCAATTCAAATAGATTATTATTATTACGAGTAGTAGTAGTAGTAGTAGTATGGACTACTAAGTAGGAGGAGGGAGATATTCCCATGAAACAAGTCTATTCATATCAGTATGAAGATCTTTCAATACTTTCTTAATATTTTTACAACAATATCTCTCGGCATCTGGAAAACATTCAAATCAAGTTTTAAAAAAAAAAATTATAAAGTAGAAACAAAAATAAGAATAAAATTCCCTCAGCAGAGTAACTGAGATTATTAACAAAGCCAACTTTTAAGCTAAGAAGCAATCTTCTGTGTTTAAAAAACAAACATATGAACAAATATCTTTATTGATATAGATAGAAAAAATTGCATATTATATGAAATTTGATATTACAGACAACTAAACAAAGCATAATTACTATTGAAAACAAACACAATACTTTTCCTATATACATACGGTATGATTGAAGAAAATTCCAAAAAAAATTTTAGATCAACATATTGAAACCACTTAGTTAAGTAAAATATTATGAAGTTGGCAAAGGTTTTATTTAAACCATACTAGAATGATTTAGCTTTTTAAGTGATACATAATTTGATTTTGTCACTTATTTTTTTTTTCAAATGGCCTCCTATACTAGCTGCTATTTAGAGAATATTGGTAGAACCTAAATCTCTAAATAACAACAACATACACAAAACTTAAATGGATCTGACACCTAATTAGTTATATGTGCCTTCCAAATTCTGTCTAAATTAGTTCATTTTTACAGCATTTATTTTCATCAGCAGTTTCAGCCCCAAGTTCAAAAAGAAATCTTACTTTATATTTTTAGTGTAAATAAGTTTACAGTTTTACAAGAAAATGTGTTACCTTTAAGTAAATATCCAGAATCTTTAATATTTTTCTTTTCTAGAATCCAAACTCTAAGTATATAAACAAGAAGAGCTAAGTAGTACATATTGAGAACATCTATAACACTGTTCCTTGCATTGCATTCCCTATAAACACAACAGAGCCAATTTCAGGAGGAGCTAAATTCATTATGTCTTTTATTTTAGGAAATATCTAAGAAAATTGTGTCAATGAAGTCATCGACATGGAACCAGCAGAGGGGAGGGAGTGGGGGGGGGCTTGATTCTCTACAATCAAAGAGACTTATACTAGACCAAAGAGACTAATACTTAGAGGGAGGATACAACAGCTCTTATCATTCCTAGGTTCGTTAGGTGCTGTACCTGTACATTGGTGACGTCATTTTTTTATTTTTCATAATCATTACAATCAAGAAGAGCCATAAAGACAGGGACATAAAGTTTTAATTATTATCTATTGCATGTATTCTTTAATTGCCTGTGTTGAATAAAGTGGTTTAATGTGGCATCACTGAAAACTCCCCGCTGTTTGTAGAGTGCATGCTACAATAGAGGTTGTAGAGAGGTGGGGGAGTATCTAGTCTCTCTCTTAAGAGACTATAGTAGTACCTGTATCTTATTCTACATCAACCGATAATCATGTACTCACTCACAGGTTATGATTATGTAATCTGTGATTAACTGAACTTTTTAAAAAATATGAATAAATACCTGACAAGTTTGCCGGAGTCAAAAGCATTAAATGCAATATTGGTAACATTTAAACTAAGCACAGCCATGGGGAATGGTTGAGTTGGTGAGTTGGCGACATTGTATAGTAATTTACTAAATTTAATAATATCAGGTGTTTCAGTCAAGTATAACAACTGAATAACACCAAATAAACCAACTCTACGTAGATCTGTAGTAGGATCTGATCCCTAAAACAAATAAAAAACCTGTAAGTAGGCATCACTGTGCAGTAAAGACACTAGAGTAGGTCCGAAAATTTAAAATGGAGGAAAATATTAACAATTGCTTAGTGTATAATGGTAATTTAGACAATTTCAGAATTCAGTAGTGTCTGTAGTTTCTGTTTATTATAGTATAACACACAGCTAAAATCAGTTGACAGAATAGGAAAATAGTGTTGAGGAACCAATTAGATTGGAGCAATATGAAATTGAGGGCGTGGTTTAACATCTAGAACTAACCTCATTGGCTCCCTGGCATCATTTTCCCATGCTGTCTACTGATTTTAGCCGTGTGTTATTCCATAAAGTGATGTAAAAATGAGGGATTGTCGTAAAGGCACCCCACCCTTCACATGGCCCTGAGCAAAGGCTGTCAATTTTTGTTCCTCCTAAGTACCAAAATACCTTTTTCTCTGCTAATATTCACCAGCTATAATATTTGGTTCAATCATTTTTTTTTAATTTAGCTCTTGGTAAAAAAGTTTAATTCATACAGGTTTTATTTTGTACTAACTTCATTTTTTCCCATATTTTTTGAGAAAAAAGCTAAACAACCTAAATGATCTATGTATAAAATATGCATTAGTCAAGTAGACTCTTGTTCAACTGAGGCAGATTTGTTGGCCGTTGCTTTGCACAGCAAAAAACCAAAGTGGAATGAAGGTACTAGTGGTGCTGACTGGCAGCGTAGTAGTTGAACTAGACTCCTCTTGATTAAAAGTTGGCTCTGGCTGACTTTGAAAACATAAGATGAAATACTACTAATATTTATATTGTGATAATACACAATAAGAGTGGGAAAAAAAGAATAGCAGACAAATGGTTAGAAGAACTGGCTAATGAAATAGGAGAAGATATTTTTTACAAAGTCAGTAGTTGCTCTAACAAGGCTGTTGGCAATTTTTTAGCAAAATAAAGACGAAATCTCCAAATGGAGAAAAATCTATTCTTGACATTAACTCTACATGTAGAGAAGAAACTAATTTAATTCATCAAATAGACTATAAGAGACAAATATCAGACAACATTGTAAATAAAATCAATTTGTTATTTCATAATATTCAAGGATTATCTTGCACTAAAAAATCAATGGTAGAAGTATTTCTTTCAAACACACAACCAGAACCTTATGATGTTCTCTGTTTTAATGAACATTGGCAGACTAAAGAAGAAGCCTCACTGTATTCAATTGAAAACTATACTAGAGTCAGCAATTTTAGTCGAATAAACAATATGAGAGGAGGTAGTTGTGTATTTGTAAGAAATAACTTATTAAGATATTTTAAAGAGAGGTCAGATATTGTAAATCTAAGTGAAGAAAATAAGGTAGAAATATCCAGTGTTGAGATTTTATGCTGTGGCATTAAAATTAAAAGTAAACTTAAGAATATAATTATAGTTAATTTATATAGACCTCCTAGTGCAGCACTGGATATTCTACTAGACAAACTAGATACTGTAACAGATATAGCTCATAGAGAAAATAAAGATATAATGCTTTGTGGTGACTTTAACATTAATATGCTTAGTAAGAGCAGTGATAGAGATAAATTGGAGTCTTTCCTACATGAACACAATCTTAAGATAACTAATACCAACATACCTACCAGAGTAACTCAACAATCACAGACCTGCTTGGATTATTTTTGTGTAAATTTAAATAACTACGTAGTAGATGTTATAGACTCACTTTACTCAGACCACAAAGCAGTATCCTTATCTGTTAACAACTATATACATAAGAAAAATATTCAAATTTTGGCTAAAAAATGTAAAAAAGACTTTAAGTAATGAAATTTCTAAAGAAAACACTGAGCACTTTCACAGTGAAATGAGAAAACTTGAACAAAATATAAAAAATGAAAATTATGCTAGTAAAATCATTAAAGGAATTCAAATTGCCTTTAAAAGTAATCAAACAAGCAGCATACTAATTAAGAATAGTAAATTAAATACAGATATTGATAGAAAACAAATTATCTGCTCAGAATGGATGACTAGAGGTATTTTTGTGTCTTGTAATAAGCTGAAACAACTCCATAAGAGAAAATCTGTAGATATCACTAAACAGTTTCTGGATTATTATAAGACATATAAGAATACTTATAATCGAGTCCTAGAGCAGCTAAACAGCTCTACTGGAACAGTAGAATTAAAGACTCATCCAATAAGCCAAAAGAACTTTGGAACTTAATTAAAGAACAAGATGCGTCTTGTAGTTCTAAACAGAACAACAAGGATATTGTTTTAAAGTATGATGGTAAAGAGTTAACAGGCAAGGATGCTGCTAATAAATTTAATTCCTACTGGGCAAAAAATGAGTTTATAACGGAAGATAAATCTAATGATAAAACTTCTTCAGCTGATCCACTACCAGTCCACCATCCTGCATGTAGTATGTTTTTCAATCCTGTCTCTGTTAAAGATGTGCAGGAGGTTATTAGAGAACTGAGTAGTTCACAAGCAAAAGATGTATATGACATAGATAACAAATTTTTGAAATCAATTAATGATAGTATATTTAGTTATTTAATAAAATTAATAAATGAAACATTTGAAACTGGAATTTTCCCTGATGATATTAAGGTTATTAGAATCATTCCGTTGTTTAAAATGGAAGACCCTACTAACATTAATAACTATAGACCAGTTACAATTGTACCAGTACTGTCTAAGATAATAGAAAAAATTATGCACAAGCAATGTTAGTTTTCTTAGAAAAACATAATCTTTTATCAAATTGTCACCATGGGTTCCTTTCAAGTAGATCTATAGACACAGCTCTATTTCAGTACCAAAAAAATATATTTGAGGCTTTGAATAATGGGGAGAAAG
This sequence comes from Microvelia longipes, assembly GCA_018340805.1. Taxonomy (NCBI): domain Eukaryota; kingdom Metazoa; phylum Arthropoda; class Insecta; order Hemiptera; family Veliidae; genus Microvelia; species Microvelia longipes. The sequence continues at coordinate 39,467,539 of JACMZG010001913.1, forward strand.
TAGCTGTTCTAAGTGCAGATCTAACCAAGGCTTTTGATGTTGTAGATCTTGAATTACTACTTGAAAAATTAGAACAATTGGGTTTCAGAGGCTTAGCAAATAACTTACTAAGATCTTATTTAATGAATAGAAAACAAAAAGTAGTAATTACAAATAAAAAGGCAAAGACTACACATCAGAATACATGATAAAGGTGCTGGGGTACCGCAAGGGTCGGTTTTGGGACCTCTTCTATTTCTTTTATATGTTAATGATCTACCAGAGATATTAAGTAAAGTAAAGGTAATATTTTACGCGGATGACACCACTTTAATTATTAGCGCTAAAAGCCACGATGAATTAATAACAAAAATTAAAAGCAATATTCAATTATTAAATAAATGGTTAAAAAACAATAAATTAATTTTAAATAAACAAAACAAAGATTATGATTAAATCCTAAAAGTCAAAAAATACAGATATAAAGAAATAGAAGAGATTGAAGTTACTGATAATATTAAATTACTGGGGGTTACTCTCCAAACTAACCTAGACTGGACAAAACAAGTAACTAAACTAAAATCTAGACTCTCTTCAGTTTGTTATCTGTTAAAGTACTATAAACAAATAGTAGATGAGAAGACTCTCATTTTTCTCTATCATGCCAGGTTTAATTCAATACTATATTATGCTATAGTACAATGGGGGCTTCTAGTAACTGGCAAGATATATTTATAAAACAAAAAAGAGCAGTTAGGACCATCCTAGGATTAAAACCTAGAGAATCCTGTAAAGGAAAATTTAAAAAACTAGGACTCCTAACAGTACCATCTCAATACATTTATAATATTTTAATTTTTGTTTATAAATATATTGACTGGTTTAAAAACTAAAAAAAGGAAATTACTATACTAGAAATACCAATGTTCTAGAAATCAATAAATTTAAATTAGAAAAATACAGAAAAACACCCATGTATATGGGTTCCAAAATGTATAATAAGTTACCACAATGTGTTAAAAACATAAAAAATATAAAAAATTTAGCAAGAAATTAAACAAATTTTAATGGCAAAAGAATATTATGATTATACAGAATACTTAGAAGATAAATTTTAATTTTTTAAATATTCTAAACATAATTATTATTTGTTTAAATGTTATATTACCCAAAGTAAACTATGTAGAATTTTTAATTTATTTTTTGAAATATCAACTAAATTATTGTATTGTTAATTCATTGACGATGTCTAATCCTGTAAAAGGTCAAAGGAAATAAAATTATTTATTTATTTATTTATTTACCAAACTTTGCAAAGCATAAACAGTCGACACAATATAATTGTGAGTGAGGCACCTCAAAATGTAACAAACTAAATGTCATTCTATACCTGGGAACATCATTTAATATTAATCATTACTGATGGCCCGCCAAATGTCATGTCTCTACTCTGTTATGTCTAACTCCTCAGAGCCTAAACACGGTAGACACGGGGTACCTCAGAACTATTCCTTGAATCGTATTCGCTACTCTCGGACTCGCTTTGCCAATCCTCAGAATATACAAATTGACAAATTTATACTGCAACACATCTTCAAACTCACTTTGCTTGTTCTCAGTCATAGTGGTCATAATAGACCAGATTTAGAGGCTGAGCAATATTAATGCAAAGTCAGGAAAAATTAAAAACGGCTAGGTGAAAGATTGCAACAAAAAATCAGAGCCAAATATTCAGGAATGTAGCACAGTCCTGTGGATAAAATACATTATTATGACGTACAACGTCTCCGTATCAGCATCATATAAATGAAGTTTTTTTGTTATATTAAAGCAAAGAACATATTCCTCATCCCATTAATAAGAATGACATTCATTTTGTTTTTATTAAACACGTCAAACTTTAACATGATTCTAAAATACAATTTAAATTAAAACATGCGATATTATTATTATTGATATCTTTTTATAGAACCTGACTATACCATTGTTTCCCTCACTATACCAACTTACCTCTAACAAAACAATGACAGGCAATGTGATTACTACAATTAATATTTCAATTACCTGGAATCCAATTTTCTGCCAATGGGATCCTTTAACAGGGCAAGGTATAGAGCTCTCAGTAAAAGACATGTATATAGTCTCTAACATTCTCCACTGTACAATATCATCCCAGTCTAACCTACACTGCATCATGTAATGAATGAGTTGAAGTTGACCTGTGAGGTTATCGTTTAGTTTAGGAGATGATTTAATCCATTTGAACATATCAAATGTTTTCTTATCTGATCCACCATTTAGCAAAATCTAGACAAATAAATACTTATTATATAATTATTTAGTTATGATTAAGAAGTGACAGTAGAGTTTAACACCAGCTGGTTTAGTTTCTATTTCCATATTCTTGGCTTTCTTTAAATACATTTCATTTTTATTGTATTTTAAACCAGCTTTGTTTGGTTTTACGCCATATGTATTTGGAAAATAAAACAAGGGTAGATAGAACAATACAATGTAATATAATTGGGTACATACCAAACCTTGGAACTTTTCCTTACCATATTATACCATCACACGGCAAATAATGTAAGGGAGCCAATGCACAAAGTTTCAAGGAGCAACCTCATTGGTTCCTTAACACTATTTCCCTATTCTGTCAACTGATAGTAACCATATAAAAAGCTATATTTGATAAATCAGTTAAGGAACCAATAAAGTTGGTTTGGCATAACATTATGAGCATGGTTTAACATCCAGGACTAACCTCATTGGCTCCCTAGCACTATTTTCCCTTGCTGTCAATTGATTTTAGCAGTGTGCTATTGTATAACAGTGTAGCTGGGTTGACAAATTGTTACTTACATTGGGATTATAGGTAGAATTAAAATGTTGTACTGCTTCTTTGACTGTGATAGGAATTGATTCTATACTAATATTCTCTCTCTTATTATTTATTTTTTGTTCATTAGTACTGCACTCACAGATACAACCTTCTTCTTCAAGGATATCTCTGTAAAAGTTTGTATGAATATTACATAAATACACTAAGGTGCCAAAAGAGACACTTAAATAATCACTACTATCAATTAATAAACTGCGTAGGCTTCCGCAATTATTGTCATGAAGATTTAGGTCTTCCAGTGGTAACCGCGTCAATGTAGATGAAGAATCCGACGTTTCGCTTCCGACGTTTATTATCCCTTCTCATGGCTATAATCTTCGTCCTCGAAGACAAGGTCAGAGACAGGTATAAATAGGGCCTGCATCGTCTCCATCTTCAGTTCAGTTTTGTAGAGCATTGTGTTTCTATCCATGATGTCCTACATCCCTGAAGATGCCTCCCACAGTGGAAGCAAAACGTCGGATTCTCCATCTACATTGATGCGGTCACCACTGGAAGACCTAAATTTACTATCAATTAGTTGTAAATTAGCTGAATACCAAGAGAAACATTGCCAAAAATGAAAATAAAATGACCATATTTAGGAACAAAAATAATGGTAACTTTGACAACTAAAATCTGTATTAGTAAACAGGTCTACAAGTGTCTTGAAAGGATGTTTATACCATATGGAATGCTTCATACTGCTGCATACTTATCACAGACCTTTTATCTATTTCAATTTATTGTTTTATTTTTAATTTATTATATTGATGTTCAGCTGTATTAATGATTTTATTATACACTTTTAACACTAATTTAGCCACTTTTAATATCTTTCATAGAATTTTTTTTAAAAATAACCAAAAACAGGTTATTGAAGAGGCTTAACTCTTTCATTAAGAGGCCTGAAACATCATTTAGGGGCTCTCAGGGGCTCGGTGTAACCTCAAAACTTCCTTTAAGAGTGAGTTAAGGTTATAATAAATCAATTGATTTCAACTTTCCACACATTGTTCATGTTTTCATTTTTGTTTTTAACATTCTCCTATATAAGTTATTGTAATTTTATACTGATTATTTGATTATATTTATAATTGAATGTGGTCAGGTTACTTTTATGATGTTTCACATTATTTTGTGTTTAATAGGTTAAATAACCTATAGGGCCTCACTAGTAATAATATCTCTATGCTGGGTGCAACATTTCAGGTGCACCAACATTAGATCCCTAATAATGTAGAGAAACCTACTCCTAGTCTTTCAAGAATGGTTTCAACCTACAGTAAGTCAACTCACACAAGTTTAGTATTGTTTTTTTATTATAATTAAGTTAGTGTTAGCAAGTTATTATATTTTTTTCCTAAATAGAGTAATTTTGTCACCACATTTGAAAATATTTTACCTGGTATTTACCTAGCATACAACTAATTGGTTGCAGTGATTACTTAAGCAATTTGTGGAAAACTTAAAAAGTTAAATTGGAGCATCATAACTAAAAAAAACTAATCAAAATTGTTCTCTAGAAACCATATCAAATTTGAAGAAATCTGATACCAATATCACCCTAATCTGGTGAATTTTAATTAAGTAAATTGTTTGGCATATATCAATCAGAATTGTTTGACATATATTAATATGAAATCATAGAGTCAGATGACTTCATAACTGATCCCACCAAAACATTGCGTTTTTTTTGTAAAGATTCACTCAGGTTATAAGGAAGTTAAAAACGAAAAAATATCGTTAGTTAATTGTGATTTCTTAACACAAAATAATGTTACTCAAAAGAAAATAATATTTGAATAGCCATTAATTATTTAAGTGAAACAATAGTTTGCTGAAAAGGTTATATGTTAAATATAATGCCTTTCAAGATACATTAAGTATATCTGGAATGTGATATGGCTTCCATATCTCTAGTTCTAGTGAATCTGACTGGATTTTCTCCGCATGGTTCTTGCAGCATAATTAACTAGTGTACTTAATATGATCTGCGGATTTAGTCTGCTGTGTGTATTTATGTAGTACATATAGTGAATGTAGTACATGCTAGTACTGAGTGTGAAGGTTTGTAGTTTCTTATCCCTGCAGAGAGTAGACTTTCCCCACATTATTATCCCACTTCTTTATTTGCCCCTATTCAAAATGACATTTCTTGAAACCTTCACAGAGTAAAGCATGTTATAGGGTCATTACAAGGCAATTTTACACAACTCCCCCACCATCTCAGATACATACATATTATACTGCTTGCTGCGAAAATGCAACGTTAAAATCAAATATAGAAGTATAAAAGACTATATTTAAGCTTATTTAAGTATTAATAGCATCTATTGTACTCTGTAAAAATTAAATAAACAATAGAAACCAACTTACAAAGATTTGCCTTGTTTATCATTGTTACGAAGCAAATCTTGATCCATTTGGAGAAAATAATTGGGAAGTGAACACAGAACACAGCTCAAGTTGTCACATAATCACAAACAAAGATATGGGTGTCATACTGAAAATAAAATAGCATCACAAAAATAACTACTCAAAAAGGTGAATTTAAAATAACTAAACCTGTTATTTTGAAACCTCTTAAGAGAAGGCGCCAAAACTACAGGATGTCCCCTCCACATTCTTGTATTTAGTGAACTTGATGAAGTCATAAATACGTTACGTCATCAAGTTATTTTTTAGCCTGAACTGAATGTATTGCAACTAGAGTGCCTGTATATACAGGCACTCTAGTTGCAACTGTGTACATTTTGTAAATTATTTAAGCTGGAAACTTTTTAATCGTTTTTTGGAAACAAGTATATGTCAATCAAAAACTGTAGCAGTTGATAATAAATTACTTTGGATGGCCATCATGCATAATACCTAAGATAAAAGGGCTATACTATAAATATTTTTAAAAATGATTACTTTGACTATAATTAAGGTGGATAAAGTGATTAGAAGATTGAGGAGAAGGGTTGTCCTCTTCCCCATAGAGATATATACTAGAGGGAGCATAGCCTATCTTAATACATTGAGAGGCCTGAAACATTTTTAGTGGGGCTCTCAGGGGCTCTGTGTAACCTCATTGAAACCTCTTCCAAGAGGGAGTTGAGGTTATAATTAATCAATTGTTTTGGGCTTCCCACAGATTGTTTGTGTTGTGATTTGTATTTTAAACATTCCACTCTATAATTTACTGTTTTTTTGTTCTGTTTATTTGATGAAAATGATAATCGAATGTGGTCAGGTTACTTTTTCGATGTTTCAAAATTCAACCAATAGGGCCCCTCTAGTAATAAATCTCTATGAAAAAAGTAGTGTTTCTAGATACTACTAGAGTGCCTGTATAATCAGGCCTAGATTGCCTGATTATACAGGCACTCTAGATACTACAGTTTCCCTTACGTACATGTTTGCATTTAGGATCTTGAATAAGTAATGATTTTTATGAAACTTATACTATAGTAAACTACTTATACTATAGTACAGTTTATGTTATATTATCTCTGCTACAGTGTGTTCTGGTATAGTTAGGTATCTTTGATGATTTCAAGATCCTTGGTTTGATTATTGGGGGGTTCCCCCGCTGCTGACTTTTCATATGAGTACTTTTGGTACAACACTGTAAAAAGTTGGTATGCATGACAGATTATTTTAAAGATGGCTGCTGTGTTTATTTGCTTCTCGTTGCTCACTTCTTAAAATATTATTTGTTATTAAGTTTTTAAATTAATTGTTTCAATATTTTTTTCTAAATGTTACATTATAAATTTACAAATGTTTAAAGAAGTTCTTATGGGTCTTCGTGCGTGCTGTTTAATCGCGTCGCGAGTTTGGACATGCATATGCTTTCTTATAAAAAAGCAAGCTAAAAATGTAAGTTCTTATATTTTATTTTTTATAATTTTGTGTTACACAGTTTTTTAAAATATATATTGTAAGTTTAAAATTTGTCTTTTGTTATGTCAGTTAAAAAAAAATTGAAAGTTTGTTTTTAATTTTTAACATGTTGGTCCAAATGATAATTGATGCTATTATTTGAAAACAACACTGATTTGCGATTTGGAAGTTTTTAGTTAATTTTAGCTGGTTGTTTTTTCGCGAAGTAGTAATGTTTTTGTTTGTAAAAGAATACATCGCATTATAAATAATAAATGTTTTCGATGATGTTCGATTATGGAATATTCTGACAATGGTTCTACGGGGTTTTTAGCAAATTTATTATTTTCTTACAAATTTTATCCGTTTTTTATCGTAGTATTGGTTTATATGAGTTCGACTCATGCAATTTGGTTTTGCCTCATCTGTATCTTAGCTGCCGTCCTTTTTTCTTACACTAATTCATTTTTAACTAGAAATTTTAATATATATAGAAAGGTAAAGAACTTTAGAATGTTTTGTTTATTATAAGGGATTAGGTTTGTAAATTTTTAGTGTTCTGTATTATTGCACATTCAATCGATTCAATTCTTATTTAGAGTAGTTTATGTTAACCCTTACATCAATTTCAGTAGCTTTTATTTATTCAATCTGACTGCTTTAAAAAGATTTTATGCATGATGTGAAATCTCTTCTACAAGGTCCCTTGTCAGCTGAGTTTGCCAAAAAGATAGTTTGTTTTATTCTTCTTTTTTACAATTTTGTGAAGGCAATTTGCCAAGATTTACTCCTGTTAAAGACAAGTAGGTATGGGAACTTTACCTACCTTATCTTATATACTATTCAATCTTTGGTAGTTTCTTACTAAATAAGACGGCTTAATTATAGAAAACACTGTTAATATGATGTTGAAATGATAATCGCTTTCAGATATCATTGGTATAAAATAAATTTGTAATAATCTATTTTTGAGGGAAAGCTTATTGAAAATTGAAATATCCTGTTTTTTTATGCTTTGTAAGTTACTATGTTTTAATTATTGTGGAATAGAATCAACAAGTGCCTTAAGTCATGAGTTTTGAGTTGTCAAGACGAGCGCTATTGTCAAAACAAGAAATTTTTTACAATTAGTGTCTTGAGCAGGGGGGGTTAACTTAAATGAGGAAAAGTTTGGATTCGATTATCGCAAGCTACTAAGAATAGCGCTGCGGCGGACCGGTGCGGATAACTCATGAACTAACCTCAATAGCTTTCCAAAGATGACTGATTATATATTTATATTTAAATTTATGAATACCATGGCAATTCTTGGTTATGACAGCTACATTTATTATTATTATAAAATGATTGTTTTCTGTATGTATTTTTCACAAAAACGGTTCGCCGTTGCATGTTATGTATTTAAAAAATTCAGAAACTAAAAGTAAATAGAAACCTTTTTAAAACTTCCAGAGAACGCTACTGATGGCAGATAAGTAAATTTTATTTAATTAATTTATTGATTTAGTCGATTTTATCAGGTAATTACATTTACAGTGTATCGTCAAGTATAAAAATCCCCAAGGTCATATGCATTTTGGGGATCGACCAATCAGAGAAGCCGCTGCCAACCTCTCTCTTGAAAGAGAAAAAAAAAATCCCTACTCCCATAACCCCTGTAGGGAAATAACCTCCTTCCCGGCATTCGTTCACTTCGTTTTTGGTTCTTCTTGTGTTTATTATTTCCCTTCACAATTCATTTTTTTCCACATTTGCATAATTCCTAAATAATAAAACTACACCAAAGAATTGTAGAAACATCGCCAAGAAAACACGGGTAACATAACCTGATTTGTTTACAAAGTTTTTTTCCCCGCTGCCTTTTTGTAGGGATTTTTTTTTTAGAATCGGTGGTGCCTAAACTGAGCTGTCAATATTTTTAAGGTCGTCGATACACTGTAATTACATGTGCGCATCTTGCCGTTGTAATTAAAATAAAGGCTGCATTAAATGCCAAAATCTATCTTCTACCACGTGTAAACTTTAGCCACTATTTCATTATTACCTGATTGAATCAATTAAATTAATAAATTACTTGAATGAAAAACTTAAAAATAATCAGAAGCGTTCTGTGTAAGATTAAAGTGGTAGGGTTAGTTAGAAGTATAACTATACAAAGTATAAAAATTAAATTTCAAACTGACTGTGGGCAAAAAGCGGGAAATTAAGCCACGCCCACTAAATTGAAAGGTAGGTCCCTCGCCGCGCTAGTGTCGACCGGAATCCAAATTTTTCCACCATTGAGTCGACAGTCTTACTGTTTAAGTATCTATAGTCTCTGGTCTTGAATTATTAGAGAAAATGTTATGTTGCCAAGCCAATGTAATATTGCGTGGCAATGATGAAGGTTCTTTTGCGTGACAGAAATGCATTCAAAACAATAACAAAAAAATCTCTTTTGAGGCAAAAAATAAGAACACAGAGGGTTTATTTACATCTGGCGGGTTAGATTTATCTTTCATTCTTATTTATGTTATCTTGTCAAACTGGCAACCATTTTTAAATGTTGAGTTTTCTAAAGTCGTCCAAGTTTTTGAGGGGAATGTGATCACTTATTATTCTGTTCTACTATAGTTTTCATCTTGGTAAAATAAAGATGAGTAGTTTTTATATGAAAATCGAGTGTTAAACTTTTTTTTTAATTTATTTACTAAAACGTCAATTACTGTCAAATTTTGGCTTAAACCAGCCTGTGGCTAAGTTGATGTTAAATTAAAAGATTTCAAGTTCTGTTATCTGCTTTTTATGATGTAACAAAAAAATAATTATGTACAAATATGTTCTTTTGGCAAGACAATGGCCTCAACTACTTGTGTGACATCAGAGGTATTAATACCGCCATATAGTACAATATTCATCAGAGCATATTGTAAGAAAATTTTCTCACCCATTCCCCATCTCCTCTTTTTTAAATGCTTATTTCCACTATTTAAAATTAAATTAAAATTTTTTTTTGCAGCTTAATATATTTTTAAACACTTTTAATTATTTTATGAGCATTTTTTTGGAAAATGCAAATACTCTATTAAAAAAGCAAAATCTTTTAAAAAAACCCACTCTCGATAACTTTTGAAACAACTCATTGGAACCCAGACTGTAACATTACTGGTATATTATTACTGGTATATTATCTAGACTATAACTCAGAGATATTATTACTTGAGTTGAATTAGTTACTATTAGTTGAATTTTGAAACATTGAAAAAGTAACCTGACCACCTTCTACTGTAAAAATTGACGAATAAACAAAACAAAATGACAGTAATTTATATAGTAGAATGTTTAAAATAGAACTCAAAACACAAACGAAGTGTGGGGAGCCGAAAACGATTGATTTATTTTAACCCTTAACTCACTCTTGAAGGAGGTTTCAATGAGGTTACACAAAGCCCCTGAGAACCCCAAAACGATGTTTTAGGGCACTCATTTTATTGAGATAGGCTATGCCCTTCTAGTATATATCTCTATAGGTAATAACTAATTTTGGGCTTACAAATTTTCTTTAAACTCCATTTTCTAGAAATGATGATGTACATTGCTGTTCTGATATTATATCAAAACAGCAAAGTTTTATATAATAAACAGAACACTATAATTTTATCAACTTATTTTTATTATAATTTGTCACAATTATCACAATACAAATGCAAATAATCTTATGTGTTTCGGGAAGTATCCCATTATCAGTGTATAAATAATCTGAACTTAAATGTATTACTGCTAGGAACACAGCTGAGCTGAGTTATAACAAAATTTTCACAATTGATTTTTAAATTTGAGATACGGTTTCAATAAGTCCTACTCTTTTTAATAATTTTACTTATTCAAGACAGACTGGTATCCACCAAGTATACCATTTATCTACAATGGGGCTGCATGGGCTCAAAATTTGCATATCACTGCTCTATAGGATATCTCTTATCTATGTTTTGTACTGTTCTTATGACTAAAGTAGTTGTTAATATTTAACAAATCAACTGTAATAATAAATTTAATAAACTAGTAAGAAATACTTTTAGGCTGGAATCCACTAGTCTGATGGTATATAGAATAATAATATATTTTAGGCATACACAAGTAACCCCTGGAGGTCTGTAGCGAGATTTCAGGGGCTCCACGGGCCAATACAAATAAAAAGGGTCTCGGTATACATTTAATAATAGATATGATAACAAAGTATCTTCTCTTTGATGTCAACATTCAGCTTGATTCGACACTCGATATCCAGTACCTGATGAGATGGTGGGTGGGTGGGGGGTGAGTATTCCTGATATATTTAACACCATGTATTGTCAAGTTAAATTGCCTAATAAATATAAGAAACAAATGCCAAATATATAATTATTATCTCATATTTCAAAAGTTCGTCCATAACCCCCCCCCCCCCCCGCCCTTCTTTAGAAGGTGAAACATCAGTTTCTTGATGTCTCGGGGAGCTGTGGTGATCATTTATGGTTGAGGTCTTATTGTAGCCCTCATTGCATAAAATTAATGTAAATCAATCATATAATTACCAAAACTAAAAAGGACCGTTGTGTGACAAATAATATTAAAACTGCTGAACATAAAGGTCTGGATTTAGTTGTTTTATGATTTGTTACACTCCTCACTTGCATACTTATATGTTCTTTTAATTTAATAAATTAGATAAAACAATAAAAGATGTCAAAGTAATGAAGCAATTTAAAAACTTATTATTTGATCACCTATTTAGAAATGTTAAAAGCCTATTAGTGTTAATATTATTTTTTAAAATGCTTTTTATAGTGTTTTATAAATGTAAAACATTTTTTATGTATTTTGTAAGTAGCTTGCTAAATAAATAAATGTACGTTTCATTAAGTTTTATTTAAATAACTATTTTATTTTGTTTGCAGATTGTACAATATGAACCTGTTAAATATCAAATATATCCACTGTCTCCTCTATCCAGGCATAGATTAAGTGAGTTTCACTCTATTTACATGTTTTCTGTTGTCAAATACTTCACTGAAGTTAGAATAATAATTTTTTCTTTACATAATAAGCTTATAGAAAAGAGTTGTTAGTTTTGGTAGGACTTAGTTGTGTTAATTTTGGTGTCCTGGTTGATATTTTGATTGGAAAAACTAATTTTTATTACTCATATTAAGAAGGATGGTTTCAATATATTGATCTACAGCATCCCAAATTAAAATTCTTCATGATATTGAAACGTGTGTTGATAGCCTCATATTTTATTTCTTATATTTGTAAGAAAAGTATATCTTATATTTCCTTCCAGCAGCAGTAAATATTCAAGAATTTTGTGATGATCACTTTGCAATTAATTCAGCTGATTTTGAACAACAAATTGATTCATCTAAAATACTTATTTCAATGTAAATGTACTATTGCTGTGCCAATAAATCACAACTGCATGTCCAAAACAGTCCACCAATTTTAATTTAAAGTCCACATAGTTGAAAATTTGCAATTTTCTAGACATCAATTTAAAAAATAAATTTTCCTGGTACGTTGACATAAGAAGTCAAAGTGAAGAACTAAGAACAGAAGAATTCTATACAGTGTAGAAAAAGCTTCCTCTTCTGTATCAATATGAACTTAAAAAACAATTAAAGTTTGTACAATTTGAGCTCAGGGAAATTTATTAATATTTATCTTGTGGTCTAGAACTGTGGAGAAATGCTTGTAATGGAATCAGCAAAGAATAGAACAAGCTAACAAAGCCATTTTTAATTTAACAATTAGAGTCATGCTAATTTTTATAAATTAAGTTTGTACTAACTAGTCTTTGAATTGTTTTTCACTCCTTAGATATTCATGGTGAAAATTAGGAGAACTTAATCCATGATTTGTTATATATTTGTGTGTTTTGTTGTGCAGGCTTGGTAAGGAGGAAAGTAATGGTACTTGATTTAGACGAAACACTGATACACTCACATCATGACACTGGGAGCCCAGGTGGTAGACCTGTTGCTCCCCGGCCTACCACACCACCTGATTTTGTACTCAAAGTCACCATAGATAGGAATCCAGTTAGATTTTTTGTACATAAACGACCTCATGTTGACTTCTTTCTAGACATCGTAAGTTTTTAAATTAGTCCTCAACAGATTTACTTTTTGTTGGCAAGCTAATAAAACTTTTTGTTTGCAGTTTTTATTTTTTTTTTAAATTTTGTTCTGTTAAAATGATAAAATACGTCTAAAAAGTCTTATTAGGCGTACCAAAATTGTTTTACTAATTTTTAAATTGTAGAAACAAGTAGTAAAAAATGGAGGAGGTGGGGGGGGGATGGAATCAGGAGAAAACTGCAATTTGGTATTGATGAACTTTGAAAGAAGTTAAAGCCTATGGTTCATACAAGGCCATGGTATATAATCCTGCTTTGAATCCCTAATAAAAGTCCTTAAAACATGTTAAACTGTAAAACAACGATCACAATATCTAAGTATTATTGTTATAAGACAAGTAGGTGCGTAATTATATGCTTGATTTCACTATGGTTTTTGCTTGAGTGTTAGGATTCCCACCGCAGAAGTTGGATTGTCACCACAAAAGTGGTAGGTTTCCCACCACAGAGGTAGGATTGTCACCACAAAAGGTAGGATTCTTACCACAAAAGTGGTAGGTTTCCCACCAGATAGGTAGGATTCTTACCACAGAGGTAGGATTGTCACCACAAAAGAGGTAGGTTTCCCACCAGAGAGGTAGGATTCCCACCACAGAGGTAGAATTGCCACCATAAAGGTAGGATTCCAGAAGGCAGCTTGCTCTGCAGCAATTTCATTGTGTAAATTATTATTTCAAGTATTTTTATGGACAATGTATGTGATTTGTTTAGGTATCTCAATGGTATGAATTAGTGGTATTTACTGCGAGTATGGAGATATATGGTGCGGGAGTAGCAGATAGGTTAGATAATAATAGAGGAATTCTGAAAAGAAGATATTACAGACAACATTGTACACCTGATTTAGGCTCTTATACTAAAGATCTCAGTGCTATTTCAACTGATTTATCTAATGTATTTATATTAGATAATTCTCCTGGAGCCTATAGAGCTTACCCAGGTACTAATTTATTATTATTTATAATAATGCCAACTAAAGGTTAGAATTGAGCAAACATGAAAATATATATTCCTATGTCTTTCTCAATACAAGACTTTATCAATAAATTATTCTATAGTTGAAGAAGCATTAATAAGAAAGTTTGTTGTTTCGACCAAGATTTTGTGATATTTGCACATTTATAATAAATAAAACACTACAATCTTTTAAAAAAACTTGTTATAATACTTTGTCTAAACACGTTAAATTAATAAATTTAAGTTTAGTTAATTTATATAATGGATACTTTTCAAAATGCATCTAATTAGTTGAATTTTATTGAGATATTGGTAAATCTTCGGTATACGGTGCACCCTGTTATCAATACTATATATCGATATATTTTTAGTTACGCGACACGTAAACGAGAACTGAGCACTTTAAAGATAAGCAGCGTCGTTAAATTATTAATTATAATTAAAACATTAAAAAAAAACCATACAACAAATAAATGAAAACATTAACAACAAAAATATAATAAAAAACCTGAAAATAACAAACACAAAAATACGTAAAAAATACGCGTAACATAAAATTATATGTGGTGTATCATCGATTATTCTTATGAAAACATAGTTAAAACATTATAAAAACATTAAAAAATATGAAAATAGTTATAAACCATTTAACAACAAATAAAAAAAACACAAACAATAAAAAAACATTTAAAAAAATGATAAAATATGTTCATAAACGTAAAAGAAAAGGCATATATCGATTATTCCTACGTCACATCTCTAAACTAAAAATATATCGATATATAGTATTGATAACAGGGTGCACCGTATACCGAAGTTCAGCCGAGATATTAAACAAATTATAATAAAAACAAGTTTTTAAAATTATATTGTTTTATTTATTTTATAAAACAAGAGGTCTTAGGCCTTTTGGTCACTCTGGGGTGTCAGTGTTAGTGACCCCTTTGCCCTACCCTTTGGCTGCAAAGCAGCACAGGTTGTTATGGTTGTTGTCCTATATCAGTTTGTCAGCACCAAGATTATCCCCCATCTCTTACTCGACATAGCCTACACTCTCTTTGAACCTGCCTAATTCCCTAATGAACCTCATTACATCTGCCATGGAAGTAGCAATGACCTGTAAAGAACCTACCCGGCACCTTAAGCTCTTTCTACCCAAAGAATGAGCCCATTGACCCGTGGCTTTACTGGCTTCCTCAGACATTTCCTTGTCTATAGCAATTTGCTCTGATAGCCAAGCTGCTCTAAAAGCTTTAGCTTCTCCCAATATCAATTCTTCTTTCGTATTAGAATGCTGGGAAGCTCTGGAACAGCTATCTGAACACTTAAAGGTCAAAGTGATATGGGTCCCTGGACACACTGGCATAGCTGGAAACGAAAAAGCCGACGAAGTAGCTAAAAAAGGGGCATCTACTGACTTCTGTGGACCAGAGCCTGCAATATATTGGACAAGAAGGCAGGCCAAATCCCTTGTAAAAAATTGGATTTGGAAGGAAACTAAAATCACATGGGAAAACAACACCGGATGTAGACAGTCAAAGATGATATTTCCAACATTAGATAGAAGGAAATCTAGATGGCTTCTTGACTTGAGTAAGTCTAGTCTCAGACTTATGGTAGGAGTAATCACTGGGCACTGCAGGCTTAATAGGCATTTAGCTCTAATGAAGGTGACTGAGAGCCCAATATGTGCAATATGTGAAGACAATGAGGAAGAAACAGCCTATCACTATTTGGCAACGTGTGAAGGGTTTGGAAGGCTCAGGTTTCAAATATTTGGAACTGGAACGCTACTCGAAGAGGAAATGGAGTCTCTAAGATGGCAGGACATTCTTACTTTCATCCATCGTAGCAGGAGGTTCGATGAGGAGAAAGTAGTGGAAATACAGTGATAGGTGGTTGACTTCGGGATTGGGGAAAAGGACCCTAAGGTGTGGTCCACTCACCAGCCTTGACTACTGTCCACTCTTACTACTACTACTAGACATTTCCTTGACTAGTCTGTAATCAGGTCATTTATGTCAAAGTCCAACAATATTATTTAATTTACTTATAACATACTGGCTTTACCTATTAAGTTATGACAGATGTATTAACTAGTTAATTAAAGAAGCGTCTTTTTTGACAGATTTGTTTATTTATTTAATGGATTTATATTTGTTTTAGATAATGCAATACCTATTAAGTCCTGGTTTACAGACCCCACAGACACGGCTCTTCTCAACCTTTTGCCGATGCTGGACGCCCTCAGGTTCACACAAGATGTCAGATCAGTTCTCAGTAGAAATTTACACTTACATAAAGTTTGGTGAAATGTTCCCATCTCATTTGCTTCGATTTCAAACAATTCTCACAGTCAAGTTTTCACCATATCTTGCACCTGGTCAGTATTATATGGTTTACAATTCAGTCTTGTTTGCATTTAAGTAAAATATAAACCAAGTTGGGAAACTCCTATATTAATTATAATTAACCCATATACAAAAAATCAGACATGTGTGATCAACTGATAGCTGCCTCAAAAATGGGTAAAATAGAATAACTGTGCCTGAGCCTTCTAGGAATCACCTTTATTGTTTTTAAGTTTATTGACAACACTGATAATATAAGGCGTGTTTTCATACTTTAATATATTTGTGCTAATTTAAAGTTTTGTATTAATTCTGTAAAATAATTATTATAATAATTTATTTTAATTTATTTAAAGAAAAAAAGGAACTGTAGTTCAAGTAAGTCTTATGTTTTTAGCGAATTTTCATAATGAAAATGACGCTTATGAGGTTGTTCGGATGACGGAAGTTGAGGGTGGGAGTGAGTGGAATCGGTTCCTATTGGCTTCCTAATAACAAAAATATATGTCCGAAAAAAGTTTATATATATATATATATATATAATATAATATATATATTATATATATATATATATATATATTATATATATATTATATAATATATATATATATATATATATATATATATATATATATATATATATATATATATATATATATATATATATATATGTATATATATATGTATTATATATATATATATTATTATAATATATATATATATATATATATATATATATATGTATGTAAGAGTTTCTACCCTTTCGTATGGCGAATGATAACTCTCGAAGGCGTTCTCAAATTGAAACGAAACTTTGCAAATCGCGAGATTTGAGAAGGTTCGAGGCCTATTGTTTATAAAAACATTATGACGTCATCAACCAAAGTTATGACGTCATGAAAAAAAAAATTTCTTGAAACTTAAAATGGCTTGAAAACAAGGTATCTAGTATTTAGGTAGACGGCTAGCTGAATCGATTAAGACCAATTTCATCTCAATCGAACCATCACAAATGGCGCAATCGGTATACATATATATATAATCTTGTATACAGGGTGGTCCAGCTAAGAAGGACAAGACCTTTTTCTCGGAAACTATAACAGCTAGAAGGATGCGGTTTTCGGCGTTGGATTCAATGTAATAGTGAGCAGACGAGAAAATCCGTTTTCGGGCGCGCTTCGCGCCTGTCATAGAGATGTTAATGCTAACTTTTTTAATTTATATTTAGGTATAGGGAAGTTTTTTTGTTCTTTAAAGAATGAAAAATAAGGAAGATTAGTGGAGATTGCATCAAAATTGGACAATTTTTCACCGAGCTATGATGAAAAAACTTTTTTTTTAAATTTAGTTCACGTCGGCGCCATTTTGGATGATGTTGCATTTAAATAAAATTTATTATATGGACATATTTTTAAACTAGAAACATTGCTTTAATAAAAGAATGTCAAAAGTTTAATTCTAACCTTAGTTTTAGGTGTAAAAGTCGTTAAACATAACAAAAACAAAAAAAATATGGTTTTTCTAAGATACCATGAAAATAAGATAGGGAGCTATAGTTTTATGGTTTGTACAGCTAGCCAACATAAAAAGCAACAAAATGAGTCCAATTTTAACAAATTCGCTTCACAATTTCAAAAGTTATTACTAATAAATATCTTAAAATTGCCAAAAATGAAATATTTTTTATAGTTTACCACCCTATTGTTGATATTTAATGGAACTGCAACGTCATCATACCTTGTGATCTTTATTGCAGCTTGTATAAGGATTCCAGAACGCCCAAAAACACTTATTTTTGGTCATTGGTTGTGGAGAAATTACGATTACGGTGATTTTCGTCAATCGTAGAATGCAGATTAGAGGTACCTTGCAAAAACCAAGTAAAATCCTTCATAAACGTTAATAAAAAATTGATTTTGATGATAACTACTTCGTTTCTAGGGGTGAAGGACCAATAAATAGCAAATCACACAACTAGACTGTAAAGTGATATTTTACTGCCGCGGAAATTTGTTTATTAACGACAATTTTCATTTCCGCAGCAATGAAATATCACTTTACAGTCCAGTTGTGTGATATGCTATTTAAATTCGCGTGGGGTAATTCGCAGTGGCAAGTCTGGTGACCTGATGGCCACCTAATTGAGCCGTGTGAATGCTAATAAAATCTTGTGTTTTAATTTCTTTTAACTAAGTTAAATTAAATTATTCATACAAAAAATCGACTCTTTTTAATAATTGTGCAACTAAACGTAAATAGCATAAATAATGATAATTTATAGCTCCGGAAATAAAATTGGCTGGTTTTATTGTCGTTAATAAACAAATTTCCGCAGCAGTAAAATATCACTTTACAGTCTAGTTGTGTGATTTGCTATTTATTGGTCCTTCACCCCTAGAAACGAAGTAGTTATCATCAAAATCAATTTTTTATTAACGTTTATGAAGGATTTTACTTGGTTTTTGCAAGGTACCTCTAATCTGCATTCTACGATTG
Source organism: Microvelia longipes (assembly GCA_018340805.1). Lineage (NCBI taxonomy): Eukaryota > Metazoa > Arthropoda > Insecta > Hemiptera > Veliidae > Microvelia > Microvelia longipes. The sequence continues at coordinate 39,486,227 of JACMZG010001913.1, forward strand.
ACGAAAATCACCGTAATCGTAATTTCTCCACAACCTGACCAAAAAATAAGTGTTTTTGGGCGTTCTGGAATCCTTATACAAGCTGCAAATAAAGATCACAAGGTATGATGACGTTGCAGTTCCATTAAATATCAACAATAGGGTGGTAAACTATAAAAAATATTTCATTTTGGCAATTTTAAGATATTTAGTAATAACTTTTGAAATTGTGAAGCGAATTTGTTAAAATTGGACTCATTTTGTTGCTTTTTATGTTGGCTAGCTGTACAAACCATAAAAACTATAGCTCCCTATCTTATTTTTCATGGTATCTTAGAAAAACCATATTTTTTTTTGTTTTTGTTATGTTTAACGACTATTTTACACCTAAAACTAAGGTTAGAATTAAAACTTTTGACATTCTTTTATTAAAGCAATGTTTCTAGTTTAAAATATGTCCATATTAATAAATTTTATTTAAATGCAACATCATCCAAAATGGCGCCGACGTGAACTAAATTTAAAAAAAAAGTTTTTTCATCATAGCTCGGTGAAAAATTGTCCAATTTTGATGCAATCTCCACTAATCTTCCTTATTTTTCATTCTTTAAAGAACAAAAAAAACTTCCCTATACCTAACTATAAAATTAAAAAAGTTAGCATTAACATCTCTTGACAGGCGCGAAGCGCGCCCGAAACGGATTTTTCTCGTCTGCTCACTATTACATTGAATCCAACGCCGAAAACCGCATCCTTCTAGCTGTTATAGTTTCCGAGAAAAAGGTCTTGTCCTTCTTAGCTGGACCACCCTGTATATGTATACGTCTAGGATCTGGTCAAAGACTCGTACGATATCTGTTGGGTTTCAGTAGTGTTAGAGGTGGGATATAGTATAAAAGAGAGACCTCTACCTCTTGCTCCATCATGGTAAGCCTACTGTCCCAGAGAGACAGGGCAAAATGGCTTCCTCTAACCACCGCCGAGCTAAGAGACCTTAAGAGGAAGAACATCGAATAGTCTTTATATGTTCGAAGTATTCTACAACGAATGCGACAGTTTTCAGCTCAATCGGACATCCTAAGTGACGCAAACGGTATTTTTATTTTTAAATAATCATGATATATTTTTTTCAACCTTAAGATTTTACTCAAATAAACAATTTGTTTACAAAAAAATTTGACATTTTTCTTTAAATTTTATAAACAATCATAAATGTAAGTAAGTGTTGAAGTTGTCTTTATATGGTCGAAGTCTTCTAAAACCATTGCGACCGGTTTCAGCTCAATCAGACAATCTTTAGTGACGGAAACGGTATTTTTATTTAAAAACTAAAATCATGAATAATATATTTTTGTATATAATGTTTCTTAATTTTAATATTATAGCATACTATTAATAATAGAGTATTATAAAATCTCAATTAGTAAAATCAGTTTGTGAGAAAGCCACTCAGGCCCGCGAAGCGTGTATGCTATACATGTATTCGCTAGATACATGGCAAAATGCCATGTAACAAGAACAATAATGAAACAACACATTATACAAAACAACAACAATGTGGCCGCAAAGCGGCCACAGGGAGGCCCCCGGGCCGCGAAGCGGCCCGGTGGTCCGACGCCGCGGAGCGGACGAGGCGCGAAGCGCCGAGGCCGCGTAGCGGCTATGGGCCGAAGGCCCGTATTTAAGGTTTTGAAAAATATATAGATAATATATTGCCTTAAATATAACTTAAAATTACGATTGCTATGATAATATTAAAAAAAAACTTTTGGTTAAAGCTGTTAAATTACTTATACATATTTAAATAAGGGTAAAAACACTTATCACTTGCAAGAATATAAAAAGCTAAATAGTGCAAATTAGTGGCTCGTTTTAAGTAATTCAAGCTAATCTAGTGTTATAAGAATCACTTAAACCTCTATTGGATGTGACAAATTATCAACATGTATACTAAAATATAAAAAGATGTGCAATAAAATCAAAAATTTCTAGTTCTGGAAAGTTTATTTTTTATATTTAAAGAGTATAACAAGATGTCTGGGCCCATAGGAAAAGTCAAACTAACTCTCTGGTGGACAAAATGCTATTTTTGACACAAATCACATTAATTTTGCTTCTTGGTGTATTGGCTTATTGATCGTTTCCCTAATTATTAAGTAAGAAATAATGTCTTCTCAGAAATTACCTCTTATATGAATGTCAGTTATTTTGATTTGGGGATAGGGTACAAGAAGAGGGAGAAGTTTAATAGGTCTAAAAAATGAAGACCAAAGTATCAGCTTAAATCAACTGCTTTTAATGACAGTTCCCCTCCCATTTGTATACACCCCCTCCCCTCATTTGTATACACCCCCTCCCCTCATCATTGTATTACCCCCTCCCCTCATTGTATACACCCTCCCTCATTTGTATACACCTCCCCTCAATTTGTATACACCCCCTCCTCATTTGTATACACCCCTCCCCTATCATTTACAACTCTTCTTTAATTATTCAGACGATTTCCTTAGGTGTTCTGCTGTCAATTATGAATATCTATAATTCTGACCTGTCAATAATTATTTGTTTCTATTATTTTTCAGGAGACAGTGCTAAAAATTCACTCGTAGCAAGCAAATAAAAAACAAATATTACTTTCTTCTTTTTTTTCTTTAATAAAAAAGTATAAATACGACACTTTCTTTCACAAAAGCTTTAAAAACTTTGTTTTTTTAATCCTTTGATTTGGAAAGTATTTATAAATAATGTTAAGAATTATCACAAATATTACCATTTAATATTTTTTTTAAGTAGAGAATGGACCATGAAATATTTTTTTTAGTTTTTTTGTTTATAATAAAACACTACTTTACCTTATACCTACAGTAGTGGGGAGAAAAAGGAACTAGTTATTGACACCTCTTTATTATTATTAAAGGAATCCTTTAATGTTTAACCCTGTAGATTTTCTCATTTTTTACAATGTCAAATATAAAAGTTACATAACTTAAATAAAACTTATAATTTAAATAAAAAATGTTACATAACTGTAAATATTTTATTTATTTTTTTCTAATTTATTTATTTTAAGGATGGTTCCTTTTCATAATATTTATAATAAATATGATTTATTTTTTAGTGAATTTTCAAAAAAAAATGTGTTTTTATGTAATAAAAAATATTAATTTTTAAGGCAGGGTAAGCAATGCTAGTTGGGATTGAGGGTTCATGTATAAAGATGTTGAACACTCAGTCAGTCCTTGATATTTTTATGACTAATTGCCTTTATGGCTTGTGACAAAAAAAATTGACTGTTTTTATTTTATGTTTTTCTAGTGCATTTTGAACAAGATGACTCGTAAAGTATTTTGTTTCTGAAATATGTTCAAAATTAATACAATTTTAATTCACTTTTTTAATGGAGCCTTTTATACTTTTTTTTGACTTGGTTTGTACTATCAGGTCTGTTAAAAAATAGAAACCTGTTTATTTTATAACTGATATTGCTGCTGATGCTGAATTCAGCATTCCTTGCAAGTAAAAGTCTGTATTTGCACAGTTTTTTTTTCTATTGTATAATCCTATATAATAATAGTATAATATAATTTATTATGTAATAATAAATTATTAAAAACTGTAAACTATTTCAATATTAATGTATTTCAATTTAATGCAAGGAATTTATCACTTTAAATTCCTTTTTTAGGGACTTTACAATAAATAAGCTTGTAAGATTATCCAATATTTCTAATATTCTGACAGTTTTTGGAAACAGACAAAGGCACAAGACAACCCTAAGTGATAATTGAAAGGATTTATTAAACCATGTTTGTAGACATGGTGTTATGCTCTTGAATTTGTTGTGTTAGTTTAGTTGAACTCTTCTAAGGGCCCAACCATGTCACAGTAGGTTTCAGCTTTCTGCGCCACTGCTTCTCCGACTTCCACCTTATTACCCACCTCATCTAAAATATAAATTACTGATGGTATTATTAATTTGACTGTGAAACAATGTCAAAACATGTTTTTAATACATACATAAATGTTTATAGTCGACAAAAACAGTTCCTTATAAAAATGCATATCTATTGTAATGATTTGTTAAAAAATATTTTACTTGGTGCTTTAATTCTTGGTTTTTACTTTAATGCTTGGGAAGTGTACTTTATGAGCATCTAATTTTTTTCATTTATCTATCTGCAACCATTACCTGCTCTTATAAAACGTATTAAGTTTTCCTGTTTACATGACGGCTGCAACTAAATACCATATAGTTGACTATGATATTAAAATTTTAAATTATAGTGGAATAGAATCAACAAGTGACGCGTATTTCAGGCCTTCGATACAACTGCCAATGTCAAAAGATGACAATTATGGTCGCTAGAGCTACTTTAGCAACTATTGTAATTGATTAACCATTGTCATGTTTTCATTGATGAAGGTTACTTTGTGTGACAGAAATGCATACAAAATGATTAAAAAAAAAACATAAAATATTTTGAAATAAAACAGAGTCTCTCCACTAATGATATATATTTGACATAGCCAGCTTTCAATCTTAACAGATCATCATCAGTGCCTAACCAACAAAGTAAAAAATATATTACATAAAATACTCTGAATAAAAATAACATACTAGAATAAAAAGAAATACAATACAATGAGATGAGTTAAAATAAAATAGGGAAGCAAAATAAATACATAGACCAAGTAAAAACAAATAAAGTAATCGAAATAAATTTTATTTATTTATTTTGTTTACTTTATTTGTTTTTATTTGGTTTATGTATTTATTTTGCATCCCTATTTTATTTTAATTCATCTCATTGTATTGTATTTCTTTTTATTCTAGTATGTTACTTTTATTTAGAGTATTTTTTGTAATATATTTTTTACTTTGTTGGTTAGGCACTGATGATGATCTGTTATGATTGAAAGCTGGCTGTGTCAAATATATATCATTAGTGGAGAGACTCTGTTTTATTTCATTAGTTGAAACTCCACAACTCATTTTTCCTTATTATTATATAAAATATTTTAGTTTTTAGGCTCAAAAACAACAGGGCAATTTTTTTTACAAAATATTAAGCCTTGACATTCTTGTCAAGGCAAGAAGATAAACACCACTCTGCTAATTACAGAGTGGTAGCCATTTTTAAAAAATCAAGAAAACTCAATTCTTTTAGCGAATTTTCATTATGAAAATGACGCTTATGAGGTTGTTCGGATGGCGGAAGTTGAGGGTGGGAGTGAGCGGAATCGGTTCCTATTGGCTTCCTGATAACAAAATATATGTCCCAAAAAAGTTATATATATATGTATATATATATAATATATATATATATTATATATATTATATATTATAATATATATATATATATATATGTATATATATATTTATTATATATGTATGTAAGAGTTTCTACCCTTTCGTATGGCGAACGATAACTCTCGAAGGCGTTTCAAATTGAAACGAAACTTTGCAAATCGCGAGATGTTGTGGAGTTACGAGGCCTATTGTTTTATAAAACATTATGACGTCATCAATCAAAGTTATGACGTCATGAAAAAAAATTTTTTTGAAACTTGAAATGGCTTTAAAACAAGGTATTTCGTATTTAGGTAGACGGCTAGTTTGAATCGATTAAGACCAATTTTCAGCTCAATCGAACCATCACAAATGGCGCAAACGGTATACATATATATTATCTTGTATATATGTATACGTCTAGGTCAAAGACTCGTACGATATCTGTTATGTTCAGTAGTGTTAGAGGGTGGGGATATAGTATATTAGAAGAGCCTCTACCTCTTGCTCCATCCTGGTAAGCCTACTGTCCCAGAGAGACAGGACAAAAATGGCTTCCACTAATCCACGCCGAGCTAAGCAGGCCTGTAAAGAGGAAGAACCTCGAAGTAGTCTTTATATGGTCGAAGTCATTCTAAAACTATTGCGACCGGTTTCAGCTCAATCGGACAATCCTAAGTGACGAAAACGGTATTTTTATTTTAAAAAATCATGGATATATTTTTTCAACCTAAAGGTTATACTCAAATAAACAATTTGTTTACAAAAAAAATTTGACATTTTTCTTTAAATTGTATAAACAATCATAAATGTGTGTAAGAGTTAATGCCTTTTTGTATGGTGGACGATAACTAAAACTGATGAAAGATGAAACTATAATCTTTTCTTACTCTTATACAAGGTTACTCCAACAGTTGCACGTGTGGATTTATTTCTTGTATTCTTTATACCTCTATAAAAATAGTTAGTTATGTATTTAAATATACTTATTATTTTTTATATTGCTTGTTAACTGTAATATTATTGCTTACTATTAATAATAGAGGATTAATAAAATCAAATATGTGAGAAAGCCTCTCAGGCCCGCGAAGCGGGCCTGTGAAACGAGGCTATGAAAATTCGCTTAATACGTGGCAAAATGCCATGTAACAAGAAACGATAATGAAACTATACATAATACAAAACAACAACAATGTGGCCGCGAAGCGGCCACTGGGTGGCCCCTGGGCCACGAAGCGGCCCGGTGGGCCGACGCCGCGGAGCGGGCGAGGTGCGAAGTGCCGAGACCGCGTAGCGGCTACGGGCCGAAGGCCCGTATTTTAAAAATTGATTTTCCAAACTCGCACTAGTTTCTTAGGGGTGTTAGTTCATATGATATTTTATTTAACTAAACTGCAAATTAAACAATGTCGTCGAGGTTTTGTTTACAAAATATTATGACATTTCGAGTTCCTCTATAAATTTAGGAGTGACAGCCATTTTTCTAAGTATTGAAAAGACTATTTTAAAAAAAAAATGATTTTTCGAAACGCACTCTTGGTTCCAGGGGGATTCAGCGATTTATTTATTCCCTAGCTACTTCGGTCTCCCATGGCAGCACAGAGAAAATAATAAGCTTGTCGGTTATAATTGGTGAGACTTGTGTATTTCTCGAGTGACATGAAAACTCCAATACACAATTTTTCTTTGTCAGACATACATTGTACATTTTTTTAACTTTTTGTGTACGTTTGTTTGACAATTTTTCTTTTAGTTTTTTCCTTTGATAATTTCATTTCAATTCCTTTTAATTTTGCTCATTAAATTTAATGGGGCGTAAGAGCTTGCTTTTACTATTAGTATCACATGCATTTTTAAATACTGCTGGTCACCAAGTTTCTTGATTCTGTAGAGTACCATTTTTCCCTTGTCACATTTTGATTAATGGAAAGTACTTTGTGTCATTTTAGGATGTCTCAATACAGCTAGAAAACCTACTATGTGCTAGTTTCCAAAAGATCAATTAAAGATTTGTAAAAAGGCGGTAGAGAGTCGCTTATGTTTCTATTTTTCATTGCTACTGTGGGAGACCAGCTAGTAGAGTGTCAAATGTAAAAGAAGAGGGAGGTTGACAATGCTGCTGTATAGGGTTATTCTATCTGTCCTTGGTTCTCTTGTTATCCTATTCCACTTTTTTGCATATATTTGTTGGACCTGAATATGTTTAAGTCAATATTTCGATAATATCGATTTATGTAAATATTTGTTAAATATATATATATATGGATTTTGAAACATTTATTATTAATTAATAGTAAATAATGAAACCTTATAATTTCGGCTTGAATCTATTCAATTTAAAATTAAATGCAATACATGTATGAACTATGTGCACATTAGACTTAAACTGATTTCCAATGGGAAATTGAGGTTGGAGTCGTGTATTTTTCAGCCCAGAACCAAACTTGGGCTGATATGTAGTTATAGCTCTATCTGAACTAAAATATTAAATGAATAATAATAGCTTTACTCTTGGCTTCATTATATCTTGGCACCTTATATTTGTAATAATTTTATTTTTAATTATTTATTGTTGTCTTTTAATACTCTTTTTTTATAATTCTAGTTATAAATATTGATTTATATTATTTAAATATTTCGTAATTTTCTCTATAATGTTATAATAATTTTATGGTATATGACTGAATAATTAATAAAATAAAATACATATTTATAAAGGCCTTATTACTTCAAATTTCATTTAAATTGAAAGTGAATTAATAATATTTTTACTGTGCCTAAGAGCCACCAAAGCACAGTTTATTGAATTATTATTATGTTGTAGGTGTCATAATTTTATAAGTTTTTGTATATACTGGATAGAACATTTTATATACATTTAATCCCTAATAATATGGGGAAATTTCAGAAAGTTTATTCCCAAAAATTATTGGAGAAACTTGATGCTACACTTTCAAAAATGGTTTGAATATCCTCCAATAAGATGACTAGTATTTTGAGAACAGTTCAATATCTTCTTTCCAATTTATGAACTTGGTCATATACTAATAAACTGCATAGGCTTCCGTTGTAATTGTCATGAAAATTTAGGTCATTCGGTGGTGACCACGTTGGATTGGAATCTTCATCTACATTGACGCGGTCACCACCGGAAGACCTAAATCTTCTTGGTCATAATATAAGCCCATTAAAAATGGTCTTAATATTCTCTAATATGATAACTTGCATTGTGAGAAAAGTCCAATCTCGACTTTTTACTTTATGAAGTTGGTCCTACACTTTTGAAAATGGCCTTAACCGTCTTATAAGGAGACTCGTGTGAGTTCAAATTTACCAGGGGGTTTCTAGGTTACCATTACCTAAATGTTGTCAATTTACCACTATCTTTTAAAAGTTAAAAAGGAGCAGACCATAATATTAAGTGTTCTAAAATTCAAAACAAATATTAGATATTGCATACCAGTGTTACTATAATTTGGTAATTTTTCATCAAGTTTTTTAAGAGATATCTATGGAGAATTTGTTAAATGTACTTGATTCATTCGGTTTTAACAAATATCTAAATGAAAATAAAATGAAAATTTTAAATAAATATATGATGAATGTCAAGCAACCCTCCCTTTAAACTTTTGAAAGTTATCAAAATTATTAATTAATTAATTATTAAAAACTCATTAAATTTAACTAAATTGAGTTCTGGGGGGGGGGATAGAAACGAGTTTTCAAAGTCTAGGACCATGTTTTCCCCAGATTTTTATGAATTTAATGTTGGTGTATCTGAAATATTACACCTGGTATATAAGGTGCCCCGATATAGTAAATGAAGTATGGTAAACAATATAAAATAAGGATCAATTTATTAAAGCATCAACAAATTAACTAAATTTTTACCTAACTGATTGTTATCTATTCTACTTTTTTACGTGAAATATTCAGCTGCGTTGTTGTTCTTTTCCCTTGCGTATTTATTAATTTAACTCAAATAATCATCCATGGAAGGAAAATCATGATTAAAAATCATATTTTTTATGTGATATTGTTTAAGTTTAATACCTAATATGTTTTTAAAAAATTATTTAATTAATAATTATTTTTCTTGAACTTTTTTTTAATCCTTATTTACTGCTCTTAATTATATTTTTTAATGCATTAAACATCATAGAGATATATTACTAGGGAGGGGGAGGCATAGCCTATACCAATACATTAAGATACCTGAAACATTTTCAGGGGATCTGTGTAACCTCATTGAAACCTCCTTCAAGGGTGAGTTAAGGTTATAATAAATCAATTGTCATCTGCTTTTCACATCTGTTTGTGTTTTGGTTTGTATTTTATATATAATTTCTTTTGTTGTTCCTCATATTACCTCTATTAATAGTAAGGTTGGGCACTAAGAGGAATAATATTCCTCTTAGTGCCCAACCTTACTATTAATTTGTATTTTAAAGGTTCTGTTTAAGTTTCAGTATTTTTGTTGTTTATTTGATTATATTAATAATTGAAGGTGTTCAGGTTACTTTTTTATGCTTAAAAATTAAACTGATTGGGTTCTTCATGTAATAATCTCTCTATGACATTAAAAAACAATCAGAATATATTTGCCCAAAATTATCCTTAATTTATCAAAGCATTGTTTATATCGCTTAACTTTTGCTCATCTTCACTGTTGACATCTCTTACTCTTTTGTTTATAATAGTGTATTTGCTCAAAGTTTATTTAATATAGTTTTGTATTTTTGATAAAAGTCCAATCTCTACTTTTCACTTTATGAACTCAAATGTGGATATTCATAAATCTTAATTTTGTAAAATAACAATAATTGTGTATTATTATTTATTGTTTGATTTTTTCTACTAGATTTTACTAAGTGTTTCTTATGTTGTAGTATTGAATACAATTTTACTGTTATAATCTTGTTAAATATTCCAATTAAAAATGAACATATAGCAATACATTTGACCAATGATAATCAAAATTACGTTTTAAGGTGTAATACATTAATTATATTAAATTTGACCTTCATGGAGTTTAACTTTTAATTAATTGGTGTATACAATTTTATTCATTTTTATATTGGTTGTTTTATATTTTAAAATTATTCTTTCAAGACAATTTTTTTTAATGCTGAGGTTTTTTCAGGTACATAAAAAGAAAGAATCAATTATGGTATACCTAATAGTTTTTGACGCACTATAGGAAATCAGTGGGCTCTGATTGGTTTCCGTCAATAATTTGTGGCAGGAACACACTGCCAACCACACCAAAATTAAATTCTATACTTGAGGTGTGTGTGTTACAAACGTTAATGTTTGTGGTTTTTTCCTTTTTAGTAATAATTTAAAAACTTATAATTATTATTATTATTGGTTTGATGTCACTTTTTAAAAGTAATATTAGTTTTAAACTCATTTATTTTTATTGTATACAAAAAAGTGACCGATCAGTGTTGCCAAGTTTAGAAGTAGAAAATTCATTGTATGTTAAATGGTGTTGGCAATATAACAATTTTGCGATACAAATATGGTGCCTGTCCTGAAAACTACCTGATATACTGTAATTAATTTGCTTTTCTTTGAAGTTTAAATATTGCAATGTTAAAAAAGAAGCTCTCTATGCTCAATAAATTTGTGGTATAGATAATAAAACATTTTAATCTTTTCATTTCCCAGCCTAGAAATAATATTATTAACTAAGGAATTAATGAATGGAGGAAAATGTAAAATTTTGCTTGGTGCATAATTGTTATGCTGAAGCTAATATAGTCTGTTTATCACAACTAAAGTAATATATAAACCAAGTAGGGAAACAAACGCGATTTCTGTCAGACCTGGCATGTAGTTCACATTTTGTCCACCAGGGAGTGAGCTCAAATTTTCCTATAGCCGCAGCCATTTTGTTTTATCCTAGTAAATGTGAACAAACTATTTACGGTACTCAAATTTTTTTTGTTTTTATTGCATTTATTTGTACGTTTTAGTATAAAAAGTATAAAATACGTTTTGTCACATCCCCAATAGAGGTTTAAGTGCGAATCTTTAAATACTAGGTTTGTTTAAATTACTTTGAACAAGCGGCTAATTAAACTTTTATATTTGTGCACCATAGAGGAATATATACTATATGAGTGGTGTGCACTACTTAACTTGTTACATTTTTTCGAATGAAACTTGTTTTTCCCCTTCAAATATTAATTGTAATTAGTAATATAACTTAAGATTTATTTTATTTTGAAATAAAATGTTTTGAATATAATAAAAGCAATCGTAATTTTAAGTTATATTTAAGGCAATACACTGTTAACTGTATATACTTCAAAATCTTAATAAAACATGTGATTTACCTTTACTATAGTTTCTCTTTTATTGTAAAAATTCTATAACAGAATCCATTACAAAATGAGTGAACTATCACGTACATGTTAAAGTATGAAAACACAATAAAAAATAAAACTCACCTAATGTTATCAGGGTTGTCAATAAAATTTAGTAAAAAAACATAAATCCTAAAAGGCTCATGCACAGTTATTCCAATTTTTGTTATTTATTATTTTTGAGCCAGCTGATAGCTGGCTCAAAGATCAGACATGTCTGAATTATTTTAGACAAGTTAGTATAGGAGTTTCCCTACTTGGTGTATATATTACTTTAGTCACAACCTATTTACTTTTTGTTGGATGTGTCAATTGAAACATAATATCGTAAACATATATTAAGCATCATCACCGCACTCATTAAGTTTTCCCAGTTTTTTGGCACCTCCATCCATATATTGTGCTATTTTTTATTTATTTCACTTTTATCTCATTTTTTTTACTTTATATAACTTTAATTTGATGTCCAAGCCACTTATACTATATTATACCAGTTATACTATATTACTCTATAGTCAAAGCATTAAAATTTCTCTATCTTATTGCATAGGAAACACCTAATGAATTAATTTTAAATAATGATTTAAACAAAACTCTTTAAATATATTTGAATTGGATAAAAATATTTTTTTGTAAATAATGTAATTTTGTTAAAAACTAAAAATTATATTGAAAAATACTTCTTTTTCTTGATTAAAATATTATGTACAGAATTCTTTATGTATTTGTCTTTTTTTATTTCATTTAACTCATGTTGATTTTTTTATTGATTGGAAAATAGTGTTATGGTAGCAATATTATTTGTTATGCCTTTTCTGTATAATAAATAATAGCTTCATGGTAGAGTGAAGTGGAATAAACAAGTGATTCAACTCCTTATCTAATTCCGCTAATTAGTTAGCATCAAAATTTCTTTACGCATTAAGGGTGCAAGTGTATCTGATTCTACAATATTATTATATGTTTAGCCGTGTCAAAAAAGTTAAACATTTAAAAAAATATCTTAGACATTTCTGCCAAAACACATGATAATACGTGAAAAAAATAACCTTCATAAAATTGAAATAAATAAATAAACTTTATCAATTTCATGAATAAATTTTGTAATAAGTATATTAAAAATTAGTAATCATCTCTCCACTATCTGATGTTTATATACTTAAAGAAAATAGTGAGACATTTATGATCTATGCCTTCAGGGTGTAACTTTATTTTGCTGGTAGCTTATCAGATGAGATGCTTCATTTTTCACATAATGAGTGGTGGGGGTAACTTATCAGATGAACAAATATACATTTTATCGCGTTCCCTCTTGAGGTTATTTTAGGTTACTTTGACAAGCTATCGATCATCACTTTAGAATAGAAATTTATGAACAGTACAGAATTAGTATATCAAACTTCAAAATAAACTAAAGGAGATATTGTATTTTTACTAAAAATCTTGACTCCATATTGAAAGACTGTTCAACAAATAGTTTGCCTATGGATTTGTATGTGATAGAACTGGATAAATAAACTAATAAATGTGCGCTTTTATTTTTTATTATGATGCATGATTGTAACCTAGATTACAGATTGTTATCAATAGCAATGCTTTATCAGTAAACAGAATGACTCTCTGCAATTGACAGAAAATATAAATAAATGACCAGTGTTAAAACTGAAAACACAAATAATCGACCAGAGTTAAATCCTCTAAATAAATTATGTTTTTTACTAAGTACTTGAACCATGCAGTGTCTTTATTCTTTAATAATAATATCTTCATTTAATTCTTACAAAGTATTTTCTTACAATTTCACTATAGAGGGAATTACCTTCTTTATTTTAATGTATAAAACAAATGAAGGTAATTTAAAAATATTAATAATATATGTATACTGCCAGTTCTTTACTTCATGGGGAGTTGTTTCAAATTTAACGTACAAACCGCGGTGCAAAATATTATTAAGAAGGTAACAATTAGGATTATAATATGTTCATCACCTTGCTCAGGTGATGTGGAATTTTTTCCCATCATGAATGATGACCTTGATTAATCTTATCTAGTACTCATCAGATGTTTTCTATCAGATGAGTACCTGTTGAATAAAGTTACAAACTGTATGTTTATGTAACCCTAAAAGTCGGATTTGGATTCACTTGTTAATTCTGCTTCACCCCTACAAAGGAGGAGCCATAATTGTAATGCTAATAATGGTTTCTCTTTTTCAAGAGGTGGGGAGGTTTATTCATTTTGGAATGGAATAAATAAAAGTGAATAAAAATAAGTTATAGTAACACTAGTTTTTAAGACATCAGTTCTTTGTTTTTGAACCTACTCTCTTTTGCAGAATCATCTTTTATTGTATAATTTATCTTTCCCTAATTAATATGTATTTGTAAATTAAATTCAGTACAAATGTTAATTATGAAAGAAATATTTAACATAGTTTAATTTTAAAAATGTTTATACTTTTTCAATTTATTTATTTTTTCCTTTAAAATTTGTTAGTTTTTTGATACCTTCAAAATTTCTTTCATTGTTTTGACCTATGACTGAAGTTGTTTAAAGATTTTTTTTATTCAACTTTAATAATAACTTAAAGTTTGTATCAAACTTAATAATCTATTTTTTTTTTTTGCAAACAAACTTACCTAAAATTTGTTGTTAAGTATAAATGTTTCATTATTTTAAAATTACAAAAAGAAAAATCACTTTAGGCTGTAAATAATTTTAATTTATTGTTAATTATAAAATGATAAAATAAAATGAATTAATGTTCAATGTGTAAACTTGTTGTTTATTAATAAAAAATGTTGAAATAAAAGTCTACTCTGAAAAGTTAACTAAGCTAATATCTGATGTTGAGTGATATCACAAGGGTGAGTTATTTTATGGTAATGGTTATGATTTGTATGTGGGATTAATTATAGTATAAAACATGGATGAAATCAGTTGACATTGCAGAAAAATAGTATTGAGGAAACAATGAGGTTGGTCTGATTTGAAATGGTGGGCGTATTTTAATATGTAGGAATAACCTCATTGGTTCCCTGGCATTATTTTTCCGCCTGACAACTGATTTCAGCCATGTGTTACAGTATAGTATTTCTAACATTCTGAGTCTATCACTTGGAAATAATTTGGCATCAATATGTAAAAAAATATGTATTAAGCTGCGTAGGTTTCCCCAGTGATTGTCATGAAGATTAAGGTCTTGAGGTGATGACTGGGTCAATGTAAATTAAGAATCTGACGTTTATGTCATCCTAGTTTCATAGACCATTGTGAACTCATTTATGATGTCCTACATCCCTGAAGATGCCTCCCACAGTGGAAACTAAACCTTGGATTCATCATATACATTTATGAGGTCACTACTGGAAGACCTAACTCTTTAAAAATCTATTGTAGACTACAATTTCATGAAAGTTTAACTCTATGGTAGTGACCTCGTTAATGTAAATAAGGTTTCCTTTCCACTGTGAACAGAAGAAAACACCAAAACTAAAATAAAATTTAGTTCAGTTTTGTACAGCATTGTAGCATTGTGTTTTTCACAGCAATGTGCTTGTACTTACCTGAATATCCTTTCCTCTCCTATAGTTTTAAGGATAATACGCTGCCTCTTCTTAATATTTTCAAGAAGAAACGTATTGTTGCCATTGATACTAGCAATAAAGGTGCTTACTTGCAATAAATCTTCTATTATAAGCTACTTGGTCAAGGTTGAGAGTAAGAAAGCGGAAACGTAGCCATTTTATGACCGCATGGGTGGTAGGAATCTGATGGAATAATTTTATCTGTAGGTGTAGACTTCATAGTGTAAACTTTCATTTTTCCTGATCTATACCTAAGTCAAGAAAATTAAGGTGTTCTTGCTCTAATTCATGAGCCAATTGAATAGACTTAATAGCTTTTCAAAGAGACTAAACTATTAGAGGAAGGAAGTACATCAGTTATATATCATTCCTTGGTAGTAGCTATAGGTGCCGTTACAGTGCATTGGTGACGTCATTTTTTTATTTTCTATAATGTATTACAATTTCACATAATTTTACATTACTTTTCAACTATTTTGGTTTTAACGATCAGTTTAAATAATGAAATTTAAATAAGTGATTAATATAATTATTAATCTATTGCAATGTATTCTTTATAATTTTCTGTGTTGAAATGAAGTAGTTTTAATGTTGGATCATAAAAAACTTTAGAAAAAGTCGCACTAAGTTTAGAGGAGTGCATCGCTACAAGAAGGAGTTGTTGGAGGAGTATCTAGTCTCGTCTCTTAGGAGACTATTAGGATGAGGTAAGTAACAGATACGTGGCTACCCTATGGGAACATGTTCTCACTCCAGACCCCTTATCACTGTGTTTAATCCGTGGTCCTGTAGTCTCCACTCTAATTAGTTTTAGTCTCTTTGATATGCTTGTTCAAATAATCCAGTGGAATTGTCTGTAAGGGGAAAATCTGTTACAAGATATACCTTGACTTTTCCTTACCACATCAGATTTTCTACGTTCATCCTTCCTACTCGCTTCGCTCGTCCTCAGAATATACAACTTGCCAAATTCTAATTATATTAGTTTCATCCCCAACACGGTCATCCATCCAGGCACTGACCTTGCTTCTTAACTTTTATGATATATCAAAACCCATAGATATGCTTGCTGTATTAAACGAAACATAGTTATAATACGCAACTTGTTTATTACATAAAGGTATATGCTGTGGTACCAAATTTCAGGGCTTCAATTGCATCTTCTCGCATTAGCAATTTTCATTTTTTTTGCAAGTTTAGCTTTTTAATAAAACGTACACATCCATGTTGGATTACTACAACTTATGGCTGAGTAATGATGAAGCAACTTTGAACTTTGTTGTTTTGCTTTTCTTTAATAGAACTACTTTTCGTGAGGCGAATTCTCTACACGAATTCACTAAATAAAACTCAGAAATCTCAGTGCATTTTCGTATATTCCTTTTTAGTACAAGTTTAGAGTTGTTCCGTGTATTATTCATATAATTATAATTTAGGTTTTGTCCTGATATATATACAGGCACATCTAGGTATCAACTAGTGCTTCTTTAAGATTTGGAGTGATTGTTGCTAAGAATTATTCCTCTTTTTGCATAAATTCACATTGGAGATTCGACTAGTGCGCGCAGCCATGGCGATGAGGGGTGGGACTGAAAGATGGGGCTCAGGCCCCCACCCCCAGCCGGAAAAATATTTTAATAATAACCTTTTAAATCCCATAATAAATGTGTTTCAACAGAAAGGTAAAACCTATAAACAGAATATGATAGTAAATTTAATAAATGAATTTACAACTTCTATTTATTTAACTATAAAATATTATAGGTTATTAAAAATATAACTACTTGTTTATAAAAAAATTGTTACAATGATAATTTGGAATGTTTATAAAATATAATTTTAATAACAGTTGGAAACAAAAGTTTTTTATACAAAAACTTATCTATCTATATTAATAGTATAACACATACTTAGGGTAATACTTATATAATATATTGACAATATGTAGTCATAATATTGATACATACATATCTACAAAATAATAGTACATTATAGTAAGATATATATACTGATATTATAATAATACTTATGGTTACAATAATATAAATATAATAATATATATAATATACTATAGTTACGACTTCAATACAATGTTTTTTAAAATTTTCGAGCTCCCTCCCTCCTAAAATAAAACCATGGTTACGCCCCTGGATTCGAATTGATAACAGGAAATAAAGTCAGACAACTTGTGAATCAGATGAACACATTAGACACATATTTAAAAGACATTTGGATGGATCTTTAGTTAACGAATACGTTTTTGAACGGATATATTGCTTTAGCAAAAATCTATTTAAATTACTTTCCTAGATGGCGGGCATAATCAGAGAAGGTGATTCCGGCTTTAGGATTTTTTGCTGAACATCAACATACTTTCCTAAATTTTTGTAATGCGTTGTTTATTAGTATAAATGAGTGAAAGGTTAAAAACTATAGTGGGACATGTTTGGATTATTCCTATTAGCTACACATCATGTACTGCTGTGTGTATTTTTTGATATAAAGTGGGAAAGCGTTTATGATTAAATAGTAATGAATATACATTAATTTTTAATTACATTTTGCTTTGTTTATTCTTTTACAATACTATTTCATTTTCTTCTGTTTTCTTCTAATTTTTTCTTTGTTTGCTTTTCTTGCTTTGTTTGTTTTGTTAAGAAGTTGCTTTATTTATAAGCAATTATTTAGTTTTTTTTTTACCTTCCCTCATCTTAGAATCCTTCTCGCGAATGTATGTATCGTTATTATATTTAGTCTAATGAACCTTCTATTAGTTTAAACCATCTTTGTGTTATGAAATATATCAATGTTGCTCTTTATATATTAGAATACATATAAGTGACTACATTAACACTGAACACTAACGTATAGAGTATTTTCTGGCATTTCCATTAGGATAAAGTTTGCGCTGAAGGATGGGCGCTCATTTGTGTGATTGGTAGGATAGGACGATCATGTTACTGACACCTATGACTTGTCTCGCAAACAATCAATCATAAAATATATATACATATATATTATTTATTTATTAGAATTAAAAATTCGTATGAGAAGTTTATTATTTAATATTTTGTTTTAAATGAATTCGTACTCGTAAACGTAATTAAAATGTTTCGTCGGAATCAGTATGAAGGAGATTCACATATCGGAAGGATGAAAAGATATAAATTCTATTTGATATTTTACTCGGTGATGAAGAGGCCTCGAAGAATATATTGTTTACTTTCCTAGATTGATGTTATATACTCTTTTAGGTTCAATTTTATAAGGTAAAAAATAAACGTGGTAAGTAGGGAGGAGGTATTCTAAAAAAGGATGTAAATAATCTTGAGTCATCGAGACCATGGGGTTTGCCTTCTGTACTTTTACATTCACATCCTGCCAAGTGTTAAAAAAGCGCCAATATGGGTTATTAGAGAGGAGCTGATAATACGTAGAACTAATATTAGTTTAATTGTTTCCTATGATTTAATAAGTTTTTACTGGGATTTTATAATGATGAGTATATTAAGCAACATCTTCTTTCTTAAATGAAATCCTGATTAATTTCTTTGGTATGATTGAGGCTGTCTTTAGATTTACTTCTCAATTCATGATTATTGTATACTTGTTAGTATATAGTTTTTAACTATTACTTTGGAAAACTTTCTATTTTATTTTATTGACTATATTCTTTAGAATTGTTGAACATGTTTTGTATTATCATAGTTTCTTGACTCTTTTAAAATTATATCAATTAATAAAATAAGAAGATAACATACATATTGTGAAAAATATGAACTGATAAACACAAAGAGAGGAAGCATAAGATATCGTCAAAAAATTAAACAAAAAAATATTATTTCTATAACTTTTTACAAGTTAATTGAAGTTTAAAATCAGAGGACATAGTAGTAGAGGGGTTATCTTGAAGATAAGTTTTCTTATTTACATAGCTGTAGGAAAAGTTTAATGATAGTTTCCTAGTTCTTCAGTCAATTTATTAAATAGTTTTCACCCTAACAGCCAAAGCCTGTTTCTGACTTGGTCAACCTATGAGTAGGGTGTCATCAATGTTATGTTTGTTCCTGGTTGGATACTTATGTTGTAAAGTTGCATACTCACTCTTCATTTTGTTCTCATGTGTTTTTGAGTCGTAAGTACAAAACACTGTAAAGCTTAAATTTAAGTTTTTTGAAGAGTGGTTTACAATGTGTCTTTTCCCAGCACCAGCGGCAATATAATCTTATAAGCTTTTTCTGCTTTAGGAATATCTCACTCGACTCACAGTGTCCCTATATAACACTCCATAGCTCATTCTACTTTCAAACATTCCATGATAGGCCTTTTTTTATGGTAATCACTATCCAGATATCTTCTTATAATACTCAATTAATATAGAACACTATACGATTGCATTTTATATTGTTTTACTCGTATTTGTTTAACGAATTTAAAATATACGGGTACGGAGTATGGGGTACCTCGGAACTTTTTCTTAGGACTTCCTCTCCAGTGTCTGAATATTAATCCGTGTGCATAAAATAACAGGAATTAGGACAGATAGTATGGAATGAATATGAAGTGCTAGTGCGAGTTGCAAAGCCGTGCAAATTATATTTAAAACCCGCCCTTTCTTGCTTGTCAATCAAATGGTCGCTTAAGTTTTCGGTATATATTTTAAAACCTGAGTAGTAGCGTCACAACTTGTTAAATTTTTTCCCATTTTTTTTAAAGCAAATACGCATATTTATTTATCCCTTAAATTATACATAGCACATTATTTGCATTTATTTCAAGCTCAGATTATGTTGAAGCAAGTCCGACATCGTGGTGCAAAATAAATTTGGTGTATATTCTGAGGATGTCATCTCATACGACGTCCATGGGGTCGTATAATTCCCTATATCGTCATCCCCTTTATTAAAGATACTTGGTTTCTTAATCACTTAACACACTCTTAGATGAGATTACTCAGAGTCCTTGAGAGACACAAAAAGAACTTTTAAACCTCTGAATGTTTTTAAATCTTTACACCCTCCTCTAGCTATATATATCTATATATATATATATATATATATATATATATATATATATATATATATATATTATATATATATATATTATATATATTATGGTTTTTCAAGTACACATGAATGATTGGTTTCAGCCAAGTGTGACCCTCCTCATCAAGTCAACGGATCTGTTGTACCAAAACATGATGATTGGAAAAAAGAAACGAGACCTGATAAGTCTGATAAGAATTACATCAAGCATAATATAGTAAAGATTGCCAATGCTGTGCCTAAAACTGGTCACAGTCGCTACTATGACCAGGCTACTAATCAGAGGTACCATGACTGTATTAAAACAGCTCCAAAATTTGTTTATTCAAAGGTATTTATTATTTCATTAAAGAATATATATTAATAATAGTATGTCATAAGAAAGTTATTTATACCAGGGAAGGTATGATCGATAACCTGGACTAAAACCAGGTTTAGTTTAAAAAAAAACAGGGGCCTCGAGACCACTCAGAATTCCCTTATACATTTGTAGTTGTTTTATAATGTTTGTTAGTTTGATAGTTGTCTTATTTGGTGTTTTTCTTATTTTGGTACGTTGCATCATTCTATGCTATTAATTAATTTTCATCTCAATGAAATTGTATTAAGGTCTCAACCTTATACTATTGCGGCTTACTCCGCCGCAGGCCTCCTCATCCCTGCCGAGTCCACATTTTCGATTAGTGGCCACATGATAAACAAATTATTTAATGTGTGCTTCCGCCTCGTGGGTCCTAAGGGCCCGCGTAGTGGTCGAATCGCTTTGGGATCTCTTTCATTCGATTTAGTATCCCAAAACTAAGATATTTTTATGTCATCTTTCAGATATAGGTTTATCTGATAATATGTCTTTTGACTGATAAATTATTTTACAACTATTATTAAAAAAAAGTATCCCTATTTCCTATTTTTTATGCTTATCGTTTGTAAATGCTTTTCTTAAAGAATATTTGGAAAAGTGCCCAAATATATAAAGGAAATGAAAAGAGCTGAGAAACATAGAATAGAAGAGAAAAAGAAGGAAAATGAACTGGTCAGAAAAGAAGAAAGTAAATTAAGAGAAGTTACGC
This sequence comes from Microvelia longipes, assembly GCA_018340805.1. Lineage (NCBI taxonomy): Eukaryota > Metazoa > Arthropoda > Insecta > Hemiptera > Veliidae > Microvelia > Microvelia longipes. The sequence continues at coordinate 39,507,572 of JACMZG010001913.1, forward strand.
AGGAAGAAAGGTCACAGCTGCTAGAGGTAAAGTCCAAATTTAAAAGGAGAAAATAAACAAATTTACAGTAATATATTTTTCGAGATTGAATAGATTGTATTAACAGATAGAATAGATAAATGTGTATTTGTATTAACGTAGGAACACCCTTATTTAAAGTCAAAGACGCTACAAACTACCAAACTTTTGGATGTGATTCCTATTCCTGGCTAAAGTAAATAATAATCTTCAAATTTAAAATTCGAGTATGAAGCCAAGTTTATTAAGTGTATTGAAGCTATTGTTTACTACCAAACACTCTAATTCCTCCTGACTCCACTGTGGTAGTACCAATCGCTCTAATTCCTCCAGACCTCCACTGTGGTATACAAAAACGCTCTAAATTCCTGCCAGACTCATGTGGTAGTCCCAACGCTCTAATTCCTCCTGTACTCCACTGTGGTAAAGGTACCAATCGCTCTAATTCCTCCAGACTCCACTGTGGTAGTACCAAACGCTCTAATTCCTCCAGACTCCACTGTGGTAGGTACCAATCGGCTCCTAATTCCTCAGACTCCACGTGGTAGTACAAAACGCTCTAAATTCCTCCAGACTCCCCCTGTGGTAGTACCAACGCTCTATTCCTCCAGACTCACCTGTGGTCGTACCCACATCGTTCTATTCACTCCTGACTCACTGTGGTATACCAATCGCTCTAACTCTCCTGAATCCACTGTGGTAGTACAATCGCCTAATTCTCAAGACGCCACTGTGGTGTACCAAACGCTCTAATTCCTCCAGACTCCACCTGGTGGTGTACCAATCCGCTTACATTCCTCCGACTCACTGTTGGTAGTACCAACGCTCTAATTCAGACTCCACTGTGGTAGTACCAAACGCTTCAATTCCTCCAGACTCCCATTGCGGTAGTACCAAACGCTCCAATGCCTTCAGACTCCATACAGCCCAATCCAAAATTCTTAGAACAATCACAACTACTCCCTTCTCTGCTTCCAGCTAAACATGATGACTTTAAAAATATCCTTTTTAAGAAATAAACCTATTTCGATAGTCCACGGCGTTACCGATCCTTTTGCCACTCTTTATCTGATTCCTCTAATACTATAGGTCAAACCCTTTTCTCTCAAACAGTTCCAGACATTCCTCCTAGACTGCTGAGTAGACAGGGCCGAAAGATCATCTAGCATAATTTTTTAGCTTCTTTAAACGCCATGGAGTGAAATCAAATGTTTTCTACTTCAATGTTTTGCTACGACAATTTAACTTGGAGCCTAAGTACCAATACCACACAGTTGTTATAGACAGTATCCACACGGTTGTTATCTATTAATACCAAGACAGTGATTTTTATTTTTGTAGTTATGTAAGTGGCATACAGCTACAATATTATTACAAGAACATGTTTACAAGAACCTGCTAGAAATGTGTTATCATTGATCAGTCTTCAACGCATACATCGAAAACTCAAGCGAGAAATCTAATGTTGAGGAAGAAATCAATCATTCCTCAGGATTGCTTTTATCATCCTAGAATTAATGAACTATGAATTGTTTACTTTTAATTGTTTAATTTTCCTGACTTAATTATATCTAATGTTGTTTTTAACTGATGCATTTTTCTAGGGTTTAAAGCGCAGATGGGCAGAATTGCAAAAAGATTTCCAGTTGTTGCCGATGCTTAGTGATACACCTCCTCAGATTAAGAGGAAACTGAAGCTGGAAAAAGAATTGACAGCACTGGAGCGTGAGATCGATCATATTGAGAGAAATCAGCTTATATTTGTCTATGAAGTACCTCAAAGAGAATGTCCTATAAAACATTGATACTTTAACGATATTATAAAGAAATCTTTTTGTATATAAAACAAAAAATAACTGGTATTTTTAAATATTTCTTTTTCTCTTCCTCACGCACTATAAGACACATGACTAAAATCAGTTGGCAGCGTGGGAAAATAGTGTTGAGGAACCAATAAGGTTGGCCTAATATGAAAATGTGTGCGTGGTTTAACATCTTGGACTAAGCTCATTGGCTCTCTTGCATTATTTTCCCACGCTGTCAACTGATTTAAACCGTGTTTCAAACTATACTGTAGGTATATGACAAAAATTATGTTTCGATTTTTAGATTGCAACGCAAGAAACAAATTTCAACAACAGGAAACTCTGAACTTAGATTTAGTGAATTTGTAAGTATTATTTAATAATCTGTTTTAAGACCTCTTTTAGGGTACAATGAATCCACATAAAGGGTCATAAGAATACGAGTTATGCATATTCTTTGGCTCTTGTATATATACTCTTGGTCCTTTGACAATAATTTCAATTTTTGATAATGAAACTTGGCCTTTTATCGATTATTTGAACATAACATAAAAAGTACAGTTTAGTTTGGTAAGTTTATTGACAAATAATAGTTTTAAGTTCAAAATTTCAACTAAAGCTTATAAAGTAGTTTGATATTATCCCCTTATAGAAATCCTATACCAATAACACATATCTATAAATGTTACTTTGTGAACTTATCCTCAGGATATCTTTTTAATTAAATAGCTCTAAATACCAAGTCGTGCGTCTTATATTACTTAAACGACAATTAAAACCTATCTCACTAATATTTGAGTTAAACATCGTATCACTTGGACGTTAAATAATCCTGTCGCTGACGTTCGTTCAATTACTTGTAACACGTTACAACAGAAAACATCGTCAACACAATTTGAAACTAATGTAGTTAAAATCAAAAATCGCTGGTTTCACGCACAAGATTATGTTCAATAAAGTAGATCAATAGCGACCATGATCAATAGTCCAAAAATAAGGCTACCTTTGCTATCTAAATTGCTGAGAATTTGATTATGAAAAGGGCTTGCTTTGCTTAATTGGGCTTGCTTTCTATACGGCAAGATTATCTACGGTTTTTGTTTCGTCACTTTTCTTAGGGAGCGTCAAGCATGGTCAGTAGGCGAATAGGTAGCCACTAGGCTTAAGACTGATCTTTCTTATTTGAAGATGGGAAAAACGAGAGTGAAGATGTACTAAATTATAAATGTCAAGACCTGAGATCGAGCGAAGCGAACCCGAATATGGTAAGGAGGCCGTTTGAGGCACCGTTACCGATTTAATTTATATGGAGATAAATAATTATGAAGTTGACATTATTTCATAATATTACTTTAATTGTAGTATGACTTACTTTACATTGAAAATGATATTTATATCATTTTAATTATATATATTATTTTAAAAATCCATATATTTAATTTAAATACCACATTTATAGTATATAATATAAATATTATATAAAAATAAATATAATATTTATATTTTTTTTTTATAAAATTATATTATTAAAATTATAATATTATTTGTCAGTAAGATTGATTAGTTAAGCTGAATGTTCAACAATCATTTAAAGAATGGAAGCTTCTTTTTAAGTAGTAATTAGTAAATAAAGTGTTTTTCTCTTGGTATTGTCAGGTAACTATAAGGAAATAGCGAGAACGCCTTTAGGTAATATAGTTAGATTAAACTACAATGCTTGTATGTTGTTAAGGTTTGCCGAGGGATCCAAAATCCAAATGCTTACTAAATTTACATATTTAGTGCAGAGGATAGATGTGCTTTTGTTCCACGGTCAGAGTTATGAAAGTGTCAGTCTTTATGCACTGATCTTTAACAGTGCAGAACTCTCAGGTGTTCGCCTCTCAGGTTGTATTGTTTCAACACTCAGTGTGTATTGATTATTGAACTAAATACCTTATTGTTCTCATTTGAGTGATTCTCCTTAAGGTTGTTAGTTCCGAAGGAGGTCATGTCGTATGAGCTAGCTGTAAGGCCTAAATTAGTAGCACTATCATTAATTTTATATAATTGCCAATTGAAAGGCGTAAATAAATTATATTTGGAGTATAATTATCTGAAATATTTTTGTGAATATGGGTTCGCTAAAGTAACATAAAACAGGTTTATACATTATTTTAGTGCCCACTAAAACACTATTACGAATAGTGTCATATAATCATCATGCTGGCTCATAGGGAGTAATAAGTTTTTATTGTGAATAGGGTAATATTGCCCGTTGTTGTATTAATAAATAAATAAAAATAAAAAAAACACAAAAGTTTTAAGGTGCTTAAGCCTTTCTTTCTGTCTGAAGCAAAGCGACATACTATAATACTAAGAAAAGTATTACTTATTACTTTGATTATAAGTAATACTGAGCTGATCTCTCAATAAAGTTTATATTTTGTAAACTTAGCGGGAATTGAAATGCAGCGGTTCGGAACAATTGTCATAGCCGCTTCGACAACTACAGAAAAAAAGGACAAGGGTAGTTTAAAAACTGACTACTATGGTAAACTAGCGCTAGTTGTATAAAAAATGAAAAGTGATGACACACATGTGATAGAAAATTCTCAAGTTCGACGATAATTAACATAAATAATAACAGTTCCGTCGTTTATTTATGTACGGTTTCGTGAAATTTCAGTTATCTAGTGTTGATTACATGTAAATTTAGTGTGTAAAATTAATTATTTCATAGTTTTTAAGAGTTTTGAAGAAAGTTAAACGACTTAGATGTCGGCATTTTCACACAGAACGTAAGTTTCATTTTTGTGTCGCTTATCACCTGATTTGAGAATTTCATCTGCCACTCGGATAAACCTCCCTTTTACTTTATATCTTATTATTTATTTTTAATAATCTAATATTTTAATAAAGTAGCAGTGGATAGGTAATTAGTAAACAAATAAAAGTTTGTTTACGAAACAGTTGTTTTTGTCAAACTGATAACCTGGATTTGACAACTCCCTTTATTTTCTGTATCGTATTATTTTTTGGCACTTGCAATCTGATAGATTGGATGTGTGCCCGAGGTTCAAAGACTCTATCACAAATCTAATTAATTGTTATTAACGAAAACATTAAAAAAGGGAACAATGAAATTCTGAAGTAGCTTTTTGATTTTATTTCTTCACGATCTTCATTTAAGTCAAATAGTTAACTATCATCTTGATTTTTTATCTGTTGCTCTTTTTTCGTCAACTTCTATTGTGAAATTGAGTCTACAATCAATAATCATGGATTGAGCCTTATTCCGTTATAAAATTTACGTTGCTTAAACTTGCTGCTAGTGCTGTGGGTTTACAGATTGCATGGCTTACGTGAAACATAATTTGTTCACATGCGGGGTTTGGCAGGGGTTTGATCCCTGTTTTCAACTCTCTAGAGGGTTCTACCCTCCTGGCAGTTGTGTAAATGGGATAGAACACTGGGTTTAACCCTGTCACTCAGTTTTTATTGGGGTTGAGTTTAAAGTATTGGTTAAAAAATACTGTGTGATCAGTTGGAGTTGAACCCCCCCCCCCCCCCGGGGGGTGCTCTAAACCAAAAATACTAATACTATTATATTAGTCTCTTTGCTCTAAACAAGTGTGGCTTGATCCATTCAATCTTGCTTGCTTCGAGGGTTTGCCCTTTAGGGCCAACTAACAATGTCCAGCTGATATTTAGTCCCATGCAAATAAACAAATGAATGAACTACCATATATTAGGTGTAATACAATTCTGTTGTTACAATAAAATTTATAATTAAACCATGTTGACCTAAATCAGCCAAGGCTGTGACACTTTAAGTTTATTCTCATAAACTTAAGATCTTTTACTTTTGTTGCTTGCTATATTACTCTATTTAACTTTACAGATAGTTTATTAAATAAAGTATTTATAACAGATAATCTATAAGTATAAAGATAAAATACAATCTTGGGTCCGCTAGACTCTACATGAAAGGTTTCTGTTCCACACCAAAAAAGTATCCCCCAGTGTATTTATGCTAGAGAGTTGAAATTTGTTACAAAATCAATCTTTAGTTCTAGTTGTTAATGTTATTAACCTGCAAATATGACTGCCATAATTTTGAAAATTCATACAGAAAAATCTTTTAATCAATTTGAAATGCAGCACACATGTATAAGACTAACAAATGTGCCAAGTTTCAGCTCATAATCATGTGTTAGTTTACTTTATATAGAATGATTTGTATGGATTTAAAGTGAAAAAATTATAAAATGAGAAAATTATCCAATCGAGTTGAAATTTGGTACAAGTATATTACTTTACTTTATAAATAATTATTCTTAGTTTAACCAAGGCCTCTTGTTTTTATGTTTTACCTTTATGTACAAAAATATATTATTATTGTTATTATTATTATTGTATTCTGAGGACTGGAGAATTAGCATTTACATGTTGAATATTTTATCTGGTGAAATTGGTAATCAAAATGTTTGCATGATTTTATTTTTCTTTATGAGTAAAGTGGAACTCTACCTGTTCCTAAAAAACTTTTTATTTACAGGTTGAATGGATGGAGGTAAAGAGCCGTGGAGTCAGAGTGGAGTAGTGTGGAGGAGTGGTCCAGTGGCAGTGTGGATTTGGATCAAAGTGAAATGGATGGGGTGTCCGGTCGGAGGAGAACGGCAACTAAACATGTAGTAGAGGATGACGCCCTTGATCAAATTGCAAGAGAGGTAATTTTTAACTACCTAATTCTTATAATAAAATAAAATGTATTTTTATTTGGCACATTGTATTTACTATGTAGGAACCACCTCAGGTGGGAAGCATCCACTATGATTTTCAAAAGACTTATGAGGATTGATGAAAACTCTTTTTACAATCTTTTTTACAATAGTTTAGGCCAGCGATTCTAAACCCTTGTGTAGCACAAAAGAATTTTTGGGTCGTGAAAAATTATTGGTAGAATTACATTATTTTAAATTAAATTTTAAAGAATATGAAGGTATATTTTAAAAAATATAAACAAAAATATTTTATTTTTCTAGTTGAACCATGTATAAATACTGATAAGAACTTTAGTCAGCTACCCTCCGTGAATTTGACTCTTCCCTTTTGCTCTTCTGTAACTTTCACATTTTGTTGGTCTATTAATCAGGAAAAGGGAAAATGGGTACCTTGTCCGTCCTATACTTTGTATTGCCCGTCTTAAAACAACACAGACCACTTTTCACAAAGTTTTCTGTTATCATCGTGGCTCCTAGCATATTTATACTAGAGGGTTTAGACTAGGTACGGAAATCGATCTTTACAGTCTATCGTTTAGTTTAAAAATCTTGACAGGTCAGTTTAGACACCACTGATTCTTAAGAAAAAAAATCCCTGCAAGAAGGGAGCGGGAAAAAACTATGTAAACAAATCAGGTTATTTTACCCATATTTTCTTTGCGATGTTTTTTTTTTACATTTCTTTTGAGTGGTTTTATTTTAAAATATCATTTTTAAGATTAATTTGAAAGTAGTTTTCAAACCGATGTAAACAAAAGAAGAACCATAAACGAAGCGAACGATTGCCGGGAAGAAGGTTTTTTCCCTACAACGGTTATTTAGGTAGGGATTTTTTTCTCTTTTTAAGTGAGAGCTTGGCAGCGGCTTCTCTGATTGGTCAATCCCCAAAATACTTATGACCTTGGGGATTTTTAAACTAAACGATAGACTGTAGGTCTAGTTGTGTCATCTGGAAAATTATTTTTGTATGACGCCATTAACCGAAAATAATGACCAAGCAAAACGTCTGAACCGTGCACGAGTTTGAAACTTGTTGCTGTATAAATTTAAAAAATTTTATTTTCTGAGGAAGAGGGAAGCAAGTCGGAATTACTGAAGATTAGTAGCTGAAACCGATTTGGAAAGAAAAGGTTCTGAAGAACTCCGTTCCTGATTTTACTTTTTGTATAATAGTGCTTACAATTTTGAGTGACGGGACTTCAGAGCTATAAGTTAGAAATAAAAAAGTTACATACAGTCGTCAACTACCCTATGGGTTTTATATATATTTTAAAAACTAATTTTAAACCATGCTGTTAATGATAGACGACAATAAATAATATTTCGACTTGAATATAGAAATTAATATATTGACATGACAAACTATAAATCGACATTAATAATATAAAAATAAGATGACATTAATTGTCAACACATGCAATTTGTTCATGATACATTACATTTCGAGCCTACCTGCCACATTTATTGATTGAGCTATATTTGTTTATCTAGAATGATCACAAAGCTTCTAGCTTATATGTTTACAATATAGAAGGCATAGAAGAAATACATATTTCAAGTATTTATACAATTAAATACTTTATCCCTAAATACAAAACCAAAAAATCTGTTTTTTTATGCCAAAAATCAAATTTCAAGATATCCAAAGCAAGCTTGAAAAAAATCATGACTACTCTTCTTAAAATAAAAAAAATCGGGTACGGAATATCTTGAAACTTTTCCTCATTACATCGGATTCGCTGTGCTTATCCTTCCTGCTTTAGGCTCGCTTTGCTCGCCCCAGAATATACAAGTTGCCAAATTTATACTGCAACATTTCTTTAGACTCCCTTTGCTCGTTTCATTCTCAGCGGTCCCCCATACTGACCACATTCAATGCTACCTAAATTTTATAATCCTACAAAAATTATGTATGTATATGTTCGTATTAAAAGGAAACTTATTTATTTATTAAGTAAAGGCATACATTTGTACTAAATTTCAACTCAATTGAATCATTTTCTGATTTTTTACATTTTTTTAATAAACGTACAAGTCATTAACAAAAATTGAACTGATGCTGATAATGAGATGAAATTTAGCACATATGTTAGCCTTATGCATAGCTACGGATCGCATCATTTTGCCTCGTTTTATGATTTTTTTTTTTTAAATTTTTGTAGAGTCATTATTGCAGGTTAATGATGTCATAATAAATTATTTTCCGAATAGCACAACTACAGCAGTTGACTGATTTTCGTACTTAGTTTTAACTCTCTAGCATAAATACACTAGGAGCTATGATGATGACAGATACACACACACACATACAGACAGACAACTTTGTGAAAACCACTCAGGAGGCCTTAAAACACTTGAAATGGATAATTCCGGTGACATCCCGGTTTTAGGGTTTTTTGCAAACACAATACTTTTCCTATATACCTACATATAAATGAGGAAAAGTAAAAATATGATAAATACAATTCGATTAATTTAAAAACTATTCCTCTTAGCCTAAAAAAATGTAGAGATCAAACCTTAATTGACCTGATTAAGATTTTTTGTAGGTTCCCTCAACCTTACAGGCTAATGCCAGGTTAATTCATCATAAGTAAAAAAACCCTCTTTGAAGCTCCTGCAAACCTCCTAATATGAAATTACTTAAAATACCATCAAATCAAAAATATCTTTGAAAATCCTGCAAAAAATAAAATAAAATACCCAAACCAAAAAATATCTGAGGGCACGGCATTATTCCCAGTAAGTCTAGTCACTGTTGTACCATCCTTTACTGGAAGCATCTTAAAGCTATTTTCACCCCCTCGTATCTTTTTATTAAGGAGATAAAAATATCTCTAAAACTAATAACATAAACGTATAACATAAAAATATAACTAAAAGATCTTGTAGAGCTGACCAATTCTACTGAATTTCATCTCTTGGCTATTCAGAGGTAATGAGTTATGGAGGCTCAAAGTTAGGCAGTTTTGACACTCACTCACTCATCAAAATTCTAAAGTACTTCCAGGTTAGGGACCTCTGAAACTGATTTTCGACGCACTCTGGCTTCCACTCCCCCCACCACAAGAGCCATCTCATTTAGCAATTTTTTTCCATAGAAAATTTGCTAAAAAGAGGCACAAATCATCACAAATTAATAAATAAAATATGGCTTCGGTTTACACAAAATAATTATTGTATACTTTTGCCAATAAAGAACTTTTTAAACAAAATACTTTGTAATGAATGCTTAATTTATTAGAAGTGAATCGTTTAAAAAGCATTTTTTATAAAATGTACTTTGTAGTTCATATCTTATCTTGCTTCGTGTTTAAGTTAATGGCTGACATACATAGATGTGTCATATTTTTCTAATTGTAAATAGCTATAGATATTTACTGTTAAGATTGACATTACCTTTCGTAATCTGAAATTTGAATCCGTGATTTCCATTACATTGTAAATGTTAAAATAAGTAAAACAACATTTTGTATTAAAACTGATTTTAATTATGAGCTTTATCTATGGAACACTGGTTAAAAGATAGTTCAAGTGCTGTTGGCCTTGCAGTGGGTAACTGTAGGATTTTAAATTTTCAACCTGTCTCCCTCCTTGCCTTGTCTACCCCTCCCTTTTTTTTGAGTGTATTAATAATATGCACCTGTAATTGACACTGCATTAGTGTTTTTCAAGAGTTTTAAATAGCTTTGTACAATGGCTGCGGTGAACATCTACATATTTATATAACAATTTTAATTTTATAGTATTTTTATTTGCAGGAAAAGATAAGACTTGTTATATATGTTTCTCTTATCTTGAGACCTTTTAATTTGAACATTTTAATAAATTTTGAACATTTTATTTGATAAGATTTTTATGTTAAGGTAAAATAAACAGTAACCCAATTCTCAAAGCAGCTAAATCTATTAATAATTAGCTATAGATTAAAAACAAGCTGCTGATCATGGAACAAGGCTTCTCTATTGGGGGGAGGGGGGGGGGGCTTTAAAATTATAGGAGCGTATAATATTGATAGTAAATATTCCCATTCATATAAATTCGCGATTCAAAGAGATAGTTGTAAGGCTGGCAATACCAATGGCGGGAAAACGAAATGGTGATCGAATTTTTTTTATCATAGGATTTGCATGGGAGCCGTTGAAAACTCTTCTTTTATTCCTATATTGTTCGTTAATTTGTGATAAATGAGAAAAAAAATTATAGAACGACCAACGGTGCTAAAAAAATGGCCAATATTTCAGAGATAAATACTTCGATTATTCCAGGATTTTAAATATAGAATCAGGCTCTTATCACTACAGACTTGGATTTGTCCGATTTAACCCAGAAATAATAAAACCTAAACGGATGATTTAAACAAACATTTTACAAAAACGTGAATTTATTGAGTTATTTATTATTTTAGTGTGTAAATAAAATTGATTGATAAATTAAAACACCATTACGGTGAAAATCAGCTTGTTATCATTTAATTTAAATACCTGTAACAACTAATTTAAACAATTCAATGCAATAAAAATGTAATTTTGTGTGTTTGTGTAAACTAAAATTATTTAAAAGTAACATTAATTAACAATAACTTGAATAAAACACTATATTGTGATTTTTAACTTCTTATCACTCAATTTAAATACTCGTGACAACCCATTAAAACCTTATTTTTCAACGAAATATTGATTCTACTGAGTTCATATGCCCTAAAATGAATTAAATTAAACTACTTTGTTAAAAAATTTAAAGAAATAATCGTCACAAATAAGAAAAACCAAAAAAACTCTCATAAGGACTTTAACAAAATCACCCTTTTGTTGTCAATTTCGTATCAGCGATGGTGGCGCTGCTACAGACTTTGAATCGCAAATACCTGACCCCAAAATGTAATAATTTCTTCCTCTCAAAGGGTTTGATTTCTGTGCCAAGTTTCATTGAATTTGGATCAGCCATTTCGGTTTTAGTATGTTTATAAGATATGTGCACATCCATAAACTTTATTCCCAGAGCCAGGCCTGAAAAATGTGGCTCATTTTGTACTACTTCAAACCAAATTTTTTTTTGAAAATATACCTTAAATTATGAGCCCTTCTTCTGATTGCGCTTGCTCGACATTTTATGAAATGACAGAAATTTCACTTTCTTGAAATAAGTGGTTCCCTGTGGGTTGTGTGCAAAACTTGAAGAGAAAATTCTTTTATGCCCATGAAATTTCCATAAACAAGTGTTTTTTTGTCAAAATGGGATAACCCCGACTAAAGTTAAATCTTCTGAGAAATTCTTTCAAAGAAATTGGCTGACTTGGCATAGATTTACAATTTTATGGTGCTTTTAAAAAGCCATGCCTTTTATTGTAGTCATCAAAACAATACTTGTTTTATAGATAATTTTATAAGCTTAAAAAAGTGCTCTCTTTATGTTTTGCACACGACCCTTAGGGATCCACTTGTATCAAGAAAGTAAAATGTGTGTGATTTCATATAATTTTGAGCATGCGCAATCATACAAAGGGCTCCACTCTGGATAGGCAGACTATGTTTTTTCTTTATAATTTAAGGTATATTTTCAGAAAAATTTGGTTTGAAGTGGTTCAAAATGAGCCACATTTTTTTCAGGTCCGGCTCTCGGACTATTTCACATACATATAGACACCATTTTATATAATTTTACTTTTGGGGTCTGTAGGTGTTAAAACGTCGACATTTGATGGAAAAAGTGTTTGTTATTTTTTTTTTACTAATGCAATGCTTTCACCTCCTTTAAAGAGGTAGGAAAGCAAAATTAGTGATGGAACAAATGAAGAAGTATTCATAGCATGTTCTTTGAGTATTTCATGTTTGAAAGTCTCTAAAAATAAAAATACAGACTCTTAAATTATTAATTTAATTTTTGCCCCACTTTATTTGTCAACATAATATATACTTTTGATGATGTCAATCGTTGATACTCTCTTTATATTATTACTTATAAAACTAACAATATAGCTTCTATTCACATTTGGTGTATTAAATATAACATTTTATTTCTTCCGTTTGAATATTATATTATATTTTGTGTTTTAGTAATGTATCACATTGTTATAAATTTATGGTATTATAAATTTATTTAAAAAGTTGATGTTTATTGGATTCAAAGATTTTTTTGCATTTTTTTTTATTTGATTATCATGCAGGCTCCGCTATATCTTTAATTTTTAATGAGTTTTGTGTGAAATTTTCTCTAGAAAACATTTATTCAGTTTATCTTGTTAAATAGGAAGGAATTGCGCACGTATAAACAAACATACAGTGTTACTATCTCAAAACACTATGCTGTATACCTTTTATTTTTTGGCTCTTAAAACTACAAAAGAGTGCAAATTATTTTTGTGTTTGTTGTTGTATAATTTGTGGTAGTAAGAGTACGATTCTTTAATACAAATTTGGTAAATTGCCAATGTTATTTCCCATGTGTGTTCATAAATAGGGTAATACTTAGATTTAATTATTACTTAAATCTAAGTGACTAATGTGGTTTTACTATTTGCTAACTATTAAAATTTTAATTTACTTTTTTAATGAGGAAGTGACTGATTGATTTTTAAATTAGATTTTACGGTTGTTATCTTTTCACCTTGAAGATGTTCTGGACTTAAAAACGAAATGAACAGGGGTTTTTGGCCCCTTAGCACATCATGGTCCCCGCTTTACGGGTCTTTAGCATGCTCAGGAAATGACCATTGTTTATTAATAGTTACTTTGAATTATTTGTTGTTTTATTAGTATTATTAGTATTTTTAAATACACGGCCTTTGAAATATTATGCATGTTGTGCAACTTAAGCAAATTCACAAAGAAAAATGAGTTTATGAGGTTAGAGTTATGGAGGGGATTTAGAAGAGGGGATCCATTGACAAAGAATATATATTATATATATATATATATATATATATATATATATATATATATATATATATATATATATATATATATATATATATATATATATATATATATATATATATATATAATTATATATATATATATATATATATATATATATATATATATATATATATGTGTGTGTGTTGTGTGTTGTGTGTGTAGATATATGTTGAATGTATGTAAGTACCATATTTTTGTTGCTAGATGTTCCTAAAGGACACGATACCTTTCAATCGTTTTCTTGAATAGAGATGACACTTAGTACAAAAATCGACCTTATATTAATGTCCTGAACTCTATTGTTTATGAAATATGTTTCATATTCCATATTTATAAAGTAATGTTAATTACTTACCCACAATAATAAATCATAGGAGATTTTAAAGAATCGCAAAAAATTTGTTTCTAGTTGAGGATTGTTCACATGTGCAAAATATATTTTTTTTTATTATTAGACTGACGTATACGAGTATAACATAATATAAAAAAATCACGTTTTAGCAAATTTGATTTGAAGACCCCACAAACATTTCAAAAAGTCACAAATCATAATATAGATTAGGCTGAAATTTTATACACACATATTACTATGTATGCTTCACAAACATACGAAGTTCCATTGTATTATCAGTATTAATTCCAGTATTATTGATTGACATTTATATGTAAACAAAACATGTCATTAATTGACGTTTAAACTAATGAAGTTGTTTCTCTAATACATTTGAATATTGGCTTATATCGTGGTAGTATGCCTCTTATATAAACCAGTAATATGACAAACTGACTAAGCACAACAACCATGTGGTCACGTAGCGGCCATAGAGAGGCGGGGGGGCCTCGACGCTGCCCCTAGCCCGACGCGCGTTGCGGCCGAGGCGGCGAAGAGGCAAAGGCCTCTTGTTTTGACTAATAGATTTGAAAATTCGTTTATATCGTGGCAGTTTGCTCCTTATATGAACTAGTAATACATGAAAAACTGATATAGAACAGCAAACATGTGTCCGCGAAGCGGCCACAAGGCCAAACGCCTTGGCCTCTACAGTTTGGTGTGGGTGTTTGGCGGCCACCTTGTCTCACAGACTCACTCAGCAGGCCTACTTGGCTCACTTGTTGTACTGAATGACTGCAATCAGGATGATTCACTGACGAGAAAAAAAACATGACCCTTACCTAATACCTAAACAGTCATTACAACCCTCTTTAATTTCCTTCCTCGGCTATGCCTCGAGAGTAAATTAGCTACTTCTCTCGGCTCCGCCTTAGGAACTATCTCTATAAACCCCTAGGCTACGCATCTGGGTTAAAATATTATGGTTCCCTAGGCTTACGCCTTAGACCCAAAAAACTCCGGGGCGTGTTTTCAACTATTATTTGAGTACAAGGTTCATGGTACAAATTATTATACAGCGATTTGCGTTAAATTTTTATTTTAAAATAAGCAAAAAACTTTTATGAAGGGTAAGATTTTGTTGAAAAATGATTTTTTTTGTCATTTACTCAATCCGAGGACATACTGTATGTAGCTGTCAACTGCTTTCTTCGTATAAATAGACTTAAGTGCTCAGCACACGCATTCACACGTATTTGTTTACTATTCTTTTTACGATAAATTACGTTGTAATGGGAAGCGCATATAATCTGGAATGCTCCCCCACTCCGTCCCCTTGTAGAGAAAATTGTTTATTTTATTTTTGTTGGAAAATAAAAATATTTCTACACTTGTGATGGGGGCGGTTCGTCTTCCCACTGACATTCCAACAGGAGGGGGAATCTAATCTTCAACGAAACGCAACATTTAATTAAACGGTTACGAACGAACATGACGCTAAATGTTGATTTTCGCGAATAACGTCGAAACGCTGCTAAACAACAACTGAAAATAAAATTCTCTAATGCGCTCGAGAATTCACAACCACGAAGTTATTGTCAAGAAATTTTCTTAAATATTTAATATTTTAATCATTCATTTTTTTATAACTTTAATTTTGCTTTTTAATTTTAAACAAATTTATTAAAGGGTTTTTACCAATTTGTACAGTTTTAAAATTTGTGAACATATTGTTTTTATATAATAATGCATGAAAAGGAAAATATTCGGCCTTTTAGTCAGTTATAGTTTTTTAGTAATTTCAAAGAATTTTGTGGTAGCTGAGACTATGCGGTAGTTGGTTCTAAGTAAAGTTTTGAGTGTCTTGGCATGGCTCTCCTGGGGCTAGCCATGAAAGCCGTGCCGTATGTCTTTAATTATCATGAGTGGTGCAACTCACAGTCCAGACTATCTTTCAAATTAGATCCATGGCAAGGAGTCGCCCAAATCCAATTTTTTTGTAAGTCACAATGTTCATTTTAAATTTTCATCTACTTTTTTTTCTCGTAATTAACTTTTTGCTTCTTTATTTTTTTTGCCTCGTTGTTTGTTCACTTGCAAGAAAATTTTTTTTTAGTTAAAAGAACACATTATTTTCCCTTTTATACTGCGACCAAAATGATCAGTTTTTCCAACTTGTAAGAACAATAGCTTAAAATTTTGACTATTGAATGTGTGACAATGTTTGGGTTTTCTTAAAGGGCAATGATAAGAGAAGTTTTTTCCGTTCTTGGTAAACTTTTTCTCATCTCTTA
Source organism: Microvelia longipes (assembly GCA_018340805.1). Lineage (NCBI taxonomy): Eukaryota > Metazoa > Arthropoda > Insecta > Hemiptera > Veliidae > Microvelia > Microvelia longipes. The sequence goes on from JACMZG010001913.1 coordinate 39,523,703, forward strand.
CTTCCTCTAATACCCTACATAATAATTCCAACAATTCAATTTTTGCAAAAAATCGTTTTTCATGCAAATGTTTTGGTAGTAGTTACAAAATATGTGACATTGTTAATAGTTCGTCCTGTAGGGAATTCACTCAGCTTTCCAGCGAGACCAATTTCATCTTTCTGACTTGAGCAGCTAAAGAGCTATTATACTTTTTTGATACGAGGTCAAACAATTTAAAAAAATATTAAATTTAACATTGTGGGAAAACGGTTGAGATCGAGGTTTACATTATAGAAAATTTTTAGTTCCCTTGAGGAGCTCTATCACCTTTTTTGGTGAACACTTTATAGAAAAACCTAATATATATATATATATATATTAATATATATATTATATATATATATATATATAATATATAATATATATATATATATATATATATATATATAAAGCTGGATGTCTCCTGAATTATCCGTTTCAGGTGTTTTGCGACCCATCTTTGCAGTTTTCACGAAATTGTCTGTCTGGATGTGTGTTTGAGTGTGTGTATTCCCATCGTATCTCCTGTGTATTTATGCTAGAGATTAAAACTACAAAAATCAAATTACCGGATGCCTCTTATTTTGTTTTCCGGTCACTTATATCTTTGGTTAATATAGGATTAGAAATCGTTTAAGCAAGAGACATTTTTGCACTTTTTTAGGTGCCCAAGTGTTAGTCATATTTGTGTAATTTTGGCCCTGAGGTGTGCAAGCCGGGTGGATTTTCTTTAAAATATGTGCTTCTTTGCTTAAAAATTTGAATTTGTCTAAAAGAAATTCGCTAAAAACACTAGTCTATCTCTGAATAACATGACCATATAAAATATACCCTTAAAATAATACTAATACATATAGAAGGAGCATAACTGATAACAGCGAAGCCGATTCACTGGTGGTCTTAAGTAATGCTGCCATCATAACAATATATAATTTTCTTAAAACAAAATTGGCAATACCTCCAGTCACTGGATTATTATGTTCTATTATTAATTTATGCTCCTCCATTAATAATAAAATATAGTTGTATAAATAGTGGCGCATTATAATTTCTGAAGCATTTTAATTTGTAGTTTAAAGTTTTTAATTAATAATGTGGCAAAAGTAGTCCTCGTCAACTACCTGTTGATTCCCGTATTCCGCTACCCTTTTGCTACCTAAGACCGATTTATTTTATTAAATACTTGGCTGGTTTAAAGTTATTATATTTTTTATGACATTTCTTCATTGGTGAATATATATTTATGACAAATTTATAAAATAATGTTTTGTTGTTAGGGTGGTAACCCTACTTAAGACCACAGTGAACTGTTTCGTGTTATCAGGGAAATTCCATTGTTTTTACGGTCCTCTGCTCCTTCTATATTAGTATTTTTTCTTAGCATATACCTTAGTAAATTAGTTTACATATGTTTTGAACCAGAGTTTCATATTATCTCAAACGTTATTCTCACGTTAGCAGCGTCTTATTGAGCAGACCTCGTGGTTGTCTGGTGTAATTATTTCTTTGTTATTTTTGGATTTTATCTTCCTTATGATGTCTCTCCCTATCCCCGTGTCTCTGTTTGTCACGCTATTTTTAATTTCTGGAATTGAACAGGTTATATTGAAACTCTAAGGGGTTTCTCCAGAGCACGGTTGTGATCGTTTAAATGTCCCGTAAAGCAGAAATAGTCTCCATTCTTTACCTCTATTCTTTTGTCGAAATAGACATAATTTATTTTTTATAATTCTATATTTTATTTTAACACACACACACACACACACATACACACACACACACATATATATATATATATATATATATATATATATATATAATATATATATATATATATACGTAAAATCTTACTGACATAAATGCTTGCAAATATATATATATATATATATATATATATATATATAATATATTATATATGTGTGTGTGTGTTGTAAATATTTGCAAGCATTTATACCAGTAAGATTTTATACTGACATAAATTGGCGCTCTCTTGAACAAACTTGATGCATGGATAATGGAGAAAAAATTATTCTTCGTGGGAAATTTATAAATGGTAGTTACTGGTACAAAAATCATTCTTCATTTCTAGTTTTATTCTCCGAAAAATAATTTTTTTTTGTTACTTATAATAATAATATAATAATGCCCGTTTTAGGGCCTTTCGGCTCTTCAGGGTATTCGCCCTGCGGGAACCACCTCAGGTGGGTCGCATCTACTATGCTTAAAGTAAAGCTAAAGTTGGCGAAATCTTTTTACATCAAATTCTTTTTATAAAAACTGAGAGCATAGCCCGGGCTGGAACCCAGGATCTCCGGTGCCGAAGTCCACTTTGTGACTAACCCTTCAAAATTAGTCTGCAAAAATTTAGAAAAATCTTTCAATCGATTTCAAATTTATCCTCTATGTATAGTCATGTATAAGATCAACATATGTGCTAAGCGTCATTACATTATCAGTGTTAGTTTTTTTTAAATGACGTTTTTGGAAAAAAAACGTCTGTCCTGACGACTGAGTACAAAGTTGTCTGAGTATATGTATGTGTTTTTTTGTAGAAATAAAATACAGGAGAATGCTCCACCGAAGTACTAGATGCTTTGTAATCAAATCCGTCGTATTAAACTATTACTTATGAATTAGATATACGATCGATGTGTCTAGACGGCAAACTTATTTAATAAAGTGTCAGGTGTTTTTAAGGCCTCCTGAGTGGTTTTCGCAAAGTTGTCTGTCTGTATGTGTGTGTTTGTGTGTGTGTCTGTTATCATCGTAGCGCCCAGTATATTAATGCTAGAGAGTTGAAATTTTGTACAAAAATCAGTCTACCGCTGTATTTGTGCTATTCGGAAAATATTGTTTTTACGTCATTAACTCGCAAACATGACTCGGCGAAAATTTCGAAAAAAACGCGGAAAAATGATGCCATCGGATTGAGATTTAGCTCGCATGTGACTATGTATAAGTCTAACATATGTGCCAAGTTTCATCTCATTATCAGCATGAGGAAAAGTATGAAAAGATGTAATGAGGAAAAGTCCGAGTACCGAATTTTTGTATGTGTGTGTCTGTATCATCATAGCTCCCAGTGTATTCATGCTAGAGAGTTGAAACTTACGAAAATCAGTCTCTAGGTTTAGTTGTGCTATTCGGGAAATATTTTTTGTGACGTCATTAACCAGCATTAATGACCCAGCAAAAATTTACAAAAATCATAAAACTTAGAAAAATATTGCGACCAATTTGAGATTTAGTACGCATGCAGCCATGTATGAGACTAACATATATGCTAATTTTCATCTCATTATGTTTCAGCATTAGTTCAATTTTTATCAAATGATTTGTGATTTTTTTGTCCAAAATTTGCAGAAATCACAGAATTGTCTAATTGTAATATATAAGTTTCGCTTCTAAACAAATAAAGCAGCAACGAGCAAGGACTAGTGCCTGGATGGGTAACCGTTGGGAATAAACCGACTGGTCAACCGTTCCATTCAATTACTATCAAAGTCGCTGGATGTGTAACCGTTGGGAATAAAACCATTCAATTACTATCAAAGGTCGCTGGATGGGTAACCGTTGGGAATAAAACCATTCAATTACTATCAAAGGTCGCTGGATGGGTAACCGTTGGGAATAAAACCATTCAATTACTATCAAAGGTCGAGCGAAGCGAGTCCGAAGTAGAGAGCATGAGCGTAAAGATATTTTTAATCAATAAATTTAAAATTTGCTTACATTGTTGCATTGAGCCTGTTACTATTAATATGACAAACTGCTCTAAAACAACAACCATAAGACTCCGATTTATATTAATTATTTAATTATTGTGTGTTTTAATTAAAACCAAAAATTGGTTACAAACATTAAGCCTCTATTTATCTAATATTAATGATCTAAGATTTAGGCTCGTATTCAAAGACATTTTCCTAACATTCTCCTTGTTCCTTAAGGAGAATGTTAGGAAAATGTCTTTGAATACGGGCCTTTTTTCTTCTATTAAAAAGGTATTATTAAATTTGATTGAAATAAAGCTGTGTCATTTCTTGCAACAATTTTAAAGTTTCCTTAAATTCTCGATGAAGCCCTTTTTCATCCATGACGCTGGTAAACTTTTCTCCATTTCCCACTGTGTTTCTTACGCTGTCAATATATTAATAAGTATAAACAGCGGCTAAGTACGTTTAGCTAATACGGTGTAATGTGGTCAAATATTAAACATGAGTGGGTCATATGATGGTGTTCCGTCTAAATACAAGAACTATTACTTTCATCTTATATATTTTTATCGAATTTTCTTTGAAAACATTTCAATAAGGTGAGCCACCTTACAAGCCGTATGGCGGGAGTTGGACCCAGAAATGTAACTCAAAACTGTTTCGGAGGTCCATAATCACAATAAAAGGTTTAAAGAACTATATATATATATATATATATATATATATATATATATATATATATATATATAATATAATATATATATATATATATTAAAACATTGTGATATATAAAGGTTAGTAATTGTGTAAAATTGGTGTTTTTGTAATTAAGCAAATAAATGGCTATTGTATTATAATTATATTATACATAGCAATAATTTTTAAAAAGTCTGAAAAAATTAAATAACAGATTGTTATGCTTTTGCGTTATAAGGCATGTACAAACTTTTCTTTTATAGGTTATAGGCATGTATTATTTATATTTTGCTTTTACATTATTTATATGATTAAAGATAAAACAAATTTTTGTGACGTCATTAATCCGCAATAAAGACAGAAAAAAAATCACAAAACGCAGAACATGTTGTGAGCAATTTGACATTTAGCACGCTTCAGCCATGTATAAGACTAACGTATATATAATAATAATATATATATATATATATATAATATATATATATAATATATATATATATATATATATAACCCTTATCCATGACCCCTATTTCATAAGCTTTTTTTCTTTGTAAATTCGCTAAAATCAATCTTTAGCATGAGCTTAGGCAGGTGGGCTGGGCCCTCTCTAGCTGAGCAGGGTTGTTGCAAAAATTATATAAAAACTATGGTTCAGGCAAGGAAAAGCATATTTTAAATAACTTTTAAAATAATTAAATTTTTATTTTAATAAAATTAAATTAATAAATTTTATTATAATAATTTAGAGCTAAACTTAACTTTTGTCTTAAAAAATTAAATTTGTTTATTAGTTCGACATATTAACTTTGTGGTGATATTACTAGCAAAATAAAAACTATCATGTACGCCATGTTTAGTTTACTTCTGTTCAATAATAATTTGTATCTTGTTTTTTTCTTTGAATTAAACTAGTTTTAATTTGTATTTTAAGTGCTTTGTTTTATATACAAAAATAAACCTTATTTTAATTGTTTGTAATACATACATACACACACATCCATACATACACACACACATATATATATATATATATATAATATAATATATAATATATAATATCTCGACCGTATAATAATAGTTAATCTCAAATCTCAGGATTCGGTCCAAATGAAACACCAACAATTACTTCTTCCTTCCCAACGTTTCGAATTATATTTTAATTCTTTTTCAAGGGTCTACAACAAACAAATACAAAACCTAATTAGAAAAAGCAAAATAAAAAATGAAAATTAAATTAAAAGTACAGGAGGCTACAATAAATAAATTTAACTTACAGAAATAAAAAATTGCTGCAACATTAAAATAAAAATTTGCATAACAAACTATTGAATCTAAAACTAAACATTGCACAAACAACTGAAAATCTACTACACATAGTAGAAAAAATAAAGATTAAAAATAAATATAAATCTGACTAGCAACAAGAAATTAATAAATAAAAGTAAACAAATGAAAACCAAGTAGAAGGCTACAGTTCAAAAACACACTAAATTATAACTGCACAACACAATAACAGCAACTCATGGCGGACGCATATGAAAAATTTTGCACATATGAATAATTCCCGAATATACGGTACTCAAATTATTAATATCACTGCGGAAATTCATAGAATTAGGGTCCTGTTTAATAAACAACATTTCTTTAGTTTTCCGCCGATCCTTATCCGACTCATGAGTTACGATAGTATAGTTGTCGTAGTCCATTGAGTTGTTATTTTTCACACAATGACCTGCTAGTGCAGTAATCTTCACATCTTTCAACCTAACACTGTATTTATGTTTATAAATCCTATCTGGCATGAAATTACTAGTTTCTCCATAATAACATAAATCACAGGCCTTACACTTAATCGCATATACTACATTAGCTTCTAAATGCCGAGGAACCTTGTCTTTCAATTTAGTAAATAAGTTCTTGACTCTAAACTGATTATAGAAGGCCAAAGAAACCTGAGGCATTTTCTCTTTAAGAAGTTTCTGAATATTATAAGATAAACCCTCTACAAATGGAAATCGAAAAAAACTTCTTAGGCAAGACAGGGCCCAATGAAGTTAGCATCATGTAGATTATTAATATACTTGTTCCAATGAAAAAGAATAATATGTTTAGGATAGTTATTTTTTTGGAGTAAATTAATAACTCTATTCTTATTTTCATTTAAAAAACATGGACTACTAACTTCTATTACTTTTTTAACTAAGTTAGAGACGCAATTAATTTTTTGATGAAATGTGTGTGAAGAGTTAATTTAGAATTCTACCTGCACTAGTAGCTTCTGATACCAATCAGTCAGTATATCACCATTTTCACCTCTGATAACTTTTAGATCTAAAAATGGAAGAACACCATCCTTTTCCAATTCCATTGTGAACACTAATCTCTGGTGGAAACTATTAAACACATCTAGAATCTCCTGTTCACAACCTTTCTTTATTATCAAAAACAAATCATCCACATAAAGTTTGATGAAAATTATTTTTAAACCCAAATTGGCTAAACATACCTCCAATAACTTGAGCATAACCATATTTGCCAGCACAGGTGAAATAGGTGAACCCATCGGTAAACTAAAAATTTGTCTATATACAACACCATTAAACATAAAATACCTGGCATCACAGATCAATTCTAGGATATCAAAAAATAATTGAAAAGTTATTCCTGAAGATGGTCCAAATTTATACCATTGCTGCTTAATAAGTTCAATAGCCAGATCAATAGGTATGTTAGTGAATAATGACTTAACATCAAGAGAGAGCATAGTAACACTTCATCCAAAATTTGACCAGAAAGTGCCTCCTTGAAATCAATTGAGTTCTTAATTTTTTGAGTTTTAATTGAGTTTTATTCTTAAATTTTTAGATATTTTGGTGGTTAGTGATTTCAATATTAAAAACAGCAGCAGCAACAAACAGCATAAACGCAGAAATATTTGTCGTTCGGTTTTATATATAGCACGCATGTAATCATGTGAGCCAAGTTTTATGTCATTATCAGCATTACTTAAATTTATATCAAATGACTTGTTTGAATTAAAAAAAACATTTTCTGATTTTTGTAAAAATCCAAAAAGGACCCAATTGAATTGAAATTTGATTAAAATTGATTTTAATCCCGTTGTGTTAAATAAGTATACCTAGTTTTGTTTCAATATGACAAGTGTATCTACGGTTTTTAGTTAGATCTTAAGTAATATGCAGCATAAAGCAAGGTACCGAGGGACCCCGTACCCGATTTTTCGTTAACTATTCCCTAACATTAAGGAGATAAATATTCATCTAATTTAAATATTAAAAGTCAAAAGACGAATACTAATAAAATTGTATAAAAATACATACTTCCTCTAATACGTGTTCATATTTTTTTTCTAAAAAGAATTAATTTTTTGAAATATTTAAAAATTATGAGGTCAGTCTAGAGTTACTGAACCGGATGTTTCGGACAGAGAGAAGTGTCCGAATTTCTAGAATCTTTTATGTAGCTTCAGGGCGGTTGACTGTTTTTTTTATAAGGTTAATGTAGAAAAAGATTACGAGTGGAATGGGGTATTATAGTATTTAGAAATTTATTAAAATATTGCTAACAATTGGTTTTTATATTTATTAATTGATATTTTCTTTGGTTATTTAATTTTGCGATTAATGAGGTGTGCTATAAAGGCAAGATGAGAGTTGTGAGTCCGGGTTCTAGTCACTATATTGGAGATGTGAGGGCCCCGTTATATTCCGGGGGAGTCCTACTATCCCCACCGGCTTCGGAATCGTGTAGGAGGCTTAGAACTCCGTCATGTGTTAGTCAAGTTCCGAATATATTCGTAGGCAGTGCTTTATGATTTTTCACCCGGTGTTTTATTCGGACCGACTTATTGTCTCGTTTCCTAATTAGAAGCGAATACTGTCATCGATAAGTGTCGGTTAATGTGATGTGATTTGTGGTTTATTCATCATGGATTCATCTGAATCGTCTTCAGAAAGCGAAAGTGATGACGATACAGCGACTCCCGACGAAACTCCTATCACCAACGGTCACGACTCACCACCTGACAAAAACGTATCATCGAAAATCCCGGACGAAGGCTACAAGTTAGTTTCGGTCGTTCATGTCGGTGCTGAAGACACAAGTCATCAAAATGGTCACGTCAGTACTGACGAGGAATCTGATTCAGATGATACTGATGATTGCGATACGCCGGCAGTCACTGTTATCAATGTTGAAGATACCAGCAAGCAGGATAACGACATCGTCAACTTCCTCGACAAAGAAACAGATCATGTATGTCTTTTTACAAATTCCATTCTTTAACTATTCGGATGTATTCAGAATAATCAAGGGTTTGTCTTTTCCTTCTCGTATATATTTAGTAAGGAAAGAAGTGTTATTCTTTTATTCTTAAGTTCTTGTGTATTTTGTGATAGATTCACCTTTAAGTACAACCCTTCCATTTACGACCCAGGCTCTGTAATGTTAGTTTAATTTAAAGATTAGTAGACGGTTTATGTTATAATGAATATTTTAAGTCATTGTTTCAATACATACTATCACATTACTTTTTCTATAGACTTTCCCTAGAAAAGTTGAGAAAAAGTAAAGAAAACTTCTTAAAGGAACTTTTCCTCACCTTAGTCCACCTTGGCTCACTTGCTGTGATTGTTTTATTTCCAGCGGTTAGCCATTCAACTATTGACCATGCTAGATGCTGCTTTATTGGATGCTCTAGCCATTTTGTAATGAAACATGTTATACTTCCAAAGAAATACACTCTTGCTGATTTCAAATCAATTGTACGATTTTTTTAAATGCATTCATGTCATTCGATAAAAAAATAAACTAATACTGATAATGAAATGAATCTTGGCACGTTGGTAAGTCTTATATAGGACTACATGCGTGCCAATTTCAATACGATATTATACTGATATTTTTACTGTCATAAATAAGAAGTTAACGACGTCTTAAAAATACCATTCAGGAAAAACAAATAGACCTAAAGTTTGTGTTTAATGCCTAATGTAAACTGTCAATAGCATTCAATGACACAGACATACAGATAACATACAGAATACTTGGTAAAAACCACTCAGAAGGTCTTTAAAAGCCTGAAACTAGTAATTCAGTTGAAATCTTGTATCAGAAACCAAAAATCCAGTTGACATTTTGTTTTTATTATAAAAACATATTTATTTTCCTATACACCCAAGGTATATATGAGAAAACAATTCTCCCTAAAACAGTTTTCTTGTATATTTTTGTTGTATTTGTATATTCGAAAACCATCATCAGTTCTCAGCAAATGTGTGCTATTCAATTTCTATTCCGGTCCAACCTCTCTGAGATAACATTTTTCAGCAGCAGGTCCCAGAACCTGAGATGTGTCATGCAAGAGCGAGACACTCATGCTTTTGCGTCCATTTAAAATTATTTATCAATACACCTAAACGTGTCGCGTTTAACGTCGATTTCAATTTTGTAAGCTTTCTGGAATGACGTTCAATGGGAAAACTTTTATATATATATAAAGTTATATATATATATATATATATATATATATATATATATATATATATATATATATAATATATAAACACACAACACACACACACACACACACATATATACATATATAATATATATATATATTATATTATATATATATATATATATATATATATAAAATTGCGAATGCATATGGTAAAAGTATGAGGTAGACAAAGAAAGACACGTTTATCATACAACACTTAAGATGTAATATTGAATTTAAATCTTATCTCAAATATTAATACGTCAACGAGTTTGGTTTGTATTAAATTCTCGTGAGTTTTCATAAATACATCACTTTATCAGACATTGTTATTTTATCTGGCTTATGTCCAGTTCTTTTTTTCATTTCACTATTCACTCTTGTTTTTTTTTTTCTGTTTTGTCTCACAGTCTGGTAAGTTAACGTCTAAGGATTCCATAAAATATTCGGATAAAATCGAATATTAAGTAACATTCGATTCCATCGAGTGAATGAATTTGTTTTATAGAAAAATCGGATACGGGGTACCTCGGAACTTATTCTCACTACATGGCATTTGCTGCGCTCATTCTCTTTACTTTGGAATCGCTTCGCTCGTCTTCAGGATATACTAGTCGCCGAATTATATATATATATATATATATATATAATAATATATATAATATATATATATATATTTATATATATATATATTATATATATATATATATATATATATATATATATATAATATATATATATATATATATATATTATATATATATATATATATATATATATTATATATATATATATATTTATTTATCCCCCGTGGATCCGCATCCGATTAATATTTGACTAATATTTCTATTTAAAGATAATATATACGCTTTATATTCTTTAAACATACGATGTACTCCTTGTTAAATGCATTTATTGACAGTCGTAGGATGCATTTCAAGGGCGTTTTATACAGGTATCGTATTGGCCTCTGTTATCCAATTTAATGCAATGCCCCCTAACCCTGGTATATATCTCCTGAGTCATTTGTTGTATGATAAAAACATATCGTCATGACGCAAAATATGATTTACTTTAATATTGTTTTAAAATTAATCTACCCGTCATTTGGTGATTGCTGAGCCGGGAGTAATTTATTGTTACTTATAGGTGCAAGTAGGTTGTAACTTAGTTTTACATGATAGTGTAATATAAGTATAGTGGACTTTAGTATATTGGGTTTGTAAGGTACAAGTCAAAAAGAAGTTACGGGGTACCTCGGAACTTTTCCTTTTTTCTTGTATTTTCCCTTTAAATTCGGCCCGTATAATTGGGCAGCTTGTTTTGCTGTTGATCTAGAAATGTTCACATTTTGTTGAATTGCATTTCTCTTTTGATCAAAGAATCTTATAAACACTATAAGAAGAGCTAGTCAATCAATATACTAAGGATAAGTCCTAAAAAGCCAGGCTTGAGTTTAAGAAGCAGAGCTGGAGAGTTGAAGAAGGGTTCTCATTCTTCAACTCTTTAACACTGATGATGATCGTTTGGTCTAAAAGTTACGAGTGGTATCTCGGAACTTTTCCTCATCACATCGGATTCGCTATGCTCATCCTACCTACTACGGACTCGCTTTGGTCGCCCTCAGAATATACAGTTTTCTAAATTTATACTGGAACTCGTCTTCGGACTTGCTTCGCTCGTCCTTAAATAGTAATTACATTAGTTTAATTCCCAGGGTCACCCATCTAGGCACTGACCTCGCTCCATGCATCCGTGTCGATTTTTTTTCACAACATTACAATGCATTTGATAAAAGCTAAATAACGTAATGCTGATAACGTAAAGACACTTGGTAGATCTTTAGGTCTTATATATGACTACATGGGTGCTTTATCTTAAACCGATCGACAAATTTTTCCGCGCTATATGAAATATTTGTAGTGTCATTATTGCGGGAAGCACCACTAGACCTAAACATAGATGTTTGTATCATATTTCAACGATGATAAGAGACACAAACACACACATACTTACACTCACGTACAGACAAAGAACTTCGTGAAAACCAATAAGGAGGTCCTAAAACGCCTGTATCGGAAAATTTAGTTTACATCCGGTTTTCGGATTTTTTGACAACTCAATACTTTCCTATATTTCTAGCGGGATAAATGAGGAAAAGTAAAAAGAGGGAGCAGACAAGTTGTTCATTACGATAGATACAAGTATATAAATTCGAAAACGCTTTTGTATTCATTATATTGTCTTTTTAATGTAACTTCTACAGTTTCAGTTAGACCGTTGGGTTAAAGTCAGTCTCTTTGCCCGCCACAGAGTATAACTTATATAACATTTATAACACATTGTAAATAGAAATATCAACAAATCCAAACTAGTCTCTAAAATCACTTTGGAGTTTAACTTAAAAAAGTTTACTTTTTAAAAATATCACGAAGTAATAATTAAATCTGGTCCCATTTAATTTGATAATCAAACAAATGGGACTGTATTCCAGATGTTAAAAATTTATTAGGTGATTCAATTCGATAAAAAGCAAACGCATTCTGAGGTTATAACCTGATTTTTATGAATGACGTGTGACGTCATTGCAGGAATCGATATAGGGGGTCAACATTGAAAATTTACTATTTATTCCTGCAATGACCGGACTATAACCTAACATGTCAACAAATAGATTTCATTCGTAGAACACCTTCCATTGAATCATCTTATAATTTCTATCAGCTCGGGCTGTATTAACGAAGGAATAACCTAGTCGTTTGACATTACTTCAAGATTTTTTGTAATTAAAATTCCTGTTATGTTCCTTCGTCTGTGTTAGCGATCACTGATCTATTTATTTTAATTTTATTTTATTTTTCAATTTTTTGTCAGTACATTATTTGAAGTCAAGATAATATTTTTTATTGTACTCTTAAAGTTAAACTCAACAGTCTGAAAACCTATTTGACTAAGCAATACCTATCCTACAATAATTTAACCACCTGACTCTGATATTCTTTTGTCAATCTACTTATCCTACTATAAGTTAACCATCTTAAGTAATACCATTTGACTCTGTTATTCCTTTGTCAACCCATATATTTCTTTATCCATCAATAAGGTAACCATCTTTAAGTAATACCATTTTGACTCTGTTATTCCTTTGTCAACCCATATATTTCTTTATCCATCAATAAGTAACCATCTTAAGTAATACCATTTGACTCTGTTATTCCTTTGTCAACCCTTATATTTCTTTATCCATCAATAAGTAACCATCTTAAGGAATATCATTTGACTTTGATATTCCTTTGTCAATCCACTTATCTTACGAAATGTCTGAGATTTTAAATCTAATGACAAGGAGTATTAGTTTCAGAGCTGCAGCTAAATGTTCTTTGTCTGAAACTCTTGTATACCTTCCGACATTCTATATCTTTTATATTCTTTGGTCCTTATTAATTTTTTTAACTTGATTTTTAGTCTTCATAAATGTCTTCCTTTTCCTCTTATAGCATGTCTTTCTTGTATATTGTTCTTTGTCTCAGTGGTTTTCGAAACCACAAATCTTTTAAAATAATTATTTTTAGTGAATGTAATTGGTTAAAATAACCCAAAACGCTTTGTACCCAGTTTTAAACATTTTAGTTTTGATTTGAATAAGTTACACTTTTTTTTATAACCCACTTAAAACTATAAATCTATAATTGTTTTTTAAAGGTTTTGTCCCAGGTCAAGGGTGTTTTAACCACAGGTAAACCCTCCGATCTTTACCGAAGTATACCTTTAGGGTAGTAGGTACTTATTAATAAAATTCTTCAGGTTAAGGTCTAAAGTTAAAAGGCCTTTTGAGATTTCTCGACGCCCTAACCTGTCTTATAACCTGGAAGTTTGCTAAGTATGCTGTAGTAGGCATTTCTTTAGAAGGTTACTCCCTTATATTTAGGCAAAGTATTTACAAACTTATTTTTACTTTTTCCTCGCCTACTTCCGCTGATATTAGGAAAGGTATTGTGCTCACCCTAAAAATCCGATACTGATGTTTCACCGAAACTATCCGTTTTAGGCATTTTCTTGACGATCTAAGTCATTTTCATCACGCCGTGTGTGCCTGCTGCTGTTTTTATTGTAGCGAGTTAAAACTTGGCACTAAAATGAGACTTTCTAGTGTCTAGTTATGCTGCTCAGAAGATGACATTTTTCTGACTACGAAAACCTATTTTAGGTTTTTTACCCAAGTTGCAAAAATTTAAATTTTCATTTAGAATCTTTTTTTTTTTTTTTTTTAACTTTATTGATTATTGTCTACAATAAATGTATTTGACATAGTGCTAATGTTGGTAAAGTGACTTGGCAGTCTTGATAGGAGGAATCACCCAGTGGTGATACTCCATGGCGTGGTTAGGTAAATGTTCAAATTTTACTTATAATATAAAAATTTGGCTTGAACTAAATTAGTGGAATAGAAATTAGTCGAAATTCTTTTAATCGATCGAGTTAAAATTTGACGAAAATGTAAATGTAGATCTATAGGTGTTCAATCTACCCACAATGATCCATTTTGATATTGGCCGTCATTTTAAAACTGAATTGAGGCGCAGCAAGACTGAAGTGGTGATGTCATAAAGTTTAAGGCCCGTATTCAAAGACGTTTCCTAACTTTTCCTAACTTTTTCCTAACATTTTCCTAACATTCTCCTAACTTTTTCCTAACTTTTTCCTAACATTTTCCTAACATTCTCCTAACATTTTCCTAACTCCTAACATCTCCTATCTTGTTTTAAAAGTCTTTTAGAGGCTTCGCACGATTTTATTTAGTGGTTAAGTCAAAAAGTGATACCATTGTAAGTAACGTAATATATCGCAAAATATCAATTTTATTAACTTATTACCTGGATTTACGACACACTTTGTCATAAACAACAATGCGGCCTTGCTTTGGCGAATGTCAAATATATTAGAAACTTCATTTACATATGTTTCAGTAAACAGTAGAGTTAATACAAATACATGTTCAATTATTGTAACAGCTTTCATAAATAAAGCAGTATCAAGCGTTTCAAGCTTAGAATAATACTATACATAGAAGGAGCACAGGACCGTAAACACAATGTAATTCCACTGATAACACGAAAGCCGGTTGACTGGTGCAACTAGTAATGCTGCCAACCTGACAACAAAACATTATTTTTAAATATGGGTCATAAATATCTATTATTAAGAAAGATCGTAAAAGAACAAATATAATAACTTAAAACACCTGCTGAGTATTTAATAAAACCGGTCTTAGATGGCAAAAAGGGTGGTGGAATACAAGAATCTACATTTAGTTGACGAGGACTTACTTTTTTATATATAATTTTAATAAATACGTTAACTACAATTTAAAATGCATAAAATATTGTAATGCACCGATTATTTATATTAGTATTTTATGAATAATCAATCATTTTAATAATAGAACATAATAATTCAGCAACCGGAAGTATTGCCAACTTTTTTTTAGAAAATTGTATATTGTAAGGGTGGCAGCATTACTTTAGTTGCACCAGTGAACCGCTTTCGTGTTATCAGTAGTGCTCCTTCTATATATAGTATTATTCTAAGTGTCTAAATGAAGACCTGTTAATCAGTGCAACAACTGTTTTCATTTTGCTAAATCATTTACACAATTTTTGTTTTTCGTATTTTGTCATCAAAATTCAATTTTTGTTTTTGTGTAAAATGTTTTTTGTAATAATAATGGCTGAATTATTCACAACCGCACCAACTGAATTTCTTTTTGAATCGATAGCCCGCCACAAACAGACATAGAAATAAAAAATCTGATTGTGTTAAAATAATATCAGGATAAACTCCCTAATAGTAAGGTAAGTGAATTAATAGTAACTTATATTATGTATTTTTATGTAGATAGTTATTAATACGACAAAGTGTGTCGTAAATCCAGGTAATAAGTTAATAACATTGATATTTTGCGATATATTACGTTACTTACAATGGTATCACTTTTTTGACATTAACTAACCTTAGGTTCTTACTAAAAAAATCATGCGAAGCCTCTAAATGACTTTTAAAACACGGGAACAATCATTTAAATTTCGTGGCTTAAAAACATTTCCCTTACCTAAACCTAAGGTGAGTGTTAGGAGAATATTAGGAGTTAGGAAAATGTTAGGAGAATGTTAGGAAAATGTTAGGAAAAAGTTAGGTGTACGGAAAAATGTTAGGAGAATGTTTAGGAAAATGTTAGGAGAATGTTAGGAAAATGTTAGGAGTTAGGAAAGGAAATGTTAGGAAAAATTAGGAAAAATGTAGGAAAATGTTAGGAAAAAAGTTAGGAGAATGTTAGAAAATGTTAGGAAAACGTCTTTGAATACGGGCCTTAGTCTACCATGAGTGTCACGTCAATGTAGACGATGAATCCATTGATACGGGGATTCACCGCCTACATCGAAGGGGTCACTACCGTCAGAACGAAACCGTTTTGTGATTTTCCTAATATTTTATCTGCCTGAAAATAAATTGATGCATGTCTTCTTTTCCTGCCCCAAATTCGTTGCGATTCTAAAATAATTTAAAATCGCTTTTCAAGGTACTACCCACCACTTGATTTTGTATGTTCAATTACTCTACCGTGGTTTCAATAGATGATTACAAAACTTGTTTCAATATCTACTTGTGCTGTGTTTATTGATGTCCACTCTCTGATTGTCAAATGTTACCATTGTCATCGGGCATTCCTTTACAACCTGTTGAAACTTCATAGAATTGATGGAATAGTACGATTGATTTTAATGACGTGAAGTTTTGAGGTTTGTTATTTAGTTCATCTCCAATAGGATTGAACTAAATTTATTCATGATTTATCTCTTTGTTAAAGAATATTTTCCTATCTTTTACTGAGATTGGCCCAAATGTCAATGAATATATGAATGGTTAGAATAAGGATCGTATTAAATAATTATAATATAAACTAACATATATATATATATATATATAATATATATATTATATATATATATATATATATATATATATATATCATTTTATTTATTTATTTTATATAATTTATAGCCCCTTTTAAAAAAACATGCCTTTCCTCTCCTCCTTCCTGTTTCGGCAACAAGGCCCTTGTGTTTCTTATCAAGTGTTTTAATTTATTCTAATTTAATAATTTTATCATCACATGCCTGTAAGGCAGCGACCTATATTAAAATTAATTTAACCTCATTACATTGTGATTTTAATGATAGTAAAACTCTATGATAACGACCTACAGGTATAGTTATTTAAATAGTCTTTACATGATTCTGTGTTAGTGCCTCTATTTACTTCTCTGTGTAATAGTTATAGTACGGGAACGTTGGTGATCTTATAGTTATTGCCAAGTTCGTTTTACGGCAAATTTATTTTTATACAGCTTATATGTTCTATAATAATTATTACTTTTTATTATTAGATTGATTGCGAACTGTCGAGTTTGACTGTGTCTGTTATGAATTTGAGATAGACTTTCTTCATTTTTTTCATGTAAATGTTTCGTGCAATAGTTTTTTTCCGATAAGAGTGTTTTAGTTTGTCAATGTCACACTCGCCTTGTGGTTTTATTCATCAATTTGGTATGGTGGAACTTATTTCAAATTTTTAGCAGATTTTCGGTGTTAGGGAGAGGCGGAACTATGAAGATTTTGGGAAGAATGGCGCGTGAAATTGGCTTAATTAGTTTTTAAAACATTTTGCTTTAAACCAATTAGGGAGCTTTAATCTCGCATAATCCTTTGAATTGTTCTTCTTCACCGCCTTACGGCATTTTCCTTTTTTTTATTTCCTTCCCTTTCACCATGAAAAAAGTAGATGGTTTAATAATACCACACGCCGTCTAAGTTAATTTGTTGATTCCAGTAATACCAAATTTATCTCTAGTTTTAAATTTATATCAAACCATCATTAAATAATTTTAAATTGATGAAAGAGATATTTTACTATTTGTTGAATTTTGATATATCAAAAAGTAACTTGAATATGTTTGATTCTTATTATAATTAAATTAACTGATCAAAATGACTGTAATTTATAGTTCAAAAGACAAACAAAGTGTAAAAGAATTGACCGTTAAAAATACAAAACAGAACACAAACAATTTGTAAAAGAATTGATCGTCAAAAATACAAAACAGAACACAAACAATTTGTAAAAGAATTGATCGTCAAAAATACAAAACAACACAAACAATTTGTAAAAGAATTTATCGTTAAAAATACAAACAATGTGTAAAAAAATTGATCGTTAAAAATACAAAATACGGGCCTTCGGCCCGTAGCCGCTACGCGGTCTCGGCGCTTCGCGCCTCGTCCGCTCCGCGGCGTCGGCCCACCGGGCCGCTTCGCGGCCCGGGGGCTTCCCGGTGCCCGCTTTGCGGCCACATTATTGTTGTTTTGTATTATGTATGGTTTCATTATCGTTTCTTGTTACATGGCATTTTGCCACGTATTTAGCGAATTTTCATAGCCTCGTTTCACAGTTGTTGTTTTGTATTATGTATGGTTTCATTATCGTTTCTTGTTACATGGCATTTTGCCACGTATTTAGCGAATTTTCATAGCCTCGTTTCACAGGCCCGCTTCGCGGGCCTGAGAGGCTTTCTCACATATTTGGTTTTATTAATCCTCTATTATTAATAGTAAGCAATAATATTACAGTTATCAGCAATATAAAAAAATAATAAGTATATTTAAATACATAACTAACTATTTTTATAGAGGTATAAAGAATACAAGAAATAAATCCACACGTTGCAACTGTTGGAGTAACCTTGTATAAAGAGTAAGAAAAGATTATAGTTTCATCTTTCATCAGTTTTAGTTATCGTCTACCATACAAAAGGGCATTAACTCTTACACTCATTTATGATTGTTTATAAAATTTAAAGAAAAATGTCAAATTTTTTTTGTAAACAAATTGTTTATTTGAGTATAACCTTTAGGTTGAAAAAAATATATTCATGATTTTTTAAAATAAAAATACCGTTTTCGTCACTTAGGATTGTCCGATTGAGCTGAAACCGGTCGCAATAGTTTTAGAATGACTTCGACCATATAAAGACTACTTCCAGGTTCTTCCTCTTTACAGGCCTGCTTAGCTCGGCGTGGATTAGTGGAAGCCATTTTTGTCCTGTCTCTCTGGGACAGTAGGCATACCAGGATGGAGCAAGAGGTAGAGGTCCATCTTTTATACTATATCCCCACCCTCTAATACTACTGAACCCAACAGATATCCTACGAGTCTTTGACCTAAACGTATACATATATACAAGATTATATATATGTATACCGTTTGCGCCATTTGTGATGGTTCGATTGAGCTGAAATTGGTCTTAATCGATTCAGCTAGCCGTCTACCTAAATACGAAATACCTTGTTTTAAAGCCATTTCAAGTTTCAAAAAATTTTTTTTTTAATGACGTCATAACTTTGGTTGATGACGTCATAATGTTTTTATAAACAATAGACCTCGAAACCTCCACAACATCTCGCGATTTGCAAAGTTTCGTTTCAATTTGAGAACGCCTTCAAGAGTTATCGTTCGCCATACGAAAGGGTAGAAACTCCTACATACATATATATATATATATATATATATATATATATATATATATATATATATATATATAATATATATATATATATATATACATAATATATATATAAACTTTTTGGGACATATATTTTTGTTATCAGGAAGCCAATAGGAACCGATTCCGCTCACTCCTACCCTCAACTTCCGTCATCCGAACAACCTCATAAGCGTCATTTTCATAATGAAAATTCGCTAACAGAACACAAACAATGTGTGAAAAGTATTGATCGTTAATGTTTAAAATACATTCAAAACAATTGATTTACGATAAGCTTAACTTTTTCTTAGAGGAGGTTTCAAAGAGGTTACACTGAGCCTCTGAGAGCTCTAATAAATCTTTCAGGCCTTAATATATTAAGATAGGCTATGCCCCCTCTAGTAAAATATATCTATGAAATTAATAGTCACCGGTATGTAATGCACTACCCTGGGGTTTTCATGCCTACAACATTAACTACTTAGCGACCTACTTAGCGTGCTGTAGTCATGATGAATCAATTTCAAAAGGTAATCCATAGAATTTTAGTTTCCTAAGATAATTATTTCAAAGTTATTTGGTTCAGAATGATTTGGTAATTTGATTTTGCTAAACTTATTATTAGAAGCTTCATTTATGTCACATTTGATTTATCGCTCCTTTGTAGAGATCACCGGACTGTTTTAGTCCGAATGACATCAGCTCATGGTCCGGTTCAAACTTGAACGTGGGGATCATTTACCGGTGGAGCCTGATAGTCGCCCATGTGGATGAGCCGCAGACTTAAACTGACCGATAATAGATTGTGCTTAAAACGATCCTGCCTGCATTTATCCGGTCCAAAAACAAATAGATGTAGGGATGCGTTAGAATTGTTTAAATACTACTTGTACCAAATTTGACTTATTAAAAATCGTTGTGCGAACTTAAAGGCGAAATTGCTTGAGATTGAGTTAGACTTATTTATGTGTTATTTGCGTATGATTATGTCATACTGAATATCAAGATAGTGTTTTGTTGAATATCCCTTTAAATTAATTGTCTGGCTATCTAGCTCGGAAAGGTAATTGGAAATTGATTATTTCGTAGCATGAATAAGAGCGTCATGAATAAGACTGGTTTGTTGCTTTGTCCGTGTACGTCACTTTATTATATGTGCAAACACTTTTGAAATGTTTCGTTAAAATTTAATCATTGATTAAATATTGACTTTTCCTTAGTTGGAGTTATATGAAATACGAGGAACCACAAGTGTTATCGTCATCAGAAATTCGACTTGGTATTTTTGTGTGAATATTCCTGTGTAAAAAAATTGTGTATGGTTTTGAAAGTAATTCTATAAATGTCAAACGATCCTGATTCATGTTGTTGTTTCTTTGTTAAAATATTTTGTTTGGATGTAGCTAATTATGTTTCTTAATTAATTATTATAATTTTAGTGATTAGGCTGTATTATAATTCGCACGTTTGTGGACTTGCGATTTAGAATTATTTAGCATATTCATATCACTATTAATATTAATATTATTGTAATAAAAAGGAAATATTTTTATACCCATTATGACTCCCTAGTTTGTGACAATGAATTGTGAAACCCTAGTTGGTGACTTTACGTTGTCCAAAATTGTCGCAATGTGATTAGGTCAGCCAGCTTGTAGACATCTAAAAATTACAACCAAGTTTTTGATTATGTATGAATGATCTATTTGTTTTTTACTTTTCTTCATATAAGTATTTAGTAAAAGTTTGGAAAAATTCTAAAACTAGGTTGTCACCAATTATCCGTTTCAGGTGATTTTAAACCCCTCAAGAGGGTTGACTTAGAATCTGGGGGCACGGCAGTGCCCCAGCCAAGTCTTGCTTTATAATGTACAAGTTTCATATCCAAGGCTGGCACTGACGAACACCCTTTTCTCGAAGCAATTCGGAGCAATTTCTACCCTCTTATATCTTTTGACTTGGTTATCCTAGAATCTTACAATTTGACTTACGCAAAGATCATATCGGAACAATATTGCTTTTGAAATTACCATTCTTTATCTTTTATAGAACACGAGAAATTTCGCTTTGAAAATGGCTAATTTCGACACTGACTGACTGACTGACTCACTCATCATAATTTTAAGGCACTTCTAATAATCGTAGAAGCTTGAAATTTGAAATGAGGGAAGGGTATGTTTAATAAACCAAGGAAAAATTGTCAAATTTGCAATATTTCAATTTGATCACCTAAATATTGCCTCTGATATGAAAAATTAGTGGTTTATAACTTCATCTACAACTTATGATTGATTATTTGTAATATGAAAATATATATGTCTAAAATTTTGTCTAGCCTTACAAAATTTAACAGTAAAGAGATTTCTGACTTGGCAAGAACGCTAAATAACGAAATTAGAAATAGAATAAATAAGTAGGTAATACCTACTTGGAAAAAAAACTTTAATATTAATTTAAGGAAGAAATTCATGATTATTTAATTTTACCTCTGCGTTCTTGCCTAGTCAGTAATTTCTTTACTGTTAAATTTTGTAAGGCTTTTAAGCACATACGTTGCGGATATTAAATAAACATCTATATCTCTCAAGATTTATGAAAACAAGGAATGAATAGACTTGGTGTAAACTATGATATCATAACTTTTTATGCAAGACTTGGCTGCTTTTTTTCACAGAGTGTTTTTGTTTGGATTCTATATACTCTTAGGGATTGTGGAGGACTTACCATCATTCCACACACTCTTTATTTTTTTTCAAATTTCAAAGATTTTTCAATAAATCAAAGGAGATTTCAAAGATCAAATCAATAATATAAATGGATGTCCACCTTGTCTGGATATCATTTAATATATCTGTTTAGTAAGACAGTGAAGGGCTCAAGTCTTTTTGAAGAGATCTAAATACCACTGTTATGTGGATGCCAGGCTCGAAGCAGTTTTGGTTTTTCCTTAAATACTTGAATAAAGCTAAAGGATACTGAAGCTTGTAGTTCCAGAGTTTTGATTGTAATGTCATTGAGATTGCAATACTAAATCTCCATCCATTAGGCGGTCTAAAGCTGTGATTTTGTTTGTTTGTTCGGCACTTTATGATGACATGTGTTTGAAACCTGGCTTTTGTTTACTAATAAATAAATTTATACGATAACCTCCTCTACGCTTCTTTTTTTTTAGTTCAAAAGCCGGTCCTGAAAAAATGTGACTTATTTTGTACTACTTAAAATCAAATTATTCTGAAAATGTACCTTAAATTATAAAGAAAAAACATAGTCTGCCTGACTATGTTACTATAGTCAGGCATGCTATGTTTTTTCATAATTTAAGGTATATTTACCGGAAACTTTTATTTGAAGCAGTACAAAATATATGAAGGGCTCCACTCTGGATAATCATTCCAGAGTGGAGCCCTTCATATCATTGCGCATGCTTAAATTTTTAGAAAATCGCTCAAATTTTTGTTTTCTTTGGTCGAAGTGGTTTCATGTAGGTCGTATGCAAAACATAAAGTGACTTTTTTTTGAAGCTAATACAATTTCTAATAAAACGAGTGTAGAATAATCAAAACTGGATACTTTTAACCAAAGTTATGGCTCTTTGAATAACTGTAAAAAATGGTTCATTTAAGTCATGAAATTTCTGAAAAAGAATGGTTTTGTTTGGTTTGGTTTTTTGGCCATTTAACAAATGTCTGTGTGAGCGCATTCATATGAAGGGCTCCTCTCTAGATAGGCAGACTATGCTTTTCAAACAAAATTTAGGGTATATTTTCAGAAAAATTTGGTTTGAAGTATTTCAAAATGAGTCATTTTTTTAGGCCTGGCTCTTAGGATTTGTAGGACTATAGTTGTAACCTAACTCGTGTCAAAGTAACTTGCGCGTTCAGCCTGACTTAATCTTTAAAGTTCTTAGCGCATTGTCATCTCTATTAATTATATCTTATTATAGTTTTCACATTTCCCTATTGTTACTCCATTTTCCTTTGCAATTCGTTCTAAACGATATTCTTCCATACGATTTTGCTTAGTTTTTAAAGCGATCTTTTTGCGCCAATCTCTCTTTTCTTGCTTATGAACTTTTATCTGCAGCATTATTTTATTGCCAAGTAGCGTAATTTTCTAGTTTTAATTGATAATTTTTCTTAGTCTATGATTTGTTAAGTATGACGCGATATATTCCAGTCGAATAGTTGTTTGCTTTCAACTCTGTTATATCTTAGAATACACTATCGATACACTCTAAATACACTTGGAAAATGTTGCCTCTTATTCACATGTGTTCTATTTAACTAGTTTCTATTTTTCATACTTATTTTCTCGTTTCCTATGCCTTATCATACTCTTTCTTTTATCTCTCAAATAAATTTGTTTATTTTATCAAGTTAAGAAGTCAACAGGTGTTTGTAAAGTGATTGTGTGTTGGTGTGCGCCAGAGCACCATATGGTTTATTTATTCTCCTTACTGTATGCGCACATCTGTAAACTTCCGTCTGAGTCACTTACCTATATCTATACGGCTTAAGGTGCGCTCTCAACTTTCAAACAGTTCAAGTACTCAAGTGCTTTTGATATTTAAACATGTACTTATTTGGTAAATATAATTATGCAAAAAAATCTAAAATAATTTCTATCAATAGGACTTGTGGTTCATTTGATTTTTAAAGAATGTTCGAAATCAACTACGCTAATTTTCTATGGGATGAAGTCCGACAAGAATTAAAATAATCACTTAAGATTTGGTAGCTTTATTGTGTTGGTATCACTTACTGATAACCAATATACTGTTTAATGGTTACTCTGTCCTCCGCCCAACTCTCTTTGTACTTTTCTTATTTAAACGGAAGGCACACAGGAAACCGAGATTTTATCTGAATTGTATTTTGTACTTTTCCTCATTTATACCGTTAGGTATATAGGAGAAGTATTGTGTTTGCAAAACTCCGAAACTGGGACGTCATCGGAATTATCCGTTTAAGGTGTTTTAAGACCTACCGAGTTGTTTTCTCAAAGTTGTCTGTATGTGTGTGGGTGTGTGTTGTTGTGTTGCTGTTATCATCACAGCCCCCAGTGTATTTATGCCAGAGAGTTGAAATTTTGTACAAAACTCTGTCTACCGTTGTGGTTTTGCTATCCGGAAAATATTTTTTATGACGTCATTAACCCGCAATAATGACTCAGCAAAACTTTCCAAAATTATAAAACTCGGAAAACTGTTTAGATCAGAGATTTAGCACGCATGTAAAAGACATATATGCCAAGTTTCATCTCATAATCAGCATTAGTTTAATTTATATCACTGACTTGTGAACGTTTTGTAAAAAAACGGGTATGAATTCAATTAAGTTGAAATTAGGTAGCAGTGTGTATACCTTTACTTAATACATAAGTAGATCAAGTTTCGTTGCAATACAACAAGTATATCCCGTACCCGATTTGTTTACTTGTAAAATATAAAAACCCCAAACTTTACTTTTAAATGCTTTCATTCATTGAAGAATCAGCTACCGTCGATACTTGCTGTTGGATAAGAATATCCCTGGACCGGTTTCGGCATAACGCCATCATCAGCAGGCGGGGCAACACTCGACCTTTCAACTAATGTTATGTCAGTGAATAACTGATAGTCCTGTAGAAACACGAACAGAAATACTAGAAATGCTATCTGATGTAGTTGTTTGATTGCACTACAGTCCCAATGAATACGATTAGCCCACTAGTGAGAAGTGAGAAGATGATCTCGTCGTGCTCATTGAGACTAGTTAATAAAGTTATTTACTGATATAACTTTATTAGTTGAAAGCTCTAGTGTTGCCCCGCCGGCAACACTAACGCCGTTTTCGTCGATATGCCGAAACCGGTCCAGGGATATTCATATCTAACAGCAAGCAATGCCGGTAGCTGATTCTTAAATGACTTCTTTAACTTGTGGTTGATATAACCTCTTCACTTTCATTAAGTTTTTTTTCTTTTCTTACTCTCAATAATATGGAAATAGATATGATAGATTAGAATCAGGAATGATTAAAGAGATGATTTTGTAGGAATAATTCGTAACAGAATCTAAAATCTTGCTGTGTTCTTTGTATGCATAGAACATAAAATATAATGCGTCTATAGTGTCTTGTGTTGAAGGAAGTAGCATTAATAGGTAAAAGAAATTATAGCTGTGTATAAATAAGATATAGTTTGGCTCGTGTCATATGGTATGCCAACGTCACAAGCCAATGTTCTTGGGGTGTCAAACCCTTTCTGTATCAAGTGTTAGGTTGTTACCTCTGCCAAGAATTTCACTTGAGCATGTTTATAGAGTAAAAGTGATATATCTCTACCTGGTGTTTAATAAAGTTGCAGTGTATGTATGCTGTAGTTGTATGGTTGTAATTTGCCTTCTCTTAATTCTAAAATTCCAATAGCTTTGTCATCTAACAACATTGTAATTATTAATTTAGTAACATAAGTAATTGAACTGTTATAATAGTTGTCTTAGCTTTATATTGTTTTAAATAATTGAAACAAACAATTATTTGCATGAAATACGGAGCAGTTAGCAGCCATAATCGACAGCAGTATATGATCGACACTTAATTTCTGCTTGACATTATTCCTGTTCAGATACGACAGTCAACCATAGATCAGAAGTTTTTTCTTTCAAGGAGGCCCCGGGAGCCAACCAGGATACCCCCCCTCCATCCCTGAAAAGAAACATTAATGTAATTCTCCCTCCGTCTCCCGCGATGCAGTTAGAAAATACTCCCTTGATTAATAATAATTATCGTCGCTGAAAAATTTGTTGAGACATCAAATTTAAATTCAATTTTAATTTTATTTTGCTAACTATTAACCAGATACGGTAATCTTATGTTACTACCCTCTGGTAATTTAAAAAAAGTTAACGTTAATCGGATACGGCAATAATTGACCTATTTTATACCCCATTGATCCTAAGAACTTAAATACAAATACTTACTTGTAAATTATTATAGCGCCATATGTTAAAATTTTTGAAGGGAGAATTTAAACCTTCTTTTCGTATTGGGCTATAACAATTAAAAAATGCCTACTCCCTCTCCCCCTCCGTCAACAATTTTACAGTTGTGTATCTCCCGCCCCTTAAATTTTGTGATCCCCTGCGAGAAAACCCACTGAAAGAAACCCTGATCTTGATGGAGAGGGTTAGATTCGAAAATAGATTACACTAGGGAAATCAAGGTTATTAACATAGTCATTACTTGAATGAAAACCGGGTCTCTCATCTACTTATAGCTGCTATAGATTGACCTATCCACTTTTAACTCTTAACAGAATCATCTTTCAGTGCTGGTGAAGCAGTGAAGAAACGATCAAAGACAGTGTACAGTGTTGTCAAGGTTGCGCTGACTGATGAGCTACTAACTTTGTTAACTGTACTGTCCTAAAACCTCTAGACAAAACCGTATAACCGCTGTCTCCTGACTCTTTTTTCGCTGGCTCACCGGCACTGAAGATGTCTGTTAAGGTCAAGGTGGTTATCATCAAAATATATTAGCCAGACCCCAGCTAAAGTTAAAAAAAATAGATGTATGATAACTGTTAACAATCCTAAAAGTTAAGGGTAGTGAGACTAAAGTTATCTCCTCAGTTATACAAAGCAAGTAGATATTACTTTACTTTCAATCTACCACCTTAACATGTCATTCTGTAATTAGCTAAAGCGAGAACGCAATTGTCATAAGAAAATTATCCGTGTATTCCGTTCTCGATTTTTGAATTATGATGACGTAATTAATATGTGTGAGAAAAAATGTACACAGTTTTCAAATAATGATTGTCAGTTTTTAAAACTTGGTGCGAAAACAAACGGGTGCGAAAATGAAGTTATAAGTATAACTTGGTATGTGACATTAACTAGGGTAGATGACATCACCCCTATCTATGGCATACTAAGGTGGTTCTTATTTCACGACGCCACTTCCACTTGAAGTATCTGCTTAATCTACAAGTAGTACCGGCTCACTGTCTAAAAATACCTTTCTATTCTCGCTTAACCTTAACTGTCTATAATGCATTTACGTGATTACGTTAATCAAAAACAAAAAGTTTTTTTATTTATCATATTTTAATTGATATAAAAGAACGATTAATCTAGATAACCCTAGTTTCTGAAGTTTTTTTTTACTCTATCTATAATTAAGTATCATTTTTGATACTATCCCGAGTTTTTGCAGAAACATGAATAGTTGACACAATATAAATGTGCGAGAGACACCAAGGAAATGTAACAAGCAAAAATGCAATGCTCACATCATGGGAACTGTTCCATCACTTCGAACATTCGTCATACTTGAGTGGCTTCGCCCATTAATGTCATGTCCCACTCTGTTTCGTTACGTCTAAAACTCATCAGGGCGCCGACAGAGCCTGAACTACTCTGACCTTCATTAATTCCGCAAGAATATTAAACCTGTGCAAGTACATTTACCAGAGACGAGCGGTGCCTTCTTACCGCCATCAATGCATGCAACGCAAAACAATATATCATTTTGATACTACCTGGTTTTGCAAAAACATGATAGTGACAACAATATAATTCGTGCGAGAGACACCCTAGGGAAATGTAGCAACAAAATGCAATCTACATCGGGGAACTGATTCATCATTCGCATTTGTTCGTGATGGCGGTAAGAGAGCACAGCTCAGTCTCTGGTAAGTACTCCAAATATATCTTGCGGAATTGAATTGAAGGTAGAGTGGTTCAGGCTCTGTCGGCGCCCCTGATGAGTTAGACGTAACGAAACAGAGTGGGACATGACATTATGTCGAGCCATCAATGAATGACGAATGTCGAATGATGAACGTTCCCAGATGTAGCAATGCATTTTGCTTGTTCACC
>JACMZG010001913.1:39557114-39736109 GCA_018340805.1 Microvelia longipes
AACGATGAGTGTAAAATTAAATATTGAGGAGGGGGGGGGGGGTTATAAGAACGATTGGTGTCTACCCAATGAATAAAATAGGTATAGAATGTCAGAAGGTATACGAGAGCTTCAGGCAAAGGATGGGGAAACTCAGTGCTGGCATCTAGTGGCAGCTCTGAAACTAACTCTCCTTACCATAAAATTCTTCCCTCTTTTCTAAGTTGGTATTATGAAATCACCTCCTTCTTAATTACAATTTTAACGTCACAATTATCTACTAGAAATTAGTCATTATTACATGAAGGAAATATTTGGAGTAATCAATTTGGTCCTGGAAGGAGTTTGCTGAACATAAGCTGATTGTGGCGCGCTCTCGTTGTTGAAACCATGGTGAAACTACCAAATTACACACTAGCGCTCTGACTACTAACCTTTTTTTGTTTAAAATAACAAATTACAGGAACATCTTTCTTTATCTATTTATACTTTAGGTCAACCGAGAAGTATGTATCTAAAATGGGGGCCACGGGGCTCTAATTTTTGCGCAACCCTGACCTAAACTATAGCTTATAGCCGAATTCTACTGCATACCCCTTTGTAAAAAATTGTCACCCTAGCTTTTAGATAATTTTATCTCTGAATATCTGAATGTGCTTTAGCCCCCTTATTACAAACCCCTTATGGCTGAAACTTGTTGCTAATAGTAGTGTTTTACTTTGTAAGGCGGAGGCGAGGCTAGCTGCCAAACGACAGGCTCGGGCTGAAGCCAGGGAGATCCGAATGAGAGAGATAGAGAGACAGCAGAAAGAAAATGACGATTCCTCTATCTATGATACTGCTTCCCCCTATTCATCCACTCGTAAGTATTTACTTTAACTAGTACAATGACATATTTAGTTTCTATCAGTTTGTATTTTAATTTCAAGCTCACCAGTGAGTGGAATCACGTCACACAGTGGATTACATGTCTGTCTTTTTTTATTTAATGGAGGATTTTAGAGGATAACCCCTCTGACTTAATTTGCTGGGGCTCCTCCACTGCAAAATTGGCAGGAACTTAAGGGCTCTACTAATTTCACTCATTTCTCTGTTGGGGTGGATATGTGGTGATAGCAATATTGAAACCTTTTCGCCTATCATGCTACAAACCCTTCCCTATTTCTCTTCTTTTCTCCTTCATTTGACCAACCACAAACTCCTACCAAGTCCAACCACCGATGTATTCTCTGTTGACTTAAAGAACAAGCTGTTTGCATCCAAACAATATTTTTAAACATAACTTTCCTTTGTACATCCTTTCCTCTTTATTTAAGTGAATTTCAATACAAAATTTCACTTTTGAAATTGATGTATTTAATTAGAATAGTATAGAAATAATGAGAATGAATGTTAAGCATGAGAAAATAATGAGAAAATGATTCCATTATCGCCAAGCTACTAAAAATAGGTGCGGACAACTTATGAACTAACCCAATAGCTTTCCAAAGATGACTGATTATATTTTTATATTATTTATGAATACCATGACATTCTTGGTTATGACCATTATTATTATTATAAAATTGACTGTATGTATTTTTCACAAAAACGGTTCGCCGTTGCATGTTCTGTACTTCCAAAATTCAGAAACTAAAAGTAAATAGAAACCTTTTTAAAATTTCCAGAGAACGCTAATGATGGCAGATAAGTATATTTCATTTAATTAATTTATTGATATAGTCGATTTTATCAGGTAATTACATTTAATCACATGTGCGCATTTCGCCGATGTAATTAAAATACAGGCTGCATTAAATGCCAAAAGCTATCTTTTAGCACGTGTAAAACTTTAGCCACTCTTTTATTATTACCTGAATGAATCAATTAAATTAATAAATTACTTAAATGAAAAACTTAAAAATAATCAGAAGTGTTCTGTGTAAGATTAAAGTGGTAGGGTTAGTTAGAAGTATAACTATACAAAGTATAAAAATTAAATTTCAAACTGACTGTGGGCATAAAGCGGGAAATTAAGACACGCCCAGTCAATTGTAAGGTAGGTCCGCCGCAGTGCTAGCGTCGTCCGGAATCCAAATTTTCCAACCATTGAGTCGACAGTCTTACTGTTTAAGTATCTATAGTCTCTGACCACACCCAAAGTTTTATACCAGGCTTAACTCATTGGTTCCTCTACACTAGTTTCCCACGCTGTCAATTGATTTTAACCGTGTGTCTTAATATACTTTGCTCTATGTCTCTTTGATAAAATTATGTTTTTATCTTGTATCCTTAACCCATTATACAGAAAACAAGCTCAATGTATTGTTAAGGAAGTTGTTGCACGGCTAGATGGTTTAAGTAATTTCTGCCCGAGCAAAAAGCAAATATTGAGCATGTGATTGATGATTTATCCCCCGGCCTTTCTGTTACTTTCAATTTTTTCTTAAAAACTATTTACTTTTGGTAAATAGTACCTATACCTATTTATAGTAAATTTTGGTTTAACTTAAATTTACCAATATTGGTAAATCTTGGTTGGTTCATAGTATGTATGCTAAACCCCAAATAGAGAATAACTTAAGAAAAAATTGCTTCCTACTAGGTACAGATAATGTCAAATTTATATTTTTTTTCTTTTGTTCATGTTATACGTAGTATTTTCTATTGTCTTTTAGTTGGCTGTCCTGTTCCCTTATACTAAGTCTTTCTCTTCCTTTGTTTACATCATAATCATTTGTTTTTGTTTCTTTTGTTGTTCTTTTTTGTTCTATCTATTGTCTTTTAAAAAGAATGCATGTTATGTTTATGACGTGCAATTTCTTTTTATTTTCTTGATTTATTGTAATTCAAAAAAATATTTTACTTTCTTTTCCCTTTAAAAAAAGTTTATTTTTTACTTTTAGAAATTCATTTTTTGACGTTTCCCTTTTTAAAAATTTAGTTTTAGATTATTAAAAAAATTAAAGCATAGTTAGTTTAATTATAGTTAGCTAATTTTACTGTTCCTCATTTATACTGTAGTTATATAGGAAAGTATTGTGTTTGCTAAAAAATCTATGGGATGTCACCAGATTTATCCGTTTCTGGTGTTTTTAAGACCTCCTGAGTAGTTTTCACAAAGATGTGTGTGTGTCTGTCTGTTATCATCGAAGCTCCTAGTATATTTGTGCTAGGGGGTTGAAACTTTGTACTAAAATCAGTCTACCGCTGTAGTTGTGCTATTCAGAAAATAACTTTTTATGACGTCATTAACCCGCTATAAAGTCAGCAAAAATGTCAAATAATCATATGACGCGGAAAAATTATGCGATCTGATTGAGATTTGGCATGCATGTAGCCATGTATAAGACTAACCTATGTGCCACGTTTCATTACTATCAGCATTAGTTCAATTTTTATTCAATTATTTGTGTACGATTTTTTTTAAAAAATAAAAAATTTGGAAACAATCCAATTGAGTTGAAATTTAGTACAAGTGTATACCTTTACGTAACAAATGTACACTAAGTTTCATTTCAATAGGACAAGTATATCCATGATTTTTGTTGGATCATAAAAGTTAAGCAGCATTGAGCGTGGTCAGTATATGGGTAACCGCTAAGAATGAAACGGATGCAGTCACTATCTGAGGACAAGTGCAGCGAGTCCAAAGACATACTTGAGTATAAATTTTGCGAAACGTATATTCCGAGGACGAGTCTGAAGCTAGGAGGATGAGCGTAGCGAATTTGATGTGATGAGGAAAAGTTCTGAGGTACCCTGTAACCTGATATTTTTAATTCAAACTGATTCATAGCAATCAATGATTAATCATTGACATTTATTTAGCCTTCAAATACCATTTATTTTGCCATATACTTGTGATAATTTTATAATTCTTTATCTCTGCAAATATTTCAATGACTTTTTTTATAACAATTTTATAAAACCTGTTTATTACAAAGGTATTGTTTAGTTACTTATTTGAAATTTACTACTTTTAAAAGATAAAAAACTAATGTTATCTTTTAATAAATATCTAATACCTTATTTTTGCTCTTTTTGAATTTCTAAATGCTTTCAACATAAACTAACTGATAAAAAAAATGAAACAAGAAAAAAAGGAAAATTTTATGGCTTAATAAATAAGTTAAATAGAGTTTACTGGATGTACTGTGCTTTACAGTAAGGTCAGGATACAATAATTCCTATTATGCATGGAGATATATTTCTAGAGGGGCCATAGCCTTTCTCAATACATAGAGAAGCTTGAAATAAATATTTTTTGCTCAGTCTATGAAATTGGCCTAATTTACTTGCTCTCAGAGTATGAATATAAGACTGGGTGTTGCTACATATCAAAATTATCAACAAAAATCTAATCTGTAATTAATGAGTTTAAAAAAATAAATAAATCGGAAATTGTTATGAGCATTAATAAAGCTTAATATAAAGTTGTAATAAAGAATCTTGTAAAGAAGAAGAGAAGTTGTAATAGAAGTCTCAAATCTGAGAACAAAATATAAAACAGAAGAATTAAAATCTGCTATCTGTATACCACGAGTTTAAAAAAATTGAAATTACATTAACGTAATTTTTTTAAGGCTACCTGACGCATTTTATAATTTACCTATTATTAAGATTTTTTACAAATCAATCATCTATAAAAAATAAAAAAAGTCAAAGAAAACTATTAGTTTAAAATTAAAAGTTAAAAATTAGTATAAAAATTGAGTTTTGAGTTTAAAGAATTTTGGATGTTATAAAATAATATCAATTAAGAACACTAACTAGAAAATAGATTCAACTTACGTCCATGTGATGAAATGCAGAAAACCCATTTTTCCGTCCTTTACCAATAAATTTAACAAAACGAGATGGAAACTGGAAAACTACATCGTACTGATGTTGGTTGACAAGTTATTTTTTCAACATTTAATTAATTAAAGAAATGTTTAAAAACTGACTTTAAAAAGTATACAATAAAAAAAGAACTTTAAAATAATTAATTAAACATCCAAAATAATTTTTGTATTACAATCTTTTGTACCAAAATGGAAATCTAATGTTCATTACATTTGATCTTATTTAGATGAAACTTCTTTTGAAACTGGAGGTAACAATACAGTTAGCAATGGGCGCCAAAACAAACATAAATTTAAATTGATACTTCGGGAAAAGAATCTTTAGTAAAATCAACATCAATAAGCTTTAAATACAGTGTAAGAGAGGGAAGCGGTACACTGTAATATATAAACTAATATAGAACAGTGTTTCAGTGCCGACACCCTGTTGTGATGGAGGTGCGAAGATCCAAGGCTGCAGAGCTGCAAAGAGAGGCTCTTGTTTTTTATTAATTTGATTAGTGTAAACACAAAACCTTTCCTATATGCTGACAGAGAAAAACAATTTATTTACAAAAAAAATACATTACAAAGGGAGCTGTCCTTCTTTAAAGGATTGCTGAAACACACAGCATACTTAATCTATCTTAAAGACAATTTTATCAAATTATTAATTTATACATAATTATATTAAATCATGTAAATAATTACATTAAGTTTTAAAATTATACATATATATACATCTAAATAAAACTACAATTATTAGTAAATATGGTTATTTATAATACCTAGTGAGTCTGAAATTATATTTTCACCTAGGAGTCTAAGAAATTTTTGATCGATGCCGATCTTGTCAAAAAATAATTTAGTTTTTTGTGGAATGGTTCCTCTAGAACCAAACCAAAGTTCATAAATTTGGTATTCTCTTTCTCCATGATCTTCTCTGAATTTGTCTTTATAATAATTTATAAATTTCCCATATATGTTACATTTCTCCTTTTGAACCTCCTCGGCTTGTTCCGGATCATTCGTTTCATACCTTATGGTAGGATCGACTATTAAAGCAACTCGACTATTAATGCAGAAAAGTAAGAAAAATATTATTATATATTATGATTATTTTTGTACTTCTTGTACGGTTAACATTACATTATCTGAGCTTCTAAATGCTAAGAGTTGCTGAGACAAAGGTTGTTTGTCAGTTTCAAACTATATTTATGGTATAAGCTTACCTCAATATATTTATATTTTTAGCTCAATCTAAAATATTGTATGCCTATGTACGTATTATAAATGTACATACTTTTATTACTTATTTTTATTATTTAATTATTAAATTACTTAAGAAATTACTCATTTCTTAAGTAATTTCCTTATTTTCATTCAATCAACTACTATTAGTCAAGAAATATATATGTACCTATAGAATCTTTGAACTAACTATATTAATAAAAAAGGATCCAACAACAGTTGACCGTTAAGTTAGCTTTCTTTTATTTATTTTTTAAATATTTATTTATTTTTGACTAATTTTTACTATTTTTAAGAACCAATATCAGTAATTTTTTCTAAATTTCTTTATTTATTTTCTTTTGTCCCTCCTTCTTTAGATTATAATGAAAATCGACCCCGTCTATGTCTGTTTTTGTTTTTTTAATAAATAAATATGTTTGGTGACCATTTGATTGTTACTAAGTTTTCTCTCAAGTACCCTCCATACATACAAAAGATTTCTCAGAATAAAGTATATCTTATCTTATCTCTGGCATTAAGATACTTGACTATTTCCTCTCACTCCAATCAAATCTATTAAAGACAAATTTAGTTTAAAACTGCAGACCCCATTATTGTACTTTTTTTTAAAAAAATGACATAATTCATGTTCTTGCCTAAAGGTTGAAAATAAAGTAGTTTTAAAGTGTATTTCTGTAGTTTTGAAATATTAAATTCATGGGAAGTAACAGTTCAATTTTGAAGTGTATCATTGATCAGGATGCAAAAAAAGGTAACTTGACTTAAAAAATATCTTTACGTTTACAGTCATATAAGTTTATACCTTACTATAAGAGTACAGGTACACTTAAGAATAAATAAAATTTTATTAAATTATACAGCAGGACAAACTTAATAAAGAAATCTGCTCCATATGTTGCTATTGAGTGCTTGAATAAATTACCCATATATATTAGCTATTGAGTGCTTTTTATAATTTACCCCAATATATTTGCTATTGAGTGCTTTAATAAATCACCCTAATCTATTGCTATTGAGTGCTTTAATAATTTACCCCAATATATTTTCTATTGAGTGCTTTAATAAGTTACCATAATCTATTGAGTGCTTTAATGTTACCATAATCTATGCTATTGAGTGCTTTAATAAGTTATTCTAATCTATTTGCTATTGAGTGCTTTAATAAATCACCCTAATCTATTGCTATTGAGTGCTTTAATAATTTACCCCAATATATTTTCTATTGAGTGCTTTAATAAGTTACCATAATCTATTGAGTGCTTTAATAAGTTACCATAATCTATGCTATTGAGTGCTTTAATAAGTTATTCTAATCTATTTGCTATTGAGTGCTTTAATATGTTACTCCAATTAGTCATTTAGGCTATAAGGAAATTTAAATCTATTATTATTATTAGAAAATGCATTTTATAGTGTGAAAAAATGTGTGTTCTGGGCTTGTTTTTAGTTTTCATTAGTCATTAGTGTGTCTCATGCTATTAATGTTAACATTTAATTTTTAAGTTCTATGCAACTATTTTTTTATCTGTTTTGTGAAAGGCTTCATCGCATTCAAATGTGTTGACTGTGAATAATCCAATTGAGTTGAAATTTGGTACATGTGTATACCATTAGTGCACTAGGTTTGGTTTTAATATGATAAGTATATCTATGATTTTTGTTGGATCAAAAAAGTTTAGCAGCATCGAGCAAGGTCAGTGCCTGGATGGGTGGCCGCTGAGGATGAAACCAATGTATTTACTATCTAAGGACGAGCAAAGCGAATCTGATGAGGTCTTGCAGTGTACATTTGACAAATTGTATATTCTTAATACGAGCGAAGCGTGTCCGAAGTAGGGAGAATTAACGTAACGAATCCGATGTGATGAGGAAAAGTTCTGAGGTACCCTGAACTCGTTTTTTCATATGGTTTCATGTGGTTTCATATATTGGTTGTGTTTTAGCGTCAGACGGAGGAGGGAGTAGGAGCAGTGGAGGTGCAGTCAGACTCAACTCTGTCCCCAGACTTAATAGTTACCAATCTTCTAGAAGATCTAGTGAGGATTCTCTTGAAGAGTCAAATTCACTTAGAGATGTTAGGGTAAGATGTCTAGTCATAATTATTCATTTATTTGCTTAAAAAATTACAAAATGCTTGACTATCCTTGTTTGTCCAAATGACTCGTGTTTTACCCCCACGTTTTTAGATAATTTTAAATATATTCATATTTTATTATTGTTTTCCCTTCAGCACGAGTTACGAGAAGTGGAAGATAAGTTTAGGAAAGCAATGATAGGGAATGCTCAGCTTGATAATGAAAAGACTGCTGCTGCTTACCAAGTTGAATTGTACAAAGATAAATATGAAGAATTAGAGGAATCTTACGCACAGCTACAGGTAATTAATTGTTACTTTACTAGGTAATTGTTATTTACTTACTAGTTAAACACAGATGAGTGATTCTCAGCCCTTGGGTCACGACTCAAAATTGAGACCTAATGATTGGTAAAAGTTTATTATTTTTAAATAAAATTTTTAAAACGTAGGTATACTTTTATAAAAAGTAGGTATACTTTTGAAAAAATTCTATTATTCTAGTCATTTTCAAACCTATTTTTCTCTTCCTCTATTTTGCTGATTTGAATGAACTTTTTCTTTATTTTTGATATACAAGACACACCCTTCAAAGATATTATTTATGAACCTTAAGCCATTTTCATGCTATAGGCCCTATAAAACTCGACTTTGATGTGTACAGTATAACATACACTGGCAGCTTCAATTCATCTTTTTGACTTGGCTCATCTTGGCTTCATCTGGGTTATTGGTTGCTCATTCAACTTAACCTCTACAGAAATCAGTTTAACCTGAGCGAAACTAGTATTTTCCTAATTTTTTTCAGTATTCAGATTTTGTATTCTTTTCACCCGTGGTGATTTGTGAGAGCTCTTAATGTGATGATAGCCATCCCAACATAGGCTTAATCTACTGTTAGTTAAGTAGAGATAATTGTAATTGATTGGTTGTTTGTTTTAGAGAGAGCACAGAGAGAAGTGTAGGGAATTAGAACAACTTAGAAGGGATTCTGATAAAATTAGTAAAGAACTATTTTATACCAGGCAAGCTCTTGATGAGAGAGACACTCTTATACAGGTAAGTTCTATTATTATTTTTTATCAAAGCTTTTTATTTCACCTTAAAAATTCTATTATGAACAACAAATCATACAAAATAAAGAATTAATGTAATATATCATTTTGATACTACCGAGTTTTGCAAAA
The DNA here is from genome assembly GCA_018340805.1 of Microvelia longipes. Lineage (NCBI taxonomy): Eukaryota > Metazoa > Arthropoda > Insecta > Hemiptera > Veliidae > Microvelia > Microvelia longipes. The sequence continues at coordinate 39,566,414 of JACMZG010001913.1, forward strand.
CATGAATAGTTGACACAAAATAATTGTGCGAGAGACACCAAGGAAATGTAACAAGCAAATTATAATGCTACATCTGGAACTGTTCCATCATTTTGACATTCGTCATCATTGATGGCTCGACATAATGTCATGTCCCACTCCGTTTCGTTACCTGATGAGTTAGACGTAACGAAACAGAGTGGACATGACATTATGTCAAGCCATTAATGATGACGAATTCGAATGATGGAACAGTTCCCAGATGTAGCATTGTAATTTGCTTGTTACATTTCCTTGGTGTCTCTCGCACAATTTTATTGTGTCAATTAATGTAATACTCTCTACAGTACTAAAAATAATACAAATTTTTTGAATAAAAAGTAATTTTAAGACGCTTTGTCAATAAAATTGTTTTTTTTTAATTTTATTATTATATTTTTTTCAATGGTGAAATGTTTCTTAGAATAATTCAGAATATATATATATATATATATATATATATATATATATATAAATATATATATTATATATATATATAAAATTAATCTTATATAATTATTATTTATTAAATAATATCTCTACAGTTCTTCTATTAATTTTACTCATATGACTAATATTAATTTACTCTCAGTTACTTAAGCTATTTGATGATTTCAGGAACAAGGTTTGGTGATAGTGGGTGGTGATACAAGTTCATCAGAGTCGTGTGATGAAGATGAAGATAATAATAGTAGTAATAAACCTCATAGAGAGAAGCATAAGAGAGCTTTGGTTTCGCAAGATAATGCTGCTTTGTTAGACTCAGCTGGCAAGGGATCACTAGGTAATATTACTTACTAATACTTTCTACTATCAAAATTTAAAAACTTTTTTCTTGAGTCCAAATTAAACATATTTTAGAATTAAGTTTTATGGACTGTAAGTTTAATGAGGAAAAATAATAATGAAGACAGCAGTCTGAGTTTTAGTTAGTTTAATTTATTACATCAAAGCTTTCGCACAAGCGATGCTTGGCATCCTCAGTGAATCTAATAACAAGTAAACAAAACCATAAACCAATTACAAAAGAACAGAAATAAAAATATACATACCTAACAAGGCAAAAACATTTCAAAACAAATGCAAGTTAATATTAAAAAAATCATAGCCCAAACTTACAATGATTAATGTAGTTACACCACCACATATGTAAAACAACAGTAAAGAGCTTCAAACCAAAAGTTAATATTAAAAAGTATGTAAAAAACATACAAAACATTACAACAATTAAGAAAAGAAAAATTGTTATTTAAAAACAAAAAACAGCTGATATAAAAGGGATAGTATTCAACAGGTGGGTATAAGAACTGGAGGGGAGAAAGGCAGTAATTATTTCAAATTTAAAATGTTGGCATAGATGCTATTTAGATTTTTAACGTCCTGTCTTTTATTCATTGTATTATTATTGGTTTTTATATATTGCATTTCTAGAATTTTCCGTTTGTTTGTGTGTTTTTCTGAATGGAGGATCGAAACGTTTTCATTATCTACTCTATGTTTTCTATTAGTCATATGTGCTGCTATTGCTGAATTCTTTTGATTATTATCTACATTACGGTTGTGTTGTTTTTAATCTGTTAAGGAAGGTTGTGATGTTTCCCTGGTATATGTTTTCTTGCAGTCTCGACACGGAATTCTATAAATAATATTTGAGCGGCCTTTAAATGGTATGGGATCTTTAGTTTTTGAAAAGAAACGGGATTTAAAGTTGGAAGCATTTTTTTTGGGCTATTTTAACTTTAAAAGGTTTAAATAAATCTATGATCTGTATAGATATATGAAAATCATGATCATCAAAATGATCATTCATGAAAATCATGAATGATCATATAAATAGAAAATATGAAACATATTTTCTGCATTTTAGTAAATTTTCAAAGAAAAAATGAGCTTATTAGGTTGGGGGAGTGGAGAGATTTCTTGAATGGGGGGTCTCCCTGATCAGAATATAATATTATATATATATATATATATATATATATATAATATATATATATATATATATATATGCAGATAATTAAAAAATGTCTAGTTGATTTTTATTTATTTTTGTTCAGATGTAAGATTGAAAAAATTGGCTGCTGAAAGAAATGACTTGATGGATGAGTTAAGACATGTTAAGTTAGAGTTAGAGGAGGAGAAGGCTAAACTTAGGTCTGCAAGTTCTGCTGATATTGAGGACTTACAGAGTAAGTATTCTCATAATTATGAAGATATATATATTAAGATTCTAGATATAACTTTAAAAATAGGGCTTATTGGAATAGGAATGAAGGTAAGCAATTAACTGATTGATGACACCATCAGACATGACACCATCAGGTGGTACATGACACCATCAGGTGGTACATGACACCATCAGGTGGTACATGACACCATCAGTGGTACATGACACCATCATGGTACATGACACCATCAGGGTGGTACATGACACCATCAGGTGGTACATGACACCATCAGGTATGACACTTGTACATGACACCATTATCCTGTGTCCTAGCTGAGGATAAAGTCTTCAGGGGGAATCTGTGCCTTCTTGAGCCCCTGATAAAGCAATTCATTGATGGCTGCCATCATCAGCAGATGGGACAACACTGGCTCACAAGTAATAAGTTTATATCAGTGAATAACTTCTGTTAATGAGCAAGACGAGCCCTCTGAAGAAAAGGAGCGGGTTTATATAGGGAATGTGTACTGAGTCAAGTCAGTTGTGCAAGTGAGTCATCTGACGTTACGATGCTTTGTGTATTTTATTATGATGGTTACCAGTGTCACGGTTTTTTTTTTTTGTCAAACATTGGTTTTTGAAAAGTAATGTCGGAATTAAAAGTAGGTTGATATTTAAAACTAAATCTCGATAATTTATTCCATATATCTGGTCCCATGAATAACTGTGATCACTATTTAAGAAGACTGTGTACAAAAAGACTAGTTTCTTGAACAATCATAGTAGTTTCTGCTTCATTTTAATTACATTTTTATTTTTACTTCTAATTTGCTCAAAAAAATAAAATGCAAAGTTAGGTTGTTGCAAAATTAAGTTGTCTTTACAGCTTGTGTTGGCCAACCTGATTATCTGTGTGTTAGACACTTTTTAAGATAATATTACCAGATATTACCTGATATTACCTTTGTAGGTTTAGGCCATGTTGGATCAATTTCAGGAGATTTTATTGCAATTTTCTATTATTTTTTTGCTTAATATAATTTATTTGTTGTAAAACATGATGTTAATTGGTAAAATGTTGTGTTTAGAAGAAGTAAACAAGCAGATTGGTGACTATAGGTTTAAATTACAGAAAGCAGAACAAGATATAACAACTCTGCAGACCACGGTGAGTTTTCTCTTTCTTACTTGCCCTTTGTTATGAGTTATAAAGTGATGAGTAAGTACTTATGAAAGGTGGTGGAGTAGTAAGCATGTACACCTGCTACCCAGACAGTCCAGGTTCGATCCTGTCAGGGCCTTTAATTTTTTATGTGAGGATAGAATAACTATTATTATTAGCTCCCAAGATCCCTTTCGGGGTATAGGACATGTTCGAGACCTAGGTGGGGAGCTTACCTGAACCATGGGTTCTCTAAAAGCTGGTATACAAACAAATAAGTTGAGGACTGTAATAAAAGGAAAGTAGGGTCTTAAAAGCTAAATTAAGAAAATAATTCCAAAACATTGAGCTTGATCATGAATCTATATTTTAAGAAATAAATGAAATTGCCAAGGTCACAAGAATAAACTCTTAAAACAGAGAAATGTAAATGTAAGAAAAATCAAGTATTAGTGTATACCCTTAACAAGATTGTATGTACCTGAGCAGAATTATGCTCCATAAAATAGATAAAAATAATGCTAATAACTAGATTAACTTAGGTCTGCCCTAATACGTATAAAATAATTAGTTATCTTTACACCAAGCCATTCCTGGCAGGTGAGAAGATGTGTTCTGTTGTACCTGTGGGTACAATGGTGGTGCTGTAGAAGTAGCCGGTAAATAGCCAGAGTGCTTTCCAAAGTGCACCCGGCTACAGATTTCCGGGTAGGTAGATAAAGGCACAAAACATAGTGTGCCCTGCCAGTAACATAAGTTTAACTCATATTACCTGAGAGTTACGGGTTTCTAACTCCAAAATATCAGAGTCTCGTGGTGTCAAACTGATCACTCAATACGAAGTAAATAAATATTTTGTTTTGTTGTCCCATCCTTCCAAATATTAATGTTGGACTCCATTATTATGAAACCACCAAATAGTTACATTCAACTTTTATAATTATTGAAATTAACCAAATTAAATTACATAATGCTACACACAACACCCGCTGGACTACACCACACTTTCGAGAAAATCAACAAGTGTTACAGAGAAGGGCTAGCAAATAAATCTAAACATAGATCTAAAAATTAAATCAAAGTTAAGCGGGAAAAGGAGCGGATGCAGCCGCTGATCCCTTACAGTGTTCTTACAACACAACTAGCTGTTAGCTGATAAAATATGAAACAAACGCTTACGCCACAATACAAATTTAAAGCAAATAATATTTAATGTCGTGACTGAACAGGACTTGTAAAAAAAACTAAAAGGTAAATTAATACTTATAAAAGTGTCATTCATTAGGCTGAAAAATCTTTTAGCTCATAATAACCTCGTCCTAAAAGGACAGATTTGAGCTTTTCAATAAAAGCTTCTGGCTCTCCATCAGTAAATAATAAATTTAATGTCATCAGGAAGAGCAATTAATTTTTGAATAACTTTATAATGAACACTGTGCTCATAGAAACATGTCTTGTGCTAATGTTATATATATATATATATATATATATATATATATATAATATATATATATATATAAAAATTGAAAATAGAAAAATACCTTAGTATTAAATGATAATAAGAAGAGAACTTACAGTTGGTGAAGAGATAGAAGGAGAGGATTAAACGCGACGTTTCGACTGTTTTTTGTCTTTATCAAGCGAGAATATGGAGATAGATGTGAACCGTGAGGCGCCAGGCAGGTACTGAGAATGAGCCTAAAAGGCGGAAAGGACGGGGACTTCCGGCTGTGAAGCTAGTGTCGGCTCGTGTCAGAAAACTGAACCAATGCTCCAGCAGGTATAACTACAACCGTCCCGCCGCCAAACGTCGCCCAATACTAACCGAACCGGCACATCGCGAACGCAAGGGAAAGGTAAGGGAAGTAGGAAAGGTAATAATAATAGTAGATAGGAGTAACATTAAGTAAGTAAGATAGAAGTAAAATAGTATAATTAAATAACAGTGTAAAATAAGGCACGTAAGATAATAAGAAAGAAAAATTCATTAAAAAAAGTAATAATTTATTAAATAAGCAAAACAAACAAAAAGTTATATATATTATTAAATAAATAATTATAATAAATAAAAAATTCAAAAATAATAATATATATATAAAAACGAAATATAAAAGATAAAAAAATAATAATTTAAAAAAAAATAAATAAATAAATAAAAACACGCATCATCTGATATTAATGCCCGGGAGTTCACGGGACTTAGTGACTAATTGATAGGCTATCTCCATTCGTCGTCGATCCCCATCAGAGGTATTTGGAGGTAGTAGACGTAGTGGACGTACTGTAAAACACCTATCAAGACTGAGATTGTGGGAAATTGCATGTTTGGCACAAGGTAAAGTCGCTGGTAGTTGATTTAAAGAATTTCTGTGTAGATTGATGCGTTCTGAGAGTTTACATTTGGTTTCACCAATATAAAAAGCTTGGCACTGGGTACATTCAAGAACATATACAAGGTTGGACGAGATGCAGTTGGTGCCAGAAAGAATGGGATATGATAAGTTGGTACAAGGACTTGTGAATGCAGTGGATTAATTAAGAATAGGACATGTCTTGCATCTGGGTCTATTGCATTTGTGGGCTCCTGGTTTAAGGGCAATTTGGTTGTTGTTGTTACACGATTTGGTATTAACAATAAGATTTCGGAGGTTTGGAGGACGTCGATATGTGACTGTGGGTGGTTGGGGAATAAGTTGGACGTAAGCGGAGAGTTCTGGAGGAAAATATTGCCGTTTTAAGAATACTATTGAGTTGGTTGAGGCCAGGAAAGTAAGTAGTGGTGAGGTTGATTCTATCGTTAGTAAGTTGGTTATTGTAGAAGGATATATAGGCTTGTTTAACTGTTTTTTAACAAGGGTATCAGGATAGCCTCGGTAACCAGGGCTTGCGACAGGTTACTATTAAAGCTATCGAGGCTTTCTTTGTCGGAACAGATTCTCTTACCCGAACAGCTAGAGAGTATGGGGGGCCTGTTTTGTGTGTTGAGGGTGACATGAGTGTAGTGAAGATACTGCTGGTGGTTTGTCGGCTTAATATGAACTGAAGTGCTTATCAGACATCAGTAACTTTGATATCAACGTCTAGAAAAGTTGCTGATACTTCAGAGTAGGACCACGTAAACTTTACACTATAGTTGAGTTGAGATCTGATAGAAAGTTTTCAAGGATTCTGGGCTAAGCCACCAGATCATAAAGATATCGTCGATAAGCGTTTCCAGTAGAGGGGACGAAATTGTTGATTAGAAAGGAAGTCTTCTTCTGCCAGCCCATAAAAAGGTTAGCAACTGAAGGTGAGAACTTACTCCCATAGTTTACCCTTAAGTTGCAAATAGAAAATATTTAACGAATGGAGATAGCCTATCAATTAGTCCACTAAGTCCGTGAACTCTCGGCATTAATATCAGATGATGCGTGTTTTATTTATTTATTTATTTTTTAAATTATTATTTTATCTTTTAATATTTTGATTTTTATATATATATATATTTTATATATTTTATTTATTTTATTTATAATTATTTATTTAATAATATATATAATTTTTGTTTTGTTTGCTTATTTAAAAAATTATTACTTTTTTAATCAATTTTTCTTTCTTATTATCTTACGTGCCTTATTTTACACTGTTATTTAATTATACTATTTTACTTCTATCTTACTTACTTAATGTTACTCCTATCTACTATATTATTACCTTCCTACTTCCCTTACCTTTCCCTTGCGTTCGCGATGTGCCGGTTCGGTTAGTATTGGCGACGTTTGCGGCGGGACGGTTGTAGTTATATACCTGCTGGAGCATTGGTTCAGTTTTCTGACACGAGCGACACTAGCTTCACAGCTGAAGTCCCCGTCCTTTCCGCCTTTTAGGCTCATTCTCAGTACCTGCCTGGCGCCTCACGTTCACATCTATCTCCATATTCTCGCTTGATAAAGACAAAAACAGTCGAAACGTCGCGTTTAATCCTCTCCTTCTATCTCTTCACCAACTGTAAGTTCTCTTCTTATTATCATTTATATATAATATATATATATATATATATATATAATATATATATATATATATATATATATATATGTATATATGTATGTATGTATGTACAAGATTTTTGTTCCGGCCTTTCTATGGGACATGTTAACTTTCAAAAAAATTTGAACCTTGGTTCAAAAATCAATCTTGTTATTGTACCAACCCCTATTGTTTATAAAATATGTGTGATGTTATTAACTCACAATAATGCCCCGGCAAATATTTCAAAAATCACAAATTTTCAAAAAGTGATTAGATCAGGCTAAAATGTTTAAAAATAGCCTGACCAGAAAAAATGTTACTCATTGTGTACTACTTCAAACCATTTAGTTAAAAAAATATACCTTTAATTGTAAATAAAAAAAAAACATAGTCTACCTATTGAGAGTGGGCCCTTTTATATGATGGCGCAGGCTTAAAATTTTAGAAAATTGCACAAATTTCATTTTTCTTGTAATAAGCGGTTCCTGGGGGATCATGTGTTAAACATGAAAAAAAAATTTGAAAGGTGATAAAATGTTCTTTAAAACGAGTGTTTAATCATCAAAATCGGATGACTACAACCAAAGTTATGGCTCTTTCAAAAACACCAAAGAATGGTTAGTTTATGCAAAGTCAGTGAATTTCTATAGAAAAATATTGACTTTTTGTGCATTTTTTTGGCCATTTAACAAATATCATAACTTTAGTTGTAGTTATTCGATTTTGACGAAAAAAACTTGTTTTTATCAGGTTTAAAAAAATGTTCTCTTTATGTTTTGCACACGACCCACAAGGAACCACTTATTGCAAGAAAACTGAAATTTGTGCGATTTTTTAATATTTTGCAAGCCCATTCATATAAAGGGCTCCAATATGGATAAGCAGACTATGCTTTTCCTTTATAATTTAAGGTATATTTTCAGAAAAATTTGGTTTAAAGTAGTTCAAAATGAGTTACATTTTTTAGGGCTGGCTCTTGGACTAATGCTATTTAATTAAACTCTGTCCATTATATTTGTACAACTTTTATATATTTATAAATATAGAGTTGTGATTTTTAATAATTATTTAATTTGTTTTTGTCAGGTTACGAGGTTAGAAAGTCAGGTATCAAGGTACAAAACTTCCACTGAAACTCTTGAAAAATCTGAAGAAACTCTGAAAGTAGAACGGAGGAAGTTACTTAGAGAAGTAAGTTGTTACTTTTAGAAAACTGTCATTCATTTCATGAGTATTTAGTACAGTCATTGAAGATGAAAATCGAGCCTTGCCTCCGATTTGCTTGCCTATCAACCGATTTACCTGAAAATTTGGAATTAGGCTTATCTTACCCTTACCTTCAAAGGTGACATTGGCCCGTAGGGTGCTTTTTATTTTCAAGGGGTGAAAACCACCCCTTTATCAAAAAAATCAGATTTAGGCATTTTAACTTGTTAAAACAAAATGTGTGACAACTATTATTATTACTTAACTTGATTATTATATACTGAACCATTTTTCAACCCTTAAATGATTTTACAACCCCCCCAAGAGACTTTTAAAAATAATAATACATTAAAATAATAATAAAAATTACTTTTTTATAACTGAAAATTATTTTAATGCAGAGTGAATATTGTTTCACGTTCTCTAACATCATTATGATATGTTTTACTCCCTTTCAACCCTTAAAAACTGTACAATTTTAAAAAACAACCTCTATATTAAAAAAAAATTAAAAAGTACTTTTGTATGACTGAAAATGATTTTAATGTCGTTTCACATTTTCAAGAATGAGTAGCATAATGTTTAAACTTTTCAACCCTTAAAAACAACCCCTAAGTTTAAAATAATGTTAACAATTTATTTTCATACCATTATATTTTACATAAAATATTGTCATACAATTTAATTATATAGCACGTGTAATTTTATATTCTAGTACATAATTTAAGTTTTCAACCCCCAAAGACCATCCCTAATTTGCAAAATGTATTTTTTTAAAAATTAATTTTATGCGATTACTTATATTAATCGGTTTTGAATGAAAATAATAAATGTATTATTATTAAATGCAACATAAAAAAACTTTAGTACAAGAATCAATGGATACAACGTTACAAAAATCATAAGTTCATTATTCAGCATCGTGTGTCGGTGGAGGGTTATTCTTCTCCACAGCATATATATATATATATATATATATATATATATATATATATATATACTTATATTCGTTTATACTCTGCTCCGAATTTTTGAGCTCCGAAAACTAAATTTTTTAAAAAAACATTTTGTTTTGACCATAACTCCTACAATTTTTAGCGCAGTCTACAAAAACTATTTTTGAAGGTGATTAAAAGAGCTACAAATTTTTTATATTAACATATGGTGTAAACCCATCGCTTTCAAATGGCGAAGGGTCAAAGGGCTAAAAATAGGTTCATTGTTACGCCTGCTCTTTGAACAGTCATATCTCCGTCAATTTTTAACTGAAAAAAAAAATAACCAAATATATTTTTTCATTTCTACAATTTTTTGCGTATCTTCTTTTTCTTTTTTTGAAATATCAAGAAAAGGCATTTTTTGAAAATTTGGAAAAAAAATTTTTCTTTAAATCGTAATTTTTTAGAATTCTAAACCGGCTAAACACTATGATCCATTGATATTACATTTCTGACGGGATACGATTAGTTTTTAATTTGGTGGAAATGATGCTTACTAAAGTTACATTTTGTTTAATATTTTTAATGTCCCTGGTTTTTATATGACAAGTCAATTTGCGTTCAAAATTTTAAAGTCATTTTAAAGGTCTTTTCAGGCACTAAAAAACCTTTGTACATATCGTAAAATACATCTGTTGCCTGCTAAATGGTTTTGAATACTCTGATATGAGTACGGACAAAAAAAAACAGGATTCTACTCCAATATTTCGCACTTAAAGTACTTTTGCGAAAAGGGATTTGTTTGTTTTTTTATCTACTCAATTCCTTATAAATTATCGCTTAAATGCTTAATTCTTGAGATATTGCCGAAAAATTGTTAAAAACGCGGGAAAATTCGGAGTTTTCAATCGCTAATAACACGGAAAGGTTGCTTTTTTTCTATTTTCTTTAAGTGTTATTTTGACCGAAAAAATTTTCACCCTCGAGATGGGGTGGCAACACCTCCCAAGAAAAAAGCACCCTGTGGTTCAATGTCACCTTTCAAGTTAAGGTTGAAAAGACTAATTCCAAATTTTCAAGTCATTCCATAGGCAAGCAAATCGGAGGTATTATGCTTCATTGACTGTAATTGTATCCTAAAATTGCTTGTTTTCCTGTAAGTTATAATAAAAGCTGAATAGTTATTTTTTTCCAAAAATAGTTTCTTTTAGCTAAATAGTTAAAGACACAAGTTTTCAAGTTGTTTTTGGCTTTTCTGGCTGAATGGTTGACTTTATTGAGCTGAAACGGGTTTAATAGAATCAGAAGTCTAATATTGTGTTCTGTCAACTCAACAAACCATGATTTCTCCCCATTCCTCTGATTTTATTTGAAGTTTTACTGACCAAGTTAGTATGATATGATTAGAAACAGTAAGAAAAGATGATAATTTGAATTTTTACGATAAAGTAGGTTAATAATGTCTAACCCTCTAGAGGTGTTGGCAAACTTGATTTTATGAGGTGTTTCATCTTGCTTCTATTCCTATCATGCTTCCTATCTTATAATAGTCATTTACTGTTTACAATGGTACCTATCTTTAAATATGTAAGTCAATTGGAATCGTCCCCTCCCCCTATTTTTGCCCCCTCCATCAGTCATCCTAACAACCTCATAAGCGTCTGATGAAAATTCATTAAGAACTCACCTCCCATCTCAGTGACCCCAACCTCATCAGCCCATTTTTCTTTGAAAATTCAATATAAGTTTAGATGCAAGAAATCGTAATTTTAAAAATATTTATTCTCTTAGTAAAAATTTACATTTAATAGGTTTAGAAGTTGGAAGGATTATATATATATATACCACTTTACTACTTCAGTTATTAAAAATATATACTAAAGAATTAAGAAACAATTGGACTGATAAGCAAGAAAGCACAATTAATTAATCAGATTAATTCTAATTCTATAACTATTTATTATAATTTTAAAAATATTTATTTTTCTCTTAGCACAAACTTACATTTAATAGGTTTAGAAGTTCGAAGAATCATATATACCACTTCTTTGACTTCTTCAGGTCTACTAACTGGTAAAATTTTCAATTTCCTTAATACTGTAGAAACTACAGTTTTTAGTTGCAACATTGCAAATTTCTGTCCAATACAATTACGTGGTCCAGCACTGAAAGGAAGGTAGCTATACGGATGTCTTCCATTAATTTTGTCTTCCGTAAATCTTTCTGGGTCAAATTTATTTGGATCTGTCCAATATTTTTCATTTTTGTGTAGTACAAATGTTAATACAAGCACGTCAGTCCAAGCTGGTATTATTGTTCCATCACTTAATATTAGATCTTTTTCTAGCAACCTCGTGACAACTGGTACTGGAGGATGAAGTCTCATACTCTCTTTTATAACCTGCTCTAAATAAACCATTCTTTGTAAATCATTATTGTCTGCGTCTCTATCGCTATCTCTGAAAATCTCAGATAATTCATCATAAACTTTTTCTTGTATATTTTGATGTGTAGCTAAAGAGTAAAATATAAACTTAAGTGCAGAGGACGTAGTATCGTGTCCCTCAAACATGAAAGTATCAACTTCCTCTCTTTATCCCGTTATCGTTCAGAGTTCCAGGATTTTTCATTTGGTATTCCAACATTAAATCTAAAAACGCTTTTCTCACTTTTCCTGATGAACTAATTGTGTTTTGATCGCGTATTTCATTTTTCATTTTCATTTTACGTTCTTTTATTACTTGTGAACTGAATTTGTGTACATAACTAACAGCTTTATTGTATCTTCTACCTGAAGGTGATAGATTAAATATTATGTTACTAAACAGATGTGGGTTTACTTGTCTATGAGCCAATAATTCCGTTAGTGTTTGAATTTCCGAGATATATTTCTCTGCTTCCTCTTGCTTTAAATCATTCAGATCAATGCCCATGGCCGCTTTCATAATAACATTCAAAGTGCATTTACTTATGTATTGCTCCAACTCTATTTCTTGATTAATTTTATTTTGAAAAGTGTCTCTTAAGTTTTTAGAACTTACATTGAAAATGCTGATGTTATCTTGAAGTATTTTGTAATGAAAAGCTGGAGTAAGCATTTTCCTTCTCATATGCCATTTTTCTCCTTTGCTTGTTAGCAACCCTTCTTCAAGCCAAGTTTGCATAGCATGATACTCTAACCCCTTACCTATGTGATCAGTACTGTTCAGTAGAACTTGAATATCATCTGCATCTTTTATAAAAACATATGATAATCCAAAAATCCATACTTTAAAAAATCTTGGGTGGGTACTAAACAATTTGAAACCCCATATTAGTATATCTTCATGTGGTATTGACAATAAAAGCAATGCATTTCCTAACACATAATGTCCTTTAGGTCCGGGTAGTTTTTGTATTAATTTAAATCTTCTTAAAGAAGGTAGGAAGGCCTTTGCGAAGAATAAACCATTGCTTAGAAACAGTACACCAAAAATTGCTAATACAATTACCAACACCACAACACTTAATATCAAAATCATATTTAAATATTAATTAATTAAAATAGTTTTAAAGTCAATAAAAGTTTGTACAATTTATTATAATAACCATCAAACCTTTGTATTATACCAACTATTAATCTTGATTATAATTTGAATATCAATGCATGAAATTTACTCTTTTATATCAAACTTCTTTACAAAACAATGACTCTATCAATAATTTAATTTTTTATTCAATATTTTTTAATAAAATTTCTCAAATATTTATAGTTTCTATTATCAATGATGATGATTCTATTATCAATCTATATGAATAGTTTCTATTGTATATTTGGGCTTAAAAATTAAATTAACTTTTTTATGGTTAAAAAAAACTTATTTAAATTTAATAAATATTGTTATATATTTACTCAAGCAACTTAACTGGTAAACTCAGCTATGGCTGAGCTAATGTGAGTGTAAAAAAGTATTTAAATTATATCTTAAAATTAATTTAAAAAATAATTTTAAAAAATTGTTAATCTATATCTGTAATGATGTTGTAGTTACAGATTTAACCTCTTTATGGTTTTAACCTTCTATGATACATATAAAGGTTAATTCACTCATTATCTGTAACAGCAGTCATCTATGTTTATCTTTACTTTCTTATGAAATATTTTGACAATAATAATCTTTGAAACCTTGACAGTCATCCTAATATCTATCTTTGTTCTTAATGTTATCAGTCAGTCTGAAGAGACCTTTCACAGTTCTAATTATTAAATTAATTTGGGAAGAAAATTATCTTAATTTAATTGATAAAAAAGTATAAAACCTGTTTAAAAACTACTATTTTAACCTGTTTAAAAACTATTAATTATTTCCTATTTAGAGAGTTACTTTCCTTGTACTTCACAGAGGAAAAAAAGGAAGTGACTAATGTTCTTAAGATTGCTAATATCAGTATATCCTCCATGAAAATGTTATTTTTTCAGAGGTAGGTTGTGAAATAGTAACTTTAGAGCCTAAAGTTACTACTTATACAACATTGCTAAAACCTATTTCTTGATTGCAAGCCCTTAAACATAATTTTTCTGTGGTAGGGAGTTTAGGTTCATATTATTCTTATCCACTGAAAAAAGAAGTTTTTTTTTACAGGATATAACAAACTTTTTGAAGTCAGGGGGGATGGACTCACAGATTAAGTGAGTCCCCAAGAAGTTTGACATATGTTTTGTCCACAAAATATCATTTCACCCCATTTCACTGTTTTTAATTAAAGTTTTACTGACTAAGTTAATATGACGTAATGATAGGAGACAAGAGTTGATGAAAAGATAAACAAGTGATAGATAATTAATTTTGGATTTTTGCAATAAAGTAGATTAATGATGTCATGCACTGTTGATCAGATATATATATATATATAATATAATATATATATATATATATATATATATATATATAATATATAATAACTTACAGGGGTGAAACAGTGAGGTTTGATAAAATTTTCAAATGCAAGAAATTGTAATTTTAAAAATATTTATTCTCTTAGTACAAACTTACATTTAATAGGTTTAGAAGTTCGAAGGACTAAATATACCACTTCTTTGACCTCTTCAGGTCTACTAACTGGTAAAATCTTTAATTTTCTCAATACTGTAGAAATTACAGTTTTTAGTTGCAACATTGCAAATTTCTGTCCAATACAATTACGTGGTCCAGCACTGAAAGGAAGGTAGCTGTAAGGATGTCTTCCATTAATTTTGTCTTCCGTAAATCTTTCTGGGTCAAATTTATTTGGATCCGTCCAATATTTTTCATTTTTGTGTAGTACAAATGTTAATACAAGCACGTCAGTCCAAGCTGGTATTATTGTTCCATCACTCAAAATGAGATCTTTTTCTAGCAACCTTGAAACACCTGGCACTGGTGGGTGAAGTCTCATACTCTCTTTTATAACCTGCTCTAAATAAACCATTCTTTGTAAATCATTATTGTCTGCGTCTCTATCGCTATCTCCGAAAATCTCAGATAATTCATCATAAACTTTTTCTTGTATATTTTGATGTGTAGCTAAAGAGTAAAATATAAACTTAAGTGCAGAGGACGTAGTATCGTGTCCCTCAAACATGAAAGTATCAACTTCCTCTCTTATCCCGTTATCGTTCAGAGTTCCAGGATTTTTCATTTGGTATTCCAACATTAAATCTAAAAACGCTTTTCTCACTTTTCCTGATGAACTAATTGTGTTTTGATCAATTATTTCATTTTTCATTTGAATTTTACGTTCTTTTATTACTTGTAAACTGAATTTGTGAAGATAACTTACTCCTTTATTGAATCTTCTACCTGAAGGTGATAGATTAAATATTATGTTACTATACAGATGTGGGCTTACTTGTCTATGAGCCAATAATTCCGTTACTGTTTGAATTTCCGAGATATATTTCTCTGCTTCCTCTTTTTTTAAATCATTTAAATTGATGCCCATGGCCGCTTTCATAATAACATTCAAAGTGCATTTACTTATGTATTGCTCCAATTCTATTTCTTGATTAATTTTATTTTGAAAAGAATATCTCAAGTTTTTAGAACTTGCATTGAAAATGCTGATATTATTTTGAAGAATTTTGAAATGAAAAGCTGGAGTAAGCATTTTCCTTCTCATATGCCATTTTTCTCCTTTGCTTGTTAGCAACCCTTCTTCAAGCCAAGTTTGCATAGCATGATACTCTAATCCCTTACCTATGTGATCAGTACTGTTCAGTAGAACTTGAATATCATCTGCATCTTTTATAAAAACATCTGATAATCCAAAAATCCAAAGTTTAAATAATCTTGGGTAGATATTAAATAAATGTAAACCCCATATTATGATATCGTCATGAGGTATTGACAATAAAAACAATGTATTTCCTAACAGATAATGTCCTTTAGGTCCGGGTAGTTTTTGTATTAATTTAAATCTTCTTAAAGAAGGCAGGTTGGCCTTTGTAAAAAATAAACCATTGCTTAGAAACACTACATAAAAAATTGCTAATACAATTACCAACACCACAACACTTAATATCAAAATCATATTTAAATATTAATTAATTAAAATTATTTTAAAGTCAATAATTGTTAGTAATATTTATCAACAATGCTCTATCAATAATTTACTTTTATGTTATTAGTTTATAATCAAATTTAAAAAAAAAATATTTTAAAAGTATTTTTGGGCTATAAGTGTAAACTTTTTTTTTGGTGTTTAAATAAATTTATCTGGATAAAAAGTATCTTTAATAGTAAAAACGTGTTGTTGTTATGTGAAATATTTTATAAATAATAATCTCTAAAACCTTGATGATCTTTTATCTATTCTTTTTCTTAATCTTATCTGTCAGTATAGAGAGAGTATAGAGATTAGAAAAGAGTTTATCTTAATTTAATTGATTAAGAAAATTATGAAATCTGTTTGAAGAAAAAACAATAAATATTTCCAATATTTCCTGTTTAGAGAGTTGCTTTTCTTGTAGTTCATGAAGGGAAATTAAGAGAGTGGAAATTATTTGAAAGAGGACAACTCATTTATCAAATATATATATGTGTGTGTTTGTGTGTGTGTGAGTGAGTGTATGTGTTAGTAAATTTACTTAGACACATACTTTAATTCAAGTTTTTTAGTAAAGAAGATGGCAGGAAAGAAATTAATTACTGGTATTTACAAAGGCATTTTAATCTTCCTTGACTTTGCCTGTGTAAATATTTTTAGTAGTCTGTCTTTGCTTTCAGCTCAGGGGCTTAATTAATTAAACTTTTAAAGATAATTTTCTTCTTTTTTATTTTCCTGCCCAGTAGCATAAATGTTTTTATTGGCCCATTTTTTACTCTTTTTAACATCATATCCCAAACCTATCTTTTAAAGTCTCTCTTAATCTCAAGTTTTCTTATTGAAACATATTAATGATGTTATTGTTTTAGTTGCGAGAGAGTCAAGCTAGAGTAGAAGAATTGGAAACGGCGCATACACATTTGCAAAAGAGACTGGACAAGCTCAAGAATGCCAAGTCTGCTTTGCTCAAGGATTTGTAGCGAAGGTATCAATTATTTTTCTTAATTTATTATAAATTTTTAAGTTTAAAACTTAGTGGGTATCTTCTGTGTTCAAGTTTTGTGTGACATTATCATTCATAAATAACAAATCCTAATTTTAATAAGCCTTATCTATTTGTAATTTTTGTTTCGTAGCAGTAATATACAGGCTGGACTTAAATTCTTCCCCTCTCCGTCTTAAATTTATAACCATTTGACATAGATTAATGAAATTTGTGGTACATTTTTTGTGTAATTTGAACTTCCTAAGTTTGTGAAATGATACAAAAAAATGGGTTCAGGGTACCTCAGAACTTTCCCTCATCACATTGGATTTACTTATCCTTCCTACCTCTGACTCACTTTATTTATTTATTCAAAAATATACTTCACATATATTTTTTTATATTTACAAAAATATATGTGAAATCCCACAAGGATTGACCTTTGAGTGGGAACATTTTTTATCCACTATGTATTCTGGCAGTTAATAAAACAAAAAATTATTAATTTATAAAGAATTATTTTGTATTTTAAATAAAAGAAACAGTTAAAAAAAATTAGAACAAAAACAATATAATAAAGTATCTGTTAAGAGTTATTGCGTTCTTTTTAAAGATCTATAAAAAAAATCTTAGGAAAATAGAAATAAATATAATAGAAACTAACTACTTAATTCAAATAAAACAAAGTAACATCAAGTAATATAAAACAACAATTTTTATTAGTAATTTAAAACAACTTATTTTTTTGTAATAAGTCATTTTAATTGTGAACTTTTTTACTATGTAATCAATTAACAACTAAAATTTTAGATTAATATTTGGCAAATTAAGTTCAGAAATATAGGCTTCACCTTAATAATAATTCTGTATGCTGAGATAACTTATACTTGGTTTATCCTCAGAATATACAATTTGCCAAATTTGAACTCGCTTCACTCGTCCTCAGATGGGTGGATTTATTTACTATACATCCACCCATAGAGATATATTACTAGAGAGGCCCTATAGGTTAAATTGTGAAACATCATACAAATAACCTGACCACATTTACTTATAAATATAATAAAATAATCAGTACAAAATTACAAAAACTTATAAGTTTGTGTTTTGATTTGTATTTTTAACGTTTTACTACAGATATAGTAAAACGTTATAAATACAAATCAAAACACAAACAATATGTGGGTCACCAAAATAAATTTATTAATTATAACCTTAACTCACTTGTGACGGAGGTTTTAATGAGGTTACACAGAGCCCCTGAGAGCCCCAAAAAGATGTTTCAGGCTTCTCAATGTATTTAGATAGGCTATGCCCCCTCTAGTATATATCTCTATGCATCGGCCCACCTAGAGGACCTTAGAGGAACTTTGTCAGAGGTAAAAAACGCATTTTTTTATCATCTGTCAGACGGTAAAAAATGAATTTTACCTATTTTTTTGAGGATGTAAAGTGCCCACTTAACAGACACAAAAAAAATCATAATTATTATTCATATAATTTATTTTCCCTCCCTCTGTTTTCATTTTATTTTTAATCCAATGACATTTCGAATGTAGAAAGTAATGAAGACTGGAATCCTTGAAATATTTATTTATTAATTAAACGTAAAAACAACACTTATAACATAAGGAACTATTTAAATAATTGCAGTTTTCATTATATTATAATTTCATTAGGTCATCAGTTCAATAGTTCTATCATTGTTTATTAATTTTGTCTGCAGGTTAGACAGGTAGTCAGGCTGGGCTGCCTAAATTTTCATTCTTCCCAAACTGATTCTACGATTGGAATTCACTTCACCACCATACTTTTATAATAACAAACGTTTTAAACTTAACATTTTATATCAGGATATCTTGATGTTAATTTATGATTTAATTCCTCTGCTACTGCTATTCCACTGAATTTTGTTAGTAAAGATGCAGATTTTATCTTTTAAGCATATTTGTATGCTTTTCATTGGTCGCTTGTATTACTAACTTATAAATAATTTATCTGTAACATCTAGGGCCTTATCATCAATGTTAAACTATTTTTAACAAATTTACCAAAGAATAGTGGAGAAGAAGAGTTTATAGTTTGAACTCACAAGATTATTTGGTAAGAAAGTCTTTATTATTTCCTTCTCAATTATTGTTGGCTACTTCATTCATAAAGTAGAAGTAGTTAAAATAATAAATTTTATCTAATCTTAATTGTTTGTCATAATCTTTTATCCTTATCTGCCTCCTGTGGGCTTGCTTGTATAAGCACTTGGTTTGGGCACCGGAGGCCTCGGAGTTCACAGTTGGGGGCTATTCTCTAAGTTTATATGAATGGTATTTGTTATAAAAAAAAGTTCACCAACTTTAATTAATAACTTTAGAGCTTTTTTGGACTGTTTTAAATTGTGAACTAAATAAATTAAATAAATTGTGTACTATTTATTTTGAATAAATTTTAATAAAAAAGGACTGAAGTCTTCGTTAATTTAATTGATATCACAACTTTAATTAATACTTAGAGAATAGTGGATGCACCTGTAGTGATTCCAAAGGTGCCAACCGCAGTCTCCCTGGGAGATTGGGGTTTGAATATAAAACTGAACTGGTTTCATCGCCTGACAGTTTTGACAGGCTTGCCAATCAAGACCATGTTGTTTTTAAACAAATATTGTTTCCTCTTTATTGTTTCAATGGATTATTAAGTCTTTTTTTTTATAAACTGGAGTTCATTTCTTATAAAACATTTTTATGACACTTTTAAATATTTAAATATAGATTGCTATTCAAGATATCCTGACAAGTATATTAAATATCGTATCAGTCTCTCGTAAACTAAACTCTATATTACACTAACCAAACCATATTATATACAAAGTTATTTATAGGTTAAAATAAAATAAGACTAAAAGCAATATTTAAGAAAATTATTTGAGATGGAGTTAGACTTATTCTTATGTATTATAAATAAGTCTTGAAAACTCAAATAATATTCTTGAATACTGTCATAAATGAATTATTGGTAATAGATAATTTGTAAATCAATAATCTACTTTTTGTACTATTCGTATTTTTTATTTATAATATTAAATATAATATATAATATTAATATAATATATATATATTATATAATATTATATATACTATATAATATTATATAATGTATAATATATATATATAATAATACTAAATATAATATTATATAATATAATATTATATAATATATAATACTAAATATAATATTATATAATGATAAATAAGGAATTGAAGTCCATATTTAGGGTATAAGGCATTGTAAGATTATTTTTTTGTTTCCTTATTTGTACTGTAGGTATATAATAAAATTATTGTTTGGAAAAATTTGAAACTCGGATTTCACCTGAATTATCCGTTTCAGAGGTTTTTAAGATCTGAGTGGTCCTTAGAAACTTTGTCTGTCTGTGTGTGTGTCTGTATGTGTGTCTTATCATCACAGCTCGCAATTTATTTAAGCTAGAGAGTTAAAAACTTAGGATAAAAATTTGAGGAGATTTGGCACGCATGTAGTCACATATCAGACCAAATTATGTGCCAAGTTTTATCTCATTATTCCCATCAGTTCAATTTATTATCAAATGACTTGTGTACGTTTTTTAAAAAATTCCGAAAAATAAACCAATTGAGTTGAAATACTAAGTAATTTTTAGTGCACTTAGTGATTAAAAGTATATTAAGTTTCATTTTGATATGGCAAGTATAGGTTTTGTTGGATCTTAACAGTTGAGCAGCTTCGAGCAAGGTCAGTGCCTGAGAGGGTGACCTCTGGTATTTTGTTTTTATTGCAAAGTTTTAATCATATGGACCATAAATGTCACAAAAACTTAGCAATCGTCAAAGCCTTTGTGGTCGAGATTGTTAGAGCGTTAATATTTGTACTAACCTTTGACACCACTGAGTTCTAGGGTTCACTGCCCAGGTTTCGCTCTCAGTTTATACATAAGATTTTGTCAAATAATATATTGCCAACTTTAGATAACTGAGAGTGTAATAAGGAAAATGAGTTGTGGAGTTTCAAGTAATGAAGTAAAACAGTGTCTCTCCACTAATGATATATATTTGACATAGCCAGCTTTCAATCTTAACAGATCATCATCAGTGCCAGTGAGCCGAGAAGAAAAGAGTTAGGAGACAGCGGTTACAGTTTTGTCTAGAGGTTTGTAGCTGACTCAAGGTTTGTGAGTCAGCTACAAACCTCTAGACAAAACTGTAGCAGCTGTCTCCTTACTCTTTTCTTCGCTGCTCGCCGGCACTGATGATGATCTGTTAAGATTGAAAGCTGGCTATGTCAAATATATATCATTAGTGGAGAGACTCTGTTTTATTTCATTCATTGAGAGCGTAATGGTTGCCACCACCACCTGAGGTGGGTTATCCCTGATTATTTATATGCTTGAAGGTCTTTTGATTTCATTTCTTTCTTTAAGCTTACCATTGGCGATACGTGTCTGTTGTTATAAATATATTATGTGATGTATATTGTAAATACATTACAATTTATTATTTATATCGATCTTTATATCTTCATTACTTTTTTTTCAACTTGACTTTTACTCTTTATTTTTTTTAAACCTTACTATCCTAAATATGGTTTCGATGTCAAAATTTAAAATTTACAAAAATGCTCGTAAAATTAATGGAAATGATAAGTCTGTAATGTAATAAATGAACTCAAGTATTGGACGAACAAATAATGTCATTATAAGATTTTTCTTTATTTTATATTTTTACCGGTATCTTGTTTAATTTGTAATCTAAGTAATGTGTTCTTTTATAAGGAAAATTTCAATGAAATTAATCATAGAGTAATAGTTTATTATGGAGAATGTATTAATAGTTGGAGCGAATGTAGTTAGTTTGAACCCTTGTCTTTATAGACCTTATTATGTTTGAGAAGTTAAGATAGGTCTCATATTGCACAAAACGTTTGGGACAAGTGTGTTCAGATTTGGTCAATATTACTTAAAACTGAAGGTTTTTATTGATTTTTTTTTTTGAACCTTCTGAAATAATTTAATATGATAAAATGCAAACTCAATATTTGAAAGGCCTGTCATCTGGGAAATGTGACTAAAATACTTAAATTATTAATTACTAAAATATTAAAATACTTCATTTTAATATTTAAAACATTTCTTACATTGTATATTGTGTTTTAAATACATATTTTACTTTTAAATAATTTTAAGGGGTCCCGGTAGTGTATTGAAATTTAGGGTTGGACCCTGGTCGGCCCTAACCCTAAATGAACCTTGGTTTAGGCTAAATTTAGAACCATCAGTATTAGTTTATATATATTTTTTTATATATATATATATATTTATATATATATGTATTTTATATATATATATATATATATATATATATATATATATATTATATATATATATATACACATATATATATATATATATATATATATATATATTATATATTATATATATATATATATATATATATATATATATATATATATTTATATATATGTTTTTGAGCGTGTGTGTGTTTCTGCCTTAAGGTTTCAGTAGTATTAAAAGGGTAGGGTGGCAAAGAATAGGCCACGTTGTTGGGCCCTTCTTGCCAGCCCCTATTCCTTAGCCTACTCCACCCCCACCAAGAATCTCTTGGAAAGGTTGATATATTTGAGGATATCTCTTTAACTAAGAGAAGAAAGCTCCTCTTTATACAAGAGGCCTACACCAAATATGCGGGTACGAAGAGAAGTATAACAGTTCAATAACAGAGAAGCTTAATCAAGCAGTAGAGCGTGTGTTGCTTCTAGTTGAACCTATTTAAACTTATAGTAAAGTTATAACTTTTCTGTTTATTAGACGCTATAATACTAGCACTAGAACTTATTAGCTAGAGCACTATCATCTACCTCAGGTAGTTAGCAAAAAGGGTCCAACAACATGGCCTATTTGCTAGGTGATCTCACCTATCCCTGATTACTATCACTATGAAATACATTTAAAAAGTATATTAATTCACATTTGTTCACCCCTGTGTGTAATTATTTGCACATCTGATTATTATTTCTGATTGATTATTTGTTAGTTTACATATTTTGAGTTTATAAATTAACTAACTATATCTTTTGGACATTCCATAAGAGATTATGTCGAATTGTTTGTTTTTAATTATTATAAACACTTAATTAATGAGAAACTAATAACTTATTTTGTGTAATAACTATGTTGAAATAATAATTAAACAAAAACTTTGACACCTTTTAACATAAGTTAGTGGTTTTGAAGATAAATACCAATAAGAGAAAAAAAAGTATTTGTTTTAAAAAAAATTTAAACAAATATTTTTCAGTCATATTCCTTGAATGATTGACAATGTTATTGAGTGTGCGTTATGTTTATTTTAAAATAAATTTTTAAGTCAACTTTGTCTCTTGCCTTGTTTCTTTTTAAACATTCAAATTTTTTAAAGTATTAAAATTATTTTACATTAAAAAATTAAAATAAATATTTTATTAGGTTTTTTCTCTATTACCTTTTTTCAGAATTGATTTATTCGTCGCTCCATTTTTACTTTTAAATAATATTAGAACATCTTTATGTTGCAGTTCAGCCAACCTTTTTGAAATGTATACCAACAAATTAAGGTTTAAAAACCAGAAAAACGATAAGATGTTGTTTTAAACTCTTTGATGTATCTATGTGTCTGATGCCTTCATGTTCGCAAAAGCTAATATGCCAATTTATTTTATAATTTTGTAAATATTTATAAAATTTTAATGTTATTTATTGTACTATTATCGTAAAATATTGACCTAAAACAATTATTTTATTAGCTGAAGTCCTTCTGTTTTATTGAAGTTATTTCCCCCTCTTCCTAGAGTTTATAGGTTCCAGTCTATATTAAGTTTCTGACAGCATAACATAATTTGCCAACACATAAGTTTTCTGTGTTATCGTTAAGTTAAAATTATATCATATGTTAAAATAACTTTCATCCCCATTGACTGCCATTTCAAACTCAATCAAGTCCATTATCTACCATAATTTTATTCTCATACAATAGAATATAATAATAAAATTGAATAAGATAATTTATTCAATTTTATTCTTATAATCTAAAGGAACATTCTTTCCATTATCTTATCTTCTTAGTTAAGTTCTTTCGCTGAACTTACCTATTTCCTCTAAAAATATTTTATTTTTCTTCTTACAATTAATTACATGTTCTATAGGGTTTTTATGGAAGGTATTAACGATGTGTTTCACAGTCCTTAAACAATGACTGATAAGTCCTTTTGCACAAAGCTAGTGCTTATATTTTCCTCCTATTTGTAACTTCTTATTTTTAGCTTCTTCTCAATTGGCTCTAGCTGTAATTTTTTCTTATAATAAATCAACTGTTGTAGAGAATGTACTTAAAACTGTTTGTTTGATTAAATAAGAAATGGTGTCCGTAATCACTTGTACAGTGCTGCCACCTTAAGATTTTTTATAACTGTCATTAAAAATTAATTTGATTGTAATCATCGATGTTTATTGCGTCTTTTTCTTACCTGTTTGATGTAGAGAGTAAATTATAATATAAAAAATATTTTAGTTATTGTTGTGCTATTTAAAATGGTGAGATCTAAGTATATTTATTTTGGTGCCTTAGTTTAAATTAAGTTTAATTATTTACTTGTTATTTTTTTATTTAATCCTTGAATTTCTACTTGTTGGATTATATTTTAAGATACTGTTTTTCACTCTGGATCTTTCAAATTCAAAAAGAATAAAATAAACTATTTCTTTATTGAGTGATAACAGGGAGGTAGCTATTGATTTTTTTACTTTGCTCTTAATGTTACAACCAGTAAGATTAGGTATGAGAAAAAGATCTCTACGTCAAATAATGAGTACCCCACTGGAGTACCCTTTATTAATTAATTAATTAATGAGCTATAGATAAAATAACTCTAAAGTGGTTACGTAGACTTGACTCTTCAGCCACCTCTAGTCATAACCATGATCTAAAGCAATATGTTAGTATTTATAACTTACTAACTAGGTTAGTATAGAAGATGTAATAAATATCTTGGCATAACAGTAAAATAGAAAATACATCATTCAAAGTTAGAGAAAAAGCCACGCATAGTTGAAAAGAAGTTACATAATTTTTATTATAGAGAGCGAAATATATTTTTATAAAGCACTACAAAGTTGGAGGATCTCAATTAAAAGAAAAAACTAATAGATAAATTAAAAATAATTGGATAAAACTTGGTGCACCAGGAGACACATAATGCTATCAAACCTTAAAACTTGCAAAATAAGTTTATTTACTTGATTTAAGATAATGAAAACTGTTTATAATTATTGTATTGAATACTGACCACCAAAAAACTACTCTTTATTTGTAATTATTGTCATGAATACTGACTCAGAAAGACTACTCACTATTTATTATAAGAAAAAAAAATACAGCTATGACAATAGTTAGCTGAAGACTACACCAAAGGGCTTTTGAAGCATGTTTAGGGAATCAATATAAAGGGCAACTATGTATTGTATGCTATTACATTTAGTGCTCAGTATTTAGGCTAATACTCGATAAATGCCACTGGCACTTTTTTTAATTTATGAACTAAAATGGTTTACTAGAGCTGCAATTTATATAACTTCATTTAAATTTAGCCGATTTTCGTCAGAAAATGATGCCTATAATATTGTTCGCATGATTGTAATAATAATTAGTTTACATTATTGAAACATATTATTAACTAGTTTGACTTCTTAACTCTGTAGAGTAGTCCTGGAGCCGAAGTAAGAATTTTGCAGCCTCCTCCATCAGATATTGTTAGCCAGTAAGAACATAAGATTTTAAAATATTGTGAATTAATTGTAAGAAAATCATAAATATCTTGGTATTCTGCAATAACGTGGCAGTAAAACTTCATACAAGCTGTCAAAATATAAAAAAACCCCTTATTTTAAAATATTTGCCTCCGACCAGGTCTGCTCTTTCCTTGACTGAGGCTTGGTAAGCAATTTTGTTTGGTACCATTTTTCTCTAAAAACAAATACATCCAACAAGAGATTGTGCAACAAATTCCCACTTCAGACTGAATTGACATTCAGTCTGAAGCTGAATGTACTTTCTAGTATGTTTACATTATTTTTATTATTATTTTAACTGATACATTTTTCAAAATTACCTTTAAATAATTTATAAATATGGACAGTACTGACTTGGACAATCCTTGTACTTCATAAAAATTTCATAGACTCTTTTTCTTCTTTTGTTACTGGATGATTTCATACATTTTTTCCAACTTCACTGTCAGTTTCTATACAACTTTTTTTTGTCTATGTCACTGAACTATTCCATCAATTATTTTTCCAAAAGTAAATTATAATTTTATAAAACAAGCCTCTCTTACCACTTATACTTCAATTGATATAAAGCTGTCTTGTCTTATACATCAATATCACTGTTTAATTTTTACTTTTAGTTCTATCAACTTATATTTTCAGTATTAGTGCAAATTATAATTACTTTATATTAATTTATAATAAATAAACTGTAACAGATTTATAAATATATGTAAAATATTATTTGTTTTTATTTTCATTAAATATTATTCAATTTAAAAATTCTACATAATCATATATTATTATTATATTTAATTAAAAAATCGATTTTTAACAAATTATTTAATTAAATTAAATGTATATTATATAAAAAAAATATGTAATAATTATTAATAGGAGAAACAAATATTATAATAATGTGGTGTAATGATATAATTATTGTATATCAACATCTGTATATTTATTATTATTTTTTAATATAAAAAAATGAAAAATTAAATTGTGTTTTTATTTTTCTTTTCGGAAAGTCAAAAAAGGGGAAGCTTTATGCAGTTGGAGTGTGGGGACTCCTCTGCGTTTTTCACCACAAGGGAATCGCCAGCTTACCTTGTCACTAAACTGCATATCTGCTGCCGTAGCAGAGACTGCTGGCTGGGGTTGACCAGTCGGAGGCCACCATTATTGGCTACCTCCAAAAAAAAGACTTTAAACAAAGATGATGACCCTACAACTTTACAAGGGCATTAGCACCAGTTCCTTAGCTCTGTCACTTCACTAAGTGTGAAGACCAAGTCCAATCTTAACCCCCCCCCCCCCGTCCTATACCTCTAAACCTGCTGCAGAAGGTACAAGCCATAGTTCTATGATGTTGGTTACTGAAGTAGATGAGCAATGTGTACTTGAGAGTACAAACACCCGCACCTCAAGAAGGGTAACACCCTGTGGGACCCTAAGGCCAATTGATTAAAGGTTCTGCCATATAAAGTGTCCACCAGAAAAGGAGGTGATAGTACTCCTCAAAAGGAACAAAAATGTCCTATAATATAAACTCCGATCTCCAACCGTTTTCCCACAAGGTCCAATTTAATATTTTAATTAAATATTTGACCTCACATCATAAAAAGGCGTAATTGGTCTCATTAGAAAGCTGAATGAATATCCTAAAGGACAAACTACAAACTATGTCAAATATTTTAGAACTACTGCCCAAAATTTTGCATAAAACATGATTCTTTGAAAAAATTGAATTTTATGGAATTTTTATAGTAGGGCATTAGAGCAAGTAAGACATAAGCAAAAGTTTAGCCAAGAACAGAAAAAAATTCTCTTATGATTGCCCTTTAAGAAAACCTAAACTTCATCATACATTCAATAGTCAAAATTTTGAGCCATTCTTCCTAGAAGTTGGAAAAACTGATATTTTTTGGCATTTTTGCATATGTCTACAATGTTAATTACGTGGTACTTAAAATAATTAAAGATCTTTAAATAAAATAGGTTTATTTTACCTTCTAGAGTCCAAAAATCGTATTATTAAATTCCTTTCGAAAATAAAATATTTTGTTAAAATAACACATTATTTTCACTTTTATACTACAAAATTTATCAGTTTTTGCAACTTCTAGCAACAATGGCTTACGTTTTTGGCTATTGAATGTATAAAAATATTTAGATTTTCTTAAAGGGCAATCATAAGAGATGTTTTTTCCGTTCTTGGCTAAAATTTTGCTCATCTCTTACTTCCTCTAATGCCCTATTATAAAAATTCCATAAAATCCAATTTTTTCAAAAAATCATGTTTCATGCAAAATTCTGGGCAGTAGTTCTAAAATATTTGACATAGTTTGTAGTTTGTCCTTTAGGAAATTTACTCAGCTTTCTAATGAGACCAATTTCGCCTTTCTAGCTTGAACAATTAAAACCCTATTAACAATTTTATGATGTGAGGTCAAATATTTAATTAAAATATTAAATTGGACCTTGTGGGAAAACGGTTGGAGATCGGGGTTTATATTATAGAACATTTTTTGTTCCTTTTGAGAAGTAATATCACCTCCTTTTCTGGTGGACACTTTATATGAAACACCCTGTATATATCAGAGTAAATGCACTAAAACCATTAAAGAAACCCATGAGACTAATGAGCAAATAATGGGCTGCACTGCCAGTTTTACAGGCATTGTTTTGTATGATCAATAACATAATTATGCCTTTGAGTAATACATATTAAATGAGTAACAAGTAGTGCTTGATAATTGAGTAACTGTTCAAATTCTAAAGCATAAACTGGATCCTTCCAGTTAATGCTTAAGTTGGATAAGTTTATGCTAAGTTAGATACTTCCAGTTTATGCTTATTTTGGAAGCATTGATTCATTGCCAGAATTAATTATTAAAAACTATATAATAGTAATAAACTTATATAATGTAAAAAACGATAAAAAATTATTGTCCCTACTAGGATTTGAACCCAGATACCTTGGCTTTGAGGTGCACTGGCTTTTACAGGTTTTTTGTATCCTCCCCAAGGTTGATTATTGTACCAAATTTGTTTAAATAATATTAATCCGTTCGAAAGATAGCGAGTTTACAAGAAAGTGTCTAGAAATACACACACACACACACCACACACACACACACACACACACACATATATATATATATTATATATATATATATATTATGTATGTATGTATGTATGTTATATATTATATATATATATATATATTATATATATATATATATATTAAAGTTTTGCAAAACCTATTTTTTTCGTCATCAAGGACTCGTGAAACGGATTTGTGTTGTTGCCCCAGGTTTCACTCCCGCTGCGCCTATCCCATAAGCAAATTTTTATTCGCTAAAACCGTTGTTAATTACCGGAAACTAAAATTTGGTCAATGAAAATTAAATTTCGAGTAGTGTTGTTTTTGATTTTTTTTTGGGCGCTGAATTGAATAAAACTGGTATCAATTAAAGTTACAATATAGTCAAAAAAGCAGTGGTTAATTACCATAAACTTTAAAATACAGCGGGGAAACAACATATTTTAAGTTGGGAGTTGTTTTTGATGTTTTCTTGATCTGAGAGTTGAATGAAAATGGTCCGAAGTCGATACGAGCACTTAAACCCTGGGAACCTGGGTTCGAATTCTGTTAAGGACGATAATTTTTATTTACATTATTTATGTTTATAACTACAAAAATAATTCTAGTGTGGTAGTCAGCGTGCCGGGCGAATTTCCGTGCTAAAAGAAATGGGTTGTCCCGACATGCGAATCACCGCATAGAGAATTTAATAATATGTTTTATCTCCAGAAGGGTAATAATCAAAACATTTCGGGGCTTGTTTTTATGTAATAATGACCGTCATTATAACCCGGCGGGAAATAATAATTTATTATTTCCCGCCGGGTTTAATCCAGCTTAGCCAACTTAATTATTGAGTAGTTAAAATTACAGATTCAAAAATCTACGTAAAGAATTTTGAGTAAACAAAGTTAGGTTGGCAGCACTGATTCATTAAATCCCAGTTGTCTGTAAACAAATAATTTCTTTATGAAATCTGTTTTTACGATAAATACCTACTTTTTTACTAAGTTTTTCTTATCTTTCAAGTAATATTCCTGTTATATTTATCATAAAAGGATTTAGTGCGGTTGTTTACGATGGAAAGTGATAATGAAATGATAGTAAACGACATAGATTAATTGTTTCCCGATATCCCCGATAATCCTTAACCGTCTTGTATAGATGACGAAGCAAATGCGGTTAAAACAATTTATTGCCGAATAAATCTAAAAAGTTGTATGATAAGGCGTATTATTTAGGTATTTATATATTTTTGTTTATTATGATGTTTGTTTGTTATGTGGTTATGTTGTATGTATAATATATTATCCAATGTATTTTTGTTAATTTTGCATAAAATAGTATAATTATGTTTCACAGATTCTATATATAAACAAATACAGTTTTTTTGTTTCATATATATTTTTTTTCCTTCTTGAGATAAAATTTTGTATGCACCACGTGAATAATGCCCTATTATAACCCTCGTCAAATTATCTCCCTCGGCAAGCCTCGGGAGCTAATTGTAATTAATCCCTCGGCTAAAGCCTCGGGATTAAAATAAATAATTCCCTCGGCTTGCGCCTCGGGATTTATAAATCATGATTCCTTCGGCTTTCAGCCGTAGGAATCATTACAGTGACCAGGGTTATAATGGGGGTCATTATTCACTAGGTGCATAAATAACTATTTATTATTTAATGATTTTACTTTTATGTAATAATCCAAGAAATCGTTCCAAAGTTACGGAGAGACAAAGTAACGTTAAATTTACTAAAACTGCAAGTTTTTGGTGTTACAAATTTACATCAGAATTCATCATTTACTATTATTCCGGGACAGTAACACATCATTAACTTGCTAGTCAACTTTTAGTCCTATTTGGAGTAAAAATCGAGGACGTTCACGAACATAGTTCTTACACTAGGTTACTCTAGACTACATTGGAGTAACGTGCCAAACAAACTTTAAACTGTACAATTTTTACACTTTAGATACTTATTCCCGCCAAAATAGCGGTATTATGCCAAAAATATGTAAGAGACATAATGTCTTCAATTTATTCTTTAAACCCTAAATGCCCAATACAAGTTTACCTTCCAGGATACTGTTTTTCTATTTTCTCGCAAAATCCTAAGAAGTTAACTGAATCACCAAAAAGAAGATCCCTTCACACAAAAAAACTACT
Source organism: Microvelia longipes (assembly GCA_018340805.1). Taxonomy (NCBI): domain Eukaryota; kingdom Metazoa; phylum Arthropoda; class Insecta; order Hemiptera; family Veliidae; genus Microvelia; species Microvelia longipes. The sequence continues at coordinate 39,597,562 of JACMZG010001913.1, forward strand.
ACTCTAATTTTATTAGTTTATGTCTAACAGTTCAAAATTTACGGGGGGGGAGACAGTAAATACAGGTTTGACTGAAATATATGGTGCGATAATTTTGGAACTAAGCTCATATACAATTAAATTTAATGTGTTATTTCATTTCGGTACAGTAACTTTTTAAGGTTTTGTAAAATGTTCGCTGATCATTATTGTGCGTTTGATATATAAATATTTTATAAACAACAGGTTTCGTAATATTTAAAAAATAAAATGCCCGTGTTAGGGCCTTTCGGCCCATCAGGGTATTCATCCTGCTGGAACCACCTCAGGTGGGTTGCATCTACTACACTCTAAGAATTATTTAAAGTTGGCGAAATCTTTTTAATACAAATACTATTCGTAAAACCTTAGAGCATAGCCCGGGCTGCGAACCCCGGACCTTCGGTGCCAAAATCGAACGCCTTTACGATCACGGCCACGGAGGCAGACACGTAATATTTAAAAAGTCGAATTTTCTGTCCGTAAAACCGAATTGACCTTACTTAACTGGAAAGTCTAGTTTTCATTTCGATTTGAAAAAGCGTTTCAAGTTATCAATAAAGCGTTTAAAGTGCCATGGAAATGTCTATGAGCAAATTCTCGTCCTATGACATATCATTTTATACCCATGAGTATAGCTAAACCATAACGAAATAGTGTCAAGTGTCGAATTCTAGCGGGTTTATCCGTAACTAGAGAATCCACTCCATTGAACGCAATTGACCTGGCAACTGGGCAAGTAAAAACCTTAGTGTGGAAGGTTATTCTTTTCAACACGCTACAAAAATAACACAAAAATAGACATCAAAACAATATTTGATCAATTTTTTTTACTTTTCTCTGCTCATTTTTTAATTCTTGTGATTTGTGATTTTAATGTTGTCTTATTTCTGTTCTTGCCTTTAGATCAAAATTTTTATCTCATTACATTTAAAAGATTAAATTTAACTTAAAATTTAAATTTTTACATCAACAAGATCAATTTATATAATTTCATTTTAATTTAAATGATCTTGTTTTTTTCTTTATTAAATTTTCTTTGTTCTCTTCATAAGAAAATTTTTAAGATTATATATTCTTTTTTCAAATAATAAATTCAAACTTTTATACTTCAATGACATTTATGTTTATATTCTAATTTTTTTTAAATCAAATTAATTTAATTTTAAATTAAAAGTCATTAGAATAATAATAATTTTTTAAAAAAAATTGGTTTATCATAAGCTGACGCAAGTTGTATTAATCAGTAGCGGATAAAATACTTTAGACGTCATTAATAAATAAAAGGTAACTATTTTTTACATTGACTAATTGTTTACATTACTTGCATAATAATTTTGTAGTAATCATTATATCACAATTAATTTATTTAATGTGTTTATATATATATATATTATATATTATATATATATTATATATATATATATATACCTACAAATGTGTAAGTCATTAAAAACTTAATGTGTACAAAAATGTCTTGACATACAACAAATACACACAAAATATATTATAATATATATATATATATATATATTATATATATATATATATATATATATATATATATATATATATATATAAATAAAAATAATATAAAGTTTAATTTAATTTTATATATTTATAATTTAATTATTCAATAATTGATAATTCGTACTCTGTAATTTTATAAAAATGCTGAGATGCGTTTTTGTGAATTTATGTTTTGATTGTTGGTAATATTAATTTTTAATATTTTATTTTCTCTTTGATGGTTTCGAAAATGCCATCAGCTGGGTTCGCAATACCTTATATTTGTAATGAATAAAAATTTGTATTATTTTTGAACTATGTAAGACGAGACACCTGTCGAGTAGTGACGAGCCTGTATAGGTATCAATGAATAAAATTGTTTCAATCAAATGTTTTGTTGTGCTTGCATATTTATTTATAAGAGTAGATGTAAAGGGTCTACTTCACAGCCTAAAATGTTCGTGATGAACGATTTTTTTAACTAAGACGATAAAGATTAACTTTTTGTCCACCGGCTGTAAAATTTTACTTCACCATTCCTAGACTCCGCAGATCTGCAAACCTAGGTTACAACTCCTCAATTGTAAAATGCCTTTATCTTGACTGATGAAAAGAAAATCTGATGACTAATGTAGAATAACATATTTGACAAATAATCCAGTGTTACTCTTTTACAATGTAATAATTTCTTTAGTATCATATGATTATTTGTAATTTTCCGATTATTGACTTCATTTTCTTTGATTTACAACTTGTGCAATTTCAAACTTGCTTTTACTTGCTATGACATTTCCTGATTATTGACTTTTATCTTTTTCTGATCTTGACTATAAATCACAAATTAAAGCGTTCATCTTGTTTTTCATAATAAATTTATAAATATTAATTACAAAAACTGCTATTGATTGTTATATTTAAATTATAATATTTAATAATATATGCTATTAATTAATTTTGTCCTATATTAATTTATTTAAACTTAATATTACGTCTCATGTTGCTATTCAGCTTGTTAATTTTATATATTTCTCATTATTTACTTTAGAAATTTTGTTCAATAATTGCTTAATTTTCTGTACATAACTACATTTTATTACTTTTCCTCATTTATACCGTAGGTATATAGGGAAAGCATTGTGCTTGCAATAAAATCCGAAACTGGGACGAATCCGGAATTATCCTTTTCAGGCGTTTAAAGGCCTCTTAAGTAGTTTTCGTAAAGTTGTCTGTCTGTATCTGTGCGTATGTGTGTGTCTGTTTGTATGTGTGTGTGGTATCATCGTAGCGCTCTTTGTATTTATGCTACAGAGTTCAAATTTTCTACAAAAATCAGTCCAATTTTTTTTGTAATAGTGCTATTCGGAAATTGTTTTATGGCGTCATTAATCCGCAATAATAAATCAGAAAAAAATTCAAAAATTCATAAAACATGAAAAAAATATGGGATCCGATTGAAAATTGGTACGCATGTAGCCATGTATAAGACTAACATATGTACTACGTTTCATTTTATTATCAGCATTACTTCAATTTGTATCAAATAATATGTTTACGTTTTTTAAAAAATTGTAAAAAATCGGAAAATATTCCAATTGAGTTGAAATTTGGTACAAGTTTATCCCTTGACGCAATAAATAAGTCTACTAGGTTTCGTTAATTATAAACAGACTTTTTGTATTAAGAAAAAGCCTATCCATGATTTTTGGTGGATCATAAAATTTAAGCAGCATCAAGCGTGGTCAGTGCTTGGATAAATGACCACTGGGAATGAAACGAATGTATTTACTATCTGAGGACGAGCTAAGCGAGTCCGAAGACGACGAAGAAGTGTTGCAGCATACATTTAACGACTTGTATTTCTATGGACGAGCGAAGCGAGTCCAATGCTGGGAGAATGAGCGTAGTGATGTAATGAGGAAAAGTTCCGAATTAATGAATTACGGACTATTAGAAATATGAAGGAAAAACAATTAGACATAAAAACAGATTTAAAAAGATTTAAGAAAAACTGTAGCATAATTTGACAGCCAACAAATCACTTTTGAGTGTCAAGTTGACTCGACTTTGTCTAGATAAGCATTCAAGTAGTTCACTGATTTTAAATCTTAATCATAAATCTTATTTTGTTTTTCTTCAAATGTGGGATAAATATTTAAATTTCTTTGATGACAAGAGGTGTCTTCCCTCTTGTTTAACGTGTTGCTATAATTGCGTCGATTATTCAATATGACACTACATACTACGTATTTGTTACGTATTTTATCAAATTAATGAAAAACTGACAACAAAGCTGGATACACAAACATTTTAGTGGATTAATCGAAAATTAATTTTCGCTTAATAATAAAAAAAATAGCAATTTTGTAAAATTAAAGATGGCAGTAAAATGGTAATTTGTTGCTGCGACACTTTTTACAACTTTTTCTCATTAATACCGTAGGTATATTTTTTTGTTTTATTTTTTATTTATTTTTATTGTTTCCAAAAAAATCTGTTTTACGTGTTTCAAGGACCTCCTCAGTGGCTTTCACAAGTTTGTCTGTCTGGATGTGTGTGCGTGTGTTTGGTCTATTATCATCGTATCTAACAGTGTACTTATGCTAGAGAATTAAAATTTGGTACGAAAATATATCTTAAGGTTTGAGCTATCTGAAAAATATTTTTTTGTAAATTTTTACGTCAATAATTCGCAATAATGACTCTGCAAAAATATGTCGATTGGTTTGAAATTTAGCACGCATGTAGTTTTACATAAGATCAACAAATCGACTGAATTTCTTCACATTATCAGCATTAGCATAGTTTCTATCAAATAACTCGTGTACATTTTTTAACAAATTGTAAAAAATCGGGGAATAATCCAATTGATTTGAAATTTGGTACAAGTTTACATAATATATGTACACCAAGTATCGTTTCAATGAGACAACTATATCTGTGATTTTTGTTAGATCATAAAAGTTAAGCTGCATCAAGGGTGGTCAGTGCGTAGATGGGTGACCGTTGGGAATTAAACAATTGCAATTACTATCTGAGGACGAGCGAAGCAAGTCAGTAGATGTGTTGCAGTATAAATTTGACACATTATGTTTTCTGAGGACGAACGAAGCGAGTCCAAAGTAAGAAGGATGAGCGTAGCGAATCCATCGTAGCGAGGAAAAGTTCCGGGGTACCCCGTACCCTCTTATTTTTTATTGACTTGTCAATAAAACTTGACGTATATTCACTAAAAAAATCGAGTAAGGGAACTTTGAAACTTTACCTCATCACATCGGATTTGCTACGCTCGTTCTCAAAAACTACAAATAGTTAAATTAAAACTATAACACGTCTTCATTACTGTAATTCCTAGCGGTCACCTATCCAGGCACTGAGCACGCTCGATACAGCTTTTTAATCATAGATCATGAATATACTTCACGTATTGAAACAAAACTTGGTGTACTTATCGTAAAGGTAAAGGTATAAACTTGTTCCAAATTTCAATTTGATTGGATTATTTTCCGATTTTTTACCATTTAAATAAATCGGGTACGGGGTACTTCGGAACTTTATCTCATCACATCGAATTCGCTACGCTCATCCTACCAGCTTCGTACTCGCTTCGCTCGTCCTCAGATAGTAAAAACATTAGCTTCATTCCCAGTGGTCATTTATCGTGGCAATATCCTCGCTCGATGCTGCTCAATATAGCTGTGTATGTACAATATAGCGATAGACTGATTTTTATACAAAATTTTAACTCACTAGCATAAATATACTTGGTGCTACGATGATAACAGATATACTCATACTCTCTAGCAGGTATAACACACACATACACGCACACACACATACAGACAAACAACTTTGCGAAAACCACTCAGGAGGCCTTAAAAACGACTAAAACTGATAATTCCGGTGACATCCTGGTTTCGGATGTTTCGAAAACACAATACTTTTTTGTATACCTAAGGTATAAATGGAAGAAAAGTAAAAAAAATTGAACTAATGCCGATAATGAGATGAAACATGGTACACATGTTAGTCTTATGCATGGCTACATTCGTGCCAAAGCTGAATCCGAACGTAACATTTTTCCGCGTTAGATGATTCTTTATATTATCGCAGAGTCATTATTGCGGGTTAATGTCGTCATAAAAAAATATTTCGTACAAAGTTGCAACTTTCTTGGAGCTACGATAAAAACAGATACACTACAGACAGACTATCTTTTGAAAATATTCTTGTTAAAATCACTGAGAAGGCCTCAAAAACACCTGAAACGGATAATCCAGGTGACATCCCGGTTTCGGATTTTTTGGAATCGCAATACTTTTCCTATATATTTGCAGTGTAAAAGAGGAAAGTAAAGATATAACGCTTGTAATCAAGTTGCTTTTATACCTTTTTGGTTAAACACAAAGATCTAAAACCTATTACAACAGACAACGACAGAGTGACAGAGAAAAGTTTTTTCGTTATAATAATTTTCGTTATTAATCATTTGAAAATTTATGGGGAGATAAAAATAAAATGATTTTTTAAAATTATTCGAAGTATATTTTAAAGTATACCTTTGACGCAAACTTCAACCCTGTCACATTTTATAAAGTGTAAAAATACAGTGCATTCTAATTATGCATGTACTTGTTTAAAAAATCAAACTGTACTATAATTTATCTGATATCTAGTTCTTGTCGTAAGGCGTTTCTTCATCCTTGTCATTCCTTAATCATTAATTAGCATTTTTGTATTACAGTAAGAAACTGAAGCTTTGAAGAGAGCTAAATATGAGTTAAAGTAAAAACTAGGGTACAGAGTGAAAATTGATTTTCTGATGTATTTCGTCTAAGGGTTATGTCAAGGTTAAGGGTGGAGGTGAACGAACCTCTACTTATTCTATTCACTTCATTATCTATGCTCCGTCCTTTGCAGCTTATAGCCATAGAGATATATTACTAGAGTAATATATCTGGAGTAATATATCTGGATATATTACCAATAGTATACTATTGGTTGAATTTTGAAACATCGAAAAAGTAACCTGACCACATTCTATGTCATTACAATCAAATAAACAGAACAAAAAAACTGTAAATTATATAGTAGAATGTTTTAAATACAAATTAAAAACACAAACAATGTGCGGGAAGCCAACAAAAAATTGATTTATTCAACCTTTACTCCCTCTTGGAGGAGGTTTCAATGAGGGTTTACACCGAGCCCTGAGATCCCATTAAGATTGTTTTATGCCTCTCAATTTATCATAGGCTGCCCCCTAATATATAACTTCTATGCTAAAAGTATTATGTACCTCGTCTTCTCTTAATGTAGAGTGCCGAGTGGCTCATATATTTTATAAAACATTAAATTAATTCTTAATAATAAGTTATTAACGTTTTGTTATTCATATTTTAACGCAGAGGTTCTCAAAGCGTGGTACGCGTACCACTGGTGGTAAGCGAAAGGCCTTTTGATTGTACGCAGAAAAATGTAAAACCTTTTGTAAAGAAGTTATGAAAGAGAAACAATTTTTGCGCGAAGGTCCGTAAGTCGGGCGCGCTTTCTTGCTTATCAATCTAATTTTTACTCCATTTTCAGTAAATATATAATAGCCTCAGTAGTAACGTCATAACTTATTTCATTTTTTTAAACTTTTTTCAAAGAAAATGCGCTAAAAAGTAGTATAAGCTGAGCTTCAAATGAGTGCAAATTGCGCTGTGCTGTGTATTGTATAATCCCTGGGATAAATATGGGCGTTTTCTTTGAAAAATCGAAAGAAATAATTAACAAGTTGTGACGCTACTGCTCGGGTTATTAAATACATAACGAAAATTAAGCAAAAATTTCATGGAAAGTTCGTTCGGATTGAGGACCTCCGCGCCAGAATTATATCTTATGTTTTCGATAGGGTTGAAACCAGTGAGTAAAAAATATTTTAAATCAGTAAAAAGTTAGATTGAATTAGTTGCATTTAGTGAAAATATGCAGTCATAAAGTCAAAAAACTTTGTGACTTTTTTAACTGCCTTAAGTTTAAAAGGATATAGTATCCTTATAAACTGAAAATTCTATTTATTTGTAAAAACTTAACTTTCTGTTGATCTTCTGTGCTAGATGAAGAGGAAAATGAAATGTTCAGGTTAACAAAGTAGTTGATTTTATTTTTAGCCGAATTGATTTGAAACTTTATATGGCCCAGATGGGGCCGTACCAAGCCTCATAGGCCCGCGAAGTGGGCTTGTGAGGCGAGTCGATGAATATTCGATAGATACATGGCATAATGGCATGTAATAATAAATACTAAAACAAAATAACGAGGCCATGAAAAGTTGCTAAATATAAGGCAAAATGCCATGTAACGAGAAATAATAATAAAACAATAAATAACACAAAACAACAACAATATGTCCGCGAAGCGGCTATGGGCCGAACGCTTGTATTTTATTATTTTGAATTATAAAAAACTTCTTCCGCTACTTGAAATAGTTAATCATATTCGGTAAGCTTTAGAAATGACAGCAATTGATTAAATAATACAATTAATCGATTTTAGATTTTGATGACGTATTTCAAGAGCGAATAGGGAAAATAAATGACATCTTCATCTTTTAAAATAAAATAAAAATAAAACAAAGGGCCTTCGGCCTCTAGACCGCCGTCGGCCCTGTGGGCGATATATCAGTTTGTCTTATTACTAGTTTACATTAGAGTACCTGTATAATCATTAATGCGATTATACAGGCACTCTAGTTTACATAAGTGGCATACTGCTACGATATAAGCGAATTTTCAAATGTATTCGTAAAAAAATGTGATTTGTTAACGATAATGAAATATAACTTCGTATTTTTTCAACTATACTTAGCAATAATGTATGAAACATTTCAGTCCGATCTAAACACTTTTTGAAGATTTTTTTTTATATTTTATAAACAATTAATTGTGTTTGGGGTTGAGTTATATACCAAGTATCATTTCGATCTGAGAAAGCGTTTGAAATTATCTGTCTCATAGAAAGTATATATATGTGTATATTATATTAGTATATATATTTTATTATGTTATAATATATATATATATATATATATATTCATATCATGACTATAAGCTCTCATTTTTTCGAAATTGCTAAAAAATAAAACACGAGGTTGTTTTGATGCCCCATGCCAAAAACTTGGGGAGTTCTTTCTGCCCCCCCCCCCCGCTATCTACGCACTTGCGCTAGATCGTCTATATAGAGAGCATGAAGTTGTTGGATTAAAAAAGCAAGAAGTTTTTGAAAACCAAACATGTTGGGACTCTGATGACAAACGACTGACTTTACTACGGTTCATAATATTTATTATAACTGGAAGGAAATAAGTCATCGCTAGTCAAGTTTATAACGAGTTTGCCTTGATTATCATATTGCGACGTGATTTGGTCTCAGAATAGGCTTAAAAATTAAGTTGATTAATTTAAGTTATTTTTAGAGAAGGAACTGGAATGCTCGCGATTAACTTGGAAGGAAGGTCACTTCGCTCTCATACAGATGTTAGGTTAGGTCAGAAAATGTGGCTACCAAAACAGAGATTATTACTCCTTGAGGGAGGATTGGGTAGAATGACAAGTGAGGGGTGTTGGCAATTCATGAGGTACCATACCGAGTACTTACTTAATAGCGAAAGTATTATTATTTTATTATTATTATTTAAATAATTTTAGTTAATTTAAGAAAAGTGTCGGAAATACGAAATATTTCTTCAATCATAAGACGTATCATGTAATCTCTATTATCGTATCATGATTTGGTGAATCATATTTTATTAATTTCACCCAAAATATTACATCGATTTTATGAGTGACTTAAATTGGAGTAAAATGTCCAGTGTTAAATGAAAAAGGGTTTGAATTAATTATCCCTCCCCCATCGGATTCTTCAGTAATTTGTGGGCTAAGGCACAGTTTCGGGATTTAAAATGCAGGTATGGGTCCATGGAGTGCTCGTGTTAACAGGACCTATAGTCTAACTCCATCTTTCGGACCTTTGTGATTAATCCGCAATTGCGAATATGGTTCGAATTTGTAAAGATTTTAACATAAAAGAATATTTTTTCAGGTCGTAACAGAAAAATCGGGTAAACTGAAAGCTAATTTTAATGCTTAGCATTATTTCAGGCCATGCCTGGAATTTACATTATTTTAACGTTATGTGGGTGCACTGCACGCTATATCCTTTTCTTTTGGAATGCAGCTGTCTGTTTATAAGGCTCTTCTTCTTATTTCCTACTTTTGTTGTGCCATTTTGAAACTTTAAGTTTTTTGTTAAAATTAGCCCTATTCAACTTTAAATGCTGCGAGATCAGGCTTTTAAACATTTGGCTGGATTTACAAAAATTTTAATGAATTAATGCTTTAAAATATTCTTACTATTAGGGACTTGTTGATCTTATACCATTGACGCTTGAAACATCTTTTTTGGGGCTCTCAGGGGTTTTGTGTATTATTGTGTATAACCCGTTGTATACCCCCTCCTCATAAAGAGTGGATTGAATTTACAATAAATTCAGTTTTGTCAGCTTGTCACACATTTATGTGTCTTCTTTATGTTTTGAACATCACACTCTATAACTGTATTTAGTGATGTTTTTTGATTGTTTAATAAGTTAAAGTGTGTTAGGTTATTTTACGATGGTACATTATTTTCAACTAATTGTTCTCGTTTTAACATCTGTGGTGTATTTATTATGTGACTTAAGCCAAAATTTTATACGTCCCTAATTTAGGCAGTTAATTTGGGATAAAGCCGAGGAAGTTTATGAAAATTGTCTCTGAGGCAAAGGCCGAGGAAGCATTGTTGCGAGGGGAATAGCATTTTACTCACAAGGTGCATACAAGGGTTTTCTCTCGACGTTTGACGTAATTTTAATTATTGTTGTATTCTCATTGTTTCAACGTTTTTTTGTATTTTGAGTTTTTTAACTTCTGTTGTCGGATGCCATTTAAAATTTAGGGGATGTCATCTAAAAATTTTGAAAAGATTGGGAGGCTTCAAACCCCAGAAAATACTTTTACTCCTTCAGAAGCATTATCACCCTCAGAAAATAATTTTTATTAATACTAGTTTTATGAATCTATCCTGTTAACTCTTTGATGTATTTCAATATTTTAAACTATTACTCTGACCTCTCGGTCTTGAGAACGTCGCTAAGTCGAAAAAAACATAGGAATGTAAACCGTCAAAGGAGATCTTATTTTTAGGGAGATCGACTATAAACCTTAAGAGAAGAAATAGAACGAAAAATCAATTACGACATATTAATTTTGTTCGTTTAAAACATATTTATCCACCCAGTTTGTTCTCTAGACTCATGTTTGTTTTTGGTATTGTTTTGATTAGTATGTTGGTTACGTTGTGGAGGTAAAAGAGGAAAATTCTTGCAAAATTAAGCCAATTACTAACAAAAACAAACGTTAGGAAGATTGTTAAAGTTACTCTTTTCAAGTTTATTGAGGTTTAAAGGTGCACGGGAGTACTGTTTAATTGTTGTATCATTTTTAGTTTTTTGTGGTTTTGTAAATAAAGGGGTGTTACGATCGTTTAAAATCATTACTTACCAAATCCAACCGCGTTTAACTTTTGGGACTTGATACCAAATTTGAGTTCTGTTATGTACTGGTGTTTTTTAGCGTTAGTAGCGAAGTTTACAAATGGTAGGTTTTTTCTAATATTATTATTCAAGTTTCAATTTTAAATAACCCAGGTGTTAGGTTGAGAATTTCGAGTTTCTAATTTGTTTTAATTATGAATTTCAATAATGTTTTGCAGTATATTTTTTGGCTTAATTTCGTTCGTGTGCATCAACTTTGTTGATCAAACTAGTTTGTCGTTAAATCTAATGTTTTTGAGTCTAAGTTTTTAATTGTGAAATTTTTAATGATTTCATGATGTCTGAATTAAGAAAGTTATCAATTTAACTTTCATTAGGCCCAAAAAAAAAGTCCAAAAAAGAAGAAAAGGAAGAAAGAAAAGTTGTAAGACTGTGTTTAACGCTGACTGAGCCCAAATAAGAAATTGGTTGTTCCTATATTTTGTTTTGAGTCGTTGATGAAAAAGGAACTTGAAAAGACACAAAACTAAGAAAGTTAATGGCAAGTGGGCCCTTCCTGAAGGTCGATGATGCAGACGTTGCAAAACTAGCTAACATTACGAAGGACAAATACAACGATGAGAAGATTATACGTACGCTGAATTTAGTGTGCTGGTTATGATGATGGTGCCGATCCTTTATAGACAAACAGATATATTCAAGAAGAATTGGACCAATGACGAATGTTAAGCGTTATAAAGGTTTTTATATTAATAAGAGAATTTTGGAAGAATACGGAGAAAACCAGAGAAAGGAAAGAGACGGAGGGCTCGAATGCCCTTCGGATACGAGAGTTAGTTCTGATTCACGATCAAAGAAAAAATAAAACATTGATTAAGGTTTAGAAGAAGAACAACTCGTCTGTTCCTCTTACCTAAGAATCCAACCTTTGTCTGATCGCAGCTATTGAGTTGGTCCCCTCATCTTCATCATTCTGATCTTGAATCCTGAGCAAGTGCTGGTATATATGGTGCATACTTGTTTTAGTTTACAAAAAACTACTGAATGGAACGGTTGTAATCAATTGACAGTCTGTGAAAACTAAGGATAGAAATAATTCTTAAGACCAGGGACATAAGTGGACCTATATTCATTTTTTTTTCATTGAATTTCGAGGTCCGATTGTTTGTAGGTAATGATGTTCAACTCCTTAAAGTTCAAACGCCATAAATCTACCTTCATCTGGGGAGCACATTTTTTTCAGGGGGGGAGGGCTTTAATGTCCTACAAATAGGATGTGGTCCTCACCTGGATTTTTACACACTTTCATTCAGCCGCAAATTTAAATTGTTGATTTCCAAATGGATCCTCTTTTGATAATATAGCTCCGAATGCCTTTCTTATTGGTGGGTCTTAAAAAACTATCAAAACAGTGTGAAAGCCAATCAAGCAATAATTGTTTGTTTCATTTGCATACGAGTATTCGATGATTTTATCAGTAATATTTTTAGTTATTGGATTAATTTCTTACGTTCATATATTTCATAGAATCTTGAATCTTTGTTGCTTGCGCCACGTAGCAAAAGAACAGTTGCATTTTGCGAAACATTGAAACACATAACTTTTATATTAAAACATAGAGATATTTCTAGAGGGGCCCTATTGGTTGGAATTTTGGAACACATTTGAAAGTAACCTGACCACCTGATCATTAATCAGACAAATAACAGAACAAAAATTCAGTTATTTATATAAGTAACTGATTTGGCATTTTTAAATATCTCTACTATATAGAATATTTACAATGCCAAATCAAAACACAAACATTGGGGGAGCCGAAAAACAATTGATTTATTATAACTTAACTCGCTTCTTGGAGGAGTTTTTCAATGATGGGGTGAGAGGCCAAAAAAAGATGTTTTACGCTTTTTAATGTATGGATAGGCTATGCCCTCTCTAGTTATAATCTCTAGATTAGAACTATATTTGATAATAATTAATCTTGTTCATGAATTTTGTAAAAATAAATCTAAACAAAGAACAATTGTCAGGTGCTATGATTTTATTTTTAGGCATTTTCCCTTTTGTCTTTAATTTTGCTGTAAAAATTTGAAATGATTATGTAATAAATTATTTGGTTGGGATTTATTAAATTGAATGCGTGCTCGGCATTGATAGATTTGATGGAATCATTTGTAATTGAAGGCACAGATAGCTTTAATTGATGTAAGTTGATGATTTATCATGTCCAATCTTACTTGTTGATTTATAATATGATGATCATATGTTTTTGTACTCAGCCTACTCTTGTCTAGTAGTTCTTTGGTCTGTGCAACTCATTAGAGTTTGAAAAAAGTTATAATTTGCGAAACAAGACATTAAATGGGTAGTTTTGTCTAACTACAGAATGTTTTTTTTTAATTCAGAATAATATATTCTTTACATGGATTAACTATTCTTATTTAACTACATGATGAGATATAGGGTTTTATTGTTTTTTTGTTCAAGTTAGTTTTTGCATTAATTCAGTGTTGATAGAGATTGGCATTAATAAAATGTAAAAAATAAAATAGTTTTGAATAATTATTATGTAGCTATGTGTATATTATGTTTAAAATAGTCTTACCTATATAATTTTATCTTACATGTACATGATTTAATTAGCTATTTATTTAGTAGTTTGATGGATCTATATTTAGTAGAAAGGAATTTGAGTTCATCAAATAAAGAAACATTTTGTTTTGTTTTGTAAAAATGAAAATATTCTTCAAATTTTTAGTTACTATGCAGGCCCATCAAGGAATATTTTTGCGTGGAATGTCAAAATTGTTGTAATAAGCAGTGTATTTGCTGTGATGGGGATTGATTGTTATTTTTTTATTCCGTTCTAACCCATTCCAGGTTTGCATATCATGCAACCATGAGCTTAGCTTTAGAGACATTAATGCACAAAATGCAAAGTTATTAGAAATGTTTTTGGACAAAGTTTATGTAAATTCTTTTGCAATTCGTGGATATGACAGATCTATGAAAATTTGTAATGAAGGTGACCAAATTAAAAAGAAAGTTGATTCGTTTGGGTTAAATGTTCATTAATTTTTGAACAGTTTTAGTGACTTACCTTCTTCTTTTTTCAACCAGTTTTATGAATCAATATGGTGGCTAGTGTTTAAATATTATCAATTTATGGATGAGTGGACGCTGGGAAGTGAAACAAACGTATTTACTATCTGAGAAACAAAGCAAGCAAGTCCGAAGGAGTCTTCGTTTTAAAATTTAGAGGTGAATTTCTACATTCTGAGGATGTATTTGAGGAAAGTTCTGAGGTACTGTAATCAAAGAAAGACTAACATTAGAGGAGCGATACAAAGTCTTATATTCTTGGGTAGGCTAGGTGCCCTAACGGTACACTGGTGACGTCATTTTTTTATTTTTCCAATAGTTTACAATTTTCACGTAAATATTACATATTTTTTCGGACTATTTTGTTTTAAATTAAGTAAAATGGAATTTAAATAAGTTTTATTATTATCTATTGCAATTTGTATTCTTTATTTTCTGTGTTGATTAAAAGTAGTTATAATGTGGCATCACCTGGAAAATGTCCGCCGTTGATAGAGTACAATGCGATTTAATAGAAGTTGTTAGAGGGGGTGAGGGGAGTATTTAGTCTTTCTCTAGGGAGACTATAGTAGGGGGAAGTTACAGTTTAGGCACCTTATGGAACTAATCTCCTCCAGACCATTATAACTGTGTTATCGGGTTCTGTACTCCCTCTTAATGTTTTTAGTCTCTTTGTTCCGTAATGGATTTTTTAAATTAATTTAATTTTTAAATTTAACAAACTAACATTATTTATTGGGTTATCAAGTTACACCAGTTATTTTATTTTTTTTGCAATACATGTTTGGGCTTTCAGTCCATTTTGGTATTGGCATTAGTAGATGTGTTGCTCGGATTAGGTATCTTGATTATACTTGGAAATGTATTATTTGTAATGTTGGACATGTGAGGCATGCTACTTGGACTTGATGTTTACATGTGGGTCTAAATGTTGATATTAAATTTATAGGTTTAATTAGTTACTATAATGTAAGATGTGTAACCATATTACTATGTATGTATAGTACCTACGTGTTAGTGTTGTAATATATAGTATACATGTTACTAAGTTATATCCAGTGGATTTTATTTTCTACTTTTAAACTGGTTAAAAGTGTTTATTTATTATTGTATTAACGATGTTGGAATATGCCTGTTTTTACTTTAGTTTATTGTGTATTTTTTATCTGTATATAAAATTAAGATTTTTTTAAACATTCAATTTTATTGTACCACACATGAGTTATTATCCGGTTGACAGCATTAGGAAGATTATGATAAGAAGCAATGAGGTTTGTGTTGGATGTTAACACGACACCATTTCATATCCAATCAATTCATTGGTTTCTCAACATATTTTCCTACATTCACTGATTGTAACGTGTTATTACTATTAACCCTTACCGCAGGATGTATCACCTTGGGTGATTCGCTTCTATCAATATGGCTGANTAACCTTTAAACTCTACGTTAACAACAAATCAAACGCTTAATAACAAAGGATTAACCCTCACAACATAAAAAGACTAGAATTAAATTAAACATCATTTAATTTATAGACATGGTTAACCTGTTATTTGTAAACTTCTAGTTTGTTTTTATTTATTTCTTGACGAAGTTGATTTTTTTAAATTTATTTCTGTGATATTTAATTTAATTCTAGTCTTTTTATTTGTTGATAATGTAGTGTTTGAGTTTATTTTTGTTCACCTGAAGATGCCCACAGTGTTGGGTGAAATGATCATTGCTAATTTGTAGATTACTGAAGAAAAATATTATATAATATAAGTCATTACTTTAATTTTTTTAAATGTGTGAGTTCTATAAACTTAAAAGTGTGACTAAGCAGAAATTATCTTGGACTAACCTCATTGGCTCCCTCGCATTATTTTCCCACTCTGTCAACTGATTATAACAGTGTGTTATACAATAAAGTTTCAAGTCTGAGCTTTTATTCATTGCTTGGTGCAAAGATTATGTAGTATACCGTAGATATATAGTATAGTATAGATTATATAGGTATACTACATAATCTTTGGCTTGGTGTTGTAATAATTATAGTATAGTATACATGGTCAAAGCTTGATTAGTTAATATTCAATTGATTAAATTGTAATAGGCAAGCTTTGTTTAAAATGTAGCTTATTTTATTTGCTAAAAGGTTTTTAGAAGTACTTAGTGATTTTTATCAAAGAGGAATGATCACTTCTTCTTCTTTCTGCAAGAAGTTTGAATAATAATAGGATTTAACATTAAGATTAAGATTTATTATTATTTAAAAGCATACCATTACAGTATTATATAAACATCGCATAAAACATTTATGAGTAATCTAATAATAATATAATTATAATAATATAATTTTAAAACTATTCAAATCAATAGTAATAAAGAAATGTAGTTTAGGCACTAACTACTAGAATTCGCTGGTGTCTTTATCTCCATACGGTTTCTACTCCATCTGAATTAGTTGAGTTAGGAACAGGAGGGGGGGGAGTAACTTAAATGAGAAGAAGCAGTTTGGATTCGATGTGTAAAATATCTATATATAAATCACTTCATTATCTTATATCAACTGCCTATAAGTCTTTTCTCTCTCTATATATGACGTTCCCATAGAAACGACATATTATATATATATATATATATATATATATATATATATATATAAAATTATATATATATATATAATATATATAATTATATATATATATATATATATATATATATATATTCCACACCAGATTTGTGTCCTAGACGTTTCTATAGGACACGATAACTTTCAAACAATTTCTTGGATCTTGTAAATGTCCCGAACCCTCTTGTTATGAACTATATGTGACGTCATTAACTCACAAAAATGACCCCACAAACATTTAAAAAAATCCCAAATCTTCATATAGTGTTTAGATAGGGGTGAAATATTTTACTCATATACTACTAAGCATGGTACACAAAAATACCAAGATACGTTTCTATTGTCAGTATTATTCGGTTTTATGATTACATATATATGTTCAACAATACATATGTCATGGTTTGACATGTTATATGTCAAGCAAAAACATGTTATTGATTGACATATATATGTCAAACAAAACATGTCATCGATTGACATATATAGTCAAAAAAACATGTCATTGGTTTGACATAATGTAAAGAAATTACGTTTTTTTACTATATTTACTACCAGAGACTATAGATACTTAAATTATTTTTATGACACACGGATAAAATCAGTTGGAAATAATGTTCTATACGGACATTAAATTCCTGTGTATTTTATCCATACGGACTTCTTAATTGATGTTAAGAATTTATTTAATTTGAGACGTATTAAGGCGTTTCTATGTTATTATAGAGCAAATAGCGGCACTTGATTTAAAAGATTATTGTTTGTAAGTGCAAGGGCACTTGGACGATAAAAATGCCAACAATCACTCTGCCAGTTACTCACTGGTTCGAAAACCAGTTACGACTGGCTATGGATTGGTATGCAGCTTACTTTCCCGACAAAATAAGCTCTAAGTACCCTGCACTTATTGTCTTTGTTTATACATTATATACATTGGTGGATGTATTTATAAATTTTAAAACAATGCTATTAATTTGGATTTGTATAAACAATAGAGAGTGATTTAAGTGTCACGTTATCTTGTTTAAATTTATTAAAAATTATAGTTGTTACACCTATAATAAAAATTCCGTGCTATATTGTTCTTAATAAGGCGGTCGAAATATCCACGGCCTTCTGAAACATTGGAATCACCAACAAACTTTTTTTTCAAAATTTCAGTAATAGCCGGATTGTGATTAAATGAACTATTTCCGTAATCTGCCACGCTCTTTGGTTAATCTTCAAGAGTATTTACATTCACTCAACGATTTATTTTTATCTTAACTTGGTACATACATAACTTACTGTTAGACGCGTCAATGTTATCTAAACTGATTTGTTTGTTATATTTGAATGGTATTTAATGAAAAAATTAGCACAAATTGTTATTATTCGCAGTCAACAACACCACAACAAAGAGGTAATTTCGTATTTGTATGTATGTACCATACGCGAAATAGGCTCATTTATCACAAATCCGGCTAAATTACTGAAAATTTTGAAAAAAAAAAGTTAAAAAAAAGTTTGTTGGTCATCCAATGTTCTAGAAGGCCGTGGATATTCAACCGCGCCTTATATAGGGTTACTTTTTGCGT
Source organism: Microvelia longipes (assembly GCA_018340805.1). Classification (NCBI taxonomy): domain Eukaryota; kingdom Metazoa; phylum Arthropoda; class Insecta; order Hemiptera; family Veliidae; genus Microvelia; species Microvelia longipes. Next base: position 39,615,956 of record JACMZG010001913.1, read on the forward strand.
GTCCTATCTTACAGAAAGAAGAGATTAGTTCCATGGTTTTCGGAAAAAGTGAAGTCTTTTATTAGCAGTAATATTGTACTCCATCCTCATATAAAGCTTTTTAGCGAATTTTCGAAGAAAAAATAAGATTATATGGAGGGGGGGGGTGACAAGTCGATTTTTGTACCAAGTGTTATTCGATTTATGAAGTGTTTCGAAAAGTTATCGTGTCCCATAGAAACGTTCTAGGAAACGGAAAAATTGTACTTACATACGTACATATATATATATTATATATATAATTATATATAATATATATATATATATACTAATATATATATATATATATATATATTCACGGGACTGTTTGTGTATTAAAATGTTACTTAAGTTCATTTGATATAAATTGAACTAATGCTGATTATGAGATGAACCCTGTCACATAGGTTATTCTTTTACATAACCTACAAAAAACCCTTTTCCTTTTTCCTTACCTTTTTTTACATGCATGCTGAAAATTGCAGTTTTTTCGCGTTTTATGATTTTTGAAATTTTTGCTAATTCATTTTTGTGGGTTAATGACATTATAGCAACAGCACTTTTTTTGATTTTATAAACTAAGTTTTTTATATTTATTGCATATAAAAAATTTGTAAAAACTATATGTTGTATAGAAATAAAAATTATTATTAATGACGATGCATAAAAAATTATTCCCCGGATAGTACAAAACTACACGTCACTATATACCTTCCTCACACAGTATACCTATACCTACGTCATAGTATACCTACACCTACGTCACAGTATACCTATACCTACGTCACAGTATACATAAACCTACGTCACAGTATACCTATACCTACGTCACAGGTATTTACCTATACCTACGTCAACAGTATACCTATACCTACGTCACAGTTATACCTTCACCTACGTCCACAGTACAACCTACGTCACAGTATACCTACTACCCTCCTCTCTATGCTACACGTATAGATTGATTTTTGTTATAAGTTCCGACTCTCTTGCACACATATACACTGCGATGCTACGATGATAACAGACGCACACACATACAGACAGACAACTTGAGAACACCTGAAACGGTTTTTTCTCAGTTTAAGATTTCTTTACAAACCCAATAATTGTTCTATACATCTACGGTATAAATGAGGAAAATTAAAGAAGAAAATACAACAAACTCTAAGAAAGAAAGAATATAGCAATTATTAAATTACGTCAACTTCTGGAGATAAAATCTCGTAATGTTTCCCCTTTTTAACTATTACCTCTCTCAGCTTTGCCTTAGGAAATAAACTCTTAAATACATCGGTTTCGCCTCGAGAGTTGAATGCTTTGGACCCTCGGCTTTAGCCTTAGGACCCAACTAGCTCCTCAGGGAAAATTTTTACTCCCTTGGTGCAAAAATAACTATTAAGATCCTGAACTGGATAAGAATAAGTACAGAGACAAATGCTATCGTACGACAATACGTACATGCGTATTATAGTACGACACACTTTTCAAATCAGTTGACAGCATGGAAAAATAGTGTTGACAAACCAATAAGGTTGACTTAATTTGAAATTGATGGTTTAACATCCAAGAATGACCACATTGGCTCGCACGCTATCGACTGATTTTTGTCATGAGTCGTACTATTGCAATTTTAACATTATTATTGTTTTGAAATTTAAATCGGTCTTTTTTTTGAGAGAGAAAAATTTTTCGACTTATCAAAATGTTTTAAATGAAAAGTTAGTGTATCAAAGCTTTGTTATTACATGCGTCTTCATCTTCATCTTAAATTTAACATGGAAGATCGGATGCATTTGTGGTTTAAATTTAAATACGTTTAGATAAGTGATTAAATATTTGTTTGATGAAACGATAGGGACGACTCAAGTAGGATAAAACAGATTTATTTCTGGCAACATGGAAATAAAATTTTAGAGTAAACAACATGTATTTGTGTTGAAATATTTGGCATCTATTTTATTTTCTTTATCCGGAATCTTATCGTTGTTTGTTTATACTCATCAAAGAATTGTTTTACATAGATAGTCTAAAGTCACTATCTTTTGGATTTCACGTTGTTAAAACCGCATTTTGACTTTTTATGCGTTAATAAGCTTCATGCGGGTAAATACTTAAGTGATTATCTGAGTGACTGAGAACTGTATTATATAGCATTGCTTAAGTCTGAGTCAGACTTGTTTGTCAAAATATTGTTGTTTTTGACAAACTCTATAATTAAATTATTCAAATCATTTACACTCATAAAATAAGAATACGATAGAACAAACGTATGAAATTATCTACCTATAGATGTAGTTGTTTTACTTGATATATATTGCTTTATTGATAGATGAGTTGTTCTCATATATATATATATATATATATATATATATATCTATATATATATATATATATTTATATAATATATTATATATATATAATAATATTATAATATATATATATATATATATATATATATATATATATATAAATACACACACAGTGGTGTGTTGTGTTTCGTATTTTCTCTGACAATTTCCTTAATAGTAGCAAAGTAATAAATCTTGGGAGACTAATAAGTGCCCATAAGGCCCACGTGATAAAATAGGGCCGAAATCGTCTAGGAGCCAAAGGCATGTCAATTGGTCTTGTTACTAACTATGAAGGTTTGCTAAGCATTAAAACTCAACCCTCTCATATAAATCTTGAATAAAAGGGATGACGCACTAAGTCATCTAATAATTACATTAACCACGCAGGCCCTAAATTTAGCGGCAAACTTTCCTTTCGATGGTTTTCCTGTTGTTTTTGCTTATTGAGAAGGTTTATAAACAAATACTGAAAAGGAATATCTTTTTTTTTGTTAACTGTTTCATTTCTATTAAAAAAGCTTAAATAGCGCAGAAGAAAGTTGAGGAACAAACTCGACTTATCTTTGTTTCGCCCAACCTTCGTTTCGCGCAACCATTTGAACATAAGTTTGCTCCTATTTCTTTATCTCATAGAACGTTTATGGGGTCAGTAAAGTTCCTTAACTCGTCATCCCAATTCACGCCGGTAGCCAGCCAAAAAAGGCGGGGGGGGGCAAAACCAATACCTAAAGGGGGCGAAATTCTCACATCTACAAGGGAATGTATATGTGTGTATGTAGAATGTAGATTTCACTAATAATCTACTATTCTAGGGGGGGGGGGATGCCTGCCCTGGCCCCTACCTGGCTACGGGTCTGTCTCCATTATTTAAGATCCTTGCATATAACATCCAATTCGACCTGTTCATCCACCCAAAGTGCTAAAAGACCTTCCACATCAAATGAAAAATACGCTCTCAATCTATATTTATAGAACAAAATATGTGCATGAATATACAAGTGAGGAAAATAGAAAAACAAACAAAGAAAATCGTTTTGGACTTTGATAAGGGTGTGAAACATAAGAGACAATATCCTACAATCCATTGACTCCGCACTCAGCATGCAACAGGTGTCTGTCATTATATATGTAAACTAATAATCAATCATCTAATTATTCTCGTCCATGAGAAATTTGATTTATTGATTTAAAATGTGATATATTTTAATAAATTGATATTAAATTATAGCATAATAAATGTTTTGTTTTCTATACTATGTGTTATAAGAATTTAGTAAATTTGAATATAAGTATAAGGTATTGTTAAGCTAAAAGGAGGGGAGACATGACCAGGAAATAGTAGTAGAGAGGGAACTCCCGTTGTCTTAGCAACCTTATCTTAGCTTTAGACTCTAAACAAATACATTTACGATTAATAAATTCAGTATACAAATATTAACGCGAGAGTGAGCACGGAGCTGTCGATTTCTGTAGATCGACTGGCCGCGTATTTTTAAAATCGAAATTTTTCAACCGATAACGAGTGCCGTTGTACTTTTTAAAATATGTCTTTCCGAATATAATTATGCCGTCTAAAAGTCAGCAGAAGAAGGTATTTGAATCAAATATTCGACGAGACATATTTTTTTCTTGACGATATGGAAGCAGGACATCGACTAGCCACATCACCCTCGCTTGACCATCCATATTCCACTTTCCCGACTTAAAATTCGTAAAAATGTCCCTTTAAAATTTTTATGTTTATTTATATTCTTACTTTCTTTCAATCTTTTTTGTTATATTGTCTTCTACGTTCGACCGTCATTGTAATTGTTTTTTGAATACGAAGTCAAATCTATTTTATAAATAACCAAGAATTGATGCATATTGTGTCTGGTTAGATACAGATAGTATGTATGGACTATAGTAGTTCGTTTAAACGCGTTACTCTTTCAGAATCTGAGTTACTTAGTTTTTTAAACAAGTATCGTGATGCAATTGGTTTGTAGTGTTACGTGTTTGCCCATCCGAGTTAAATAACTAACTATTTTTACTTTTCCTTATTTATACCGTAGGTATATAGAAAAAGTATTGTGTTAGTGAAAAAATTCTAAACCGGGATCCCACCGGAAATGTCCGTTTCGAGGAGTAATTTTCACAAAGTTGCCTCTCTGTATGTGAGTGTATGTATCTGTTATTATCGTAGCCCCTAGTATATTTATGCAAGAGTAATGAAACTTCATTTCTCGGTACAAAAATAGGCCTATAGATGTAGTTGTGCTATCCACAAAATAATTTTTTATGACGTCATTAATCCGCTATAATGACTCAGCAAAATTTTAAAAACCATAAAAACGGAAAAATGTTGAGATCGGATTTATATTTGGCTTGCAAGGAACCATATATGCTAAGTTTCATCTCATTATCAGCATTAGTTTAATTTTTATCAGATGACTTGTAAACTTTTTTTTAATTTGTAAAAAATCGGAAAACAATTCAATCGAGTTAAAATTGAGTGCAAGTGTAATAAATAATCAAACTAAGTTTTATTTCAATTCAACAAGTATTGAAAATCCATGATTTTTGTTAGAGCATAAAAGTGAAGCTGCATCGAGCGTGGTCTATGCCTAGATGGGTGACCGGTGGGAATTTATAGTTATTTATGCAACAAGGGATGAAAGTAAGTTTTACAGCTCAAGTTAAAGTTTCGTCCTAAGGCAGCGCCGAAGGAGGAAACTTCATTAGCTCACGAGGCCGGTAGGCCGAGGGAGATAAACTAGTTAGCTCCCGAGGCTTGGCGAGGGAGTTAACTAACATTTTGGCTCCCGAGGCTTGACGAGGGAGATAATACGAGAGCTGAAAACTGTCATCCCTTGTTGCATATTAAATTTTATCTACGACTAGAGAACTAATAATAACAACTATTAATATATTCTTCAGCTCCTTAATTGTTATTGTGTTAGTTTATTATTTCTTACCATGTCAATTACTCTAATGAAGAGAGAATAAAGCCACTATCTTCACATTATTTTATTGTAAGCTGTCAATAGAATAATGTGTAATACTATATTTGTAATTTAAATATTAGCGTGTGTATATTGTATGTTCTACCTGTAGTACCTACATAACACCGAAAAAATCCTAAAAATTTCCTAAAATCCCTAAAAATTTTACTAAAAAATTCTGTCAAGTTGGCAACACTTTCACTTTTCCTCCCTAGGGAGTAAAAGTACATTTACAGTGTGAGATAACAAGACTGTAAGTAGAACTTACAATACAAGGAGTAGATAAAATAATTTAACTAGTATCTGAGGACGAGCGAAGCGACTCCAAAGACGTGTTGCAATATACATTTGTCGAACTGTAAATTCTGTGGAAGAGCGGAGTGAGTACGAAGTAAGGAAGATAAGCGTAGCGAATCCGATGTCTTGAGGAAAAGTTCTGAGGTACCCCGTATCCGATTTTTTTCTAATCGTTTTTCAAGTATGGTAATCAGGTTACGGGACTCTGTCATTATCTTTTAATTTTTGGAATCTTAATTTACAAACATATGAAGTGTTTTAAAAACTGCATTAACTTGGTTGTCATGTAGTATTTATTTACTTACAATTTACGGTTTACAAGCATTAAATTAAAAAAAAGTTTAACATGAAGTAAATAAATTTTAGGTCACTTTTGAATTGATTTATATTTTGTCTCCCGGCTATCGCTAGGTATACTTTTGGTACTTTTCACTAATTTCTATCTGGAAATAAAAATTATAAATAACGGATGGTACATTTAAGATGCTTTAAAATTAAAACATTAAAACTATGCAAAATATAGAACTAGACTTTGGGAAATGGTCTCTACCTACCCCCTGTAAGGCGACTCACGTATGTTTAAGATCTCTACCTACCCCCTGTAAGGCGACTCACGTATGTTTAAGATCTCTACCTACCCCCTGTAAGGCGACTCACGTATGTTTAAGATCTCTACCTACCCCCTGTAAGGCGACCACGTATGTTTAAGATCTCTACTACCCCTGTAAGGCGACTCACGTATATTTAAGTTAACCCCTACTATCACCTCTACCTACCCCCTGTAAGTAACGTGATCGTGTACTCACGTATGTTTAAGATCTCTACGTATCACTATGTTTAAAAGATCTTCGTTAAGGCGACTCACGTATTGTTTAAGATCTCTACCTACCCCTAGGCGACTCACGTTATGTTTAAGATGTTAAGGTCGCATCTCACGTAATGTTTAAGATCTCTACCTACCACCGACTCACGTATGTTTATTCTACCTACCCCTGTAATCACGTACGTTTATCTCTAACCTACCCCTGTAAGGACGTATGTTTAAAGATCTCTACCTACCCCTGTAAGGCGACTCACGTACCCCTGTAAGACTCACGTATGTTTAAGATCTCTACCTACCCCCTGTAAGGCGACTCACGTATATTTAAAATCTCTACCTACCCCCTGTAAGGCGACTCACGTATGTTTAAGATCTCTACCTACCCTCTGTAAGGCGACTCACGTATGTTTAAGATCTCTACCTACCCCCTGGTAAGGCGATAAACCACGATAAACTGTAAGGGACTTCACGTATGTTTAGACCTTATGTCGACTTCTACCTTACCCACCTGTATCCTTGTACAATATGCTTGTTTATAACATGAGTCTTTGTTCTCCGTATTTGTCCGCTAGCAAAAGGCGACTCATGAGTTCTACTTCTCGGTCATATTGTAAGTTATTGTCCTGTAAGGCGATTCACGTATGTTTCAATTCACCATATTCGATAACCTTTACCCAAATATGGTCGTTTAGATCATTTTATACTCTTTATTAGTTCTTGCAATGCTGTGTAGCAAAAACATGAGTCTTTCGGTCTCTTGCCGCTTTGCAGCCGCGTAGTTGTTGTTTTATATCGGTCATATTACTAGTTTATATATAAGTGGCATACTACCACGATATGAGCGAATTTTCTTATGTATTATTTAAAAGACGTGATTTGTTTACATATTGTTATATATGTCGATCGATATAATGGAAACTAAGGCTGATTACATATTTTTAATTACAAATGTGTTTACTATGCATGTACATGTATATGAAATTTTGCTAACTTTAGCAGTTAACAGTTTATGCTAGAGAGATACTTTTTTTTAGAAAAGAGAAACTTTTTTTTTGTTTCAAGTTATTGCTTTGTTTTAAAAACTTAGTTTTTTAAAAATTTGATTACCATTTTTGAAAATAAGCAACAAAATAATTGACTACTTTAAACTAGAAGTAGACTGAGAGGGATGTTTACAAATAAGCTATAAAAGGGTTTCGCGTCTGGGCTCAATTCCCCCTTTAAACTATTTTAATTTTGTAGGCTCCTTCTAATCATTCCCGTCAATTTAGGGATACGCAAATTTTAGATTCCCGTGGTCAATGATACTTAGCGGACTTCTATTTTTCCTACCCCCACTAATAAATTTAAAAACTTATACTCATCGATATTTTTAACGTTATAAAAAGCTTTATAACGTCAAGTCTTTGTTTTTGGGTCCATCGTCAGAATCTTTTAATAAATTGATTTTTTCAGAAAGGGACAGCGATTTCCGTTTTGACATTTTAATGAACTCGATTTACAAACAAATAAAAATGTTCACAAACGAACTGGTCAGACCAACCCCTGCGGGAACCACATCGGGTGGTAGTAGCAACCGTTACACTCAAAGTGAATTCTAAAGATGGCGATAATTTATCTAAACAATAATCTTCTATAGACTGAGAGCGTAACCTGGGATGCGAACCCCAGACCTCCGTGGGTGTCAAAGGTCAGTGTAAAGACTAACGCCTTAACGACCTCGGCCACGGAGGCGGCTCCGTAATATATATTATATAATATAAATATATGTATTATATATTTCCTTCAGCTGCTAGTTGGTTCTTAAGACGAAAACCTAACAAACTTAATTATTTCACTCCCGAGGAAATCCCAAGAAAAATAATTATTGCTAAGGGAAAAATAGTATTCACTACTCCCAAGGTGAGCACAAAATTACATCTCCAGAGGTGACGTCTTCTTTGTCGCATTTTATTTTGATTTTTTTTGGATGACCCAGCCCCTCATGAATTTAAGTGGAGCTGCCACTCGAAAAATACCATTTTTTCTCCCAACAACTTCATTCGCCCTGAAACGGAGTTTGACACCATACATTTTTTTGCACTTGGATCAAACTGTAACAATTAGATTTTTTGTCGAGTTTTTGTACAAAGTTTAAACTCTCAAGCATAAAAACTCTGGGAGCTGCGATAATAACAGACACACACAGACAGACGACTTTGTGAAAATTACTCAGGAGGTCTGGAAAACACATTAAACTTATGATTCAGGTGACATCCCGGTTTCGGTTTATTTTGCAAACACAAAACATTTCCTATGTATCTATCTACCAGCATTATTTTAATGATGAGTACGAAATTGCAAGCTCCTGGGGACGAAAGCTCCTTAACTCAAATAGGGACAGAGTGATTTGGGACTGCTTAAGTTTCTCATAAATATAAAGTTAAATACCTTCTTTATTAAAACGCAATTACTCGTAATTTTCATTAGATTAGCGAAACGCCTACTCAATGTCGTAATCTAAAAAAAAACAAATTTAAAATCTACCAACCAATGCCTCACTGTAAATAACATATTTTTAGAAAAAGCTTTTATTATTTATTTATATCTTAATTGTTTACAAGACAAACATCCTTGAGATTTAAAATAAATTCAACATTGTTTCATACTGAATTAATTCAAGGGATTATAATGTAGTCAAGACTATAAGTGTGTAATTTTCAAACAAATCGCTAATTGTTTAGGAACAAACACGAAGAGATTTTTAGTATTTAAATTAATAACTCTAATAGGTACAATTTATTTGTAGCATTTTATTTAAGTAATACAAATATTTCACTAATAAATTCAAAATTTAGTCGTTCTTGTTTACAATCATTTACTGAACTTTATTATGAACGAACAGTATTACTTGCAGTTGTATAATTTTAGGTGTTTCATTATAATAACTCAGGTACAATGGACCCACATACGAGGTCTAAGTACCTAGGAAATTATTTCCTCCGGAATTTAAATTAAAAAATTATAATAACAAATATATATAAATAATATATATATATATATATATATATATATATATATATATATATATATATATATATATATATATATATATATATATATATATATATATATATATATATATATATATATATATATATATATATATATATATATATATATATATATATATATATATGTGTGTGTGTGTGTGTGTGTATGTGTTATATTATTAATAATAGCTAATAATTAACAAAAAGTATTGTTTGTAACATTTATTAATAATTACACATTTTATTTTTAAATATGAGATATTATAATAACTAAAAATTCTATCTAATAACATAATAAATATTGATGTTATTTATTAAGTCTTATTTCATAATCAGGTAGTATGGTAGATATTATGTGGATAAAACCATTAGAGCAGGAAAAAGTAATTAAGTATTCTGAACCTTTTCACTGAATACAACTAATCTAATTTAATTGATTTTAATATTTTGATATTTTCTCACTCAGATTCGGGTTCAGTTCTCTCGAAAACATAAAGATCAGTTTTAAAATTCTAGGGGCCTGAATTTATGTCAAAATAATATATAATAAAAAAACTTTCTTTTTACTCAAAGGTAAGGACGTCATAATTAAGTTATTATCATATTGCGCCCCTTAGAATAGTCCGTTTAAGCTGAAACCAGTCCCAATAGTTTTAGAATGCCTACGACCATAAGTAGCCTTTTCGTGGTCCGTGCGCTTTGCGGACCTGCTTAGCTCGCCAGGGTCAATTGGAGCCATTTCTGACCTGTCTGTCTGGGACAGTAGGCTATTGAGGGCATTTCTTCCATACTACAACCCCACTCTCGAAACACGACCTATTATATATATATCGTAGAGGTCATTGACCTAGACGTATACATTAAAACTAGGACATTAAAAAGGACGACATTTTTTCCTGTATGGGCGGCGCCCCTTTTTTTTATCAGCGACGGGCCTGAGATACCTACAGACAGACACGTCGGTATAAACCATACAGAATGTCTTAAAACACTTAAGACGGAGGTCAAATATCCGTTTTGTGTTATTACATAGAAAGAAAAATGACTTTTATTTACAAATAGAGCAAAATAATACTTACAACTCATAAGCCTACTCCAGGGTCCGTGGGTTGGACCGTCAGGAGGAGGTTACTATGGTATTCTCTATATAAACTTTTTATAAATACATATTAAATCAATTAAATTATATTATACTATGAATTATCATTAATAATGTTACAACAACAATCAACATTGTTGATTTTTATAGGAAGTAAAAAGGAGATCCAAAAGACTATATAAAAGAAGAAACATTTAATGAAATCCATTTTATAGAAAGTGTTTGGTTCATTTACAATATTTTATCTATGCTTAGTGACAGTGAGGGGTAGTTTTTGTTGTTTTTTTGTAAGAAAGGGGGAGAATATTGGATATTTGTATTTACCTACCACATATATAACTGCAGAAACATACATACATATATGCACATACACACATCTAGATAAAACTGCATATATACATCTATATACATACCCACAAATATATATATATATATATATATTATATATTATATATATATATATATATATATAATATGTATAAATATATATATATATATATATATATATATATATATATATATATATATATATATATATATATATATATAAATATATATATATATATATATATATATTATATATATATATATATATATATATATATATATATATATATATATATATATACAATATATACACATATATACACATAAATATACACAGAAACCCATATACCTGATATGTGTATATCAGGTATATACTCCTGATATACACATTATATATCAGGTATGTGTCTTAATAGCTTAAGCAAAGTTAGAATTAGAAACAAGATATGTTCTGTAGTTCCAAATGGTTCTTACATAGGAGGCTAGTCCAGCACAATCTTCCTCTGTTTTCACCTGTAAAAAATTATAATATTCCTCTATGGACAAGGGTAACTTTCCAAAGTTCCTGTTATTATAGTACGACACAAGGCTAAAACCAGATGACAGCGTGGAAAAACAATTCGAGGGAACCAATGAGGTTATTCCTGGATGTAAAACCCCGCCCTTAATTTCAAATCAGGCCAGTCTTATTAGTTCTTCAACATTTTTTTCCCAAGCTGTCAACTGATTTTGGCCATGTGTCGTACTATACTCTTAAAGTAAACAAAATGTTTTTCATATACCTATACGTATACATATATGAGGAAAAGTAAAACTATTAATAAGACAAGCAGGTGTGATTCGACACTGCTATCTCTTCCTCAATACGTTTTAGACATAATTCAAGTTTTTATAAAATATGTTGTTTTGTTTGAGACATGCAAGCACATCGTGTATATTAAATACTCGTATCTTATCGAAGCAATACTATGAAGAAACTAAAGTTACATTTAAGTATTTTTTGTTGTTAATTGAACTAATAGCTCCCAGGTGAGATGGTAAACTACGCTAACTTCCAAATGGGAGAAAAACGTACTTTCTGTCTTGTAGACGGAGAAAAGGGGGTAAACTGCGTTGAATCTACCAATAGCACCTGGATATGAGAGTTATTGTTTATGCGCAAAGGACGTAAAGAATGGTATTATTTCCCTGAGAAGTTAGTTGGTTCCTAAGGCGAAAGCTGAAAGAACCAAAGCATTTAACAATTAACTCCCGAGACGTGGCCGAGGTATATAATCATTTTACTCCCAAGGTTACACTCAAGACGTTGACGTCATTTAATCATTTATATTCTTATTTGTATACTTTTTGTTGAATTTTATTATTAACTTTTTTGGGTCGGACTCCTCCCTCACAAATTTATTGGGTGCTCCCTAAAGAAAAATATCGCTTTCAAAATATTTCCTTTTTGGCCTAAAACGAATTTCGAGCCAATGGCATTTAATGGGTTGGTCCTCATAATAATTCAGAGGATAGCGATCCCCCAAAAATGGAATAATACCCTCCCCTTTTGGGTCCCCTCTCTAACCCTAATTATTGGAAAAATTTTTCTATCCAAGGGAGAAAAAGTTACTTTTTACTTCCTAGGGTGTAAAAAGTAACTTTATTTCTGTCGGCTATACAATAGGCACCTTACATCCTCAAAAAAGTAGGTGAAGTGCGTTTTTTAACGTCTGCGACAGTTACGTAGTTTATTACTGTCGGAGCAGTAAAAGAGTTTTTATACTGTCGATAGTTAATTTTGTCAAATGTCCACTACAAGGTTATAAATATTAACTTCCTTTTTCTTTTTACTTCTCTTGGGAGTGAAAAGTGCGTCTTGACTCTTTAAAAAATAGTCAGTAAACTTCACATTGTATACAGTCTGGAAATAAACTGCGTTTATTATACCTATAGCAAACTGCGTCTATTTTACGTATAGCTTCAGGGTATGAGGGTAAACTGCGTTATTTTACCTATAGCTTAGGGTATGAGGGTGAACTGCGTCTATTTTACCTATAGCTTTAGGGTATGAGGGTAAACTGCGTCTATTTTACCTATAGCTTTAGGGTATGAGGGTAAACTGCGTCTATTTTACCTATAGCTTTAGGGTATGAGGGTGAACTGCGTCTATTTACCTATAGCTTTAGGGTATGGGGTGAACTGCGTCTATTTTACCTATAGCTTCAGAGTATGAGGGTAAACTGCAACTATTTTACCTATAGCTTTACTATGAGGGTATGGCTATTTTACCTATAGCTTCAGAGTATGAGGTAAACTGGCCTATTTTACCTATAGCTTCAGAGTATGAGGGTAAACTGGCCTATTTTACCTATAGCTTCAGAGTATGAGGGTAAACTGCGTCTATTTTACCTATAGCTTTAGGGTATGAGGGTAAACTGAGTCTATTTTACCTATAGCTTTAGGGTATGAGGGTGAACTGCGTCTATTTTACCTATAGCTTCAGAGTATGAGGGTAAACTGCAACTATTTTACCTATAGCTTTAGGCTATGAGGGTAAACTGGCCTATTTTACCTATAGCTTCAGAGTATGAGGGTAAACTGCGACTATTTTACCTATAGCTCTTCCAGGGTATGAAGCTAAACTGCGTTTATGTTTGCCCATTAGCCAAATTACCTTCCGAAATTCTTAAAAGAGCAAATGAAGTCTGTAAGTAGAAACTAAGACGCTAAGAACATTTTTCAGTGCTAACTGAAATTTCTTTCATATTGCAAAATTAATTCAAGCAATTATTTAATTTAAAAATTGCCTATGGTATTAATTTGAATTTTTAAGATTTCTGTCAATTTAATCAAATATCTACATTATTATTATATAGATTATCAAGGACATACAGAGGAATTTTAGAATATACATATATTTTAAATAAAACTCTATTTTTAAACTTCATTAGCATTGTTAAATATAACTAAATCTAAAAGATTTACAGGTGAAACATAAACTAGACTAAATTTTGAACAGTTATGTGAGACTTGTTCGGTTGATGAATTATAGAGTTGGTATAGTGTTCATCTATCTTGTTGCGTAATGGTAGGACACCGGAATTTTTAAACCGGAATACTTTTTTCAAAATTTTTCTTTCCTTTCAAAACATTGTGGCGCACTGGTACGCAAGCCGGGCGAATTATAACATTTTTTTGTAGCATTCTTAACTTTCTTACACAATTTATTTAGGATGTTTCAAAGAAAATGTGCATACGTATTTCACAGGCTAGATAAAACTATAGTCGTCATCTATGGTCTGGTAGCATCGAGTCCGCACAGCAATTTTGACAACATATAAAGCTTAGTTCGTGGTAATTTTAAATTTTGGTTAGCGCATTTTCTTTGAAAAATCCGAAAATATTGTGTAAGAAGTTAATTATGCTATTGCTCGGGCTACAAGACAAAAACCGGAATCTTAAGCAAGACATGGACTTGTTAAGGAAAAGAAAAATTCAGTGTAAAGAAAATTCGTCCTGTTTGCTGATCTCAGCATCAAAATCTGGTAATCTTTACACAAGTAAAGATTACCAGATTTAGATTTAACACTTTAAGTTGTCTCATCGGCACTAGACCGGTTTTATTGAATTTAGCACCCAAAACATTGAAAACGATATTCTATCCGAAATATGTTGTTTATGGACCGAATTTTAGGTTATCCGGTGATTAGCCAGCGTTGTTTCAACTTTTTGATTACTTTCTTGGTCGAATCGAAGTCGGACTGGTTTTGTACAATTCAACGTCCCAAAAAATAATTGAAAACGACACCACAATTAAAAATTGTTCTTTACCAGCCATAAATTGGTTTCTAATTATTTAACACTGTTTTTTGTCTTTTTGGCCACTTAAACTTATGGTATCGACTCCAGACCGGTTTCATTCGATTAATCGCCCCAAAAACGTAACATGTGTGTGTATGTGAACATAAAATTTCTTAATGCAAATTTTAAAATCAAACATCGTACAGAAATTTGTCTTGGGAAGGACAAGTGTTTTTAATAACCGTCATTAATCTGTTTTGTCGAGGCATCGAGTGTTCGAATGTTGAGTAATGCAAGGAAAGAAGCATTTCGAAGTAAATTCGCCCAGCTTGCGGAGCCCCGTCCCAGAGTAATACAAATACTTTATCTTGTATTTTTGATGTAAGCAGATATTTGTTACATTTTAATACATCTGACATGAAAAGGTTTATATTAACATCCACCCACTTGCTACGCCTACAACACAGTGTCACATGAATTAAGGTAAAATTTCAATGAATAAGACTTAGGTAAATTCAAAAACGATTCCATTCTTATCCAACAACGTTACGCTTTCAAAAATTATATGAATATAATTTTAAAATTAAAAAGGTTGTGTTTACCGCTAGTTGAAGAAGCAATTGAAAAATCAGATTCCGTCGATACTTGCTGTTGTCACACAACATCAGATAGGTGATTTTTAATATAAATTTTGAAAAATAGTTTGTAAAATAGTCACTCATATCTTATATCAACTGCCTATAAGTCTCTTTCTCTCTCTATATATGACGTTCCATTATATAATATATATATATATATATATATATATATATATATATATATATATATATATATATATATATATTATATATATATATATATTATTATATATATATATATATATATATATATATATATATATATATATATATATAACCAATTGGGTTGCGCTACAAAAAAATCATTTTTCAACAAAGAGTTTTTCTTCATAAAATGTTTTGCTTGTTTTAAAATGAACTAAATTTCTATTCTATTTTAAATTTCTTATTCAAATTCTGATTTTGAATCAGATAACAATTACAAAGTGATAATATTTCTAAGAACTTTAAAAAAATTGTTTTTTGGAGCTGTTTAGACCCTACCTTATACGAATGAGCCACTTTGACTTTTGACCCTGTTGTTATAAATATATTAAATAATTATATTAAATAAATGTATTAGATAATTATAATAAATAATTATTTTTAATATAATAACTTAAAAATATTTAATATGTTAATAATTTTTTTAACTTCATTTTGGCTGGGTCCAATGAGAGCAGCCGATTCTGTTCTTATCCTTTTCCTCTTATTTTGGAAACCTAGGTATGATAAAACATTTTCTTTGCGATGATTTGAAGTTCAATGTTCGTATAATTATTTTTCCATTAAGACTTTATGAGTGCAAAATCTGATTGAAGATATATTTCTTCTCATTCTTATATTTCTTTAAATCAAGATGTTCAAATCCTTTTGTTAAAGCCAATTAGTCAGTTCCCATAATAACGGCTTTAATTCTCTCACTTGTGCTGCGGTCTGGTGAATGAACCGATTATTTAAAGTACTTTGAACTCTTTTTGTAATGTTTTGCTTCCCTTTATTTGCTTCCTAGTCCATATTTTCCAGTGCGAATTTTCAGGAATGGTATCTTTTCTGACGAGGCTGGGCACTGCTTCGGAAAATTAAAAAAAAAATAAATGTGTTGAAATCATAACCTTAAAACCTGGGTTTAATAAATTATTCTCCCTATTGACTCAGATCTAACTTAGTCTATTAAATACATCGTGACAAACTAGTGCATTCTTATATACCTGGAAACATATAGACTAATTCTTCCTACAATAACAATATACAGGAATTACACAGGACACCTTTTATAGAAACTACAAAGTAGGAATTATATAGTTGGAGAATTTATTATGACAATAGCATGAGTGCATTATAAATATTAAGCAATGCCAGACCAGATAATATTATATACTTCGTATCACATTACGCATAAAATATCATCCTGTTAAATACATAATATTAATAAAAAACTAAATACATTTTTTCCCTACAGGGTTTTTATTTTTTTTATTATTATTATTGGCATTGGTTTTTGGTACACCATACAGCCATCTACAAAAATAATATACTGGGTAATAGCAATAAAATTGGTATCTACCCCCACTAAGCCGACCACTGGGAGTTGAAATTCCTGATTATTTGTTTATTAATCGTCTGGCAAGCATGGTTATGTGATTACCAAAATGTGGTTTTCTACGATAACTTTAAAAAGTTAAATTGGGTTCATACCTTTATACGGAATATTTCTGAAACTGTGTCATGTCCTGGACAATTTAATACTAATATTTCTGAATTCTGGTACTTTTTCTATACAATGTGATTACAATGTATGAATTGTGGGTACCCCATACAATGTATTACAAGTGATGAATTGTGGTAATTTTCCCCATACAATGTATTACAAGATGAATTTTGGTAATTTTCCCCATACAATGTATTACAAGTGATGAAATTGTGGTAATCCATACAATGTATTACAAAGATGATGAATTTTGTAATTTTCCCCATACATGTATTACAAGTGATGAAATTGTGGTAATTTTCCCCATACAAATGTATTACAAGAGATGAATTGTGGTAATTTTCCCATACAATGTATTACAAGAGATGATTGTGGTAATTTTCCCATACAATGTATTTACAAGAGATGATATTGTGGTAATTTTCCCCATACAATGTATTACAAGAGATGAATTGTGGTAATTTCCCCTACAATGTATTACAAGAGATGAATTGTGGTAATTTTCCCCACATGTATTACAAGAGATGAATTGTGGGTAATTTCCCCAGTCTACAAGTATTATAAGTGATGAATTGTGGTAATTTTTCTTATACATGTAAGTGATGAATTGTGGGTAATTTTCTTTACAATGTATTAGAAGTATGATTTCTGGTAATTTTCCATACAATGTATTAGAAGTGATAAATTCTGGTAAACCAGTTAGTTTATTTTTAATTATAAATTGTTAACAATCCTTATTCATGCCATACGATAGCTGGGAAAAAATTATTGGAATTTAAGTATATTGGTGTCAAATTGTTCGGAAAATGACACAGTTTTCCAAAATGTTAATATAAAGGTATATTAATATTACTATATTTATATTAATATTAATATAAATATTCCATTTAACCTTTTGAGTTACCGTACAAAACGCAGTTTAGTAATTAGATTAATAACTTGCCATACGATTACAAAAAAGAATTTAGGTTTGAACTTAGTGGTCAATTTAGTGGGGTTAGATACCAATTTTTATTTTAATAGCTCCACACGAAGTTGAGTTAATCAGGGCTATGTATTTGTAATTAACCACACTGTTAATAAAAATTGTAAAGATATATTCAGCGCAATTACAAAAATTGCTAGCAAGGTATGTTTATGAAATTCTGATGCAAAGTCTAAAATAAATAACTTGCACCTAGAAAATGTTTGTTGTTTCTTGAAAATGTCTTTTCTTGTACAAAAGACTCAAGTCGCAGTGCAAAAGGTTTTACCCACCTACCTCACAATTAATAATTATAATAGAAAATGTTTCCTATTTCTACTATTTAGCTGGGAAAATGAGAGATTCTGCTAGATGCCAACATCTGCATTCATATTTTTTCTTATATTTTTGTAAAAATTAAAAACTTACTTTTTGAGCTACGCTTAAACAACTATGTATTAATCAGCATTTGGAATCTTCTTAGACAACTTTAAAGGGTTGAAACTTGACTCGTCATTCCAAGATATAATATTTTTTAATGAGGATAAAATAAGCAGTTCATCATATCATAAGGAAAAAATCTATCCAACTTTTCCACTGTCAATTTAATGAAAATTGAGGAGATGGAGATTAAACTTCAGATAATTCGTTATTTAAATATCAGCTGTTTGAGCTGTAGCGTGTTTACAAGAAAACTACATATTCATTCATTTAAATATCTAAAGAACACTAATAGCCTCAGAAACTTTTTTGTTTACATGAAATGTGTACATCCATGCACTCATGCATATATAGATAAACCAATTTTATTTCCATTTTTGGGATATTAAGGAGCTGAAACGTCAAATTTTGATAAAAAAAAAGTGGGTGTCTTGTTACCAAAACATGATACCCTCTTTGCATTTTTATTAAATGCAATGCTTTCTCCTCTTATTAGGAAGGAGGGAAGTAATGCATTAATAAAGAATTGATAAAACAAATGGTCAATAATAATAATGGCTTTTATTTAAAGTAAACTGACGTTAACCTATTCGACAAAGCTCATCTTAAAGAATAATTATTGAAATTTCTCTGGAATATAATAAAGTTAATATGTCTATATTTATGTGCCGTATTCAACTGTTGTTTGTTAAGATAATATAGATAGAGTTTAATCGTGTCAAAAGAAAAGAAGGTCGACTGCTTGAGTTAGGAAGTTCTTTACTACTGTTTCTATATTTAGAATTCTGGAGTTGACATCTATGGAAATTATATTAAACTGATTAAATTAAATAAAGTAAATTTAATTAAATTAAGATAGAATGTTTTTTAATTTTCTTTATTCTGATTTATACCGTAGGTATAAAAGAAAAGTTTTGTGTTGTATAAATATACCGAAACCATGTATGTATATATTATATATATATATATATATATATATATATATATATATATATATATATATATATATATATATATGTGTGTGTGTGTGTGTGTGTGTATAATATATAGATGTATATATGCAGTATATATTATTATAGATGTGTGTATGTGCATATATGTATGTATGTTTCTGCAGTTATATATATATATATATATATATATATATATATATATATATATATATATATATATATATATCTGTGTGTGTGTGTGCATACACAATACACATAATTGTTTACAGTATTATATTTTAGTACTTCAAGATTTTTAAAAGTACATTTTTCGGAACTCGTTTGAAATACGTTTTACTATAGAATTTAAGTTGTATCTATTACTTATACTTATCTTTTGAGAGAATTGTCGTCAGAAAATGCGGAGCTAATGAGGTTAGTGGAGTGAATCGAATGAAACCGGTTTTAACTTAATCGAATGGTTCTTAGTGTGCGCGGAAAAGGCGTATTCTTATCTATTTCTTGTAAATTTACTTGTCAATAAGGAGCTCTTTTTTTCTTTCTTTTTACAACTGGTGATCTTGCTCAATTTTAACCACTAACCTGAATAGCGGTTAAACCGGCAAGGCCAGGCGTCTGCAGTTTCGATCTATGCCTCTTCTCTCGACCATAAGTTAAGTTTGGCACTTGCTTAAAAATTGCGTATTTATCGTTTTTAGCAGATGCTTCTAGCAGATTTACTGTGTGTCGTTTCTAGCAGATGTCGATGTCTTCCAGCAGAGACTGCTGATTGTTGTTTCCACTAAATTCATCATTCGTTTTGCATTATTGGACTGTTATTTTCTGTTGTCCATTGCTATTGAATTAAATCGAATGAGCCTTATATCACCATGATGTCAAAGCATTAATGCCATGCCTTAATATACTTTTTATTGACCACTCTAGTCTTTTACCATTATTTATTTTTATCACGTCGAGCTATTTATATTTGTGAGTGCGCGAGCTTTATACAGTGAGTCAATATTAGTCATGAAGCCAAGTATATGACGGAAACTAAGCTAAGTCAATGTTAAATAGCTGAGCATGAAGTGAGATAGACAATTGGAGAAGACAAGGCCGATATACCGGATAGAACCGGATGGGTTGTAAGAATATGCCGGGGGTAACACCCAGTTACTCTGACGGCTGCAGTTCTGCACAACACCTCTAGGCTTTACATTGAAATTACATCTTATAAAAGAACAGACGCAAGAAAAAAAAAACTGGGTACGAAGCACCTTGGAACTTTTTGTCACCATATCGGATTTGCTACGGTTACCTTAACTACTTCATACTCGCTTCGCTCGTTCAGAATACGAATAACACAAATTTATATTAAAGTGCGCTTCCTAAATCGCTTCGAATGTCCTCAGACAGTAAAAACATTTATATTCCCGGCGGTCACGTATCCAGGCATTGGCCTTGGTCGACGCTGTTTAACATTTGTAATACTACAAAAACCATATTGAAATGAAACTTAGTGTACTTGTTTATTCCATAATGAGCCACACTTGTACCGAAATTCAACTCAATTGCATTTTTTTTCCATTTTAACAATTTTTTAAAAAAGCGTTTTCAAGTCAATTGACAAAAAACATTAATGCTGATAACCAGATGAAACTTGACAAATTGTTGGTCTTATTAGTGACTACATTTGTGCTTAATATCAAATCGTTCGAAACATTTTTCTGAATTTTCTGGTTAAATTCTTTGTACAATATTTTTTTATTTTCCGGATAGCATACGTGGAACTAAAGATTGATTATTGTGACAAGAGTCAACTCTCTTATTAGCATCGATACACTGTGGGAGCTACGATAATATCAGACACACACTAACACACACATACGTACAAACAAACAATTTATGAAAATTACTCCAGACGTTTTTAAGACACCAAAACTAAATTTGTCAGATAATAATAAACCTTAAATAATAAACCTAAATAATAATATGCCTTAAATGATAAAGGAAAAGCATAGTCTGCCTATCCAGAGTGAAGCTCTTTATATAAATGCGCTCGCTCAAAATATTAGAAAATCGCACAAATTCCATTTCTTTGCAAATAAGTGGTTCCCTGTAGATCGTGTGCAAAAAATAAAGAAAACATTTTTTTTTAAATTTTCTATAAAACGAGTCTTTATAAAACTAAATCAAAATACTAATACTAATACTAGTATTAGTCTCTTGGACTAATTCTTTAGAGACTTTCTTCTTTGACTTTTAAGAGACTTTTAGTCTCTAAAAATTTGCTTTGAATTTTAGTATCTTATATAATCACCCACTAGAGACCTTCATATGATTGCGCATGCTCAAAATTTTATAAAATCGTACTAATTTCAATTTTCTTGCAATAAGTGGTTCCCTGCGGGTCGTGCGCAAAACATGAAGAAAAGAGCTTTTAAAGCTGATAAAATTTCCTATAAAACAACTGTTTAATCATCAAAATCGCTCTTCAAAAGCACAATTTCTTTTAAAAAGGGTTAATTTATGCAAAGTAAGCGAATTTCTTTTAGGAAACATTTGCTTTTGGTTCATTGTTGCGACATTTAACAAATGTCTTAACTTTAATTTTAGTTATTTGATTTTGACGTAAAAAACACTCGTTATCAGCTTTAAAAAATGTTCATGTTTTGCACACGACCTACGGGGGACCAGTTATTGCAAGAGAACTGGAATTTGTGCGATGTTCTAATATTCTGAGCGAGCGCATTCTTATGAAGAGCTCCAATCTGGATAGGCAGACTATGTTTTTATCATAATTTAAGGTATACCTTCAAAACATTTGGTTTGAAGTAGTACAAAATGAGTCACATTATTCAGCCCTGGCTCTTGGACTATTATTGCGTCATCACGTGACTTCTAAACATCGTTGTTCAGAAGTCACCAACGAAGGTTCCCATTTAGGTCCTCTTCTCTTCATAATTTTTATAAACGACGTTTACACCATTCTCCCAAATGTTCTTTTTCTTCTCTTCGCTGATGATCTCAAACTGTATTTTAAAATTAAATCACTCCTCGATTGTTTAAATCTTCAAAATTCTTTAAATAGTTTCACTGGTGCACGGCTAATGGGTTGAAACTCAATGTTAAGAAATGCAAAATAATATCTTTTTGTAGGAATAAAACCCCAATATATTTTAACTGATTTAGGCGTTCTCTTCGATCATCTACTTACCTTCGATCATCAACTTACCTTCGATCATCACGTACAACAAATAGTTAGTAAATATTTTCATTTTACATCTCTTCAAAAGATTTTTATTCAATCGAAACGTTTAAATATCTTTTATCTTTCTCTCGTCCGTCCTAGTCTTGAATACGCTTCTCCTGTGTGGTCTCCTCATCAAACGACTTATAAAGAAAAGTCGGCATCTATATATTGGTAATTTCTTAGAATGTGTTGTTATCGTCTTGGTTTAAATTGTAATAATATTTCATATCTTAAAATCCAATCTTATCTTAATCTCACTCCTCCTTCTGTTCGCCGTTCTTCTCTTGATCTCTCCTTCCTCTATCGTTTAATAAATTATTTTGTCAATTGTCCTTTTCTCTCTTTCTTAATTTCCTATTAGAACCGTACTCAATAAATCTTAGAAATCAAAATATTTTTTACACCCCTTTCCTTCGAACAAACTACCTTTTTAACTCTCCTATTTCTCGTATGATGCGCTTAGCTAATTCTATTTCGAATTCTGATATTATTTTCTCATTTTCTATTTCTAAATTTAAATCTTTTGTATCTTCTCAACTTAAGTAGTGTAGCAAGTTTAACTTTTGTTTGAATTAATTATTTTCAGTTTTTTAAAGTTCTTTTTATTTAGTTAAATGCCATTGATTTATATTATTATTTTGTTTTTATTTCTGTTATCACCTTCTCTATCATTTTATTATATATTTTTTTCAATCTTATGTTCATCTTTGCACTTTTTTCATGTATTTATTACAATTAATACAGGAAAAAGTGCATAATATCTTACAAGATATTATTTTTTTTAAAACATATTTCCATGTCAGAGTAATGAAAAAAGTCTCTCCACTGGTGTAAAAAAAGCATAACCGGCTTACGACCAACTAAAGGTCATCATCAGTGCCGGTGAGGTGTTAGGAAGCTAGGTTTTGAGTCTTTTCTTACTGTTGACTGTGATAAGACTCTTTTTCTTTTTATTTCAATGTATTTTGTATTTACTAGAATCAACTAATTTGCACTTGATATTGATTTTCAATCAGTTATTGATTTCCAGATCTAAAGAATATTTAAATTAAAAAGAAAAATAGATAATTAATTCATATTAAATATAACAAAAATATTTATATATAATGCTAACAAAGTATGCTAGATTATTTAAAAGGAAAAGATAGATTTAATGATTATCTATAATTTTATGATAGTCAGTATTTTAATCTTATAAGGAGTTATTGTTTATTTAATTCAGAGACGTATATATATTTTTTTTTTGGTTGTTTTAATTTAAGGTCATTAATATTACAGCGTAATCATAGGTATAGCTGATATGAAATAAAAATAAACAAACTAGAAACATCAATAGAATGACTTTTGAAATAAATTAGATTAAAAAATACATGCATCAGTGTGCATGTTTTGGTATGTCTTATGTGTGTATATATGAATGTGTGTACGTAAGTATGTAAGTGTGTATTTGTATGTATAATTCTTAGCAATGATCAAATAATAATAAAATGTCGTGGCACTCCGACGGCCATAGGCCAGGAGATATTATTGATATATTTTGTAAAAAATTATTTTTGTAAACTTTTTATTAAATAAACCAATGTTTCATTCATTCAATGTATTTTGTTTAATGTACTGTGTTCAAGTTTTAAATATTTTTGTAAAATGGCTCACGCCGTCAATTATAAATAAATAAATAAATTATAAATAAATAAAGTTAAGTACATCTACCACGCTTAATGTTGCTTATAAATCAATATAGATGTGATAATAATAAGAATGTAAATATAAATAAATAATAAAATGTAAATATACATTTTATTGCATATAAATGTTAATCTTAAATATTATTCACCTTCTTAAAGTTCTTGCTGCCTCCGTGGCCGAGGTCGCTAAGGCGTCAGTTATTATACTGACCTTAGATACCACGGAGGTCTGGGGTTCGCATATACCAGGTTAAGTTTTTAGTTCGTAAAATTATTGTTGAAATAAATTATCACCTACTTTCGATTATACTTTGAGCTTAACGGCTGCTACTCCCACTTCAGGTGGTTCCCTCAGGGGTTATCCCTAATGTACCGCAAGGTACTAATCTGCATTATCATTATATTCTTGTATAAAGAACGTATTTAATTATACGTCGGCTTAGTTATTTCATGAAGTGACAGATTTCATGATTTTAACGGTAACACAACCCCTCAAACTCGCACACAAACCACATGTATATATTCCTCTACAACCCCTCCCCCCCCCTCATGACTGACCATTTGTATATTATTTTTCAACAACACCCCCCCCCCCCACAAACACATGTATATTATTTTTTTATAACCCCTCCCTCTACACACACTCGCACACAAACACATGTATATTATTCCTCTACAACCCCTCCCCCCCCCCCACACACACACACAAATGTATATTATTTGTATACTATTATGTTAAGCAATAATATCTACAATAATTTGTAAGACAACAAAAAAAGCTAAAAACTATTTATTATCATCTTAATATAACAAAACGGAAGATGATCTAAATGAGTCGTGTCTTATCTGAGACTATTTGTTTGTCAAATATAAGGCGACATATTGACAGCTATATTCTAATCTCAATTCCATGTATAAATATTAAGATTCTGCTGATGCTAGATTATTAGTGGAAACTAAAGATGAATTCATCATTACTGGTCAGGTTATGAAGCAGAAAGGAAAAAAAGAGTAACGGAGGGAGGGAGGGACGAGAGTAGATATTTTGGAACTCACTGATCAATATATTATATTATATATATATTATATATATATATATATATATATATATATATATATATATATATATATATTTGTGTGTGTGTGAAATTTTTGTTTCTAGACGATTCTATAAGACACTATTACTTTCGAACGCTTTCTCTCATGAAAGCGTTCGAAAGAACTTTTGAAAGAAAAATTCAATCTTCGAAAGAACTCATGTAATGAAACTTTGTTCCAAAATCGACCTTGTTAGTGTCCCGAACTCTATTGTTTATGAAATATGTGTGACGTCATTAATCCACAATAATGACTCAGCAATCATTTCAAAACTTCGAAAAGTGTTTAACTCGGGGTGAAATTTGTTATAAATGTACTCCTATGAATGGTTTACAAACACACGAAGTTACACTTCAATATAAGCATTAGTTCTGGTTTTATCGATTGACTCATATTATATTATATTACATAATGTGAACACTTTTTTTACTAATACGCTTGTAAATTCACTTATATAGTGGTAGATTGCCTCTTATAATATGACAAAATGATATAGGACCACCACCATGTGGCCGCGAAGTGTCCACCAGCGCCGACGCAGCGTTGCGTCCAGGTCCAAGAGTCCGAAAGCCTCATGTTAGTGACAAAAATGATCACCCAACTATAATACAATTATTCAGCGGTTTCTTGTGTTAAAGGTACTTCTTGTTAAAAAAAATATTCCTGTACTGATATGATTTGAAAATTTCTTCCACTTTCGACGAAATTCTTTTATATTCTGAAAGCTTTGTTACATTTAGTTGTGAAAATCTGTCTTTAATGTAGAGCAACAGAGATTCCAGTGACACGATGACTCCCATATATATTTAAAAGAGACATTTAATAATAGTGACACATATTTTTTCTTTTCTATATTTTCTTTTCAAACTACATCGTGATTAAAATCAAAGCGATTTATATTAAACTGTATGATCCAGAAGATGATTTACCTTTATTTTACTTTATTTTACTTTACTTATTTTACTTTACTTATTTTACTTATTATACTTACTTTATTTTACCTTTATTTACCTATATTTTGGGATTATGAGTAGAGTGGCTCCATGTCGAAATGAGAGTTGAGGCTTCTTATAAGATCCATCTTAAACTCAGACATTTTTAGGTGGTCCTAGGGTTTGATCCTTGGACCCTAGGTGATAGAATTTATAAGGTGATTCAATTGGAGGGTTTTTTTGAATAAAATATTTTTTTACATGTTAAGTTATAGTCTGGAATCGACGTTATTGCACGTTATAAATATTAAATTTTCAACGTTGACCGCCTATACCGATTCCTGCAATGACGTCACACGTCATTCATAAAAACGTCAGGTTATAACCTCCAAATGCGTTTGGTTTGTTTACATCGAATTGAATCACTTTATAAGGCGCGGTCGAATATCTAGAACGTTGGATCACCAACAAACTTTTTTTATAATTTTTTTTCAAAATTTTTAGTAATTAGCCGGATTTGTGATAAATGAAGCCTATTTCCGTAATCTGCACGCTCTTTTGGTTAATCTCAAAGAGTATTTACATTCACTTAACGATTTATTTTTAATCTAACTTGGTGCATACATAACTACTGTTAGACGTGAATATTTTGTGTTATATTTTGACTTGTCATATTTGTTAACATTGACGTCTAACAGTAGTTATGTATGTACCAAGTTAGATTAAAAATAAATCGTTAAGTGAATGTAAATACTCTTTGAGATTAACCAAAGAGCGTGCAGATTACGGAAATAGCTTCATTTATCACAAATCTGGCTAATTACTGAAAATTTTGAAAAAAAATATAAAAAAAGTTTGTTGGTGATCCAATGTTCTAGATATTCGACAGCGCCTTATAGATTTCTAACATCTTGCCTTTGACCAGAACATTGTTTACTTTTCATCATTTATACCTCAAGTATGAAGAAAAGTATAGTGTTCGCACTAAAATTTCAAAACCAAGATGTCACCTGAATTTTCTATTTTAGGTGTTTTTAAATCCTTCTAAATATTATTTACAAAGTTGTTTGTTTGTGTGCTTGTGTATGCGTTTTGTATGTGTTAATGTACGTATGTCTGTTATCATCCTAGTTGTGTATTTATGATAGAAAGTTTAACTTGATACGAAAATCAATCATAGGTCTAATTGTGATATCTTGAAGATAATTTTTATATGACGTCATTAACCGGAAATAATGTCGAAAATTAAATCACGTAACTCGTACACATTTTTTTTATTATCTGCTGGTCTTTTGTAGCTTATTGACTGTGTTTGCAGAAAATCTTAGCAGAAAACGCTTTTCATTACCTATTTTATTTTTAATTTAAAAAAAAAAATAATCAATTTTTCATTAAAGTTTTCTCTTGCCGTGTTTTTCTAGGTTACTTTTAGCGCATTTTCATTATGATTTGAATTTCTTACTGATATTTACATTTTTTCTAATATTTCTTTAATGCTCCTAACTCTATGTAAAAATTAAATTTAGATGGTAATATATGTACTTGAAACAAGTAATGTTAGTCTTCCTTAGGTCAGGTCGTCCTCTTGAAATGAAACGCTGGTTCAAAAATCCGTTTTGAGGAATAATTAGGATTAGGGTGGTGCAAATAGATTTTGTAAGAACAATCATACGTTGCCTGCTGTTATACTTATACCAATATATCTTCTATTATCTATTAAAGATCACATTCTTATAAACACTCAGTCATTATCTGCCGACAAGGCGTTACGTAACATTTTCTGTTTTTTACTACAAATTCCATAATCTCTACCTGGTAGGGAATTTCCATTAGAAAATTATGCATATGAGATTGTTTGGATGACAGAAATTAATGGATGAGATTGTGAGGAGGGGTATAGAATTCGCTTTCGCCTTACGAATCTTAACAAAGTTTATATACGTATATATAAATACTGTTAACATCACTCTTTATCGTATGTCAAGATTTCTGTAAATAACCAATATATAGTACAAATTATCGTGCAAAGATCAGTGTTGTCTTTTTCTTCTTGCTTTCGGTAAAGGTTAAAACGAACTGCCCTTGAATTATAAACATCTTCGTCTAGTCTTCGGTCTGCAGTCTAAAGCTTACATACAGGTCTTTAACCTGCATCTTTTTCAGTGAGATGCGTAAAATACATTGGAGTTTTAAAATAATTTATGGTGTTTCTTTTCTGCCGGAGATGTTTGAAACTTATTTATGTGAAAAAATTGTCATGCTGGGAGCGTAAAATTAAAAAGCAAAATATCCTGCTTATGAAAAAATACTTTTCCAAACCTACTGACGTAGCGGAAGTATTTGGAGTGTGTTTTGTTTTTACTTTTCATAATTCCGTAGGTATATAGGAAAAGTATTGTGTTTGTAAAAAATCCGAAAC
This sequence comes from Microvelia longipes, assembly GCA_018340805.1. Classification (NCBI taxonomy): domain Eukaryota; kingdom Metazoa; phylum Arthropoda; class Insecta; order Hemiptera; family Veliidae; genus Microvelia; species Microvelia longipes. The sequence goes on from JACMZG010001913.1 coordinate 39,644,722, forward strand.
CGGGATGACACCGGAATTATCCGTTTCAGGCGTTTTTAAAACCTCTTGAGTGGTTTTGCAAAGTTGTCTGTCTGTATGTGTGTGAGTGTGTGTGTCTGTTATCATCGTAGCTCCTTGTGTATTTATGCTAGATTTTAACCTTTATACAAAAGTCAGTCTACCGCTGTAGTTGTGCTATTTGGGATTTTTTTAAGTCATTAACCCACAATAATGACAGCGAAAATTCATAAATCGAAAAATGATGCGATCGGATTGAGATTCAGCACGCAGGTTGCCATGTTTAAGACTAACATATGCCAAGTTTCATCTCATTATCAGCATTAGTTCAATTTTTATGGAATGAATTGTGTACGTTTTATAAAAAATAGTAAAATATCAGAAAATATTCCAATTGAGTTGAAATTTGGTACAACTTTATCCCTTATTAATTAGAATAAGAATAAGAATAAGAATATTTTTATTACGGACTTACATCCAATAAGTAAAATACAAAAATTTTTTATATAGAATTATCAAGTTAAAAAATTTACAATTTACAAAAGTTAAACAAGAATATAAAATATATAATAAAATACACAAAAGAAAACAACAAAAAAGCTAAGTATTGAAGAACAATAATAATAACAAAAGGAAGAATTTTTTTTATTTATTTATTTATTTTTTTTTTAGTTATCCTTAAAAGCAAATTAACATTAAATTAACAGTTTAAAATAAATAAAGGACAATAACAGAATAAATAAAAGTAGTATTATTGTATGAAGTTATTAAAAATTTCACAATAAAATATGTTTACATGTGTTAATCATCAAGAGAAAAATTTTAAAACAGTAATATAAAAGATTTAAAAAAAAATTAGAAGAACAAAATATTAAGAATGAAAAAAGTGTACAGAAAATTAATGAAAGAAAATATTATATTATAAAAATGGACTAAATGGCTACATTACAAGAAAGAAATTTTCATTTATTAATAAAAAAAAAATATAAAGTCAATTTTAAATAAGTGTTGTTATAAATAAATAAGTGGAGTGGGAGTGTGTTATAAATAAATTGTACTATGTTTCATTATAATACAAAAAGTCTATCTATGATTTTTGGTCGATCATAAATGTTATGCAGCATTGAGCGTGATCAGTGCTGTATCGGTGATCGCTGAGAATGAAACAGATGTATTTGCTATCTGAGGACGAGCGAAGCGAGACCTAATCAGTGAGAAAGAACGAACCGAATTCGATGTGATGAGGTTGTAGGAGTTCCGAGGTACCCCGTACCCGATTTTTTATTTCTGCTGTTATTTTAAGTAACCTCGTACAAAATGGAGATCCTTTAATTTTTTATAGTCCAATAAGACTAAAAAATATAGTTTGCTCATATAATCTGCTTTGTGAGTATTTGTCCGTATTGGGTCAATCCATATCAAGTGGTCCAAAATTGTTGCTCGAAAAATATAAAAATCGATAATTTTTTTTCTGTTGTTACCCCTACCTATGGGTAGGTTAAAACCACTAATATTTTTTTTTCTTGATGACTCATCATTTTTTAATGAACTCTTTTTAGTTCCAGAAACACTCATTTTGGGCAATTATTGAGTACTTTTTGAGGATGAATATCTCGTTACTGGATCAACATAGAGTAATAAAACGGGTCGCGTTGTTTAGAACACACTCTTGACTACATTTTTTACTATTTGCACTTTTGTTATATTCTTAGTATTTATAGGCTAATTTTTGGTTCAAAAATGTTCGTTATTTTGCCCAAATTTTGAAATTTCAAAAAAATAAAAAAATAAGAAGGCCTTTTGATTAAAAGCTGAAACTTTGACCATTTGTTAGGGTGCACTAGATGATCATGCAAGAAAAAAATCAACTTTATATCTATATTGGTTCTCGAGATATTCTTGCTCAAAGTTACTCATTTTCACAAAAATGGTCAATTTTGACCCTAAATATCTCAAAAGGGTCAAAACTTTTTTTGATGAAATTTTTACACCAGATGGGCCATATTAATAGCAATTCACCATATAAAGCTCGTTTTGTATTTTTGAGTATTAAAGGATGATACATCATTTTCAATTTTTACAGTTTTTATCATAAACAAATTGTATTTTTTAGAATATTGTCTACACTTACTTTTCATATTAAATAAGGATATTGCCCAAAATCAATTAAAACCTGTATCAAATAGTGTCCAGTGTTGTGCCAACATGGAAAATAATTAATTTATTGTGTTATTAAGCGCTAGAGCTATAATGTACTATACTGATACCTTTTTCAAGTTATTTAAATAAGATCTTGTTGAAATAGGGTTTTTATTTATATTGTATAATGCAATTATTGTATTTACCCGTCGTCCCTTTCTTTAATCTTGCCTGTAATAAAAATTTAATGGTTTAAACTTTTATTTGGATCCTTTTCTGAAAAAGGTTTTTATTGAAATTGAAAATGGCTACTAATCATAAGTTAGATCATAATTATATTTTATAAAGGTTACCAATATTACATTACAAATTTAAAAAGAAATTTAGTCGTCTGGCATCCTCTCTAGCGACACCTTTAAACTGTTTAATAATTTATCTATATTATTTATTAATTATATAATTTAAATAATCTTAAAATAAGTATCTAAAATAATAATCTAAAATAGTCTACAAAGAACTACCAACCGTCAAATCACAACTGTCGAAGAAATGTTTAATTTTTGTACAGAAAAAATACAAGGCATTAATTATATATTAGTATCAAGTGAAGACATTAAAACTTATGAATCAAAATTGAAATCCCGTTTTGCGGTATCTAAACCTATTGTTGAAACAAGAGGGTTTCATGGATTTGTACAAGTGACAAAAAAATTAAATGCTACTATGTGTCTAATAGCAATGATTGTCAGGAATTTCAAATAATATCGGAATAGGTGTATGTAAAATTTAAAGTAATATTATAATATCAATTTAAAAATTATAAATAAAAATGTTATATATTAATATTCGAGTTGTGTTTTTTTATTCTACATAAAACTATTAAAAACTATTTTATTATTTTTTATCTTCGTATAAAAATACAATAAATTAATTATATTCCATGTTGGGACAACACTGGACAACTGGACACTATTTGATACAGGTTTTAATTGATTTTGGGCAATATCCTTATTTAATATGAAAAGTAAGTGTAGACAATATTCTAAAAAATACAATTTGTTTATGATAAAAACTGTAAAAATTGAAAATGATGTATCATCCTTTAATACTCAAAAATACAAAACGAGCTTTATATGGTGAATTGCTATTAATATGGCCCATCTGGTGTAAAAATTTCATCAAAAAAAGTTTTGACCCTTTTGAGATATTTAGGGTCAAAATTGACCATTTTTGTGAAAATGAGTAACTTTGAGCAAGAATATCTCGAGAACCAATATAGATATAAAGTTGATTTTTTTCTTGCATGATCATCTAGTGCACCCTAACAAATGGTCAAAGTTTCAGCTTTTAATCAAAAGGCCTTCTTATTTTTTTATTTTTTTGAAATTTCAAAATTTGGGCAAAATAACGAACATTTTTGAACCAAAAATTAGCCTATAAATACTAAGAATATAACAAAAGTGCAAATAGTAAAAAATGTAGTCAAGAGTGTGTTCTAAACAACGCGACCCGTTTTATTACTCTATGTTGATCCAGTAACGAGATATTCATCCTCAAAAAGTACTCAATAATTGCCCAAAATGAGTGTTTCTGGAACTAAAAAGAGTTCATTAAAAAATGATGAGTCATCAAGAAAAAAAAATATTAGTGGTTTTAACCTACCCATAGGTAGGGGTAACAACAGAAAAAAAATTATCGATTTTTATATTTTTCGAGCAACAATTTTGGACCACTTGATATGGATTGACCCTATTGTATGTATGTATTAGTTCAATTTCTACGCAAATTGAACTGTTGCGATCTGATCTAGTGTCTCTATTGTTTCTATTTATTGGCCCCTAGCTTAGCATGACTTACAGTAAATTTGTGTTCCTTTATTGTATACAAACTGTGTAAATGATGCACAAGGAAGAAGTTACTGCATTATTGACCTTGTTCAATTACGATCTAAGAATTGCCAAACAGATTCAATAATTTCAAAACCTTACTTGAGTAAAGTATTAATATTCAATCAATAGCGCTGTTATTTACTTGTTTTATTATCACGGTGTTAAAGCGCTACCTTACCTTACCTTGGCTGACCGTATTGCGGAAGTGGTTGGAGGGAAGGAGGAATCGATTTCTTTTTTCTGATTACACACACACAACACACACACAACACATATATGTATATATTATTATATATTATATATATATATATATATATATATATATATTATATATATATATATATTGTGTGTGTGTGTGTGTGTGTGTGTGTGTGTATTTGTAAACACTGAAATTCGTAAACTCAGAAAAAAAATTAAGGAGTTGTTCTTGTATCCTCTTTGTCAGGATACATGAATAATGGATCCACGATATAAGTTTCTTGGTAATTATTTTCACCATAAAAATAGTTAGACAGCTCCTGTGTACTCTGAAGTTTTCCTTCTGAGTAGCCACACTCAAGTCCGTTTAATCGAATTCTTCCGGTTGTCTATCTTCCTTTCCCTTGGTCAAAGCGAGGGTGGTCTCCTTCAAAAAAGGTTTGTATAATCATCTGTTATAGTTATATAAGAAAAGGTTTGTATTACTTTTCCTCATTTATACCGTAGTTATATAGGAAAAGTATTGTGTTTGCGAAAAAAGAAAAATCGCAACCAGGATGTCAAACACACAAGAATCATTTGTTTCAGGTGTTTTAAGACCTCCTGGGAGGTTTTTATAAAGTTGTCTCTTTGTATGTGTGTGTCTGTTATCTTCGTAGCTCCCGGTGCATTTGTGCTAGAGAGTTGAATCATTGTACAAAAAACAATATTTTGTAATTTTTTTTTTAAATTATAAATATTTGGAAAATAATTTAATTGAGTTGGATTTCGGTACAAGTGTACACCTACACGTAAAAGATAAGTCAACTAAGTTCCGTTTCAATACGATATGTGTATCCATGATTTTTTTGGATCGTAAAAGTAAAGCATCATCGAGCTTGGTCAGTGATGAAAACACCCATCCAGCGATTACCCTGGATGGGTGACCGCTGAGAATGAAACGGATGTATTAACTGTGTAAAAACGTGCGAAGCTAGTCCAAAGTATAGGATGAGCATAGCGAATCTAATGTGATGAGGAATAGTTGTTAAATCTTAAATATTTACTAATTTGTGTGTAGTATATTTTCTAGACTAAACATCTTAGTGTTCTTAAATGGTTTGAGTGTTATATAACATGTACTTAAACAATTATTGAAGTATAATAATATGTCTTCGAGAAAACATTTGCCTTTACATTTTCGATGATTTGCATGATTCCAAATAAAATTCTAGAAACAGATTAAAAACTCTTTCAACAGGTTTTTGCACAGACCATATTAGTTTGGCAACACTGATTGTTGACCTTGTTCTTGAAAATCAAAACAACTGATTAAGTTCGCTTTATCAATTGAAGTTTTCCGTTCTTTTTCTTGTTAATTTGTTTATCTTAAGAAGTACAATTTTCATTTTGTACTTCAAATTATCCTCCAAAGCAATTTAAAAAATAATTCTCAGTTTTGGTAGAGAGTTGTCATTAAAACATTATTATAACTTTTTCTCGTAGACCATGTACTGCGTTGTACGAATCCAAAAAAACATTTTGTTAGATTATTAAGGTAATTTTAATTATTAATTTGACTTATGTTTCTGACAAGAGCCTGAACTCTACCTAATTTTTAATTATTGGTATTTAAAATCTATCTTTATTTTCACGGACAAAGTTGTATCTATAAGTTGTGCAAATGTAATTTTGTCTTACGTCTTCCATACAACTTGTGTGCATGCGAATATATATAATTTATATTTTAATATCATTTTTAAAATATCAGTACAAGAGTGAATGACGAAAAAAGTATCATATTTCTTGTCTTTTAATTGTACCGTTCTAACACTATGCTATGTTAGAATGAACTTTTAACATTGCTTTGTGTTAAAACGATTAAGAATGATATTAATTGATCATTAATATCATTCTTTACATTTCATTGTAGGCAAATAAAGCTCTGAGTATTGTTACAGGTAGTATCAACTACCAGAAATAAATTATATAACCTTATGATTGGTGAGAGGAAAAACAACTGAAACCCTTTTGTTTTTTGGTTCTCTGTTTTTTTTTTTATAAATGTATGTATGTTTGTGATGTTTTAGTATCCTCTCTGACTTTAGAGAGGCAGTGGATCTTAACTTTTTAGTTTGTTATAATTTGAATATATGTTTTAGTGGCTGGCTAATCAGAGGGCCTATCATATCTCCTCTCTTTCTGATTTTTGAAGCTAAGATCTAGCCTCTCTGATTAGTTTATCATTTAAATATAAATGTTTACGTATGTCTTTCCATATTTGGTTTTGACTAATAAGAAAGGCTTACTTCTTTCCTATCCCTTATTTATTTATTTATTTTTTTAGAAGAAGTAGGATCTTGGTATCGACCCTTTTGATTGTTCATCACGTAAAAGTTTGAGAGCGTTATTTTCTCTTAGTGACTGATTGATTCTAGTGATCTAATTTTTAGATAAAATGTAGGGTCTAGTCTATCTAATTAGTAAATTTTTTATGTTGTAAAAAAATTGCTACAGGGATTTTTTAACATTGCAAATCTACTGTATTTTCTTAAATAATCATACTCAAGTTAAAAAAATCTATGTGTATATTTAAATTTATGTGTTCAAAATGCTTGAAATGTTTTTCTATTCTATCAGAAATGTTTTTTCTATTCTACAGAAAATAATGTATGAAATGTTTTTGTTCTAATTGGAACATTACTTCTTCAGTTATTCATTGTATTTCTTCTACAATTATATTTATTAGTGCAGTGGATGATGTTTTTTGACCCCATAAAAAACAGGAATCTTGTTCAGCTGCCTATTGGAGTCTTTTAAAGTTTGAGTTTTAGGTATATTTTAACTTTAGATGTATAAGCAACCATCATCATTGGTAACCTCTAGTAATCATGACTAACTGTCAATTACCGCCATAACTTAGCAATAACCTAACATTTTCTTACATAGTTAGAGTTTAGCTTGTATTTTACTTGGCTATTACTGGTTATTTTAGACAGACATTAGTTATTTTTGGAAAGCAAAGAAAATTCAAAATCTGACATAGAAATGGGGGGCGGGGGCAGAAAAGACACAATGATCGAATTAAATACAGATTTTTTTTTATAGACGGAAGGGTGGCTAGGGATGTATGTGGGACAATGGATAACGAACAGCATCACCAGGAGTTGGTGAAATGCGTAGTAGTTGGTGACACAGCAGTTGGAAAAACAAGATTGATTTGTGCGAGAGCATGCAACAAACAATTATCTCTTTCTCAACTATTAACTACACATGTTCCTACAGTATGGGCTATAGATCAGTACAGAATTTACAAAGACGTAAGTATTCTTCCTCATTTTACATTAAAGTTATAACATGGAAATAGATTTCCTCTAGATCGATGAATTTGATAACCATCTAATTTTAATACCTAGTACGTTACTATTGCTATGGGTACATGTCAACTGATGTATTTAGCTGATATTATATTCTAGGGTTTTAGTGGTAATAGAGGGGCTTAAGTGATCTAGTATACTTGTATGCATACTTATGCATGCTAGTTGTTTAGTACGCTCTTAAATAACAATTATGATTATATTTTTACAATCTGCCTCTATAGCTGGGATTTTCTAGGGTTGGGAAAGTTTATGACAAATAGTACTTAGAGGGATTTAATCAACTTAGCTTGTGTGTCTCCCTTGGGTAGTTCCTGCATTGTCAAAACCCCTATTGGGACAAAAGGCTCTAAAACAAGCATTTATTTATTATGAATGAATGAATAACTTTATTTATTTTCAAAAATTAATATTTCTATCTGTTGGTAAATTTCAGTTTTTATGTCTACTCCACGGAGCCATTTGGAGGAGAGATGCTGACTGTTGCAAATTTAATTCAAAATTTTAAATATAATAGTTTTTTGTGCATCAAGGAAGTAAAAATTGCTATTATATCCCTGAGCAGTTTTTTCCTTAGGCCCAAAGCCGAAAGAACCAAAGCATTTAACTCCCTAGGTGTCATTTAATTATTGTTATATTCTTTGTTTCACACATTTTTGTATTTTATTTAAAATTTTATTGGGATACCAAGGTAGTAAGAAGTAACTTTTTTCCTTATGGAGTGAAAAGTGCTTTTATAATAGGGAGTATAGAAGGGTTTTAGGGATTAAACTTAACATCATTACCATCTGGAGATAAAATTAAATTAAATCTAATTTTGTTAGCTTCCTTGATTTTTTTGCTAAAAATGCCTTTAATCCATGTTGTCTATTTTTGTATAGTTGGCTAAAGCAGTTAGCCCTTCCTTTTTATTTTGATTTAAAATATTCTTGTACTAATTTTTAATTAGATATTGATAATTAAAATCTGAATGTGGTAAAGCAGATGATTCTGCCTTGAAATGCAGGTTGTCATCTACCTTACCTTGGTCACACAGGTTACAGGCATTCCTTATTGAGATTAAAATTGTCTAGAGACACCCCCTTGCTTTAGCTATCCGACTACAATCTTATCAACTGTATGTGATTATTAATGTTGAAAGTCCAAGAAACTACAACTTCTTGATCAATCATGTTTGTGTGATTTAGATACTTTGGGATTGGTTTGTCATCTAATTATTGATGGTTACGTGTTTTGACTTGTTCGGCCTGATTTATAGCATCTTGCTTAGCTTCCACTGGATCCCTAGCTAACATTTTATTTAGCTTTACTTGAAGTTCCTTCACTTCAAGTACCCTAAAATTTGTTTTCTTGCAGTATTTAGTTTTTAAATGATCCCATGCTTTACTCCAATGTATATTTTCTTCCATTACCTCCTTGCATTTATTTATGATATTTGTACTAGGTACTGGAAAGGTCATGGGAAGTTGTCGACGGTGTCAATGTTTCTCTCAGACTGTGGGATACTTTCGGAGATCACGAGAAGGACAGAAGGTTTGCTTATGGAAGGTGAATGTCTTAGTTTACTATTTGAGTTTTGTTACATTGTAAAAAATTCTTTATAGGAACCTCTTAGTAGTAGTAGTAATTGTGTGGGGATGCAAAGCCAGGCTAATAGGTTATGTTGTTAGTTCCTTCTTGTCAGCCCCCATTCCTTAGCCTACACCACCTCTACCAAGAAACTCTTGGAAAGGTTATGAAGGATATCTCTCCATCTAAGAGAAGAAAATTCCTCTTCATACAAGAGGCCCATGCCAAATAGGCCAGAGGCTCACACTCTGTAAGCAGGTGAAAGGATGTCCTCTCCTAAGGCCCACACATTGGACAATTAGCCTCTGAGATTATGCCTAAAGTATTGAGATGTTTATTCAACTTACAGTGACTGGTCAGAACACTAACTAGGTTCCATAGGCAATGCATGCTGAAGTTATTAATTTTTTTTAAATTGGCCCTGTAATACACATTTCTGCTTGTCTACAACCAGCAAAAGCATGCCAGTTAAGTTTAGGGTGTTCATTAACCAGCTATCCAACAGTGTCAGCATGTATAGCTGAGTAAGGAAGGACAGGTTCTGGTCCAATGAATAAGGCTTCTGCTCTGAGACTAGCGAGTTTATCTGCTCCCTCATTATCCACAACATCACTTCATAATTTATTAATTATTCTCATAATTTATGAAGTAATATAGGCTCTGTTGGTGCCCTGATGAAATAAACATAATGAAACAGAGTGGGACATGACATTATGTCGAGCCAACAATGACGACAAATGTCAAATGATATAACAGTTCCCAGATGTAGCATTGCATATTGCTTCTTATATTTCTTAGCTGTCTCTCGCATAATTATATTGTCTGGATTATTGGGTTGTTTACATTTTTGTCTAATTATCAGTAAAGACTAACTTTTTGGCAATTTATTTTATAAATAATATGACGATTATGATTTTTATTCAAGTTAAAACTGTTTTAGTGGCTTTGATAAACTCGGCGGAGAAACAATCCAGTGATTGCTCTCAAGCAGGAGTATTATAGTATTACACACAGTTATAATCAGTTGACAGCCTGGGAAAACATTGTTGAGGAACCTATGTGTTTAGCCTGATATGAAATTGTGGGCATGGTTTAACCTTCAGGTCTAACCTCACTGTTAACCGATAATGACCACGTGTTCTAATATAGTTAGAACTAAACTATTATGTTACAATTTCACTTTTACATTGTTATTTCTTTAGAGAGGAATGTCTTTTTTTAGAATTCTTATTCTTAAGAAAATATTTTTTTAATTACTTATTGGGAGAAGAACAATTTAAATTCTACGATAACTTTAATAAAAAAAAACTATAAATTTCAATCCATTTTGGTCGTCTTCAGGTAAAATGCAATGACCATTTAAGCTACAATTAATAAAAACAGTAAATACAATAATTAAGAATATTTGAACAGAATTTAACTTCAATTCTTTCATTTCTTTCTTTAAAATCAAATCAAAACAACTTTTAAATTGATAAAGAATTGTTTATTTCTGTCCCTCCCCCCTATTAAGTAGAATAGGTATTTGTTTAGAAATAGACTTTTTATGAAATAGAGGGACTTTTTTAAAATTTTCTGCCCATAAAGTCGAGTGAAAAAATGTTGACTTAATTTCTAATTGCAAGTAACTTATTTGTGTTGTTTAGATCCGACGTGGTTCTTCTTTGTTTTTCAATAACGTCACATAAATCTTTGCACAACTGTAAAGTGATGTGGTACCCAGAGATACGGAGGTTTTGTCCTCACACGCCTGTTATTCTAGTTGGATGTAAAAATGATCTCAGATATATGTACAGGGATGAAACTTACCTTGAATTCTTCAGGGAGAGAAGTCCATTTCTCAGGTATTTAGTACAAATTTATTCCAGCTGAGTTAATAAAAAAAATGTGTGTTTACTCATCATAAAAAAATAGGGCATTTGGTTTCTCGGAACTTTTACTCATCATATTGGATTTGCTATGCTCATCCTCACTACTTCGCACTCGCTTTGCTTTGCGTCGTCAGAATATAAAAATCACCAAATTTATGATGTAACACATCTTCGGAAACATCATAGTCATTCCTTCAAAATTGAACTAGTGCTAATGAGATGAAACTTGGCTTATTTTCTTTTCTTATATATGACTACATGCGTACCCAAACCTCTAATCGATCGCAACATTTTTTTGAATTTTATTAATTTTTGCTGAATCATATTTCTGGTTTCAGACAGCACAACTAAACTTAAAGATTAAATTTGTATCAAGTTTCACACCTACACATACAGACAGACAACTTTGTGAAAAACCACTCAAGAGGTCTTAAAAACACCTAAAACGGATAATTTAGGTGACATTCAAGTTTTGGAAAGTCCTTACAGGCAGTAAAGTTAGCTAATCTATGAATTCCTTGTAGTTTTATTTATTGAAATTTAAAATAACTTTAACTACTTACAAATATCTTATTTTTTAGTCTGTTTTATTAATTAATTAATAAAACTATAATTACTAAAGTTTTTATTTATTAACTAAAGGTTTCTTATATCTAATATTTATATTTAAAAAAAAATATTCCCCTTTATTCACTATTTTTTATTTAATTTTATTGATTTATTTATTTAATGTTTTGACAGGGCTATACGTAAATGTGATTTAGTTATGCCTGATGAGGGGAGGTGTATTGCCAAAGAACTGGGCATTACTTACTACGAAACTTCTGTTCTAACGTATTACGGTGTAAACGAAGTTTTTGAGAACGCTATCAGAGCTGCTCTGATTGCCAGAAGACAGCAGAGGTTTTGGATTACAAATCTAAAGAAAGTACAGCGCCCTCTATTGCAGGTGTGAAGTTCATTATTTTATCCTTGCGTTATTACTAGACTAATTATAACAATCCACATCACTTTTCTTTCATACCTACGGTATCTGTGAGAATAAGTAAAGTTGTATTCAGCTTGTTCTAAAATGAAAGTCCTACACATTGTGTTAACTGCAAGAACCCTAATGCTCTAGAAAAACATCTAATGGATAAGATAGATTAAATAAGATAAATTTATTAGATTTTTTCAAATGAAAATAATTAGGATACGCAAGTTATTGAAATCTAAAAAAGTGATTCACCCTTTTTGCATCAAAGAATTGTTTGATTTATAATACACATTCTCTTGTAATAGTTGTTTAACGTGTTTCTTGAATGCTAAAAAGGGCAACTTTACGCTTTGTTCATTTAATTTGTTGAACATTTTAATCAGTAAGGCATTGTGACCTATATGATATTTTCCTAACCTATTAAGGGTTTAAACAAATTATTTTTCGTATTATATTTCTGATTATGAGAATTAAGTTTAAAAATTTCTACATTGAGCTTTATGTAATGTAATGAATTATATATGTTAACAACTGTCATTATTTTTTTCTTTTTTGAATATTTTCTGGCAAAATTCTCTCCTCTTCCAAATTATGAGCAGATCTCAAAGTGTATGTCCATAAAGTATTCCGTAACTTAATACGTTCTGTATCATTGCATTACATACTACCAAACAGTTACTGCTAACAGTTTTTTTAGCAGTACACTACAGTGTTTTTAGGTTGTAGAGGGGTGGGGAATCTTTACTCTCTGTAGAGTTAGGGCGAGTACCGTTATGGTACCTTTTGGAAATAGCCACTCTATCAGACCGCTTATCTCTGTGCAATTCTACCCGAGTCTTTCCTCTAGTAGTATAAGTCTCTTTGATTTTATAATAACTAACAGTGACTCCTCTAGCAGACTTGTATTAATTATAATAATAATTTCCAACTCAATGCAGTGGAAACTCAACAGATAATCATTAGCTTCTGGCATTACCAATTACCTAAAACCACCAACTTCCGAGAATTTACCTTAATGATAACAAGCTAACATTATGTAGCAAGCTTGAATTAAACTTATTTTTATGTATGTAGAAGACTCAAAAAATACTTTACAATAGGTACATTAATAATGGTGTACCGAGCTATGGTGGAAAGTCGGCTGTCATGGTATACTAACATAGAGTATGTTGTATATACTATGTACTATATAGAATATGTGTGCATATACCATGTTGCATATACTAACAGTCTGTTAGTTTAAATTAAATAATAATTAGCAAAATTAAATAATAATAATATGAGGATATGGAAATAAGGAAGATTGTAAGCCTTTTGTTTATGAAATATGTGTAACGTCATTAACCCACAATGACTCAGTGAAAATGTCACCATAATGTTTTATGTAATGAAATGTTTCAGACTCCATATTGTCCTCCTAAACCAGTACCCAGGTCAGTACAAGTTTGTGCATCTACATATGATAATGCACTCTGGTGGCTGTACAATGAACAACCACATACTGATGTTGTCTTCCTTGCTGGCTCAACATGCATCACTGCTCATAAGTATGACCTCTTATATGGCTTATTGAATCTATATTATAGTTATAATCACTTGACAACATGGTGAAAATAGTGTTGAGGAACCAATGAGGTTAGCCAGGTATGAAATTGTGGGTGTGGTTTAACATCCAGGAGTAACCTCATTGACTCACTAGCATTATTTTCCTATACTGTCAACTGGCTATAACCTTGTAGTTATACTATAGTACTGAGAAAATATAAAAATATTAGATTTGTATACCTAACATCTATTTATATATTATAGATTATTTACTACTTTATTTTGTACTTTACCTTTACTTTGTATTAATTAATTATTAACTACTTTACTTCACTTTGTTTTAATTAATTTATAACTTACTCCTTGGACTAAAATTGAATATGGTGTTGCATTTGTTTAGATTCATGTTGGCCGCCGCCTCACCTTCCCTCCAAAAATATTTTGTACAGATTTCACAGGAGAACTAAGTACGAGAAGTGCAAGTGAGTCCAGTATGGTAAGTCTTTATTTTTACTTTTCCTCATTTACAATATTATTATTATTGTGATTGGGGTTGGAGTCGAGGATAGACCCCATTTGCACTGCGACTGGAAGTCTATTGTACAATCCCCTCAATTGGTCCAGGTCAGAATAATCCTTTTCCCCGGACTAGGTCTAGGATCTTTTTGACCAGTGATTCATTGGTAGAGTCAAACTTAGTGAGAGTGCTGCTACCAAAGTTGGAGAACCTTTGAAAGGCTAGGGCTTTACATCTCAGAAGTATGTGAGAGGCAGTTTCGGTTTCCGATTCACAAAGCCTACACACTGGGTTATCCTTAAAGATATCAATGGTATGGAGGTGTTTCGGAGGTGACAGTGACCAGTCAGTAGTCCAGTTACTGTTTTAAGGTCCCTTCTGCTTAGACTGGGGAGCTCCTCTGTTATTTTGGGACTGGGTCACAAAATAAATAAACTTTAACACAAGTTTATTTACAATCCTCATGCCAGAGGATTTGTTCCAGTGGTGCAGGTGATTGGTTGAGAGCCAATCTTTAATTACACTAGTTACATTAGTTTTGGGTATGGCTTCTATGGGTTCAGGCCCCACAGGAGTGGTCTCAGACTCCTTTTTTTGCAAGGATGTCTGCTTGATCATTACCTTCGATTCCCTTATAGCCAGGCACCCATCTGATTGCTACATCATTGTCGAGTGACAAGGTCAGAAGGTTTTGTAAGCACTCCCAGACAAGCTTAGAGTTAACTTTGTATGAACCAAGAGCTTTAATATTTATAGAAGTGTGATTAGAATTCTTTTTAATATTATTTATTAGACAGGCATCAATATCAAGTATTAATGCCTATTTTCCTATAACATTTACACCATAGGTATATAGGGAAAGCATTGTGTGTGCTCTACAAATATGAAACCAGTAAACATAAATAATTTACTTAATTTTTCTTAAAAATTTGAAAAATTTCAATTTTTTTACTATATTGAGAATCAGTTTAGAGTAAAGAAGAGACTAGATTTCATTAGATTAAATAAACTATATTTCACTACTTATTCTTGCGTATTCATGTTTAATAAAGCTAATTCGTGCAAAGAAAAATCTATACATTATGTCAAGTGGGACTATTCCATACTGATCGTTGTGTAATTGTTCAACTTGACATTATGTAAATAATTTCCTTTGCATGAATTAGCTTAATTTAAACTACCCGTCAATTCTAACAATTCGGGTAGCATTGCGGAGCAATTTGTATCAGAGACGCCGTCAGTGTTTCAGAATGATGAGATATGTACTATTGCCTCCACCTTTGCCAAGACTATTTACTGTTCTCTGATAGATCAACCAGGTAACAAATCTGCAGGAGGGTCTACAGTTACAACAGTGTATGTCAAGCCCCCTCCAGTACAAGACGGATTTTTGCCTAGCTTAATTAAGGCATTGGCTCCTGAACCTAAGGAAAAAATTGAAATGTCAATAGATCAGAAGGAACAAGGAGTCAAGTATATGATCCAGTCTGGTAATGCGAAGAGGTTAATGATGGCCTGTAGAGACTGGAAGGATCAGGTCAAAAAGCACTACTCCATTGAAAAAAGAGTAGCGGAGAGACTCTTCTCTATAGGCAAATTAAGAGCTAAAGGAAACGAGGAAGATATACTCAAGTCCAAAAAGGACTACAATAAAAGTCTAAAAAAACTTTTAGCTCTCAGAGATAAAGAGTTAGAAACCATTAATAAAATAAGCAGGGGTGAAATAATTGTTAAAACATCTGAGGAACCAGTTAAAAGTCAAAAAACAGCAAGGGCCCAGAGCTGCTCCGAGAACAAGCATGCCCCCCATAGTTGAAGAGCTAGAAGGTAATGAAGGTCGCTGGCCAGACCCCGAGGACCCTTACGCCGTAGTAATACCACTACATGGCAGTAAAGAGGATCTTGACCAGGAATTGAAGAGGGATGTCAAGTTAGTGAAAGAAGAACAGAAGGGTCAAGTCTCGCTAGTCCTCGCCATATCAAAGAATGTGAAGGCAATACGCGAGCAATGTTTCAACTCACCTTTGGTTAAAGCCTTCTGTAGATGAAAGTAGTGATAGTTTAGAAGAAGATCCACACCTTTACTTAGATCACTCGTTGCGGAGGGAAAGAAGAAGAAGCAAAGAAGAAAAAGAAAGAGAGATGAGAACGACAGCCCAGCGAAGACAACTGCTGACCATACTTTTATAGATAAGTTTAGAGATATAGGTAAAGGGCAACTGAGTCTGCCTTAGGAAATTTAGATAAATTAGAACAAACGTTTGTAAAATATTTATTTAATACTGACTCTAGTTCAGACCATAAAATATCTAAGACAGAAATTAAAGTGATTTTAGACTCCTTAAGAGTTGTAAGAACTAATGTAACCAGTCTAGCACTTGAAGTTACCCGCTGCGGCACAGAATTCTGTGCCAAGGCTACTGAACTAGAATGTAGCAGAAACTATTATCAAGGTCCAAATAGTCAGATAACAGATAAAGTATATGGGAGGAATGGGGGCAGTGGTTCCTTTGCGAGTGCTGTGAGGAACTTGAACGGAAATCCCACACCTCCAACTCCAGTTCCTTTGCCCTGCCCAACACCAGGGCCTTCTCCCCAGGCCCTAAACCTCCTGGTCCACTTCCCCTGATCCAAATCCTAATTCTAAACTGCCATCTCTTCCCCAAACAAAGACAAAGATGATTGATTTAAACAAATCAGTCATTATTGAATTTGCGAATTACTCCGGTACATTTGATAAGACAAATTTAGATCAATGTAATGAAATTAAAGAACAAATAGACAAACTTAGGAAACAAATTCTAACGAGTTAAAACCTAAATTATCTAATGTAAATGTCACAAATATGTACGCCAAAAGAAAAGGTGTAGCTTTTGCCTTAGAATGTGGCTCTGTAGAGGAAGAGATAAAATCATTAAATGCCAAGACCTAAATAGTCTTGGTTTATGTGCTAAACTCCCAGCAGAGCAGGGAGAGCCTATTGTTATAATAGGCGTTGATGCATCCTTAAGTAAAGCTGAATTGAAAGAGGATATATATAACAAAATATTGTGAAATTTGATCAGTTAAAAAATAGAGCAGACATAAAAGATAAAATAATCCTCAATTTACTCTTCCTTGTGGTTGGGTCCGTGGTGGGAAATTTGTAAGATGGGTAGTGCTTGTTCCCAAAGAGGTGAAACAAATATTCCTAGAAAAAAGAGAGATTAACATTGAATGGTCTAAACTAGAAGTTAGGAATTATAATTGGGTATCTCGCTGCCTTCGGTGTCTTCGGATAGGGCACTCAGTTTCAGAATGTCCGTCAAAGCAAAAAGTCTGTGGTTTCTGTTCTCTTGAAGGACATGTCTACAATGATTGCCCTGAAAAGCGGCAAATAAAAAACCCTCCTGTGGGCCCTGCCGAGAGACCAAAAGACAGAGTGACCACTCAATAAAAGACTCAGTTTGCCCCTTTTATCAGAGGGAGATCACTAGAATTAAGAATAAGAATTAAGCATACTTTTAAGTATTTTTTCTAAATTTTTATCTTGCCTAATGATAGACATACGACAAATTAATTTACAACACAGTAAAGCAGCCACTTCTGAGCTTACTAAAATCTTTAGCGGTAAAACTAATATGATAGTTCTTATTCAAGAACCTTATGTTTATAAACGCAATATCAAAATGCTTAATGAAGTAGGTGGGGTTATCTTCAGGAATGTCTGGTGAGCACAATAAAAGAACATGCATATTAGCCTCTAGAAATCTAAACCTCACCATTCTTTCAGAATTGTGTTTCTAGAGATCTCACAGCTGCCTTACTTCAATTTAGAATAAATAATATAATTATAATTTAGTATTAGGATCACTATACCTTCCCGGTGATAGTGAACAACCTCCTCCTTCTTTGGATTTGATAAAGCTGGTTAACTTCTGTGAAAGAAGAAATTACCAGGTACTCATTGGCTGTGATGCTAATGCTCACCACATTATGTGGGGCAGCCGGCTTAACAATGCAAGGGGGGAGGCCTTGGTTGAATTTCTAGCTTCTACTAATGTTGAGATTCTAAACAGGGGTACTGAACCTACTTTTGTTAATGCTAGAAGTCAGACTATAATCGATATTACTCTAACTTCAGTTCACTTCGCGGACAAAATAAAAGGGTGGAGAGTTTCTAATGATATTAGTATGTCTGACCACCGCATGATAAGACTCCACATTAGTACTGATCCATAGTAAGACCTTTCAAAAAGATCACCCCAGTCCACTGATTGGGACATGTATACATCTATTTTACATGACAATCCCTTGTTTAAGAATCCTTTATCATAAACAATACAGATGATTTAAATAACGCAGCATCAGAGCTTAACGATGCAATCTTAAATGCTTACCATCAAGCTTGTTTATACGCCCAATTCCACTAAAAAGAATTAAGAGTTGGATAAGGATTTAGCTAAACTTCAGCGTGAAGCCAAACGAAAGTGGAGGAAAGCATATAAAACACAAGATGAAGACGATAATATAGCTTTCAAAGATGCTCGTCGTAATTTTAAGAAAGCACTAAGAATACATCATAGAAATAGCTGGAGAAATTTCACTGCTGACATAGAATCACACCAAGCATCAGCCAGGCTTGTCAGAGTTCTCAGTCAAGAAGATAAACATGCTGAACTTGGACCTTTTAAATCAGATGATGGTAATTATAGTACAAATAAAGACTCTTTAGAACTGCTCAAAGCGCACTTTCCTCAGAAACAGCCTCAACCCTCTATTGACACTAATTATATCTGTGATTTTGATCGTGAACTAGGTCAGAGGATTGTTACTGTAGAAGGACTCCGTTGGGCAGCAGGTTCTTTGAGTCCTTATAAAGCTGCTGGTATGGATGAGATCTTTCCAGCTCTTATTCAGAAGGCGCTTGACATAATAATTTCAGCATTATTATCCATTTTTCAATCCAGCATTGCTTTAGGACAGGTGCCTGACTCATGGAAGTCAGTCCGAGTGATATTCATTCCAAAATCTGGAAGAAAGGACTACACTGACCCTAAATCTTTTAGACCCATAAGTCTTACACCATATTTACTAAAGATGCTAGAGAAAATTAGTCGATGAATATTTAAATGTGGAAATTTTTAACGAAGAAACCATTATCCTACCCAACATGCTTACTTAAAGAAGCGCTCTACTGATACAGCTCTTCATGCTTTAGTAAGTAGAGTCGAGAGGGCCCTTCATCATAAGGAATCTGTGCTATGTCTAAGCTTTGATGTGGAAGGAGCCTTTGACAAAACTACATCAGGTATCATTAGAGCTGCACTGGAGCAAAGAGATGTCCACCCAAATGTCATCAGTTGGATTGTAAGCATGCTACATAATCGTAGGATTACTGTTTCACACAATGAGTGCAACTTAACTGAGTTCATTTCAGTCGGTTGTCCCCAAGGAGGATGTCTGAGCCAAAGCTCTGGTGTCTTGTAATGGACGCGTTGCTGTCTGAGCTTTCAAAAGCAGGTTTCTATTGTCAAGCTTACGCAGATGATGGTCTGGTGCTTATAGTTGGAAAATTTCTCAATACACTGTATGAGCTAATGCAAGTTGTATGCAGTTTAATAGAAAGTTGGTGCAGGAAAGTAGGCCTGTCTGTAAATCCAGGAAAGACAAATCTCATTCTTTTCACAAACCATAAAAAACTCGACTTTAAAGCTCCTCAACTATTTGGTGAAAGACTTGTTCTTTCTAGTAGTATCAAATACTTAGGAGTCATTTTAGATAACAGACTGAATTGGAATGAGCATATAGATAAAGTTGTAGCAAAAGCTACATCAACCTTATGGCAACTTCGTTACGCAGTTGGGAAGACTTGGGGACTCAAACCAAAAGTACTTAAGTGGATTTACACAGCAATTGTCAGACCAAGGATACAATATGGTTCTTTGGTCTGGTGGCCCGCTGTGAACAAAACCACAATTGATCGCAAACTTACCAAAGTTCAAAGAATAGCTTGTCTTGCTATAACAGGATCCATGAAAACCACTCCAACAGTTGCTCTAGAAGTTCTTCTATGTTTACCAAAATTAACCTCTGTGATATTAAGAGAAGCAGCAGCCACTTTTATTAGACTTCGAGACACTGGTATGTGGAATCCATATAATAACAACAAACATGCTGGGATTGAAAACATTGTTCTAGAGGAACTACCCATATTAGCAGCAGCCAACCCAGAGAGAGCGGTAGCAAAGTAGCCATTATCAACAATATTAGCAGTGTTATACCTTCTAGAAGCTACTGGTTTGAACCTACAATAAAAGAAGCCGAGCACGAACTAACTTGTTTCACAGATGGCTCTAAGAAAGGCCGAGAAGGCCTCACTGGTTCAGGGGTCTATATTCCTAAATATTCTGTAGAACTAAGTTACTCTCTTGGGCTTCATGCTACTGTGTTCCAAGCAGAGGTATATGCTATCTTGATGGTTGCGACCCTTCCAGTTGTGCGAGAAGGTAATGAGAAATCCATTATAATCTGCATTGATAGTCAGGCTGCAATTAAAGCCCTTACCTCCAATCCTAGTAGCTCCTCTGCCCTTGTTCAAGAATGTAGAGCTCACTTGTCTCTCTTGGCAGAGAGCAAAACTGTTGAACTTAAGTGGGTACCAGGCTATATGGGTGTCGTGGGTAATGAGGAAGCAGATAAACTTGCTAGACTGGGAGCAGAAACCCCATTCATTGGACCAGAACCTGTCCTTCCCCTCTCAGCAACACATGCTAAAACACTCTTGGATAGCTGGCTAATGAACACCCTAAAACTTAACTGGCATGCCTTTGCTGGTTGCAGACAAGCAAAAATGTTCATTACTGGGCCAATTGTAAAAAATACAAATTTTCTAATTAACCTCAGCAAGCCTTGCCTTAGGAACCTAGTTAGTGTTCTGACCGGTCACTGTAGATTAAATAAACATATTAATACTTTAGGCATAATCTCAGAGGCTAGCTGCCCCATGTGTGGGCATTATGAGGAGACAGCCTTTCACTTGCTTGCAGAGTGTGAGGCCTATACATCTCTTCGTACCCGCATATTTGGCGTAGGCCTCTTGTATGAAGAGGAGCTTTCTTCTCTTAGTTGGAGAGATATCCTACAATATATCAACCTTTCCAAGAGGTTCTTGGTAGAGGTGGTGTAGGCTAAGGAATCGGGGCTGGCAAGAAGGGCCCAACAACGTGGCCTATTTGCCTGGCTTTGCCTCCCCACCCTATTACTACTACTACTACTAGCTTAATTTAACATGAATATGCTACGTGTGAGTAGTGATTTTATCTAATAAAATTGAGTCTCTTCTGTGCACAACTAATTGTAATCTAGTATTATAGAGACACATTCAAATATTAACAATTTATTTACAATGATTTTAGGTTTCTACGTTTGGTGAAGCTACGTCAGGTGACTTCAATGAAGATACAGAGTATCTTATCAGAGTTGAAAAACCTCAGAGGTACATAAATATTAAGATAATAATCGTAATTGAAAAGGTTATATTTACTGCAAGTTAAAAAAGCAATTGAAGAATCAGGTACCTTCAATACTTGCTGGTAGGTATGAATATCTCTAGATGAGGTTTGGATTAATACCAACATCAAACAAGACAACACTTGAGTTCTCAACAAACAAGATTATATCATGGAAAAATTTTTGTTTCATGGGCAGGATAAGCTCCCTGATGATGAATCTATCTTCAAGCAAGTATTGACAGTAGACGATTCTTCTATTATATTTGAAATGATTGTTAATAATGAATAATTTATCATTATATTGAAATACAATTAACAATTATTATTGTTGTATTTTAATAATTATTATAATTAATATATTATTAAAAAAATTATATTATTATATTATTGATTAACAATCGCTTGTATTTATGTATAAATATTATTTACTTCAATGAATAATTCGTTTAAATAAATAAATAGGTTTATTTCCCTTATATACAAAATGTACCATATGCTCGAGTGTTCCCACCTTAACTTTAGAATCCTAGCAGACATCTTGTTATGCAGCATCTTCATTTTGGAAAGTGTTGCTTATAATCAAACAAGTCTCAACTTTTATTCTTCTTTATCTTCTTAGATTTAGGTTAAACTTGCTATGTTGGACAATAATTACTGGCTGACTACTACATTTACTTCTATTTGCTTTGTTAACTTTGTATTTGACTTTTTTAATATTATGTTTAACAGAGGGGTAGGAGTTTGGGAACAACTGAAGAGGAGATCAAGTTGTCAAGTTCTAGTCAGCAGTAAGGAAACTAGTATTGATAATAGTCTCAGAGTTTGCTCAAGTAAAGAATTGAATCATCCTGCTTTCACTTCCATCAGAGTGCAACAGGTGAGTCGTTTGCTCTTAATAGTATCAGCAATAAAGAGTTTGCTCTACATCAGACAAGGAAGTGCAATTTGAGTCCTATATCACTAGCTCTCTTAGGGCTGTAGCATGATTCACACTGTAAGGTAAAGCCACATTTTTGCTTAGTGAATTTTTCTTTAAAAAAATCACCAATAAGATGTGTGACATGGAGGGAGCCGTATATTTGTGTATAAAAAAATTGTAACTTAAGATAAATTTTAATTCTTCTGGATTATTTTGATTTGTTTGAATATTATTACTTTTAATAACTTGAAAAACTTAAGGAATAGCTTTTCTACTTGTGTCTATATTTTTTTTTCCGAATTTTCATGAGGAATTAGCTAGAACCTTCCAGTGATGAGCATTAATTAACTGAGTGTTAATTTAGTACAAATAATGGTGAGATTTGTAAAACCAATGGGATAAATCTGAGCGTTTCCTTTGAAAAAATAAGTAATGAGTAATAATGCTGTTACTCTAGTTATAAAGCAAAGACCAGAAGCAAAAATGGATTTTTAGCATGGATGCACGCATCTGAAAAAAAAAATTATCTGGCATGTGGACACTCATACCAAATTTTTTTAATATGACGTGTTTCTGTGCAAAAAAAATTGTAACTTGCCAAGATACTTTTTATATTTTCTTGATTATGTTGATTTGACATTTTAGTTGAATTTGTTAGGATATTATTACTTTTAATAGGTTGAAAAACAATAAATATTAGATCATGGTGTCACAGCACCACTATTGGTAAATAAAACCATAACCTGTTTACAATATTGCGAAAAAAATGCAAAATGACTTAAAGTATTCACAAGACGTAGAAATTTGTTTTAACAGAAATTTACTTAATGCAAACATTATCAATATATTTAGTGGATTTAACAATGCCATGACAAAGGTTGTAGTTCTTGTTTTTAGGACCTTGGTCTATAATTAAGTTTGTCTGTTGTAGTATGAAGATGTTGACTACCAAGGGAAGAGAGTATCAACAATTCAAACCATAGTAACTCTTAGTAAATTAATAACTGCTCAAGCAATGCAACAGTGTATTTTCTTCCTTTATACTGGCAACATTGATTCCAAGTTCACTCAGTTACAGGTATTTAACATTTGACTTCTTCTTTAAAACACTAACAAATATTACTGTTCATGTAGTATCACCAACTCAATATTTTAAGTGCGTGATAATATTGACCCAAATTAGTGCATGTAATACAAATATGAGGTAGAAGGGCTCTGTAAGCCTTGGATCTGCGTATAACTGTTTTAGAATTGTTTTCAACCCAAGGCGTATGTGGGGGATTTATTACACTTTGCAATATTTGTCTGTCATCTATGACAATGTCTCCTGTATTGGAAACAAAATGGTAGGATCCGTCATCTTGGGGTAGAAGACCAAAGATATTAAATACTTATACTATATTACTCTGTGATATGATCTTTAATCAAGTAAACATTTTAGGGCAGGTATTTGGTTTCCTGTGGTTATATAGATTTTTTGTTCTTATTTTTTTACTTTTTATATTTTCAGTGCTTACCGGTTGGATTATTATTGGTAATTTTATACAAATAAAATAGATATGTGCTTCAGTAGATCAACTAGAGCTACTTTCTCTTATTCCTTATTGTACCCGTTACATGTGCTGTTTAAATGTGATTACACAGCAATATTTTATGCTTTTCCTATTAATCATCATTTTAAAAAAATATGAAATAAAATAAAAGTAAAACGTTAAATAAATGTTTTTTCTATACATTTCAATGTACAAAAAAATACAATGTATTGGTCATTAAAAACATTGTGTATATGTATTTATGTGCATACACACCCATATATATACAGTGTGTACTCGGATGGGGTTGCCTCTACGTATAAATGACACAAATTTTTTTTTATAATAGTCATTCTTGATGAAAGCTCCTGCATGTTCTTAAACTAAGATTATATATATATATATAATATATATAATATATATATATATATATATATATATATATATATATATTTTAATTTTTAACGGTAGACTCAAAAACTGCAATTTTTGAAAAATGGACGAAGAGTAAATAAAGTAGGCTTAATTTTGACTTTTAGAAAAAAAGTATTCTTCATAAATTTGACATTGAGACATTTTTCCATAAACAAAATTAAAATAAAAATTTTCAAAATTCACCCATTTTTCCCCATCACCCAAATTTTTGAAAAATTAAAAGTTGTTCAATCTGGATAAATGATACATCGTTTCAAAGGTCTTAACTAGTGGAACAAAAATGTTAGTATTGTAAACTTTGATTTAAGTAACACTAACTGAGATATTTTAATAAAACAAGTGTTTATTTGTTATTGTTTTTATTATTTTTGACAGCTTTTTTTAGTTAAGTAAAATTAAGTTTGTTTACATCTTTTAATTTGACAAAAAAATATTCTTTATAAATTGTTTAATTGTCCCTTTGAGACAATTTTTCCATAGTAAAATTTAAAACAAAAACACAACAACACAATAACACACAAATAAATTAACAATTTAATAAATTTAACTAATAAATCTTTAAAATAAAAGTTAAAATAAAATACAAATGAATAAATAACAGATAATACCATACAAAACTTAACTAATTAAGTTGTTGGTTTGTTTTTACGAATTAAAGAGGTAAATAAAACTTAATTCTACTTAACTAAAAATGCTGTCAAAAATAATAAAAACAATAACAAATAAACACTTTCCCGTTTTATTAAAATATCTCAGTTAGTGTTACTTAAATCAAAGTTTACTATACTACCATTTTTGTTCTTTTAAAACGATGTATCATTTATACAGATTAAACAACTTTTAATTTTTCAAAAATTTGGGTGATGGGGTAAAATGGGTGATTTTTGGAAATTTTTATTTTAATTTTGTTTATGGAAAAATTGTCTCAGGGGGACAATTAAACAATTTTATGAAGAATACTTTTTTCTAAAAGTCAAAATTAAGCCTACTTTACTTTTTGTCCATTTTTCATAATTGCAGGTAATGAGTCTACCGTTAAAAATAAAAAAAAAAATCCGCCATGACGCCTATCCCATTAGGCGAATTTCCAAAGGAAATTCGCTAAAATATGAAAAATCTTAGTTTAAAAACATGCAGGAGCTTTTTAAAATCAAGAATGATTTTTTTTCCAAAAATGAAATATTTTGTCATTTATACGTATAGGCAACCCAATCTGGGAACACACTGTATTGTTTGATTTAATAACAACCTGACTAGTCAAAACATCACGTTAAAACTTTGTTTTATTAGCTTTGCAGAATATAATTTTTTAATTTAAAAAATAATTACTATTAGATAAAGAAATAAGAGAAAATGCTGGTGTAATCAAATTTTTTTACTTGCATTTTTTTCTTAATACCAGTGTAGAAACATTGCTGCTTTCTTTGTGCTTTCATTGAAATGTTACTTTTTATCATAGTGGAATAGAGTAACGAGTCTTAATAAATACATGCTTTATTATTAGAAACCTCATCTAGTATAACTCAAGGCTCTAAAGTAGGCCTTGGATTAATTGTTATAAGAGAATGTTATTAGATTAATTAATTATTATTCTAAGCAGAATAATAATAAGTAGCAGAACACTTAATGCCTCATTGAGTAAAGTTTATCTTAGCCTTAACAATTATAATGTAGCAATTTTTTTCCTATTTTTTTTATTTATGTATTACATTTAAAAGATTAATAAAATATTTATTACAATGTAGTTCTATATACCTTACTAATCACAAAGTAGGAAAATATTTCACAATGCTTATAAGGTAATATAATTTTTGACCCAGTCTTTTAGACTCGACTTAATTTTTTTTACTATAGTTGTACGTTTGATGGCAACTGGTAGTTTATATACTGCATAACACCCTGGTGGTGAAGAGAATCATGTTTTAGTTTACTATTGACATGTTGTAGATACAGATTATGTTGTGATGTGTGTCTGGTATTATGTACATGTTTTATTGGTGTGAAATCTGAAAGGTGTTTATGTATGTAGGTGAGCGTAGAGTGTGGTGCAGAGTTGATTTAGCGATAGAATTGATTTTAAATTTGTTGTGCTTCTTTTTGTCACGAATATTGTATTATTTATTTATTTATTTATTTGTTTATTTATTAATACAATAACGGGCAAAATTACCCTTTTTACAAAAATAACAATCAAGAAAAAATTAAATTAAATAAAAATTGGGCACACAAATAAAAATTTTTTATACATTATAAAAATTTAAGTTCAAAAAAGAAATTAAAATTATAATATGAATAGACTAAAAAGAAGTAACAATTTTGAATATAATCTAAAGTTTATATTATGAACAGCATTGTTGAGTTTGTTTACAAAGGCGTTTTTTATGTTGACCATAGACATTTAAGTATTTTAATTTTAAATATCTGGAAAAAGACCGGAATAATTAAATTATTATTATTAATATAAAATTGTGTTGTCGGACGTATTCATTTTTAAGTTTTAAAATGCTGACTAAGAAGAAGGGGAAGAATTTTGTTTTTCGGAAACCGACCTAACAGAGACGTACACATCACGCTTAGATAAATAATTTATTAAAAGTGTTTGTTAATGAGTTTTAATTTAGTATTTTGAGGGTTATTATAAAGCAAGAAAAATGTTTGTTTCGCGGGAGCTAGTTTCTTTATTCACTTTATTCCTCTGTTTTGTTTGTGACGTTCTTGCTCAAGATCCGACGGCCGCTAAAAAAGGACCTAAAGTCACAGCTAAGGTTTGGTTCGATATTAGTATTGGTGACGAGAATGTCGGTAGAATAGAGATTGGATTGTTCGGTAAAACAGTTCCGAAAACCGTGAAGAATTTCATGGAATTGGCTACGAAACCGAAAGGTGAAGGTTATGTCGGAAGTAAATTCCATCGAGTTATCAAAGATTTTATGATTCAAGGCGGCGATTTCACTAAAGGCGACGGCACCGGTGGTCACAGTATTTATGGACAGAAATTCGAAGACGAAAACTTTAAGCTAAAGCATTATGGTGCTGGTTGGTTATCCATGGCCAACTCTGGTAAAGATACCAACGGTTCACAGTTTTTCATCACTACGAAACAAACACCTTGGTTAGACGGAAGACACGTCGTGTTTGGCAAAGTCATCAAGGGTATGGATATTGTGAGGAAAATAGAAAATACCAAGACTGACGGCAGAGATAAACCAACCAAAGACGTTACAATAGTCAGCTGTGGTGCCGAGGAGATCGAGCCTTTCTCCGTTAAAAAAGAGAGTGCAGCAGATGATCATTCTGAACTTTAAATTTACTTTTAATTTTACTTGGGGCGTATTTTCATTAACGATATATTAACTTTTTACTGACAGTCAATCTTAATAATGTTTGTTTTCCAATTCCTTAACCATAGAGAACCTAGATAAGTTTCATGTAATATAAAAGCGATTACTCATTAAAAGTTATTATTTCTAATTTCCTAATGATCAGTCATTGCTTTTTATTATACTTACCCTTAAAACGCTCGCTTCACCTCACTTATTCAAATTGCTTGATTTTTTTTCGGGTAACATTTTTTTCAATAATTTTATATTCTTATCTATTTGTTCCTTTTTCAGAGAATTGTGATTTTGTTTTTCACTTTAGGGAAATTTAGGGCTTTAATATCCTGAATAATTTTATTTTTGTAGGGTTTTAATTCATTTTAGTTACTTACATGTAGATTGAGGGCTGTTAAATACCATTTGTAATTAGTTTGTAAGTCCTTAAAAATGATTTTTTTATTTGTAAGGCATTATAATTTATATAACAAATAAAAAATCTTTCTTAAAATTTTTAAAATGTGTTCTTTTTTCTTATTATTAATTATGAAAATGTTAGCCTGTGTTACTTAGTTTTTCATAAGTTTAATCAACCAGATCTGATCTAAGCTACAAGATAAATATTTTTGCCGAAATTTGTTTGTATGTTCAGTGTGTTATGGAATAGAACCAACAAGTGAGTTTACTCACTACGTATTTCAGGCTGTCGATACCTCTGCAAAAGAAGAAAATTTCTTCAAAAGAAGAAATTTTGGCTGCTTGGGCTGCTTTAGCAACTATTGTAATAGTAGATGAGGTTATGCCAATGCCATGCTGCCTGTCATAGATAAAGTGTACTATGCATTACAGAAATAGTACAAAACATAAACATAATTTTTTTTATTTTTATGCAAATAAAACACCACAATACTCTTCCTACATATCTACAATATAAATGAGAAGAAGGAAGAAAAAACAATGAAATAATGAACAAAAATAATTAAAATGAATTATTAAAATCTAATGATAAAAAGTTTATTTGGTAATAACAAGTCTCAGTGTAAGTATTTTTGTTTAGGGTTTAAACAATATCTTTGAAAAAAAGTCAAAACCTAAAAAAATGTTGACTGCACTGTTTAATTTATTTATAAGCTGGATTGATTTCGTAAAGAAGTAAAAATTTATATTAACTATACAAACTAATGTGTTGACTATGGAGGCAAACTATTAAAGAATAAGATAAGTTTAATAAAGCAAATCATGCTTTTAAAACTAAGCTTTTGTTTTATACTATTGTATTCCTCCTGGAGGTAAAATTCACCACAAAAGAAACGAGTCGTTGATCAGAGCAGCTATTATCTTCCTCAGCTCACCTTGTAACTTGACTTTATAATATCCACGGCAAGCTTCAGGAACCATAACTTAACTCTTTGGTGAGCCTCAGCATTTAAAATAATATGTATGGAATAAGAGTTTATGAGGGGTGGCTACATAGTGTGTATGATACTTTATTAATGCTTTCATTTATTGTTTAATGCCTGTTATCGATCATTAGTTTTGATGTCATTTATATGATTTCTTCTTTAGTTAAATATTTTTGTGTTGTTGAGATGATTAATAGAAACCAACAAATATTTATAATATAAATATATATAAAATAAATAAAAAATAAAAATATATAATAAATATAATAATAGTATATATAATAATAATATATATATATATATAATATATATATATATATATATATATAATATATATATATATATATATATATATATATATATATATATATATATATATATTTATTATTATAAATATTTATTATATTTATAATATTTATTTCTGGACCATGGGAGTAAATAATGCTAATATTTCCCTGAGCAGTTAGTTGGTACCTAAAGCAAAAGCCAAGGGAACCAATGCATTTAACTTCCAAGGTGCAGCCAAGGGTCTTATGTGTTCAACTCCCGAGGCAAAACCAAGGGAGTTGTGACTATTAACTCCTGAAACGAAGCCGAGGCAGGTAGCTGCGAGGGGAAAAATAGCCTTTTACTCCTAAGGTGCATACAAGACGTTGACGTCATTTAATTATTGTTATGTTCTAATTTTTGTACGTTTTGTTGAATTTTATTTAAAAATTGTTTGGGTCAAACCCCTCTTATAAATTTAGAAGGTGCCGCACCTCCCCCTCAAAAAAAATGTTTTGCTCTAAACAACTTCTTTTGACCTTAAACAGATTTTGAGCTAATACATTTTTTTATCGTCGCCCCTTTCAAATTGTGGGAGTGCTGTTCCTGGAAATGTATTAAAATTGATCGGTCTCCATTATAAATAAAGTTAGAGGATACGGCTCCCAATAAAATGGATAAATACCCCCTCCTATAAGATTAGAGGGCTCTAACCCCAATAATAGGAAATACTTATTACTTTCTAGGGAGTGAAAAGTAACTTTTTCTCCCTTGGGAGTGAAAAGTGCTTATTTAATCCCTAAAAACTACAGTGTATCGTTAAGTTTAAAAATCCCCAAGGTCATAAGCATTTTGGGGATCGACCAATCAGAGAAGCCGCTGCCAACCCCTCTCTTGAAAGAGAAAAAAAATTCCATACTCCCATAACCCCTGTAGGGAAATAACCTCCTTCCCGGCATTCGTTCACTTCGTTTTTGGTTCTTTTTGTGTTTACATCGTTTTGTGAGTTTTTGTGTTGTGTGTGTTCTGTGAATTGTGTTTGTGTTGGACTGTTAACATTATTATTGCACTCAAATATTCTTTTTTATAACTTAAGTAAATAAAAGCATAACTGAAACTTTTATTTCAAGGCTGCCATTTATGCAGCAATTTTTAAGAGCTGTCAAAACTAGTAAACATACAATTCTTTTTTAATGTAAAAACATATGAGTACACTTATTATTTCCCTTCACAATTCATTTTTTTCACATTTGCATACTTCCTAAATAATAAAACTACACAAAAGAAATGTAGAAACATCGCCAAGAAAACACGGGTAACATAACCTGATTTGTTTACAAAGTTTTTTCCCCGCTGCCTTTTTGTAGGGATTTTTTTTTTAGAATCGGTGGTGCCTAAACTGAGCTGTCAAGATTTTTAAAGTCGTCGATACACTGTAGTCAATAAACTTTACATTATTCACCGTCTAGAGATAAAATATATTTTATTAGTGCAAGATTTATATCGTTTCTAGAAACCTAGATATTTATTTGTTTTTTTTGTGTCTTAACATAATACCAACTGTAAAAATAGAATGAATTTGAACTGCTAATCTTCATTTTATTATTCAGTGATGATTTCAGTCTAAAGATGTTGTGACAGATGATTATTATGGAGGTATAAATAAAGTAAAAATCTACATCACAATTTCAGTAATAACTGTAATTTAATGACCTTTAGAAGTATTCTTAATGGATTCCTGTTGTCCTTTACCTTTATTTACTTCAGTCGTTTTATGTATTTTAAACCTCAAACTGTCGAAAAATACCTAGTGAGCTGTATTTTGTTGTACACATTTTTTCTGATGTAATAATGATCATGTTAAAAATTGGCATTGATATTGTGCCGGCTTAACAAGTTATGAGGGTCAAAGTTTTAGGAAAAATCAGTTTTTTCAAATATCTCATGACCTATGGCTGCAATGACAATTAAGGTTGTCGGTTCCTCGTACAATTATTTCTAAAAAATCTCTTGGATGTTTTATTGAGTTGAATAAAACTCCCTATTTTTACCTTACCCATTATCCTATTCAAAAGTGATATCGAATTTCACTTTTCTTTTTTCTTCTTCCTTTTGCTCATTTCTTCTTCAAAAATTTGCTAAAAGAAACGAGTTTACATCTTAATTAAATGTTTATGTTTAATAGGAAATCAGGCAGGCAGCTGAATACATTGATCTTCCAGAATTATTAGTTTTTGTATCCAATATTCAATCACATGAAGTATTTTTAAATCCAGAGTTGAAGCAGCGGTATAAATCTGTAAGTTTTATTTGTTTTTTCTACATTTTTAAAAAAATATTTTCAATTAGGGGCCCAAAAGTAAAAAGGTACAACAAAGTATGCAACCTCTAAGTTTGGTCTAAGTCAAGTCCAGTCGATGGCAGTAAGAGCTAAAAGTGTTTATTAGCTAGTGTTTATTTACTATTCTATATTTATTAGCAAATAAAAATATGTTATTTTGTTTATTTTATGCACTGAAACTTATGTTGGATGGGGAAACCTGTTAATTTGTCAATAAATGAATAATTTTGTTGTAATGATTTACAGGCTGTAAGAAACAGATTACGGGACATTTGTTTAAACCAAGGCTTATTCGGGGATGTTTTATTCCAACTTGATGATGGTTATGTACCAGCACACAGGCCTCTTCTCATGGCACGCTGTGATATGATGAGAGCAATGTTTTCTGGTGATTTCAGAGAAGGATCTGCTAAAGTTGTAAGATTATTTTTAATCGTTTTTAACCAGGAGAGGAAACTGAGTCATTACGCCCTGCTTTTTTTTGTCGGTTCCTGAGGTGTAAGCCAAGGAAACTATTGTGATTAAACATCACAATATATTTGTTGGTTTATAGAATTGGTTTCTGAGGCGCAGCTGAGGTAACCAGGAAGTTTATGCCCTCCAGGCATAGCTGAGGAAGAAATTAAAGAGAGGTGTAATGACTGTTTTCTCCTGTGATACATACAAGATTTTTCCTCTAGAAAATAGAAAAGTTAAACCAATAAAAATTGTTTATTAATTATTTTTTTTATACCAAGTTTTGCTTGATTTAAAATCTTGAACTAGTTGGCCACTTCATCAACACTAATTGCACATAAAGACCAACGAAATACAAAATAAAAACAGATATTTAAAAAATACTGTGGTTGTCATGCTTAGTTATTCAGTTTAACAAAAATAAATCATTATTGCCAACTTAATTTTTTTGTTTACTTTAAAGACAGTACTGATTTGGTTTTAAATAATGCCTATCAAGTAGTAAAATTTTGTGTTTATTAAAAACATCATCTTTGTTCCATTTAATTTTTTAGCTTGCCTATTTATGAAATAAAAAATTAAATACAGCACTGTTTACCTTATTTATTTTAGACAAAAACAAATATGAAAAAAACAAAACAAACTGTTTTCACTAGTTTGGTTGGTTTACTTTTGAATTAGTCAAAGTTAAATGTTGTTAAAAGTATGCAGTTTTCTTTATTTCTTCTATAATAATTACAAACATTAAAATAGCTGATCTAACCACTGCATTGTTTACCTAAACTGACAACCCTGTCACAATAAAAACACAACCCACAATCACCCGATTGTGGTGGCAATACCAGTTTTATTAAGTAAAAATGGTACCTTATTTCTAGTTCCAACATTACAATTTTATTAAAACACAGGAGAAAAGTAGCAAAGAAAATAAAAAGTAATATCTGTTTCTAAGGCCCGTATTCAAAGACATCTTCCTAACATTCTCCTTAAGGAACAAGGAGAATGTTAGGAAAATGTTAATTAAATTAACATAATGTATTAACATAATAATGTTAGGAAAATTATAATTTAATTCCCTGAATTTTATTAAAAATAAAAAAAGTTTCTCTAGCTAGATTTGAACATTAGAACTCTAGGCAAGAGTTTAACCATTTGTGCCAGGCAGTAGAGTAGAAGTAATTTCTGCCAAGATTTTGATTTCCTCCACAAATAGGCTGTAATATGGGTCTTTTCTCTCAACAAGGACAGATAGTGTTTTTCTCCCTTCTAGAGGAGAATTCTTTTGCTCCTTAAATGATACGGGAAGATTTTAATTTTGAAAAAAGTTAACTACCTCAACATATATTTTTTAGATTGTCTTCCCAGGAGTGAAGAGTGAAACACTGCGACTGCTCCTAGGTTACCTGTACAGTGATGAGGTGGGACCTGTCCAACCTTCCCGTTGTGTTGATCTCTTAGAGCTAGCCAATAGACTTTGTTTACCTCGACTTATTAATCTCATCGAGAAGAGAGTAGTGGAAGAATTCCAGCACATGGCAGCTCAGCCTGAACCTTCGGATAAATCTGTTGAACTTTGTCTAAAGTTATTAGAGCCTGGCAAGGTAATTTTGTTGAGTTTCAGATGTTTCTGTTTTATCTTTACTATTTTTTCAAGTCTGTTAAATAATGCAGGTTAAATGTGGAAATAAAAAGTTGATAAAATGAAAATTATATTTATTGTGAATGACATTTGAGGTTCTAAAAAGTCTGTAAAAATTTACTAAAATATTTGATCAAGATGTTGAGCTGTATCCCTTTTAACTTATTTTTAGTGTTGATAGTCCAAGAACAGGATAATAACGGGATTAATTCATAAATTTATTATCCCGTTCTTAAACTTTCAACATTAAAAATAAGATATTTAAGAACTTTTTAAATGTCACGTTACAAAATTTCTTGATTTTGTTAATATGATTTGCATTTATTTGAAAATTTTATTTATTAAGTTTAAGAGCTCTTTTATACGATTTTATGAAATAAGTATTACCAGTCATTTAGGTATGTATATTATTGCAACTGCTCATACAACGTTACTAAAGCTGCATGCAGGGGTTAACTGCCGTAACCCTCCTTGCTACA
The DNA here is from genome assembly GCA_018340805.1 of Microvelia longipes. NCBI lineage: Eukaryota > Metazoa > Arthropoda > Insecta > Hemiptera > Veliidae > Microvelia > Microvelia longipes. The sequence goes on from JACMZG010001913.1 coordinate 39,679,060, forward strand.
TATTTGTGGCAGGAAATGTGGACTCTAGTATACATTATATATGCTTTATTTCTCTGCTTTCGTATCACTTTCCCTTTTATCACAAGCAACTTACTGATTCAGTTTTCTTTTCTAATTTCTGTTTGCTTCTTTGGTATAATGAGTTAAACTAAGGCAAAATATAATTGATTATGAACAATTTTTTTCATAACTTTAAATTAAATAAATAAATAAATAAACCATTTATTGTAATTTATGATTTTTTAACAGTCACATATAAATCTATAATATAACTTATACAGAGGATTACAAATCGGGGTTAGCCCGTGGTCACCTTTTTAAGGTAAGAGTTGCCGACATAAGACAAATTATTACTTACATTAAGATAAGTTATAAATATCTAAACTTTAAATTACTGTTCAAAATACATATAATAAAAATTTGGTTCTTGATGAAATTTTTTGTCATCAATAAATCATGATATTTCAGTTTCTGCTAAGTGTCTAAACTATCCCTGTATTTGTGTGATTATATTTGTAACCTGATATTTTTCAGTTACACAATGCAGATCAGTTGGCTGACTGGTGCATGAACCATCTTTGTACAAACTATAATAAAATATGTAAAATGTCATCAAAGTTGTTAAAAAGTTTGCACCCTGATAACCAGGACTATCTTATGGAAAACAGGTGGCCTCCAGTTTGGTGAGTTTCTTTCTTCTTCTCTATTTATTTACAATTGGCCAAGTTAGGCTGTTGTCACTATAAAGATATATTACTAGAGGGAACTTAGCCTATCTCAATACAACTGAGAGGCATTAAACATCATTTTGAGGCTCTCAGGGGCTCTGTTGAACCTCATTGAAACCTCATCCAAACGTGAGTTATATATCATTAATCAATCAATCATCATAAATCAATTCAGAATAATAAAATAAGTCTCACCACTGATGTAATTATTTATTTAAAGTAAAGCATAGCTGGCTTTCAACCAACTAAAGGTCATCATCAGTGCCTTGAGAATAAATCATTTCATATTGAATAAAATCAATATGAAATTTTTCCAGTCATAAACATTTTTAAGTCCTTATTTAGACACAAACATAAACAGCATAAATTAGTTGCCAGAAAATAAAAAAAAAACTAATTTTAAATATGTTGAAATCATAACCTGATGACACGGATTTATGAAACTAAACCTCCCTTTTGACGTCAAACCTAACCTGTTCTATTTAAAAAAGACCATTTTAATAAATAATGTTACTTTTTTTTAGGTATTTAAAAGATTCAGACTATTATGACAGATGTATGACTGAAAGGGAAAGAGAAGAAAGGATGGTTTTCAAGAGAAGTTCTTCAGGTTCTGGTTGCCTGTGTTTCCCTGGTCGTACTGATGAGGAGGCGGCTCACACTGGAGACAGTGGGGGGCCTCGCCCTGCCGTGGGGCAGGCGTGACTCTGGCTTCTTCCCACCCTTATTGTAACAGCAGCCATCGCATTACTTACATTCACAGTATTGTTGATGCTTTGGGTTTAAATTATTCAATTTTAAAGGGCCTAGTTATTTCTGTTAATATATGTTAATGCTGGTTTCCTTAGATTTAAAGTTAAAAAATCCTATGTGTTAGTTTTGACTTTTTTAAGAACCAAACTTGTATATACATTATCATATAATTTGTTTGGAAGTGCTTAAAACTCTCTCAGTTACTTTAAAACTTGATTTTAATACATTTTAAGCAAATATTTGGCAGTGAAAAGACTATAAGAAATTTGCTAAATACATGGAAAACGCCTTGTAACTACCAACAATATGAAAAAAAAAAACATTTTAGTCTGAGAGAGGGCTTCAAACCTGCCCGACTAACACACTCATTTCATAGTGCTGTAGTTGAACTTTTAGGTTCAACTTAATTACTCTTTTAAGGGAAAATTACAATAATTTTTAGCCAATTTTCAGAGAGAAGTCATGCTTATGATGGGGTTTTAGTGATTTTCCAAAAGAATTTGTTAGCTTAGAAGATCGAGATAATTTTTTTTTATTGTAGAGCATTCTATTATCACATTAAATGCATTTTCTTATAAACAAAACAGCGCTATTATTGCATTATAGTTGCTTGTAAACTAAGCATACATTTTAAATTCTACTGGTGCTTTTAATTTGAAAAATCACTGTTTAACTATTTAGTTTTGATTTATGAAATTTTATGACTGATTCATTACATTCTTTGTAAGGGAAATTTGGCATGAAAGTGGTCATTTTAATTTAATTTATTAACAAGTCATACTAATCTAAGGCTAACTAGGCCCTTTTATATTTTAACCCAAATTATGCTGTTATCAATAAAAAAACAAAAAAAAACTAAATTAAAGGTGGGAAAAATTATTAAAACAAATTTTAGGAATTAAAACATAATATCTTATGTAAAATATCTTGTGAAATAATTACGAGAACTAAAAACCAATTTTAGCTTAAAAAATCTCCCCATTTTTAAAACAAAAATACTTTAATTTTTATCTTGATAAAAGTAAATAACTTTCAAGTAACCAAAAATCTTTCTTTATAATAATTGAAAATGGACCAAAAATTGTATTATTGAACTCATCGAGTTGAATATTGCTTTATTAAGAAATTTTGTAAATTCACTTGCTTCTAATATTATTAAATAATAGATGTATATATTGTAATGTCTTTTTATATGTATTTGAATTTTATTTATGTTACTTTTTTATATGTATCGTTTGGTTTAGAATAAGATGAATAAAATGTTGAGTTTAGTGACTGATTACAAATTTTAATTTAAAATGTGTATCGGAGGAAGTCGTTAAGGAAAAACATAAAAATATCTCTAGATATTTTTTTATCAGTATAAATTTGTTTAATTTGATAGATTTGGTTTTTTTTCTATTGTCGAACAAACCTTAAATCCTTGTGTATGGATATCAACCTTACAAGTTTGGTGGATAAAACCACGTAGAAAACTTTTTGTAGTATTTCCAATAAATAAGTTTGTTCAAATTTAAAAATTAGAGCCAAAATGTCCGTCATATTTAATTGAAAAGCTTAGGATTACGTTAGAATGAGTAACTAATTATAATAGAAAATCCCTGAATTTTTTGTAATAGGTAAAAGCGTACACTGTGACCATTTTTGCATTCATGCATACAAACCCTGGTTACTGTCTAGTTTTCAACACATGTAATCTATTAGGCATTAAATAATTCAATTAAGATATTAGTTAAAGGTAAATGGTATTGGTCGAAATGTATTTGTAAAAAATTAGTAAAAAACCCTGTACCTATCTTGACCTGCTCATCCATATTAATTGTAATTTGTGTTAAATTATCACTGCATAATATGGCCAGGAGTTTGAGTATAATTTCAGTCATCCCGATACTTTATTGAACTTAATTCTTATTTTAATTTTTGCATTTTTCTTACCTCAGTCAAAATTTTATGTCTAATTGTAGGGGGATCTCCTGCTCAAATACAGTTTTTAATCTTTTTATTCCCCCAAAATTAACTAAATATAACTTGTTCTTCATTTAGTGCTAAACAATTATAAATATATTATTTTTAACTTAAGTAATTACATTTTTGATGATTTATTTTTTCAAATTTTGCTGTTTTTTTAATTAGGTTGGTATCATAGCTTTTCATGCACTTTTTATAATTGTCTTTTAATCCATTAACTAGTCAAATAACTTTGCCTAACGTTTTTATATTTTCTACAGAATAAGACAAAATACTAAACCTAAGTTTTTTTATTAGGACACATCCTCTGTTTTTCAACTTTTTTGATCTGGGACCCAACATTTTTATGTTAACCACCGTGCAACCTAATTATTATACTTTATATAGGAGCAAGTATTGCTGGTCACATTAATTATAAAAACAAGTACTCACAAAGTACTGTATTACTAAAATAGAAAATTATTTTTTGTTTTTAAAATTGTATATAATTGATTACAGTTACTTATTTTGTTGGAACTCGCAACAAATTGGTGTGCGCAGCGAGCTAGAAATTTTTGTAGTTTGAGCATTTTCCCTCTTTTAGAGACTCTTTTTCTGAAGTCGAGTCCTGGACAGCCTGACCCTAGAACAAAATTATGTTTTACCTTCATTGTAATTTTATTCTTAATACAGGCAACACAAATTATATGATGGTTTTTCCTTAAACAAAGCTTGGAATATAAATAATTAATTTGACCAATTTGACCACCCTTTCATTTTCTCCATAGGTATTGCCAACCTGACAACACTCTCATTGAATCTCTAATAATTCCTCCCTTACTACAAGTTAACTTGATATCATCAACTTTGTAATTACAATATCCATCCTCTAGTCTTCTCTATTTTATGTATTTTTTAAAAAAAATAATAACAAAATAAAAAAAAATATGAAAGCCATTTAGCCTTCAAATTAAATATTTTCTATAGTTTTCCATTTATATTTAATACCTCAGTCTGCATTTGCATGATTTATGCAGATATTTGACTGCATATTTTAATTAGCGTAATTATTTATTATTATTATGTGCCATGAGTTATGGTATTATTTTTGTCTCTTTTGATCTAAATCTGTAAACAGTAATATACTAAATACTATAAAGATAAAAATCCATTAACTGTATGTGTTTTATTTTATGTGTATCAGCATATAGAACTAATATGCTCTGAATCAATCTATAAAAATATTTTATACTTTGTACAATATATCTGGGCACCTCTATATCTATAAATATTATATTTTAGTTCTTAATTTTATAATTATTTAAATAAGCGTAGTTTTTGTGTTGGTTTACTTCCTGCATTGTAGTATAGAATAAGTTTATGTCAAAAACCATTTTAAGGAATATATATATATATATATATTATATATATATATATATATAATATATATATATATATATAAATATACATTATATATATATATATATATATATATATATATATATATATATATATATATATATATATTATATATATATATATATATATATATATATATATATATATATATATATATAATATATAATATATATATATATATAATATATATAATATATATATATATATTATATATATATATTATATATCTGTGTATATGGGATGAGGTGCTTAATACACTGTAGTTTATTAAAATCTTATTTTTTTTAATGGGTATGCATTAAAATAAAAGTTTCCATGGTTCTATCATTTCTAAAAGCTAAAATGTACTTCTTTTCTGATTTTAATTTGCACTGTTTGATCCCTGATTCTGTCTTATTAAAAATGAGATAATGGTATAGTTAAAAAAAATGAATCCTAAACAAAGTTGAAAAAATGGCTTGTTATTACCGACTAAAATTTAGATTATTTGAAACCATGTTCCCATCTGTAACTTTAAGTACCATAAAAGATCTTGAAAAGCAATGCCATTTTCTCTTGTTAATTAGCTCTCTAAAAGGAAACAGGGCTTTAACAGAAAAGGAGCGCTTTAACAGAAATCTTATCTTGAAAACTCAAGATAAGAGTGCCTCTTATCTTGCTTTCATCATTCTTTGAGTTTTATTATTAATATTAGAATATTTCTATTGCTAAATAATTTTCCTCTCCTTCAAGTTGAGCCTTAATTGTGGAATACATTTTATAATATTTCAATTCAATTCTAAAATATAATTATCTCAATTTATTACAATTATTATATTAATAATTGCCTTCCTCCCTTACTACAAGTTAACTTGATATCATCAACTTTGTAATTACAATATCCATCCTCTAGTCTTCTCTATTTTATGTATTTTTTAAAAAAAATAATAACAAAATAAAAAAAAATATGAAAGCCATTTAGCCTTCAAATTAAAATATTTTCTATAGTTTTCCATTTATATTTAATACCTCAGTCTGCATTTGCATGATTTATGCAGATATTTGACTGCATATTTTAATTAGCGTAATTATTTATTATTATTATGTGCCATGAGTTATGGTATTATTTTTGTCTCTTTTGATCTAAATCTGTAAACAGTAATATACTAAATACTATAAAGATAAAAATCCATTAACTGTATGTGTTTTATTTTATGTGTATCAGCATATAGAACTAATATGCTCTGAATCAATCTATAAAAATATTTTATACTTTGTACAATATATCTGGGCACCTCTATATCTATAAATATTATATTTTAGTTCTTAATTTTATATTATTTAAATAAGCGTAGTTTTTGTTGTTGGTTTACTTCCTGCATTGTAGTATAGAATAAGTTTATGTCAAAAACCATTTTAAGGAATATATATACAGGGTGTACAAAATAAAACTCCCTTCCCGAAAGGAGGTGGTACTACAGCTAATTTCCAACAAAAAACTTCATATTAACTATGGTCCGATTCTCAACCGTTTTCCCACAAGGTCAAATTTCATGATTTTTTAAAACTCCTTGAATTGCATTCAGAAAATTGCATATATCTCAGAAAGTATACAACCTAGCTTCAAAATATTGAATTTGTTGGAAAGCTGAGGAAATTTCCTATAAGACAACATGGTTGTTATATCCAAAAAGTATGTAATCAAGTGTCAAAAATAGGCATAACTCAAAATTTTTGAAAAAAAGAAAAATTTTAAACTTTTTGACGGAACATTGAAGCTTAATGACCCACTTTGAGAACCTCTAGTTGCTAGGAAAACTACCTTGAACACTCCTCTTTAAGGTGACACCCATAATTATACCCATTTGTAGGGCCATTTTTTGAGTTATGTCTGATACAAACTCAAAAAACACCCAAATATACAAGTTTTTTGTATTTCTTGTGAGTTAAATCTATGGGTCTTCATTGTCGAAAGTTTTTTAATTATATTTTTTTAACTAAGGGATTTATAAACTATCAAAAATCCTCCTGAGGATTAGGTTGTGGTATTTATGAATCAATTGCGTTATTTTTTATTTCTGGTCCAAAAGTAAATGGTATAATTGTGTTTTAATTAGTCTATTTAATTTTGTTTACATCATATGGTTGGTTAAGATTAAAGTATTAACTCAGTTTATGTTTTAAATAGTTATCATTGGTTGCAGGCTTCTGGACTGTAAGTTTGAAATTTACATTAATATTTCTTAAGCAATCTATTCTAATATGCCAGTTCACACAACGGCAGAATATACTGCTATGATCAGGAACGTTTCCTGAAAATCAGGAACGTTCCTTGATGGAAATGTTCCTGAAAGAAAACTATTCAAACAACTTTTAGAGATTTACTGACACAGGTTCAGTCAATCAAGACACCATCAGGAGAAAGTTTTGATAGTTTATGAATCTCTTATTTAAAAAAAATATAATTAAAAAACTTCGACAATGAAGACCCCATAGATTAACTCACAAGAAATAAAAAAAACTTGTATATTTGGGTGTTTTTTGAGTTTGTATCAGACATAACTCAAAAAATGGCCCTACAAATGGGTATAATTATGGGTGTCACCTTAAAGAGAGGTGTTCAAGGTAGTTTTCCTAGCAACTAGAGGTTCTCAAAGTGGGTCATTAAGCTTCAATGTTCCGTCAAAAAGTTTCAAAATTTTCATTTTTGTCAAAAATTTTGAGTTATGCCTATTTTTGACACTTGATTACATACTTTTTGGATATAACAACCATGTTGTCTTATAGGAAATTTCCTCAGCTTTCCAACAAATTCATATTTTGAAGCATAGGTTGTATACTTTCTGAGATATATGCAATTTTCTGAATGCAATTCAAGGAGTTTTAAAAAATCATGAAATTTGACCTTGTGGGAAAACGGTTGAGAATCGGACCATAGTTAATATGAAGTTTTTTGTTGGAAATTAGCTGTAGTACCACCTCCTTTCGGGAAGGGAGTTTTATTTTTGTACACCCTGTATATATATATATATATATATATATATATATATATATAATATATATATATATATATATATATAATATATATATATATATATATATATATATATATAATATATTATATATATATATATATATATATATATATATATATATATATATATTAATATATATATATATATATATTATATATATATATATATATATATATAATATATATATATATTATATATATATATATATATATATATATCTGTGTATATGGGATGAGGTGCTTAATACTGTAGTTTATTAAATCTTTTTTTTTTAATGGGTATGCATTAAAATAAAAGTTTCCATGGTTCTATCATTTCTAAAAGCTAAAATGTACTTCTTTCTGATTTTAATTTGCACTGTTTGATCCCTGATTCTGTCTTATTAAAAATGAGTAATGTATAGTTAAAAAAAATGAATCCTAAACAAAGTTGAAAAAATGGCTTGTTATTACCGACTAAAATTTAGATTATTTGAAACCATGTTCCCATCTGTAACTTTAAGTACCATAAAAGATCTGAAAAGCAATGCCATTTTCTCTTGTTAATTAGCTCTCTAAAAGGAAACAGGGCTTTAACAGAAAAGGAGCGCTTTAACAGAAATCTTATTCTGAAAACTCAAGATAAGAGTGCCTCTTATCTTGCTTTCATCATTCTTTGAGTTTTATTATTATATTAGAATATTTCTATTGCTAAATAATTTTCCTCTCCTTCAAGTTGAGCCTTAATTGTGGAATACATTTTATAATATTTCAATTCAATTCTAAAATATAATTATCTCAATTTATTACAATTATTATATTATTTTATCTGCTTAACGTAATTATTAATTGTTTTTTTAGTATCATAATTTTCTATTTTGACTGAATTGTCCCTGTAAAATTTGTAACATACTAAAAATTAATCTTTTGTGTAAAATAATATCTGTTAATACTGCTGATATATATAATATTTATTGCCTTCAAGTGTCCATTATTTCATATTAACTGAATCAATAATAAGCTTAAAGTTTCGTCAATTCTTTACTAAGTAACGTTTGATCATATTATTATAACAAGTCATATTTTGTTATTTTATAAATATTTCACTTGAAAATAATCGTTACCTGTGAGGAGAGTTTATAACATTGCTTTCTATGTAAAAAAAAAATTTTAAATTTTGGGTTTGCAGCACATGTGTAGTTGGGTTTACAGTCCATCGACTAGTTTAAAAATCTTGACAGGTCAGTTTAGGCACCGCTGATTCTAAAGAAAACAATTCCTGTACGAAGGGAGCGGGAAAAAGATATGTAAACAAATAAGGTTATTTTACCTGTGTATTTTTTGGTGATGTTTTTTTACATTTCTTTTGTGTAGTTTTATTTTATAATATAATGTTTATGATTAATTTGAAAGTAGTTTTCAAAACGATGTAAACACAACAAGAACCACAAACAAAGTGAACAAATGCTGGGAAGAAGGTTTTTCCTACAGCGGTTATGGTGGTAGGGATTTTTTCTCTCTTCACGTGAAGGGTTGGCAGCGGCTTCTCTGATTGGTCAATCCCCTTAATGCTTATGACCTTGGGGATTTTTAACTAAACGATGGACTGTAAAATACCACATGAGCATTGCAAATGTGTTTAACTCCCATGTTGCTTACCACTCACATTTTGTTTCCAATTCTCGTTTTATTTTAAATATCATTTAATAGATTTTAAAGTAATGTTTGGATTATAATGTTAAGAAATAAACTTTTTAACTTATTTAAAGGAAGAAATGACGGGTGCGTATGTTGACAGTTAATTCGAAGACTAGAAGGCTTTTTAAAAGGGGTTTAAAGTATGTATATATATATATATATATTATATATATATATATATATATATATATATATATATATATATATATATATAAATGTATTCTGGTAATATTTTTTTGCCCAAGATTTAATTGGTTGCACCTTAATTTACCAGCAGGACTACCAACAAAATATTGGCTCTTGCTTGCAATTAATTCATTTGATTAAAACCTTTTACTTGTTATAGCTATTGTTATTTTTTAAATTTGGATTATTTATAAAACCTGAAACAATTTTTATATATAGCTATATTAAATTTTTCTCATAAGAATCAAAATGGACAAAATACACTAAAATAATTAATTAGTCGAAAAATTAATTATTGGAGTGTTTGAAAATTAAATAATTGATAAAATAATGAATTCTATTCTTTTAAAATTTAAAATATATTAAATTTATATATTAACAGATTTGTTGCCTATTATTAAGGACAATAGTATTGTCTTATTTAGTATGTGAACTAAATTTATTTTTAAATTTTAAAAGAACTGATGTCGTCATTAATTACCTCTTATTTTTCTTAAATTGAAGAAATTTTATTATCCTCATCCAAAATATCCATTTCTATCTCTGTGATATCTGTTTGTTTTGTTTATTTATTCTAAAAATGATTTATGTGTGTTATTACTAAATTTTTACGATATATGCTTTGTATATTTTAATTGTTAAAACGATGTCAAAAGTTTGTTTACTATATTATAAACAACGGCAGCAATTGCATCACCTGGCTTGAATAATAAGCTGGAAACCAATCATTACCCATCTCAATCAACAAAGTTATTTGTAGTTATTACCTGACTAACTTGCACTACCTAACAACAAATAACTAACCAACAATACTCAACTAATATATTGGCTATGTTAAAGTGATTGACTCACTAATGATTGTAATTATGAGTTACACATATAACTTCTAACTACATGTATAATCATAAAAGTTTTATTTACTTTTCAAAACAATTTCGTCTTTATGCTAACCTCAAGTTATATGAATGATGGATAAACCAGCTACTGTGATGGCTGGTTTTGAATTTATATTCTTATTGATTTCAGAAGTATCTGGTTAAAATCGAGCCCCTTATATTTTTGCAAATAGGATGTAATCGTAGCGAGAAAGAGATAAGGACTACTAGTTTAATAATCTATAATATAACACACGGATAAAGTCTATTGACTGCGCGCCAAAAATGTGGGAGGGAAAGATTTCTATTGGTTTAGACCAACCACGCCCCTTCACTCTCTACCTCATGCCAACCTCGGTACAAAAAAATACCTTTTTCGTAAATAAAATCATAAAAAGGCAACACTGATTGTAAACATTTGTAACCTCGCGTCGCTTTTATTTTCCTCATTGTGCTTATTGATCTGTTTGAGTTTGTTTCGTTTCCTTCCAATCTGATCAATGATCCGTTGCATTACGTAATTAACAACTTTAAATCCACTTAATTCATACATCCCGAACAAATTTAAAGCAACACATAGTCAATAAATTTATAAGATACAACAATATCCCTACTTAAAAATTAAATAAATAATTTTAAAAAAATAAAAAAATACGATATCAAATAAAAACAAATAATAAAATTCAAAACATAACCTGACTTACAGTGTTGCCAGAGTAGGGAATTTTTTTGGTTACTTAAAAGAATGGTTTTTTTTTGTTAAAAAAGAGGGTTTAAAGCATTGAGATTTTGGCGGGCTGTCAATTGACTTTAGCCGTGTGATATATTATAGCAACTATATCATTAGGACACTTTTTACCTACTCCCTATGGATGTCAGGACACTTACACTGTTGTGCACCAAATCCAGTGGCCAGATAGGCCAAGCTCTAGGAATCATGGACCATTGCTGCCTGATTTGACCCTTCAATGTTTGCTGGATAGCTTGTATTTTAATTTACAATCTCACATCTGACTTCAACTACGAACTGGACTAAAACTTCTATACAACTTGTTGATTTATTAACTCTAAATGTTTACTGTTTTAAAACTACTGAAATTTCACTGGATAGCTGTTCTCTCCAGTCAGAGAGCAGTCTTTAAAGGGCTTTCTGGTATCTATGCTTCTGTAACTTCTCACTACCTCTGTAGTGAGCATATGCAATTAATGACCTGTACTATTCATTCTCTCAAATTCTTTGCAAAAATAGCAAAATCCAAGGTTTACTAACAATCATTTTGATCCTTAGCTAACCTCTTACTGTAATATTTTGTTCTCTAGGTGCATACAACCAAGGAACTGTTTTTGAATTCGTTAAGAAAAAAGCCTTTTATCTCCTGTCTTATACAAAGTTGTGTTTTCATTTTTTCCGACTTCGTATTATATTTTTCAGTTTCTGGCTCTGGAGGATAGAAACTACATTTAAACTATAGTAACGATTAAATTTTATAATATTTTTACTCAGTAACGTAAAAATAATTTACAATTATTTTTTTTAAAATTTATTAAGGCGGTATTCAAGATCACCAGTTACTTTTATATGTAATGTTCTTGATTAGTTGTTATATTACCTGTGTAGAACTCTGCTGCTCAGCAGGAATATTAATAATGATATAATCATTTTCCTATGGATGTATGTACATACTAAAGTAAATAAAATATACCTTTCTTAAAGAACCCTTGCGAAAACCATTTCTTGGTTGTAGTTTAGTTCTGTCACAATAAGGGTGCATATCGTTTAGGCTCTGACTAAACGATATCATTTTTTTAGACTTCTTTCATCCAAGACTAACCTTATTAGTATTAATGACTCCCTCAAATTATTTTCTCACGCTGTCAACTGATTTTAATCATGGGTTGTTTTATAAGAGCTTTACCAGTGTTTAACGCTAGATTACCATAGCATTAAAGGACAGTATATAGACACTGACGCTTTAACGTCCTCTACCACAGGCGAAGCATGTTCTTTAGTATTGCCCACAATATCTGTTATCTATTATTAAGTCGATTACTTGCTAATGGCTAATACTGAATTGACATTGTATTATAAACTTATGTTCATTTGAAAGACTTATTTATTTTATATTCTGTATTTTATTTTGTTTAAATAAATGTAACCTTCATTTTTATATTTATTTACGCTTTAATGTGTTCTTTTCTTTCATTCCTTTGATCTTTGAGTTAAAATTTTTAGTTCGCATATTACAGATTTTACCAAATATACTTTAAACATTTTCTATAATAAGTATCTTATAGAAAAATATTATAGTATCTTATATAATATAGTCTATAATATAGTATCTTTTAGTGTGAAATTCTGAAACTTTATTATAAATAACATACATGTATAAATTACCAATTTGACTCATTGGTATTATAAAGATTTAGAAAAAGCTGATAGAGCTCTTAAGGTGATTCAATGGATTGAAAAGCTAGAAAGCACGTATTTTAAACTAACTCGCCTGGCTTGCATACCTCCTCGCCTGAATTATTTTAAAGTTATAAACTTTTATTCCGTAAATATGACGATAAAAAAATATCACCGGTACCAAGATACGAATCTGGGAACCATGACTTTGTGTAGTCTTCTTAAATTTTTGACCGGATTTCTACGATTATAAAGTCCCCAAAGAACATAGGAAACGAACCCTCGCTTAACTCTTTTAGATTAAAGAGTTAGTTTAGTTTAAATTGGAAACTAATTTTAATTTCCGGTTATGTAGTATGTTTTTTTCGATTTCGAACCTAGGAACCGTGGCTTTGAATTGTTATATCGACTCCAGACCTATTTTGATATGATGTTAACATTTTTTTTCGACATAAAAATTTTAACCTTTAGTGTTACCGCTTGTTTCAAACAATTCGATTCATCAGCTAACTGGGTAAATGACGTCACAAAACCTGGTTTTCCATAGAGTTCGTGTCCTCCTCAAGGTTGATTTGGTACCAAATTTGATTGAGAAATGGTGTTTTCACAATAATTCGCCAGAAAATCAGATACAAATACAGGATGACCCAAATTTAAAAGTACAAAAGAAAAATCCTGATTTTTAAGTCCTAGTTGAATCATAAAAAATCCCAATATGTCTTATTCTATTCTCTCTAGTTCTTGAGATATTTCGATGTACCGATATTTCTTAACAATGCATGTTTTTCTAAAAAACACTTGTATCTCAAAAACGAAAACAGTGTGTGTGTTCTGTTTCCGCCACTTAGGATGGCACAATTGAGCTCAAACTGGTTCCAATCGATTAAGCTTGCTGTCTACCTGTATATGTAATACCTTAGTAGTAAGTAGTAGTAATAGGGTGGGGAGGCAAAGCCAGGCAAATAGGCCACGTTGTTGGGCCCTTCTTGCCAGCCCCGATTCCTTAGCCTACACCACCTCTACCAAGAACCTCTTGGAAAGGTTGATATATTGTAGGATATCTCTCCAACTAAGAGAAGAAAGCTCCTCTTCATACAAGAGGCCTACGCCAAATATGCGGGTACGAAGAGATGTATAGGCCTCACACTCTGCAAGCAAGTGAAAGGCTGTCTCCTCATAATGCCCACACATGGGGCAGCTAGCCTCTGGGATTATGCCTAAAGTATTAAGATGTTTATTTAATCTACAGTGACCGGTCAGAACACTAACTAGGTTCCTAAGGCAAGGCTTGCTGAGGTTAATTAGAAAATTTGGATTTTTTACAATTGGCCCAGTAATGAACATTTTTGCTTGTCTGCCACCAGCAAAGGCATGCCAGTTAAGTTTAAGGGTGTTCATTAGCCAGCTATCCAAGAGTGTTTTGGCATGTGTTGCTGAGAGGGGAAGGACAGGTTCTGGTCCAATGAATGGGGTTCTGCTCCCAGTCTAGCAAGTTTATCTGCTTCCTCATTACCCACGACACCCATATGGCCTGGTACCCACTTAAGTTCAACAGTTTTGCTCTCTGCCAAGAGAGACAAGTGAGCTCTACATTCTTGAACAAGGGAAGAGGAGCTACTAGGATTGGAGGTAAGGGCTTTAATTGCAGCCTGACTATCAATGCAGATTATAATGGAATTCTCATTACCTTCTCGCACAACTGGAAGGGTCGCAACCATCAAGATAGCATATACCTCTGCTTGGAACACAGTAGCATGAAGCCCAAGAGGGTAACTTAGTTCTACAGAATATTTAGGAATATAGACCCCTGAACCAGTGAGGCCTTCTCGGCCTTTCTTAGAGCCATCTGTGAAACAAGTTAGTTCGTGCTCGGCTTCTTTTATTGTAGGTTCAAACCAGTAGCTTCTAGAAGGTATAACACTGCTAATATTGTTGATAATGGCTACTTTGCTACCGCTCTCTCTGGGGTTGGCTGCTGCTAATATGGGCAGTTCCTCTAGAACAATGTTTTTCAATCCCAGCATGTTTGTTGTTATTATATGGATTCCACATACCAGTGTCTCGAAGTCTAATAAAAGTGGCTGCTGCTTCTCTTAATATCACAGAGGTTAATTTTGGTAAACATAGAAGAACTTCTAGAGCAACTGTTGGAGTGGTTTTCATGGATCCTGTTATAGCAAGCAAAGCTATTCTTTGAACTTTGGTAAGCTTGCGATCAATTGTGGTTTTGTTCACAGCGGGGCCACCAGACCAAAGAACCATATTGTATCCTTGGTCTGACAATTTGCTGTGTAAATCCACTTAAGTACTTTTGGTTTGAGTCCCCAAGTCTTCCCAACTGCGTAACGAAGTTGCCATAAGGTTGATGTAGCTTTTGCTACAACTTTATCTATATGCTCATTCCAATTCAGTCTGTTATCTAAAATGACTCCTAAGTATTTGATACTACTAGAAAGAACAAGTCTTTCACCAAATAGTTGAGGAGCTTTAAAGTCGAGTTTTTTATGGTTTGTGAAAAGAATGAGATTTGTCTTTCCTGGATTTACGGACAGGCCTACTTTCCTGCACCAACTTTCTATTAAACTGCATACAACTTGCATTAGCTCATACAGTGTATTGAGAAATTTCCAACTATAAGCACCAGACCATCATCTGCGTAAGCTTGACAATAGAAACCTGCTTTTGAAAGCTCAGACAGCAACGCGTCCATTACAAGACACCAGAGCTTTGGGCTCAGACATCCTCCTTGGGGACAACCGACTGAAATAAACTCAGTCAAGTTGCACTCATTGTGTGAAACAGTAATCCTACGATTATGCAGCATGCTTACAATCCAACTGATGACATTTGGGTGGACATCTCTTTGCTCCAGTGCAGCTCTAATGATACCTGATGTAGTTTTGTCAAAGGCTCCTTCCACATCAAAGCTTAGACATAGCACAGATTCCTTATGATGAAGGGCCCTCTCGACTCTACTTACTAAAGCATGAAGAGCTGTATCAGTAGAGCGCTTCTTTAAGTAAGCATGTTGGGTAGGATATAATGGTTTTTTGTTAAAATTTCCACATTTAAATATTCATCGACTAATTTCTTTAGCATCTTTAGTAAATATGGTGTAAGACTTATGGGTCTAAAAGATTTAGGGTCAGTGTAGTCCTTTCTTCCAGATTTTGGAATGAATATCACTCGGACTGACTTCCATGAGTCAGGCACCTGTCCTAAAGCAATGCTGGATTGAAAAATAGATAATAATGCTGAAATTTTATGTCAAGCGCCTTCTGAATAAGAGCTGGAAAGATCTCATCCATACCAGCAGCTTTATAAGGACTCATGAACCTGCTGCCCAACGGAGTCCTTCTACAGTAACAATCCTCTGACCTAGTTCACGATCAAAAATCACAGATATAATTAGTGTCAATAGAGGGTTGAGGCTGTTTCTGAGGAAAGTGCGCTTTGAGCAACAGTTCTAAAGAGTCTTATATTTGTACTATAATTACCATCATCTGATTTAAAAGGTCCAAGTTCAGCATGTTTATCTTCTTGACTGAGAACTCTGACAAGCCTGGCTGATGCTTGGTGTGATTCTATGTCAGCAGTGAAATTTCTCCAGCTATTTCTATGATGTATTCTTAGTGCTTTCTTAAAATTACGACGAGCATCTTTGAAAGCTATATTATCGTCTTCATCTTGTGTTTTATATGCTTTCCTCCACTTTCGTTTGGCTACACGCTGAAGTTTAGCTAAATCCTTATCCCAACTCTTAATTCTTTTAGTGGAATTGGGCGTAATAAACAGCTTGATGGTAAGCATTTAAGATTGCATCGTTAAGCTCTGATGCTGCGTTATTTAAATCATCTGTATTGTTTATGATTAAAGGATTCTTAAAAAGGGATTGTCATGTAAAATAATGTATACATGTCCAATCAGTGGATCTGGGTGATCTTTTGAAAGGTCTTACTATGGGATCAGTACTAATGTGGAGTCTTATCATGCGGTGGTCAGACATACTAATATCATCAGAAACTCTCCACCCTTTTATTTTGTCCGCGAAGTGAACTGAAGTTAGAGTAATATCGATTATAGTCTGACTTCTAGCATTAACAAAAGTAGGTTCAGTACCCCTGTTTTAGAATCTCAACATTAGTAGAAGCTAGAAATTCAACCAAGGCCTCCCCCTTGCATTATTAAGCGGCTTGCCCCACATAATGTGGGTGAGCATTAGCATCACAGCAATGAGTACATGGTAATTCTTCTTTCACAGAAGTTAACCAGCTTTATCAAATCCAAAGAAGGAGGAGGTTGTTCACTATCACCGGGAAGGTATAGTGATCCTAATACTAAATTATATTAATATTATTTATTCTAAATTGAAGTAAGGCAGCTGTGAGATCTCTAGAACACAATTCTGAAAGAATGGTGAGGTTTAGATTTCTAGAGGCTAATATGCATGTTCTTTGATTGTGCTCACCAGACATTCCTGATAAGATACCCCCACCTACTTCATTAAGCATTTTGATATTGCGTTTTATAACATAAGGTTCTTGAATAAGAACTATCATATTAGTTTTACCGCTAAAGATTTTAGTAAGCTCAGAAGTGGCTGCTTTACTTGTGTAAATTAATTTGTCGTATGTCTATCATTAGGCAAGATAAAAATTTAGAAAAAAATACTTAAAAGTATGCTTAATTCTTATTCTTAATTCTAGTGATCTCCCTCTGATAAAAGGGGCAAACTGAGTCTTTTATTGAGTGGTCACTCTGTCTTTTGGTCTCTCGGCAGGGCCCACAGGAGGGTTTTTTATTTGCCGCTTTTTCAGGGCAATCATTGTAGACATGTCCTTCAAGAGAACAGAACCCACAGACTTTTTGCTTTTGACGGACATTCTGAAACTGAGTGCCCTATCCGAAGACACCGAAGGCAGCGAGATACCCAATTATAATTCCTAACTTCTAGTTTAGACCATTCAATGTTAATCTCTTCTTTTTTTCTAGGAATATTTGTTTCACCTCTTTGGGAACAAGCACTACCCATCTTACAAATTTCCCACCACGGACCCAACCACAAGGAAGAGTAAATTGAGGGATTATTTTATCTTTTATGTCTGCTCTATTTTTAAACTGATCAAATTTCACAATATTTTGTTTATATATATCCTCTTTCAATTCAGCTTTACTTAAGGGTGCATCAACGCCTATTATAACAATAGGCTCTCCCTGCTCTGCTGGGAGTTTAGCACATAAACCAAGACTATTTAGGTCTTGGCATTTAATGATTTTATCTCTATCCTCTACAGAGCCACATTCTAAGGCAAAAGCTACACCTTTTCTTTTGGCGTACATATTTTTGACATTTACATTAGATAATTTAGGTTTTAACTCGGTTAGAATTTGTTTCCTAAGTTTGTCTATTTGTTCTTTAATTTCATTACATTGATCTAAATTTGTCTTATCAAATGTACCGGAGTAATCCGCAAATTCAATAATGACTGATTTGTTTAAATCAATCATCTTTGTCTTTGTTTGGGGAAGAGATGGCAGTTTTAGAATTAGGATTTGGATCAGGGGAAGTGGACCAGGAGGTTTAGGGCCTGCGGGAGAAGGCCCTGGTGTTGGGCAGGGCAAAGGAACTGGGAGTTGGAGGTGTGGGATTTCCGTTCAAGTTCCTCACAGCACTCGCAAAGGAACCACTGCCCCCATTCCTCCCATATACTTTATCTGTTATCTGACTATTTGGACCTTGATAATAGTTTCTGCTACATTCTAGTTCAGTAGCCTTGGCGCAGATTCTGTTGCCGCAGCGGGTAACTTCAAGTGCTAGACTGGTTACATTAGTTCTTACAACTCTTAAGGAGTCTAAAATCACTTTAATTTCTGTCTTAGATATTTTATGGTCTGAACTAGAGTCAGTATTAAATAAATATTTTACAAACGTTTGTTCTAATTTATCTAAATTTCCTAAGGCAGACTCAGTTGCCCCTTTACCTATATCTCTAAACTTATCTATAAAAGTATGGTCAGCAGTTGTCTTCGCTGGGCTGTCGTTCTCATCTCTTCTTTCTTTTTTCTTTGCTTCTTCTTCTTTCCCTCCGCCAACGAGTGATCTAAGTAAAGGTTGTGGATCTTCTTCTTAAACTATCACTACTTTCATCTACAGAAGGCTTTAACCAAAGGTGAGGTTGAAATTTACTCGCGTATTGCCTTCACATTCTTTGATATGGCGAGGGACTAGCGAGACTTGACCCTTCTGTTCTTCTTCACTAACTTGACATCCCTCTTCAATTCCTGGTCAAGATCCTCTTTACTGCCATGTAGTGGTATTACTACGGCGTAAGGGTCTCGGGGTCTGGCCAGCGACCTTCATTACCTTCTAGCTCTTCAACTATGGGGGGCATGCTTGTTCTCGGAGCAGCTCTGGGCCCCTTGCTGTTTTTTTGACTTTTTAACTGGTTCCTCAGATGTTTTAACAATTATTTCACCCCTGCTTTATTTATTAATGGTTTCTAACTCTTTATCTCTGAGAGCTAAAAGTTTTTTGACTTTTATTGTAGTCCTTTTTGGACTTGAGTATATCTTCCTCGTTCCTTTAGCTCTTAATTTGCCTATAGGAGAAGAGTCTCTCCGCTACTCTTTTTCAATGGAGTAGTGCTTTTTAACCTGATCCTTCCAGTCTCTACAGGCCATCATTAACCTCTTCGCATTACCAGACTGGATCATATACTTGACTCCTTGTTCCTTCTGATCTATTGACATTTCAATTTTTCCTTAGGTTCAGGAGCCAATGCCTTAATTAAGCTAGGCAAAAATCCGTCTTGTACTGGAGGGGGTTTGACATACACTGTTGTAACTGTAGACCCCAGCAGATTTTATTACCTGGTTGATCTATCAGAGAACAGTAAATAGTCTTGGCAAAGGTGGAGGCAATAGTACATATCTCATCATTCTGAACACTGACGGCGTCTCTGATACAAATTGCTCCGCAATGCTACCCGAATTAACGCTATACTTTCCACTACCTCCGAAGGAAGTAATTGAGCAACTCGAAAGAGTGTTACTCCTTACACTTTGAGCCAAAAACCCATCCCAGCTCAAACTATCTGTTCCTTCACTCCAGGATTCATCCGGTTTACAAAAGAAAGAGTTTGCGCTACTGCAGCGCCCCATCACTGGAGTGCTGGTTGCTGCATTGCTAAATGAGCCATTTAGCAAGGGTTGAGTACTTGACATACTCATCCCTTACCTGAGAAGTCACTGACAAAATTTTAGCAGGTTTCAATAGAAGTGACGCTTTGGACCAAAATAGTTGCCAAGAATAATCTTGGCACTCCTTTATTTATATATAGAAGGCTTGTTGTTTTGAGATACACAAATTAAAAATCTGTCATGTCATCTTAATGAATAAAACAATTGATGTTCTCAAATAAATATAAATATTGATACTCACAAAACAGATTTGTTTGTATAGCTGACAAGTGCAGTTAGATTTAATTCATTTGGGTCATTAAATCAAATTTAAACTGCTTACTATGCACTAAATAAAATTTTAATAGTCTTACATACACTTTAATATAGAGATTTTCCTAAAGTTCAACTTAAAGAAACACGAGCATATATTAAGTCTACACACATAAAAACTTCAGACACGAAAGATACACATTTTACGCGATAAATTGCAAAATTTCACCACTGTTAAAGAAACCGATCACAAAGAAATTAAACATTTCTAAAGGAGCTTCTAGAACACGTCTTAACTGTAAGACTGTCCAATTAGAACTACGTAATACCTTGTTCTACCGTTATAACTTTGGTTGACGACGTCATATTTGTTTTACGCACAATAGACCTTTAAACCTCCTTAACTTCTGGTAAAATAAAGAGTTTCGTTTCGATTTGAAAAAAGTTTTCGAGAGTTATCGTTCACCATACAAAACAATAGATCTTGTATATATATACGTGTACATAAATATAATATATAATATATATAATATATATATATATATATATATATATATATATATATATATATTATTTGGCATCAGGAAGCCAATCTAAATGGATCCTCCTCTCACTCCCCTCTCAACATCCGTCATCCGAACCGGAACAACCTCATAAGCGTCATTTTCTCGGTGAAACTCGCTAAAACTGGTTTAAACAGGATTTGAGATAGTTCAAATTGTATATCAATGCAATTTAGTAAAGTTATATGATGAGCAAAATATATTGTTTTAAATAATAATTATTTTTAAAATCAACAAAATAATTACGTTTGAAAAAAAGTCATTTTTGATATCAAACATAGATAAACAAAAAAAAAAATAGGAAATACTCTTAAGTTGATTGAAAACGTTGGGAAGATATCGTCAGATAATGAATAAGCTCTGTTAAGTTTGAAAACATCGGCTTGAGGCCAGGTTTCATAAAGATTATGACTAACTACGTACGTATGCTGGATAAGAGAAAATTTAAAGGTACAACATGTATGTATAATACTTACCAACTATAATGCTTGTTAGAGTGTATCGAAGGATGTTCAACAGTGTTTTTGTTGATTCTATTTGTTAAGCACCCTCTTAGCATGAAGTTTATCCAGTCCTTGTTGCCTGGATTTAATGGTATATGTTGAGTCACTTAATTAACTGCGTAGGCTTCCTCGGTTATTGTCATGAAGATTTAGGTCTTCCGGTGGTGACCGCGTCAATGTAGATGAAGAACCTGACGTTTCGCTTCCACTGTGGGAGGCATCTTCACGGATGTAGGACGTCATGGAATGCTCACAAGGCTGAACTGAGTCACTTAGCAGCTCAGTGTAACGGCGTGACTGCTGCTTGAGTAGAAGTTGTACTCGAGGAAGGGTACTCTTCCTCTCTTATGATGCTTATTTATTGAAACACCTGAGAGTTTTGACTATCTTTGTGCCATTCTTGATGCTTATAAATAACTATTTGGATCCCATAATTGCGAAGCAAGATAGCAAGTTTGTTGAGATTAAAAATTTTGTTTTTTAACTACCTTTGAAGTTGAAAATTAAAATTTTACTTCAAGAGTATCAATAATCACCATAATGATGACCTAGACAAATCAGAATCAGATCTTACTTTTTGTTCATGAGGTGCTGAATCAATGAGAATTCCAAAGGAAATTCGCCTGGCTTGCTGACTTCAACGCCAGAATTGTATACAGCGTGAGCACTTTTATCGAACCTTCTCTCTGACCCGATATCTTTAATATTATGCTCTTACCATTTTGAATTTACCCCACGAATGATGTTAATAATAATAATAATGCTTTATTAATATATATATATATATATATATATATATATATATATATATATATGTGTGTGTGTGTATATACTTTTTTTCTTGTTTAGGATATACGAGGATCTATAAGGGCTTCTAGAAATGCAAGGCAACAAACTTAATATTCTCTTGGATGTACTCATTGTTTTTAGTAGTTTATAAGAAAAGCATCTAATGACAAATCAAAATCGCAGTTTTCAAGTGATTGGTATTGGTAGAGATCGTAAACTCCCTCAGAGTTATCTAAGCAAAAATAAGATATTTTATAGATCTATAAAAGACAATATTTCGTTTAAAACCTTAAACACAACAGAAAGAATTAATAGGTACAGTGTACTGAGTGGTCGACTAGAGAACTCGTTACATAACGATGACTCCGATAACGATGCTGAAGACTTTTACACTCCTAACGTTCGGTGGGATCCACAAAGTAAGAACGTAAACTGTACGAGAACGAACAGTGGAAACATAGCTAGACCAATTCAAAGTAAAATCTTTTGTCTGAATGCAAGGACTGTTCCCAAATTAGAAAGATTTAATGATGAATCACAAATTACGAATAAAAGTCAACCTTGTTATGGAATTACTGGTTCGCCATTTAAATCATCGAGTAAATCGGCAGCCCGTACAAAAACAGCTGCCGAATTGCTAACAGTTGTTGAAAAATCTGATCGAATAATGACAAGACTAAAGAATAATTCGAAGGGATTAAATAAAAAACCAAACGGTATCATGGATTCAGAAAGATATGTCAACACGAACATGACACATACGACGAATGGGTTTTCTGATCTTCAAAGTAATCAGTGTAATCCCCTTAGGATTGAGAGAACTACAGAAATGGCGGAAAATTGTAGTGCTAAATCTATGATCTGTCTCGCAAGAATCAAACGGACTTCTAAAGACGCCGTTGCTAATAATACTCTTCAAAACGTTTTCCCTGAAGATCTCCAACTGAGTGACTACTGCCGAAATAGCAATATATCAACGTTACAGCCACATAACAATCGAGTCATTCAAAGTATTACTTCTGGTAATTGCTCAAAAGAATCTATGTCGCCAACATCATCCGACGATTCTTATAGATTCAAATTTCCAAATTCTAATAGAAAGAGGGAGGAAAAACTAAGAGGCGTTTATAAAGTTGTCAGTGATTCAAATGGCACTAGCTCTTATGGCAATAACAGCGAATCTACTTCAAACTTATGGTGCTTATCTAACAAACAAGACGTGTTTAGCTGTGATAAGAATATAAGAGACGATAAGGCATTCAGCTCGAAGAAGTTTCAAACATTAAAACAACCCTACGATCTTAAAGTATCGAAAGCTGAAACTGAAAAGGCTTCAGGATCAAGCTCAACAGAGAGCTTTTTTCCCACTTGCTTCGAAAATAAAAATCAAACTATCAAAAATACCTCGGCTAAAGATAGAATTAAAGGGATGGACACCCAAGCAGTGTTGATGTATCTTAGTGAAACATTGATTGACAGTGCTGAACAAGCCGAAATGCGGCTCATGCAAAAAATAAAAGAGTATAATGACTTGGTTTGCAAGTGAGTTGCTATTATGAGTTGCAATATTTTAAATTTAGATAACCACTATAAGGACTGAAATGCTCTTTGAAATTGCTGAAATGTTGCGAAGACTATATTGCTCCTATAGTCTCTACGATTATATATTTCATTTTTGTCCAGAACTATCTAGATGCTAATATAGGACAATTGATACTTATTTATATTTTGTAACGAAATATTCAATCAGGTATATACATACACATCCATCAGGAAGATTACTTCATTCCTTTATTATTCATACACTGCATTAATCTCGTATGTAGGATTAGTATTAATAGGACGAGAAGACAAAACCAGGCAAGTAGGCCACTTGGTTATTTTTTTTTATCTTTAAACCCTTCTTGCCAACCTTCATTTTTCCAGCTTATGGTTGTGATAATTGTCTCAATTTACTACTTTGTAAATCAAATAAGAAGGAAATACATTTTTAACTTCCTCGGGTTAAGAATGTCTTTCCAGCTAAGATAAATGTTGATAAAATTATAAAATATAATTCTTCTTTGTTTACAATGCAATGTCTTAGACCGTGACGTGAAATGGGTGTGAAGGATACGCTGCAAGGCGGTAAAAGGTGGATTCCTCATCATCCCTTTATTTTTGGCATCTACGATTAGGAACGACATCGATATTTCTTTATTTCTATTTTAGAGATCCTCCAGAAAGGAAAGTGAAAGATTTCTGTTGTCAAGTTGAAACTTTAGATCCTAGACAAGATATTGAGAAAAGGCTTAACGAAATAGCAGAAATACATCAGCAAGAATTAATCGAAAAAGACGAAAAGTATTTTGTTTAAATAATAAATAAGTATGATGTATGTGTAATGTCTATAATACATGCGTATTAACATATGCATGTAAGGCTATATCCTAAACGCTAAAGACTAAAGCCAAGAAATGAGGTTTCTTGTAATTAGTTATAGTATAACACACGGTTATAATCAGTTGACAGCGTGGGAAAATAATGCAAGGGAGCCAATTTGGTTAGTCCTGGATGTAAAACCACGCGCATAATTTTATATCAAGCCAACCTCATTGGTTCCTCGACACTATTTTCCCACGCTATTAACTGTTATAACAGTGTGCTATGCTGTAATAACAAATAGTGTTAAATCATTTTTATCCAGTAAATGATATTTATCTGTACCAGACTGGTGCGGTTGAATTAAACCATCAAGCAGTTAAATTTATCTATCTGCAAGTTCTGTTTTTCTGAAGCATTAAAAAAATATTAGTATTTTTTTAATGCTTCAAAAACAGAATCCTTAAGAAATCCTTAATAATTCCTTTTTTAAAATACTGCAGTAGACAGCTGTATTATATTCCTGAAGTTGACATCCTAGACCCATATTATGACCTCGATTTCGAAAAGAACTCGTGTGACTATATTTTTGGGAATTGTACAATAGACTTCCAGTCGCAGTGCAAATGGGGTCTATCCTCGACTCCAACCCCAATCATCAATATTATTGGGAATATGACAGTTAATTAATTAAATAAATCAAATTTAAATTGTATTCCCTGATTCTGGAGACTTATTATTATTGTAAACTAGAATTTAATTTTTGTATTTATTTTAGAATCAAAGAACTTGAAAACGGAAGGAAAAAGTTGAAACAATTAGTCAAGAGATTAATTGGGACCGCTTCAAAAAAGGTAACTAGGTATAGTTTTTTACCTGACTATACTTTTTAATAAATCATGACAAATTATTTTTCGTTTCAACGAATTACTGATGGTTGTGGTGTTTGCGTTGATATAAATATTTATATATCATATAAATAACTCATAAAACTATAATCATAAAACTATACTCCTAGACGCCAGAAAAGAATCTGATCCACAGATACTATACCGCTAAACCTCCCTCCTCCGCTCCCTCCCTTCCCTTATGGAGTGTAAGGTAAAGTCAGTTTTAACGAAATTTTACTTCAGGAGTTGTTTTCCACCTTTATAAAAGTGAAATAACATTGGAGATCTCACGATAAATTGATAGGAAAGAAATATATAGCGGATCCCAAAATAAAGTTTTGAGGGAATTAGCACCATTTTAGTGTGGGATTGTACTGGAGGAGGGGAAGAGAGAGTTAATATTATCTTTGAAACATAAAGCATCGTCTTCAATTCACTCTTGTTTCTCAGGCCCCAGCAGAACCTGAAGTAAACGTTGCAAATTCCGTGTCATGTCCACATAAGATACTGAATGACAATAATCAGGCTGAGAAGAATGAAACTAAGAATGGAAATGAGGAATTACTTCAAGCTTTACAACTTGAGAACCGCTTACTCAGAACGCTTGTCAAGGTATTTTCTTTAAACCAGGGGTATATACGCAAAGCGTGGTCCATGGATACCTCGAGGTCCGAGGAAAGATTTTAGGAGGTTTGCGAGCTAATAATAAAACTATACCAAAACCTGTAGAGTTAATAAGCTTAACTTAGCTTTCTGTGAATACTTAATGTACCACTAAGCCAACACTATATTGACCCCAATAATTTACAGCTATGATAAATAAGAAATTTAATAAACAAGATTATATTTATCGGCATGACGTTTTGTAATATTCGCAAAGAATGCAAGTGAATCAGGTAATAAACTTGGAATGTGCTTGCTTAGTTGAGATTAAGGAACTTATATAAAGGGCATTATAAAGAATCACATGAGGCCTTACCAATATAGCCACATATTGTAACCTCATTGAAACCTAGAGCTAGTAAATGTTATAATAGATAATTTTTTTCGTCTTCCCGCACATTGCGTTTAATTTTGTAATTTAAAATTGCTGTACAACTGTTTTTTGTACTGTTTGTTTGATTATTCAGGAACTCAGCAGCGTTCCACCCCGCCAAGTAAAGAAGTAAAGTTAAATAAGTAAAATACCCCTCTTAGTCAGTAAAAAAAGTCAAAAATCTACTTAAGCTGTCAGTGTTTATTATACTGTACGCAACTAAGTAGGGGTTTTGAGGGTCTGTAGCGTGTAAACAGCTATAATTACATAAATATTATTATAATATCTTTAAAGGGTGTGCCTTGTAGATAAAAAAACATTTAAAGTAGAAGAGGAGAAAAAAAGGGTTGAAGGTGTCTTTTTTTACTTCCTAATCTTCTTGCACTTTTTGACGCACCAACAGCCTAAATTACAGAATGGATTTTGACGTATGAGGACTTTTTGGATTCATCTTATAATCATGTGCTTTCCTACCTAATAAAATATCAAATTCGACATTTCTACGCTGAACGCGGAGCTTGAAACTAAGCTAGCGAACGCTACTTTTATATACATTGGCCGCCACCTGCACTCTCTACTATTGAATGGATTTTGGTGTTAGAGGACTTTTGGATTTGTCTTATGGATTTTAACATTTCTGTATCAATAAATCCTAAATTCATAATTCCTATGTTATGAATTTATAAAACAGAGCTTGAGAGTGGTGTATACAATACCTTGACTCCCTTTAATTACAGCTTTATCTACAACACGTATCATGTTTACTTCTGTTTTTACATTAAACAGGATCCGTACAAAAAGACGTAAAATCTTACCAAAAACCACTTACGTGGTAAAAAAAACTCTCCGCCAAGTATTTCGTCCAAAAAAGTAGGGAAATCAAATTGTCTGTCCTGTCAAGTCATGCCTGTTTTGGTTGAAGACTGTCATTGGCGTTTCAATGTGAATTTGTTAGGTTGGCAGTACTAAAGGGCCTTATTTAAATTGAGAGCCAGTCATCAGCTTTTTATCCTTGTCAGCGTCCCAGAAAAGTGAATCAACTGTAGAGGTAGTGTTGGCAAGGGTATATAGGCTGTAGTTCCTATCTGATTCGTACCCTTATCGCTTTATTTATTTATTTTATTTGTATATTCCTGGATATATGGAGGTAAGTAAAACTGCTGCAATTATGACGACTGCTAAAATCTGTTATAATTAATCTCTATACGAACTCCTAAATTGTTTGATATCTCAATATATACCACAAGAAGCTATACAACTCGTGCACACTGCAGGCACGCCGCCTAGGAGAAGAAGCTGATGATTGCCTTTAAATTAGGCTTTTTAGTATTGCCAACCAAACAACTTCACATTGAAACGTCAATGACAGACCAAAACGGACATGACTTAGAGGGAAGAAAGTCGATTTTCCTAATTTTTTGGACCGAAAACATGGTGGAGAGTTTTTTTTTACCACGCAAGTGTTTTTTGGTAAGATATTGTGATGGTTCACTGGCTACTTTTTCTGTTTAAAATTGTATCCTATAGTGCCTCTCTAGTAATAATATTACTATAAATTGATTCATCACATTACACTAAAACTTACATAAAATTTAGTCACCACACGAAAATGAATAACAAAATCTGGCATAATATGTTTATAACTTGACCATATGAAAGGTCCAGAGCTGTGTTACGCATTGTTACTTGTCCGAGTTAGTTGGGAGGGGGTTGCGTAAGTTTCTTTTACACGGGTGAAGTATAACAGGTTTCTTGCCTAGTATAATTGTTCCTTGGTCCAGAATATGTACCGCCTCTTTTACTTTACCTCTTGCTGTTTTCAAGGAAATGAAATCTGAGTTAGAGCAAGAAAATGCAACAATTTTAGCCTTGGCTAAAAAGCTTGAACTTAGCTTGGCTCAACAAAAGAATAAAGAAATTGACGCTGAGATAGTGAAAAAACTTGAAAACAAGGTATCAAAGTATTAGATTAGAGTACCTGTACAATATATAGGTATAATATAATACCTACCTATAAATATATAATATAATACCTATTATATATAAGTATATATATTATATATAGTTACTCTACATTAGATCAATTTTATTAACGTTTTTAAAGGATAGGGGAAAAATACTCTGTATACTTAGTCAATACCCACTCAAATAATTATTTTTGTATAAGTAAAACGTTAATTCTGCTCTTTGGTTATTATAGTACGACACATAGCTAAAATCAGTTGACAGCGTGGGAAATAATGCGAGGGAGCCAATGAGGTTAATAGCTGAATGGTTAACGACGCAGTTATTATTATTAATTATTATTATTATTAAAAGATTGGGGTTGGAGTCGAGGATAGACCCCATTTGCACTGCGACTGGAAGTCTATTGTACAATCCCCTCAATTGGTCCAGGTCAGAATAATCCTTTTCCTGGACTAGTCTAGGATCTTTTGACCAGTGATTCATTGGTAGAGTCAAACTTAGAGAGAATGCTGCTACAAAGTTGGTGAACCTTTGAAAGGCTAGGCTTCACATCTCAGAAGTATGTGAGATGCAGTTTCAGTTTCCGATTCACAAAGCCTACACACTGGGTTATCTTTAAAGATACCAATGGTATGGAGATGTTTTCGGAGGTGACAGTGACAGTCAGTAGTCCAGTTACTGTTCTAAGGTCCCTTCTGCTGAGACTCAGGAGGTCCTCAGTTACTTTGGGACTGGGTCTTTTAACATAAGTTTACTGTGCCTCATGCCTGAGGATTTGTTCCAGTGGTGCAGGTGATTGGTTAAGAGCCAATCTTTAATTACACCTTTAGCTATAGCTTCGGTATGGCTACTATGGGTTCAGGGCCCACAGGAGTGGTCTCAGACCCTTTTTTGCAAGGATGTCTGCTTGCTCATTACCTTCAATTCCCTTATGGCCAGGCACCCATCTGATTGCTACATCGTTGTTGAGTGACAAGGTCAGAAGGTTTTGTAAGCACTCCCAGACAAGCTTGGAGTTGACTTTGTATGAACCAAGAGCTTTAATGGCAGCTTGGCTGTCAGTAAAAATATTTATAGAAGTCTGATTAGGATTCTTTTTAATATTTTCTATTAGACAGGCATTAATAGCAAATATTTCTGCCTGAAACACTGTGCATACTTTCTAAAGGAAATGAGGTTTGAGATTTGCATGAGCCTCATATATGCCACTCCCAGAGCCACAGTCCATCTTAGATCCATCTGTATACCATACAGTGTCACCAGAGGATTGAGGTGGTTCCCCATTGAAACTATCACAACTGAGTGTGAAAGGGTTTTTCATAGGAGTAGAGGGTGGTCATGTAATCAGAGTTCATAGATAGTATGGGACTCTGAATTACATTCACTATTTTGGAGTGACCTCTAATGGTAGGATCTTCCAATTCCCACTGTTCTGCAGTCTGTAAGCCGCCAACCTAGCCTCACTCTTTATAATAAGATCAAGGGGCGGAAGGCTCAGCATGACTTCTAGAGCAGTAGTTGGTGCTGAGTTCATGGACCCTGTAATGGATAGACAGGCTAAGCGCTGAACTGAGTTCAGTTTGATAATTGCGGTGGTTTGATTGACTTTAGGCCACACACAAAGGCACAATAGGTAATAATAGGTCTGACCACCATTAAGTAAAGCCATCGCAATACTTGAGGTTTAAGTCCCCAGATTTTACCTACAGCTCTTACGGACTGTCATTAAGTCAGTTTGGCTTTATTAATTATTTTATCCAGCTGTTGATTCCAACTTAGCCTCTTGTCAAGGATTACTCCGAGATATTTGACCTGGTCAGATAGCTGTAGTTGTTCACCAAACAGTATAGGGGCCTCACAGAGTGAGGTTTTGTTTGTTTGGTGAAAATTACAAGTGCAGTTTTTGGCAGGATTGATTGAAAGTTTTACCTGTTTGCACCAGTTCTCAATCAGCCTTATCGGTGTTTGAATTACTTCTAGGGCTGTATTAATGAATTTGCCAGGAATAAGGATGACTATGTCATCAGCGTACCCTATAGCAAAGAAGCCTTTACTGTTAAGACAGCAGAGTATGCCGTCCACCACAAGGCTCCACAGTAGAGGAGACAAGACTCAACCCTGCGGGCATCCCCTGGTGACTCGGGCTTCAGCCGTCTCTCCAGCCACAGAAGCTATAACATTTCTACTGAGAAGCATAGTGGCTATCCATCTACAGACAGATTCTTCAACACCACGCTCTCTCAGAGAGGAGAGTATAGTTTGGAAAGATGTGTTATCAAATGCTCCTTCAATATCGAGAAAGGCGCCAACAACACATCCTTTGCTTTCAAAAGCAGCTTCAATCTTATTAACAACAAGATGTAATGCGCTTTCGCAAGATTTGCCAGCTTGATATGCAAACTGATATTTGTGCAGCGGCTTGGTAATCAGCGCTGTTTCGCGAATGTGTCTGTCAATAATCTTCTCCATTGTTTTGAGAAGAAAAGATGACAGACATATTGGTCTATAGGCCTTACCCTCCGTGTATGAAACACGTCCAGGTTTGGGTATAAAAAACCTTGGCAGATTTCCAGAGTTCAGGAATATGATTTAGAGCTATACTTGCTCTGAAAATGCTACAAAGTAAGGGAGCCAGAGTGTCCAAGCCCTGCTGTAACAGGGCTGGGTAAATACTGTCCGGTCCAGGAGACTTGTAAGGTTTAAATGAGTTTACTGCCCATTTGACCTTGTCAAGTGTTATAATTGAATTGGCAACAGCCCAGTCAGGAGCTTTATCTATAAAAGAGAAGCCCTGATTGGTCTCTGTTTGATCATTGTTTTGATCTACAATTACAGAGTCTGGGAAGTGTGTCTTAAGAAGAACCTCCACAGTTTTCTCGGCCATTGTGAGTATAGGCTCCAAGAGGAGTTTTTAAAGTGCCAACTGGGTTAATTGGAGTTTTAGACAGTATTCTGTTCAGTCTGGCTGCTTCGGAGATACTGTCTATCTCAGAACAGAAACGTCTCCAAGAATCCCGCTTGGCATCTCTAAGGGCTTTATTGTAGTTAGTAAGAGCTGAAGAATAAGTTTCCCACTCTCCAGTCTTTTTGGAACGATTGAATAATTTTCGTACTTTTTCCTCTGATTGTCGAGAGAGTGGCTCCACCATGGAATTTTCCTGGAGCCTTTCTGCACACTCAGAGGACAATTTTTCTTGAAGGAGAGATCCATAGCCTCAGTTAATAGTGAGGCCATCGAGTCTAGATCAAGATGGTTACCTATTTCAACATTAAAGGAAGACAGATAGGATGCTAGATCCTGCCGGAAGGCATCCCAGTCAGTCTTCCTAGGATTGTAATAGGTAGTTTCATGCTTTTGATCACATGTTAATTCAAATAGAATATATCTATGGTCAGAAGAAGAAGGTTCTTCAGATACATACCATTTTGTTAGGATTCTGTCTATCACAGGGGTACCCATTGTGATATCAAGAACTTCTTGCCTTCTTTTGTTTACAAAAGTGGGGTATTACCTTGTTGAAGATAACCAAGTTGTTAGAAATAATAAAGGAGAGGAGTTCTTCACCACGTGAGTTGGTGTCAGTACTCCCCCAAGCAGCTGCATGATGAGCATTAGCATCACAACCAATTAATAGTTCAATGTTATTGCTGTTGCAGTAAGTAACTAATTCCCTCACTTCATTTGACGGAGGTGGGTTAGGTGAGTCATAAGGGAAGTAAGCCGATGCTACTATGAGTTGCATCCGACTATCTCCCTCATGTAGTTCTACTCTGACAGCCGTCAGATCCTTGCTACAGAAATTTGACAGCGTAAGAGCATTTAGTCCATTTTTAATAAAAATGCAAGTTCTAGAGTGTTTATTATTTTTGTTGTAAATAATTTGTCCTCTAGTGACTCCAAGGCCTGATACGCGTCCTCCAGAAACCCAGGGTTCTTGTATCAGGGCAATGTCTATAGAGCCTCCTGAAAGAAGGTTGCATAGGGCTGCCGAGGCAGCTTTACTATGCTGAAGGTTAACCTGAACCATCTTCACCGAGGGGTTAGGACCCTCAAAGTGAGACTTTGAATCTCTGGCCTTAACGACGCAGTTAATAAAATACAATGGTTAACGCTGTCAAAATAAAATACAGAATATAAAATAAATAAGTCTTTTAAATGAACATAAGTTTATGTCAATTCTGTATTAGCCATTAGAAAATGTTTAAAGTATATTTGGTAAAATCTGTAATATGCGAACTAAAAATTTTAATTCAAAGATCAAAGGAATGAAAGAAAAGAACACATTAAAGCGTAAATAAATATAAAAATGAAGGTTACATTTATTTAAACAAAATAAAATACAGAATATAAAATAAATAAGTCTTTCAAATGAACATAAGTTTATAATACAATGTCAATTCTGTATTAGCCATTAGCAAGTAATCGACTTAATAATAGATAACAGATATTGTGGGTGATACTCAAGAACATGGTTCGCTTGTGGTAGAGGACGTTAAAGCGTCAGTGTCTATATACTGTCCTTTAATGCTATGGTGGTTAAACGCTGGCAAAACTCTAATACGACACACGGCTAAAATCAGTTGACAGTGTGAAAAACTAATATGATAGAGACAATGAGGTTAGTCCTGGATGTTAAACCACGCCCTCAATTTCAAATTAGACTATCCCTATTGGTTCCTAAACACTATTTTCCCACGCTGTCAACTGATTTTAGCCGTGTGTAGTACTATGTAGGACTATGTCTATTGATTGCATTAATTTCGTATTATATTTAATATGCATACATGCATAAATAATTTACAATTATAAATTAATTGAAACAATTAATTTAGTAATAAATTGTATATTTTGTATGTATATGTACATGATTTTGCTTTAGTTGGAGATGCAAGAGAAGCTGATGAAACAACAAGCAATTGAAGCTAAAGCTATAGCACGGTAATGTTTATCTTTCCTTTGAATATGATCCCTCCTCAATCAATCAGCATCTCTGAATTCATGATTGCTAAACTATTTTAAAAAAACTTGAGAGAAGAGGCCTTACCAAATATTACGTTTCCCCGTTCAAATTATACCCCCTCTCTACAAATATGACTTATAAGATCATGCTTTACCCCTCCCATTCCCTTGCAATTTGTTCTAGGAAAGTCTGCAATTGCTAAAACAATAAAATAACAGCTAATTAAAATATGTATAATTTTGTTCGTATTTTGCCCTTAAACTCTATGGGCTTAAAATTTAAATTTTATCACTTTATTTGCTTATCAAATAAATACAATCATCTTTAACAATCAAAACGTTGTATAGGTAATATACATCAAAACGTTGTATGGGTAATATATACCAAAACGTTTTATGGTTAATAAATACCAAAACGTTTTATGGGTAATATATACCAAATCGTTTTATGGTCAATATGTACCAAAACGGTGTGCAGGAAATATAATATCGAACCAGTGTTCGGGTAATATATTCCAAAAGGGTGTATGAGTAATATATACACCAAAATGTTTTATAAGTAATATATACCAAAACGGACTTGTTCAAGTTGTTGTTGCGTAAGCGGCATTATAATTTATCACTTGCATAAGTGACTTGTGTTATCATCATTTACCAATTGTATAAGTGAGTTTTATTATCATTTTTTATCAACTTTAAATAATGAAACAAAAAGATATTTCGATTTAAAAATTTTCGAATAAGTGATTTGAGTTATTATTTATTTCTTGTTTAAGTAAGGATCTTTAATAAAGATCATCTGTAAACTATAATTACGAATGCGTTTATGCCAGAGCTTCTTTGTAGCTTTTTATATCCTTTCTTGTAGGTTTCTTCTATTCTTTCTTTTTGTTATTTTTGCTATCAAGTGGACTGTTCAAGAATTTATCCATTATCTTTAGACTTTGTCGGTATTAAAGGCACAAGTAATAAGTATTTTTTAAGTATTTTTTACCATTTCAATTTAAATTTTAATATTTCTTCGTTATATATTTTCAGGTACGTCATAATGAAGTATAAAAGATAATATGCATATGAAAAGAAGGAGTCTAAACTACTGTGTTAATTACATAATATATTAAACATTTTTACGTAATAAAAATGTTAATGGAATTAATAATAGTTTTTATTGAATTGCATTTTAAAAAGAGTAGCTAAACATAAGGCCAAATAGAATTCCATACACTCGACATATCGAATCATATTTTGTGCATAACTCTTACAATTACTATTTACACACAGATTCGCTAAAAGATATTATATTATATAAAAGATATTTACACACACAATCCGCTCTGTCGGCGCCCTGATGAGTTAGACGTAACGAAACAGAGTAGGACATGACATTATGTCGAGCCATCAATGATGACGAATGTCGAATGATGGAACAGTTCCCAAATGTAGCATTGCATTTTGCTTGTTACATTTCCTTGGTGTCTCTCACACAATTATATTGTGTCAACTATTCATGTTTTGCAAAACTCAGTAGTATAAAATAATGTATTAGAAATAGTTTCTTTCAGAATTATTATCATAAATTGATTATCAGGAGGAATATAATCTACTAAATCCACTAAACTTTCAACTTATTACGATACATAACTATATGTTATAGCATGACACACGGCTAAAATCAGTTGACAGTGTGGGAAAATAATGCGAGGGAGCCAATGAGGTTAGTCCTGGACGTTGTCCTGGACCCAAGCCCACAATTTCAAATCAGGCCAACCTTATTGGTCCCATAAGGTTGGATTCGACGAATGTCGAATGATGGAACAGTTCCCAGATGTAGCTTTGCATTTTGCTTGTTACATTTCCTAGGTGTCTCGCACAATTACATTGTGCTAACATTTTTTAACTCGATTAAACAAATAAAACAAAAAAAAAACCATACGTTAAAATGGACCCATCTTCATCATTGAGTAACTGCTCAAGTTATAAATCGGAACCTCAAACTAGAAATGAATTGTTAAGCCCGGAAACCTGCACTCCAAAGGAACTTTGTCTCGCCTATGATTATTAGTTTTTATTAATAAATTTTATTAACAAAAGCTATAGTGTTGCTTCATTTGCTAATGATACGAGTTCAGTCGAAACCAATCCATAGATATTCATATTTATTTCAGCAAGTATCAACGGATGCTGATTTTTTTAACACTTACACACTTAACACACACAACGCTTAATAAATTAAAAGATTTATTTAAAAATAATAATAATTTCTTGATGTTATTTTATGTTTCAAATAAATATCAAAAATATTTATTATCTATTCCTTGTATTGTAAGTTCTACTTATAGTCTTGTTACCTCACACTGTAAATATACTTTTACTCCTTAGGGAGGAAAAGTGAAAGTGTTGCCAACTTGACAGAATTTTTTAGTAAAATTTTTAGGAATTTTAGGAAATTTTTAGGATTTTTTTCGGTCTTATGTTGGTACTACGGGTAGAATATACAATATACACACGCTAATGTTTAAATTACAAATATAGTATTACACATTATTCTATTGACAACTTACAATAAAATAATGTGAAGATAGTGGCTTTATTCTCTCTTCATCAGAGTAATTGACATGGTAAGAATAAACTAAACTAACACAATAACAATTAAGGAGCTGAAGAATATATTAATAGTTGTTAGTATTAGTTCTCTTGTCGTAGATAAAATTTACTTTGCAACAAGGGATGAAAGTTTTCAGCTCTCGTATTATCTCCCTCGTCAAGCCTCGGGAACCAAAATGTTAGTTAACTACCTCGGCAAGCCTCGGGAGCTAACTAGTTTATCTCCCTCGGCCTACCGGCCTCGTGAGCTAATGTAGTTTCCTCCTTCGGCGCTGCCTTAGGACGAAAACTTTAACTTGAGCTGTAAAACTTACTTTCATCCCTTGTTGCATAAATAACTAATACCATAACTGTCCTACAAGAATAAATTAAAATATATATTGTGTAAAAAAAGTTTAGATTGCATGAATATTTGTTGTTCGTCTGGAATAAATAATTATCCTTCGTGGAAATGTATTCACGTTTCTATTCAAACTTTCTATTATAAATTTTAAGTTTCTATTCTCTTATTCACAAGACATGCCATCCTTATAATTTATTTAAAATGAATTCGTTAAGATATACTTTATTATCAACTGTACATATTATCAGCAGATATGATATGTAATAACATTTGGGACATATGGGAAATTAACGGCTTTCTAAACGGGTCACGTTTAGAAGAAAAAAA
Organism: Microvelia longipes; assembly: GCA_018340805.1. Taxonomy (NCBI): domain Eukaryota; kingdom Metazoa; phylum Arthropoda; class Insecta; order Hemiptera; family Veliidae; genus Microvelia; species Microvelia longipes. The sequence continues at coordinate 39,715,861 of JACMZG010001913.1, forward strand.
AAATCCGGTACCTCAGAACTTTTCCTCATCACGTCGGATTCGCTACGCTCATCTTCCCTACTTCAGACTTTCTTCGCTGATCATCAGAATATTCAAGTCGTTAAATATATAATGCAACACGTCTTCCGACTTGCTTTGCTCGCCCTCAGATAGTAAATACATCCGTTTTATTCCCAGCGGTCCATCCATGCACTGACCACGCTCGATGCTGCTTAACTAAATACTAAGCTGTTATTAATTAATGAATCAACTAAATGTTAATTTAAACATTTATGTAAAAATAAATGTTTGAATTAAGACTAGAGACATGGCATTGGACTCAGACAACATTTATGCCAGATAAAACAACTCAAAGACATCTCAATATTCAGCTCAACAAGACTAACCTATTATATTATATTATATATCAATAACCTTCAAGGATTATTGAATATAGTGGATAACACGATAGGAAGCTTTCCTGACCCAATGGACGTTGGATGAGATAGGGCATTAGGAGCAAACTTACCTTCACATAGTTATTGCAAAAAACCATTCATTGCAGGTTATGTGACAAAGATAAGTGAGTTTTCACTCAACTATCTATTACGCTTGTCGCCCTGTGTTTTTCTTGATTTTAGTGCTTCTTAAGTCAATTAAAACAAGACAGTTTAAAAAAAAAAATTATTTTTACTATTTGTTTATGACCATCTCAATAAGCACGCAATAGGATTGTGATGGATTTATATTTATTGGAAAAAATCGCTAATAGGATAGGCGTCACGGCGGGAGTCAAACCTCTGACTACGACACCAATCTGTTTCAGAGGTCCCTGATAACAAAATAATAGGTTTGACTATAAAAACACGCTATCTTATAACTTGTACACACGCTATCTTTCGAACGGACAAATGTTTTTTAATTAAACTCGGTACAAAAATCAACCTTGGGGAGGACACGAACCCTATTGAAAACCAGGTTTTTGTGACGTCATTAACCCGGTTTGCTGAGTCAACACAATTTCAAAAAATCAGCAAAATTCAAGGTTAATACTTTTCGCCGCGAAACAAGTATTTATTAATGTTTTTTGGGACGCTGAATCGAATGAAACCGGTGTGAAGTATAAACATTAAGTATATACCGGTGTGAAGTATATACTATAAGTGATCAAATTGTTGAATACCCATACTCAATTACTAAAAACCAAAGTTACGGCCGTTTAAAATTAAATTTCGAGTAGGGCGTCGGTTTCTAAGTATTTTTGAGCGCTGAATCGAATAAAACCGGTCTAAAGTCGACATGACTACGCTAAAAAGCAATAGGTAATTACCAGAAACCAACATACGGCCGCTACAAAATATATTTCAAGTGGGGAGTCGTTTTCGATGTTTTTTGGGCCTGTGAGTTGAATGAGAGTGGTCCAGAGGGTATCTTTATTGCCTGGGTACCTTGCTCGATAATATGGTATTGGTTTTATTAATAAAACATGGATTATTTAGAAAACATGGACTTATTTAGAAATACCATTATTATTTTGAGAATCATCAAAATTCCAACATTCATTAATGCAGATGTTATGGAACGGTAATAACGTATAAACTATACTGACCCATCAAACAGAAATTCTTTTCACCAAATTATTAGGCTTAACTTACTTTCCATAATGAGTCTTAGATACAAAGTTATCGCTTTTTCATAACAAAACAATAATGCAACAAAATCAAATTAAAATAAATATGAAAAGCACAAACACTTCCAAACAAGATTTTTCTAGCGGTTCAATCTAGTGGATAAATACGCGTAACGGCCCATAAAATCCAAACCAATCGTACATCTGTAAGGATAGCACTTCAGTCTCAGCATTCTTGACTTTTCAGACATCAAGTTAATTCTAAAACATTAAAATAACTTCTAATTTGAAAAGATTCTAAGTGAATACAACCACCACTCATTCACACAACGACTAACGACGATCATAATACCCTCTATCTTTCCGTGACAGCATTGCCTTGATAAGCACAAGGAGAACTATCTCAGGCAGTAGACGGAATGGTTTTATTCGGAGGGGCTAAGTTCTTAAAACTTTACTCACTAATAATGAGTTGGGGAATATTGGAAATTTGCCACCGGAAAAATATCGATAATTTAGAGAAGATGCAAATCTAAGTCTGTTCTCGACTCTTAAGTTTTTTCAAGCATCTTTTTTACGATACCCATTGCCTTTTCGGCTAACCCATTACTTAGAGGGTACTGTGGGCTTGAAGTTGTAATTTTTAATCTATAATCTTTTGCAAATACTATCATTTCATAACTACTAAATGGCATGTTATCAGCAACTAACTCGTTCGAGATTCTAAACCTACTAGATAGCCAAGATCCTTGGCTATCTCATGGAGGTAGCCATCAAAATATATCAATTTGCCCATTTCTTCTCCTTTTGTCCTTAGTATTACTATCAGATTTAATCTATTTATGTATAGACTGAGACTTTTATTACGGATTTATATTTCTTGATATTTTTAAAAAACTATAAAAAAATGTTAAAATTAATAAAAATGAGGTGCTTATTTTGTTTTTATTAATGTTTGTGGATACTATGCACGCGACAGTGATTATTTAATGATTCTTAGAGCGTGTAGTCACACGAATATTTCTTATAGCTAAATTTTTTATTAGTAAAATTAATTAAAACAATTGTTATTCTGGTAGCGTTAGTGATTTTGTAAAAGACATAGAATTAGCATCACATGAGGTCATAGGTTCACAACGGTGCATATAAGTAATTTATTTATCAAAATAAATTTAACATAATTCCTTAAAAACCAGAAGTATTAGTTTCAATATTGGTATTGAGTCATATTATTGGAACAATATAAAAATCAGTATAGGTAGTGATATCATTATATGGTCATAATATTTGTTGATTAAGTGCCACATCATAGTATTGTATCAAGTGCCAGTATGATATATAAGTCATAGTATTTGTATTGATTAAGTGCCAGTATAGGTAGTGATATCATATAAGTCATAGTATTTGTATTGATTATGTGCCAGTATAGGTAGTGATATCATATAAGTCATAGTTATGTATTGATTAAAAGCCAGTGATATCATATAAGCATAGTGATTGTATTGTGTCAGTTTTATTACAACTGAAGGTCATATTATTGACATAGTATTGCATTGTGTTCATTTGAAGGTCATATTATGACAAAGTATTTGCATTGTGTCAGTTTCATTACAACTGAAGGTCATATTATTGACATAGTATTTGCATTGTGTCAGTTTCATTACAACTGAGGTCATATTATTGACATAGTATTTGCATTGTGTCAGTTTCATTACAACAGAAGGTCATATTATTGACATAGTATTTGTTTTTCGTGTGTAGGCAGCGATTTAATATATCATAAATTATGTTTGATTTCTTATTGCATTATGAGAAAATTAATAAAGATAAATGACTACCTAGATTATGTGGTCGAATTCGATTCAGACGAAGTTATGAATGAATTCAATGGAGAAGCAAATAAATATTTGAGGTTACTTTCTCCTTGGATGTGGGATCTGAGGCGACCTAAGAGGAAATGGACTTTGCTGAAAACTTTCATCATGATGATATTGACGCTGATATCTTTTTATTTAAACTGGGCTACTTGTGTAATGTTTGTGACGTTTGACTATAACTACAGTATCCTTTGGTGTTTTATATCAGCGACATTTTCCTATTCTTATTACCCATATTATGCGTACATAAACAAAAGAAGATATTTATCAAGAATGTATAAAATTAAGATGGAAAAGTTTTTATACGACGACTTTACAGATAACTATCAGAATGAAATCAGAAAAAAAGCTGAGTATTACAATTGGTTAATTAGGGTTACTTGGGACTGGATGTTTTGCATCAATGTATTTATTGGTGCTGCAATAGATAGTTATGAATTTAGAATTAAAAAGGATGAAGATGTTCCTTCATGGTTGAATAAGGACGCCTTTCCGATGCCCATGTATTACCCGTTCGACACTCGACAACCATTTTACTTTTACGTCGCTAGCGTTTTCCTTTCAATATAATATACAACGTTGCTTGTAGCATCTGTTGTTACTTAACTATCGTTTCTAATAATATGGTCAGAATTATCTTAGAATTAAAAATACTTCTTAAGGCCATTGTGAAGTTAGAAGAAAGAACATTATTCGTATACTCAGCCTTACTAAAAAATGTTTTGACTTACATACAAATCATTTACACACTGATAAGCTTTTTAAGGATCAATTGTTTATCATGATTCACAAACAATGTATCAGGAAAGTATTCCAACACCATCAGGTTATTCTTGAGTAAGTATTTTAATCTGCTTATTGCATAATTAATCTACATGAATCTAAGCTTGTTTAATGTTGATCATTCAAATATTCTAGGATGTTTCCTTTACAAAATCTAAAAAAATATCTTACAAGCAGTGTAGTGATACTGATCAGATTGTATAGCATGGACTTCTTTACTATCTTAACTCTATCTAACTACAATAAATAATCTGTACGACTTCTAAACTCAGACTGATTAAATTTTAAGAATAATAAATATTTACAAGTCATAATGTCATGACATATAGGATGTGGACATGCCACTGACTAAAAAGATTTATAATAACAAAATGTCTAACTTAATTGACTTAATCCAAAAATCAAGTCCAGAATGATATTCTGGATCCTCAATCAAATATTAATAGGGACATTCAAGAGACCTATTAGATCTAAATCTGTTAAGAGCAGATACTCACTTATAGATACTCACAGATACACTTTGCCCGTGGTTGAGGAAATTTAAGCGTTTAGAAGATATTCATTGGCACCACATAGATCTGAGGTTAGCATCCCAGGTAACAATCTTAGTTCATAAGATTATTGTTAATATATATTTTCGCCACATGAGAGGATTCCCCCTAGGGATATACCTAATGAGCCTCAAGCCTATAAGTAGCCATTATTATTACTATTATATTATGATATGTAAATAGAGTTTTATATTATTAGACATGAAATCTTAGTCATTTACAGCATTTTGTTCATACAACCCTTAAACTTAATATAAATTTTAAATTTATGTTTTTATTATTTTTTATAATAATGTTTTTGCTTGTTATATGTTTGAAATTTAGTAATTTTTTTGACATGTCTCATTGTACTATTATATACAACACGGCTAAAGTCAATTGACGGCCCGCCAAAATCTCAATGCTTTCTTCTTTTAAGTAACAAATATTTTCTCTACTCTGGCAATACTGCAAGTCAGGTTATGTTTTGAATTTTATAATTTGATTTTATTTGATATCGCATTTTTTATTTATTTATTATTTACTTTTAAGTAGGAATATTGTTGTATCTTATAAATTTGCCAACTAAGTGTTGCTTTAAATTTGTTTGGGAAGTATGAATTAAGTGGAGTTAAAGTTGTTAATTACGTAGTGCAATGGATCATAATAGTTCTATGATAAAAGTTTATTTACATTGTCGGCTATAATTACTTTTTTCCAAAACCAACTGCTCTTTTTGTGTCAAGTTTGTATAATTGAATGCGTATTGTTTCATTTTATAGAAATGATATGACACAATACGCATTCATGACTTAAACAATCAAGACTGTCATTATTGAAAGACATGGATTTTCCAATAAATCTGTATTTTAGTTGACAGACCCTGCGCTGTACTCAAATAGCAAGAAATGCTTGAAAAATACGTCCATGTCCATGCGTCAAATATAGGCACTCAGATCATATTACAACTCCGCAATAATTGGATGAATTGAACAGATTGGAATGAAACGAAACCAACTCAAAGAGATCAATATGCACAATGAGGGAAATAAAAGCAACGCGAAGTTACAAATGTTTACAACCAGTGTTGCCTTTGTACCGAGGTTGGCATGAGGTGGAGGAGGAAGGGGCGCTGTCGGTCTAAACGAATAGAATTCTTTCCCTCCCACATTTTTTGGCGCGCTGTCAACAGACTTTAGCCGTGTGTTATAATGTATTTGTACTTAAAAATAAAATATATGATATGATAAACTAGGATTACACTACAAATCTACAGCCTTATACTAATATATCTTTTCAGGTTTCACAGAAATTAAATGAGTTTATTGCAGAAGTATCTGTGGTATGTGTTATACGTGTTTTCATTTGCAGGAGCAGTTACTACGATTCTCAGCATGGATAAGTATTTGTACCAGCACTAATTAATATTTTATCCTAAAACGTTGTAGTCTTAGATGTGAGTGTATGTAGACGTCGATAACCGGATAAAATGTACCTGCGAATAAATTGTACCCAATCTGGTCTGCAGAAACCTCCCTTTATTGTATAATTGATAATTATAAAAATTAAAAGAATTTTTTCAACTAAGCTCAAAATTCAATGGCCTAAATTCGGTAACCCTTACTTTTAAACGTTAGACAAATAATAACAATAGAAGGTTCATGTAAATTTTAGGTAGTCGTCCGTCGGTAAAAGTAAGTCAAAATTTAGATTATTAGGAACATTCAATAGGATTTATTTATAACTGTTATGAATCCTCTAATTGAGCGTATATAAAAAAAAACACATTTTAAAAGGGTTAAAGAAGGAGCTCGCACACACACACATCCGACTCTCCGTTCCTAAATCCATCACACATTCCGTTCTCACCAGTCAAGCATTCATCAACAACCGCTTGCTTACGTATTTCTTACACTCGGCCATCCAACATTCCTATCGCTCCGATGGAATTATAAGTTTTTATAGACTTAATTAACTCACAATAATCACCATAGAGATATATACTAGAGAGAGCATAGCCTATCTCAATACATTGCGAGGCCTTAAACAAAAAAAATCGGGTACAGGGTACCTCTAAACATTTCCTCATTACTTTGGATTCGCTACGCTCATCCTACCTGCTTCGAACTCGCTTCGCTCGTCCTCAGAAATACAGTTCACCAGATTTATACTGCAACAAGCCTTCGGACTTACTTCGCTCGTCTTCAGAAAGTAAATGCATCCGTATCATTCTCAGCGGTCACCCATACAGCACTGACCACACTCAACGCTCCTTATATTTTATGATCCAACAAAAATCATGGACATACTTGTTGTATTGAAACGATACTGACAGACAACTTTGCAAAAACCACTCAGGAGGCCTTAAAACGCCTGTGACGGATAATTCCCTGTGACATCCCGGTTTCAGATTTTTCGCAAACACAATACTTTTCCAATATAGCTACGGTATAAATGAGGAAAAGTAAAAATTATTCTGTCAACAAATGAAATTCAAAATAGACAAGAATCAATCTTGTTATTAATAGAAATAATTCTGGCGCGGTGGTCCGCATGTCGGGCGAATTTCCTTTGGATGCGTGATTTCGTGCTTTTTACAATATATAAGTTTACAACTATTAAATAAATAATTCCGGCGCGGTGGTCCGCTGTCGGGCGAATTTCATTTAGAATGCGTGTTTCCGTGCTAATCAACCCATTTCTTGCTTATGTAAGAACCATGCCCATTGCGTGGTTCCGGTTCATGCTTTAGAACCTAAGCAGTTACTCAATTGTCAAGCACTGCTCGTAACTCATTTTGTCTGTATTTTCCAAAGGAAATGCACATAATTATCCAGTTGGTTATACAAAACTATGCCTCTAAAATTAGAAGTACGCATTATTATTTGCACTAGTTTAAAGCTTAGTTACTTATCTTTAAGCTTCATCAGTTATCTTTCAAGGTTTTAGCGCAGTGGGTGACAATTGAGTAACTGCTTAGGTTCTAAAGCATGAACCAGAACCACGCAATGGGCATGGTTCTTGCATAAGCAAGAAATGGGTTGTTTAGCACGGAAACACGCATTCTAAATGAAATTCGCCCGACAGCGGACCATCGCGCCGGAATTATTTATTTAGTAGTTGTAAAAAGCACGAAAACACGCATCCAAAGGAAATTCGCCCGACATGCAGACCACCGCGCCAGAATTATTTTCTAGTTGTAAACTTATATTAGGTAAAAAAATGATAAAAAATGATTGCCCCTACTGGAATTTAAACCCAGGTACTCTGGGTTTGAGTGCTCGCATCCAAAGGAAATTCGCCCGACATGAAGACCACCGCGCCAGAATTATTTTCTAGTTGTAAATTTATATTAAGTAAAAAACGATAACATATTATAGTCTCTTCCAGGATTTGAACCCATGTACCCTGAGTTTGAGTGGTCGTATTGACTCCAGACCACTGGCATTCAACTCAGAGGCCCAAAAAACATTGAAAACGACACCCTACTCGAAATTTATTTTTCAACGACCGTAATTTTGGTTTTCTATAATGTTTGTGGGTTTTTCGACTTTTTAGTCACTTTGAGTAGTCGTATCGACTTCGGACTGGTTTATTTGATTTAGCGCCTCAAGAAACATAAATATTACCCTTTTTCGCGCCAAAAAATAATAACCCTGAATTTTGCCGATTTTTTGAAAATTTTGCTGACTCAGCAAACCGGGTTAATAACGTCACAAAAACCTGGTTCGTGTCCTCCCGAAGGTTGATTTTTGTACCAAGTTTGGTTAAAAAATATTAATCCGTTCGAAAGATAGAGTGTTTACAGAAAGTGTCTAGAAACATATATATATAATATATATAATATATATATATATATATATATATATATATAATATATATATATATATATATATATATATATATATATATATATATATATATATATATATATATATATATATATATATATGTATATATATATATATATATATATATATATATATATATATATATATATATATATATATATAATATATATATATATATATATATTATATATATGTATATATAATATATTATATATATATATATATATATATATATATATATATATATATATATATATATATATATATATATATACATATATATATATATAATAATATAATATATATAGATATATATATATATATATATGTATATATATATATATATATATATATATATATATATATATATATATATATAGTCTCGCGAAACGTATGTTTTCGTCATTAGGGACCTCTGAAACGGATTTGTGTCGTGGTCCGAGGTTCGAATTCCACCATGACGCCTATCCCATTAGCTGAATTTCCAAAGGAAATTCGCTAAAATGGCTATTCCCGGTTGATGTCGTAACAAAATCATTATTTTCCGGTTCTTTAAGTTTTGTTGTACATAAAGATTGCTTTTTGTCCCAAGTTTCAAGTCTCTAGCAAAAATACAGTGGGAGATGCGATGATAACATACACGCGGAAATAAGTATACTTAAGTTTCGTTTTAATATGGCAAGTATATTTCGGGTTTAGTGGCATCATAAAAGTTCAGCAGTATCGATCAAGGTCAGTGCCTGGATGGGTGACCGGGGGAAATACAATTAATATATTTACTATCTGAGGACTATCGAAGCGAGTCCAAAGTAGTGGGGATATATATATATATATATATATATATATATATATATATATATATATATATATATATATATATATTATTATATATATATATATATATATATATATATATATATATATATATGAATACGATGCGGTGAGGAAAAGTTTCGAGGTACCCCGTACCCGATTTTTATAATTACCTTCATTTCGAAAAATTAGAACTTAAAAAATTTGGTGTTAATAAAACAAAATCAGTTTTGCTAAATTATTTCAAATTTATCTGTGTATGGTTACTCCTTGCGACAAGAGCCTTAAAATTAAAGTACAGAAAGCCACTGTGTTGTATATTTAAAACTAATTCATTAGTATGCTTCTTACAGGAATCCATACCGCTGTCTACTAGACTGCTTTATCTAGCGTTTACTCTAACTATTTTTATACTAAGTTGCATATTTGGCGTGACAAGCGAGCGAATGGCTACCCTAGTAAGTATTGGTATTATTTGTGACATTTTAGTAAATTTCCAAAGAATAAAGAACCAATAAAATTAACCAAATTTTTAAAGTGTTATAAATATTAATAAAATGATTTCAGTTTCGTTTCAATATGAAAATTATATCCAGGAGTTTTGTTAGATCATAAAAAGTAAGCAGTATCGAGCGTGGTCAGTGGGTGGATGGGTGACCGCTAGGAAAAACTCACCGCTCTATAAATATCAATCCTGATCTCCTCAGGAGGGTCATCGAACTTAAATGTTAAGTAGAACGTCTCAGTCTTTTCTATATTTCCTTGTCGGGATCTTCTAGTACCTTTCTCCATACGAATGACACCTTGTGAGGTGTGGTCCGCCTGGATTTCATCTATTTTCGAGTTGACAAAATTACTCCATCCGAAGAACTAAATTTCTCATTGATCGCAACTGTCACAGCATGGTCTGCAAGGATCTTTACAGTCTACAGTTTCTCCGCTTAGTTCTGCGAAGCAACCCCCATGACGAGAGGGCCGGCCTTTGAGACGCTGTGTTTGGTAGAAGGCAATTAGTGAAACATTGGAGTTCCGCCATCACATCCCGGCGTAGTCCAAAATTTTGAGAGAAAGAGGGACTATTATTTCCTCTCTTACTTGCTACTACACTTTTAATACTTACATACAAACCTCATAATACAAATCTTGTATAATATCTTATTATTATATCTTATTAAACATATCTTGTTATATTTAAATATAACAAGGAAGAAGCAGAAAGGACAACTCCGAGTGTCAAGTATTTTATCTTTATTTTCTATTTAAATTCGATAGAGTGCTCTGTATCCCCACCTGCTGCTGCGCTCTATGTTTATTTATGTAACTTCGCGTTTTCCCGCATTTTCCTAACCTTTCCCGCTCTTTTTCCGTACACTTTTCCTCGCCATCTTGTATTTTACCAACCTCGATGTCGTTCCGTTTGTTCTCTCTACCTCTTTCTCTCCAAGTGTTATCTCATTTATTATCTCTCGCTATTTTATTATACACAATTAATATTTTCATTGCTCAACTTTCCGTGTGCCGAAATCAGTGCTGTTGTTGTCGAGTAAACTTAAAAATTCATTTGTACTCTTTTGTACTGTGCACACCGTGCTGCCGGTCAATTTTGGATGCGTTTAGCTTTACTCTTCACCAGGCCTGGTTAACTTCACGTTTCATCTTCTTTGGAATCAAGTAAGCCACGGATTGCTAAAATTACCCTCTGTCTTGACATTATTAATCCTTTATTTATACCTTTCACTCTTTATCTCTACCTCTCTCTCCCTCTAACCATAGGGCGTACAGATTTTTTTCTTAAATATCCTACACCGAGTATATTGTTAATTTTAGAGTTAGTAAAAATTTAATTCCGCTGAATAGTTAAAACTTGATTGCAGTCAGAAGAAATAGACGAATCCCTTTATCGTATCCGATGGCTAGATACATACAAGGACTTTACAACCAATATTCTGATAGCCAGGAAAATGACTGCAAGGAGTATATACTTGATAGTTGGATATGTCAATATAGAAGTAAACCACGTCTTACTGGAAACTGTAATTATTTTATTTTGATCAATTCCCACTTTTTCAAAACAAATCAGCACACAAAATATCAAAACTTACATTTAATTCAAGACCCTTTTAATAATATCGATATTTTTTTATAAAGCGGCAGAAAAGTAGGAACTTTATGTCAAAAAAAGTCAGTAAAGTACAATATTATTGCCGAGGTAGTAAAAGGAGTTATCGGACAGTAATTATCGTCTGACCTATTAAGTTTCACCTAAAATTTAAGAAGATAAAAAAGAACTTGTAACTTGTACGGTTTCAAGTATTTAAACACAATTTATTTACATGAAGGTAAATTGATTTCATTACTTCGAATAATTATTTATTGGCTCGCTATCGCTTGTCAATAAACATTTATACGCAGCTATAGTGTGCCACTGTACTGCCTAGTAAAATAAAAGATTTTTTTATAATAACTTACATAGGTCACAAAATGTTCCAATAAATTGACATTAAATTTTTTCTTTAAAACAAACCTTTATTTTTAAAAATATACAATTATTAATATACATATGTACTGTTAATCAGGTTTATCCCTCCACAAAAGATAAAAAAAATATCTTGTGCCGTGGCGGGAGAGAACATTACAGTATTGCATCTTAATACGAAATATCCATTTACAGATCATAAAGACGTGCTATTCATTTATAAGCTTAGCTCACCAACTTAAACAGTAGGAGTGCTTAGTGCTACAGAACTTTGTTAACTGCTGAGTGGCCGAGGAGTTCCATTTCCAATGTAAAGCGTCTACTTTAGTCTCCAGAAAGTCATTTATTTATTCTGTTTGTAATAAATTTGAAATATAAACTTATATATTGGTTCATTTGAGTATATTATTTGCATACTAAAATTAATGAATGAAGGCTTGATTTGGAGTTTTATTTTATGACTGATTGTAGTTAATTTTATTATGAAATTGAAATAATAAAAATTGCAATATTTAATTATACATTAATTTATTAAATTTAATCTGATAATGTAACAAATTAACATTAGATTTGATTGTGAAAACCCTTGAAAGCAAAGAATCACTCCGAGGACAAAGCAGACACTACTCAAGAAACGAAAATAACGCAGTTCGACAGGCAAATGAGCCTTTCTTTTTAAGTAAATTTAGACAATAACAGAGATCTTTTTTCTTGTCTTCCTTTAAGGTGCCAATTTTAAGAGATTCCCTAGGATAAAAGCTCACTAAAAGTTAGTTAATTGAACATCATCGTTATAAAACTGGATATTCCAACGCGTATTTCATAAGCAAAAGTTATAAGAATGCTGGCAATAGCTAAAAATTATGTAAGAAAATTCAATTTTATTTGAAAACATTTCAATATTTCTCGATACTAACATGTTTTGTTGAGTATGTTTAAGTGTTTATTCTTAAATTTTGCCTTTTAAATATTTATTTATAAATTAAAGATTGCCAAGCTTAAGTACAACTTGGTTCAACTTGGAAGCAAACAAATCTAAGAGATTCTTTGCCAGTGGTTGAAAAATATTTCATCATGGGTCATGATACGGCTCGGCAGACAAAGAGATGAGCAGCGAGTCAAATATGAGAGCAGTTGTCTTGTGATAGATTGCTTGTCACAAACATTCAAGTCACAAATATTGAATAAGATACTGGAACTTGACAAACAAAACATACCAAAGACAGCATTCAGTACCAAGAAAGGACACTATGAGTTTGTCCGCATGCCCTTTGGCCTTAGAAACAGTCCTAAGACTTTTCAACGATCCATGAACGATATTCTTCGAGGCGCGCCATGTGCTGCTTACCTTGATGACATTATAGTATTTAGCACAAATCTAGCAGAACATCTTACAAGACTCCGTGAAGTCTTTAACTGACTCCGAATAACGAACTTTAGGCACGCTTGCAGTCATATATGAGACCAACATATGTGCTTAGTTTAATCTCTTTATCAGCATTAGTTAAATTTTTATCAAATGACTTGTATACGTACGCAAAAATTCCGAAAATTCATAAATCGCAGAAAAGTGTTTGAATTTGCTAAATTCAATTGTATCAAATGAGCGATAAATTTAAAATTCATTTTTTAATCACCCTGTAATATTTTATAAAGGAAATTAGAGAAATAAAAAAGCAATATTTAAATATATACTTTATGTTATCGTTTTTATCACTTTAAATTTACAGCGGAAGTTGAGATAAATAAAACATGAGTACTAATTTCGAATTCATTTCGGGCATTGATCAGCATGTTTTCTGTTAGCTCGAGGAAGGCATCGGGTTGATGTGAGTCGTATGTGCGGCTCTTTGCCTCTCAATGTCCATGACTCAGCTGGAATATCTGATGTATTTACACCGGATACTCTTCTGGTTTGACTTGGATTATCCCTGGAAAATATAATATTAAATATAGATATATTATCTCACGCCGAGCCGAGAGGAGAGATCGATAAATGCCATGTAATAATAGTACATACTCAATTTTGAGGATTACAGAGCTTTGCACTTGCATCTATACATAAATACATGTACGTATCAATTTTTACATTATTTAAGATTGTTAGGGTTTAAACAAGATTATTAACAATAAGTAATTATAATTTAAACTGCTTTTAAATTTCGCAAGAGTCAAATCGTTTGTTGCGTTTTCAACATATGTTTATGTTTTATTTAAATTGGTTGTGCCAATATAAAAACCATTAATACCTGGGACTGTAAGTTTGAGCATTAGCTATTTCTCTGAAATTCGACCAATAGCTTTGAGATGATCTAGTTGCACTCTGGGTAATATCAGCCAGGAAAATAAAAGCTCAACAATTTTAAACGTACTTGTACTTATTATTGTAAAGCGCAGGCGCAAGCACAATATAACAGCTTTCATGAATCATCAGCCTCAAGGATCTTGAATAAAAGTGATGACACGTTAAGTCGATTAGCTGTATAACAAAGTGACCCCCTTGAAAAAAATAGAAGTATCCATTACAAAACATATACCAAATACAAACTGAACATGCACGTGACTTGTGAAGGAAATCTCCTGTACAAATCAAATAGTCATTTGATAACTTTAGAAACAAGTGATGATTTTACCCATAGGGGGAACATAAAGGCAAAAAACGTGTCGCCACCGTTTTCAAAGGAAATAGATGGGCACGGTACTTGTCTAATATAAAGTTTAAAAGTATTGTAGAAGCGTATAAAGTTTGCGTTTTTCAATTTTAAGATCTAACACGCTTAATGTCAACAGACTTTAATTCTGGTATTTTTGTTAGAATTTTCTTAGAATTCATAACTTTATAATCTTAAAGAAAGTAAGAATAACATTAAATACACACAATTAACCATTACATAATAATAAAGAACTAAAACTTTACTCGACGTGTTAATAACCAGACGATAGGAAGGATATAGTGGTGCCACGACTGCCCGAGGGAGTAGACGTAAGGGTTTACGTAACACTATTTTACATTGTTATAAGTATCTTGAATACAGGGGATGACTCACTAAGTCGATTTGCCATACAAAAAAGTGACCCCATCGAAAACGAAAAAATAGAGAGAAACAACCCGAAACAAACGTTAAAAACCAACTGCCCATGCTTACAATTCTTATAACAGCGCAGATTTTAAATTTTAGAGGCAAAGTTACATCTCAATGGTTTCCCATTGTTTATTGCTTGAGAAGGTTATAAGCAAGCTTAAATTATCACTCACTGAAGTGCCTATGTATAGTTCAAAATTTAAAATTAAGTAAGCACAAATGACTTATCAAGCACAACAAATGTAACAATCACGAGAAGCACAGAAAAAAGTTGAGAATCAAACTCGACAACCTTGCTACATAACCCTGCGTTTGGCGCCTTTTTTTTATTATGAACATGGGAAGGTAAGTTTGCTCCTATTTAGAGAAATAGAAGATAGAGATCTTCTTAAACTCCCATAGGGTCAGGACAGTTCCTTAATGTGTCATCCCCTTTATTCTAGATCTTTTGAAACAAACTTGTCTTATATAAAGTTTTAAAATATGTGAGAAGCGTATGAAGTTTGTGTTTAAGTGTATATAACAGTTTTTAAATAAGATAAATAATAATAATAGTATATAATATACTAGAAAAAAAGAAAAGAAAAAAAGGGAGTCAAACCTCGGACTACGACACTAATCTGTTTCAGAGGTCCCTGATGACAAAATAATAGGTTTTAACTATGTGTGTATTTTTAGACACTTTCTTGTTTGTAAACACGCTATCTTTCGAACGGACAAATATTTTTTAACAAAAATCAACCTAGGGGAAGACACGAACCCTATTACCAGGTTTTTGTGACGTCATTAACCAGGTTTGCTGAGTTAACACAATGTCAAAGAATCGGCAAAAATCAAGGTTAATACTTTTCGCCGCGAAGCAAGTTTTTATTCATGTTTTTTGGGACCCTGAATCGAATAAAACCGATGCGAAGTCTATACGACCACTATAAGTGATCAAATTGTCGAAAAATCATTCTCAATTACTAGAAACCAAAGTTACGGCCGTTTAAAATTAAATTTCGAGTAGGGCATCAGTTTCTAAGTATTTTTGAGCGCTGAATCGAATAAAACCGGTCTAAAGTCGACATGACTACGCTTAAAAGCATTAGGTAATTACCAGAAACCAACATACGGCCGGTACAAAATATATTTCAAGTGGGGAGTCGTTTTCGATGTTTTTTGGGCCTGTGAGTTGAATGAGAGTGGTCCGGAGGGTATCTTTATTGCCTGGGTACCTTGCTCGATAATATGGTATTGGTTTTATTAATAAAACATGGGACTTATTTAGAAATACCATTATTATTTTGTGAACCATCAAAATTTCAACATTCATTAATGCAGATGTTATGGAACGGTAATAACGTATAACTATACTGACCCATCAAACAGAAATTCTTTTCACCAAAATTATTAGGCTTAACTTACTTTCCATAATGAGTCTTAGATACAAAGTTATCGCTTTTTCATAACAAAACAATAATGCAACAAAATCAAATTAAAATAAATATGAAAAGCACAAACACTTCCAAACAAGATTTTTTTCTAGCGGTTCAATCTAGTGGATAAATACGCGTAACGGCCCATAAAATCCAAACCAATCGTACATCTGTAAGGATAGCACTTCAGGTCTCAGCATTCTTGACTTTTCAGACATCAAGTTAATTCTAAAACATTAAAATAACTTCTAATTTGAAAAGATTCTAAGTGAATACAACCACCACTCATTCACACAACGACTAACGACGATCATAATACCCTCTATCTTTCCGTGACAGCATTGCCTTGATAAGCACAAGGAGGAACTATCTCAGGCAGTAGACGGAATGGTTTTATTCGGAGGGGCTAAGTTCTTAAAACTTTACTCACTAATAATTGAGTTGGGGAATATTGGAAATTTGCCACCGGAAAATATCGATAATTTAGAGAAGATGCAAATCTAAGTCTGTTCTCGACTCTTAAGTTTTTTCAAGCATCTTTTTTACGATACCCATTGCCTTTTCGGCTAACCCATTACTTAGAGGGTACTGTGGGCTTGAAGTTGTAATTTTTAATCTATAATCTTTTGCAAATACTATCATTTCATAACTACTAAATGGCATGTTATCAGCAACTAACTCGTTCGAGATTCTAAACCTACTAGATAGCCAAGATCCTTGGCTATCTCATGGAGGTAGCCATCAAAATATATCAATTTGCCCATTTCTTCACCTTTTGTCCTTAGTATTACTATCAGGTTTAATCTATTTATGCATAGACTGAGACTTTTATTACGGATTTATATTTCTTGATATTTTTGAAAATCCATATAATTAATGTTGTTTAACATTAATGTTTATTAATGTTAAAATTAATAAAAAATGAGGTGCTTATTTTGTTTTTGTTAATTTTTGTGGATACTGTGCACGCGACAGTGATTTTTTAATAATTAAAAAATCATTAAGCGTGTGGTCACACGCATATTTCTTATAGCTACATTTTTTATTAGTAAACTTAATTAAAACAATTGTTATTCTGGTAACGTTAGTGATTTTGTAAAAGACATAGAATTAGCATCACATGAGGTCATAGGTTCACAACGGTGCATATAAGTAATTTATTTATCAAAATAAATTTAACATAATTCCTTAAAAACCAGAAGTATTAGTTTCAATATTGGTATTGAGTCATAGTATTGGAACAATATAAAAATCAGTATAGGTAGTGATATCATATATTGTCATAATATTTATATTGATTAAGTGCCAGTATAGGTAGTGATATCATATAATTCATAATATTTGTATTGATTAAGTGCCAGTATAGGTAGTGATATCATATAAGTCATAGTATTTGTATTGATCAAGTGCCAGTATAGGTAGTGATATATAAGTCATAGTATTTGTATTGATTAAGTGCCAGTATAGGTAGTGATATCATATAATTCATAATATTTGTATTGATTAAGTGCCAGTATAGGTAGTGATATATAAGTCATAGTATTTGTATTGATTAAGTGCCAGTATAGGTAGTGATATCATATAAGTCGTAGTATTTGTATTGATCAAGTGCCAGTATAGGTAGTGATATATAAGTCATAGTATTTGTATTGATTAAGTGCCAGTATAGGTAGGATATAATATAATTAATAAATTTTGTATTGATTAAGTGCCAGTATAGGTAGTGATATAATATAAGTCATAGTATTTGCATTGTGTCAGTTTCATTACAACAGAAGGTCATATTATTGACATAGTATTTGTTTTTCGTGTAGGCAGTGAAATTTAATATATCATAAATTATGTTTGATTTCTTATTGCATTATGAGAAAATTAAAATAAAGATAAATGACTACCTAGATTATGTGGTCGAATTCGATTCAGACGAAGTTATGAATGAATTCAATAGAGAAGCAAATAAATATTTGAGGTTACTTTCTCCTTGGATGTGGGATCTGAGGCGACCTAAGAGGAAATGGACTTTGCTGAAAACTTTCATCATGATGATATTGACGCTGATATCTTTTTATTTAACCTGGGCTACTTGTATAATGTTTTGGACGTTTGACTTTAACTACAGTATCCTTTGGTGTTTCGCTTCAGCGGCATTTTCCTATTCTTACTTCCCATATTATTTGTACATAAACAAAAGAAGATATTTATCAAGAATGTATAAAATTAAGATGGAAAAGTTTTTTATATACGACGACTTTACAGATAACTATCAGAATGAAATCAGAAAAAAAGCTGAGTATTACAATTGGTTAATTAGGGTTACTTGGGACTGGATGTTTTGCATCAATGTATTTATTGGTGCTGCAATAGATAGTTATGAATTTAGAATTAAAAAGGATGAAGATGTTCCTTCATGGTTGAATAAGGACGCCTTTCCGATGCCCATGTATTACCCGTTCGACACTCGACAACCATTTTACTTTTACGTCACTAGCGTTTTCCTTTCAATAATAATATACAACGTTGCTTGTAGCATGAGTTGTTACTTAACTATCGTTTCTAATAATATGGTCAGAATTATCTTAGAATTAAAAATACTTCTTAAAGCCATTGTGAAGTTAGAAGAAAGAACATTATTCGTATACTCAGCCTTACTAAAAAATAATGGTATTGACTTACATACAAATCATTTACACACTGATAAGCTTTTTAAGGATCAATTGTTTATCATGATTCACAAACAATGTATCAGGAAAGTATTCCAACACCATCAGGTTATTCTTGAGTAAGTTTTTTTTAATATACCATAACTTTTATCTTCTTTTTTGCATTTTCATCTTGAGTAAGTATTTTAATCTGCTTATTGCATAATTAATCTACATAAATCTAAGCATGTTTAATGTTGATCATTCAAATATTCTAGGATGATATGATAAACTAGGATTACACTACAAATCTACAGCCTATATACTTAATATATCTTTTCAGGTTTCACAGAAATTTAAATGAGTTTATTGCAGAAGTATCTGTGGTATGTGTATACGTGTTTTCATTTGCAGGAGCAGTTACTACGATTCTTAGCATGGATGTAAGTATTTGTAGCAGCACTAATTAATATTTTATCCTAAAACGTTGTAGTCTTAGATATGTGAGTGTATGTAGACGTCGATAACCGGATAAAATGTACCTGCGAATAAATTGTACCCAATCTGGTCTGCAGAAACCTCCCTTTATATGTATAATTGATAATTATAAAATTATAAAGAATTTTTTCAACTAAGCTCAAATAATTCAATGGCCTAAATTCGGTAACCCTTACTTTTAAACGTTAGACAAATAATAACAATAGAAGGTTCATGTAAATTTTAGGTAGTCGTCCGTCGGTAAAAGTAAGTCAAAATTTAGATTATTAGGAACATTCAATAGGATTTATTTATAATTGTTATGAATCCTCTAATTGAGCGTATATAAAATAAAAACACATTTAATAGACCACGAGCCCAGGGGTGTTTTGTTAATAAAAAGTGTAATGGCTGGAACCGGTCTCAATTTTTCTTAAATACCTTTCTGAACAAGGATCTGACATTCTGCAGACTCGTATCGGATGGGTCCCAGGCAGAACCTTTGACCCCTAAAGTGCGTTCTGCCTGGGACACCCATCCTATACGAGTCTGCAGAATTGTAGATCCTTGTTCAGGAAGGTATTTACGAAAAATTGAGACCGGTTTCAGCCATTACACTTTTTATTAACAAAACACCCCTGGGCTCTTGGCCTATAAACACGTTAAACCCTTTTATTTTAAAAGGGTTTAATG